>OV815487.1:102916058-103570378 GCA_929108735.1 Andrena dorsata
ATTCTGTACACCGCGGTTTGACAAAAGAGGTTAAATGTAACCTCAATTTACCTTTTATAGCCTAAAAATGACGCTACTCATTCAATTGTTTGGCTTCTAGAGAAGTAATTGGTCTGCACTTTAACGCGTTTTTACGTACAATCTCTGAAATATAATGACTCGACCAACTCTCCGGCCCGACCGCGTCTCCCGGATTTACCCTACCTTTTTCAATTTAACTCCTAAAAATCCTACCCTATTTAAGCACGTATAGGTCATAGGGAGATGGCAATTGAACTTTGTTTTAGTATGAAGCACTCACAGTTTCAACACGTAGCACGAAAGTTAGAAAAATTATCTATCGACTATTTAGATGCCCAGCCACAAAAGGTCAGATTGGAATGAGTTTGTACGACCTCGGAGGTAAAAGTTTAATATGTATTAGATGATAGATCGAATCAATGGCAGCGTGAAATCAGGGCAATTGCTCCTAATCGTAGAAACGGAAGAGCGATCTGTTTTGCAACTCTCCCTTGGCTGTGCCAGTCGCTTTTGCATCGTGCCGCATAATGAAATCAGCGTACGCTCTTGCCCACAACGAAATACACTTAAATGCTATCAGATAAGGAATATATTCTGCGTGATAGATTAAAGTAAAGGGAAACCGCAGTATCGCATCCTACATTAGATACTATCTAGGATGCAGTTTTTAAATCCATAGTATCTAAGGCAATATCTATGTAGGTAGGTAGGTACCTCTATCTTGTCGATTCCCAATCTTATTTAATCCGTGATGTATACCTATTTCAGTTGCTTTCATATAAAAAAGATATAATCTACTGGTAGATACGTAAATAAAGAATATCTAATTATTTCTTTTCGATAAAAACATATATGGACACTGCAATTGCCGAATATCTTAATTGCATAGACGTAGATTTCTTACAAATAGAAGAAGAAATTCGCCTCTACATGTAATTAGTAAACTATAAAATTATTGTTCACACTTTTGCAATGATTCTGAAATCAATGAATAATAGAAAACATTTTCATTTGGTGCATTGAGCAATACATATTATATTAACGAAATGGAAAATAATTCTGTGCATTTTTGCAATAACTATTTTTGGACGTGCTTCTTTGAATGCGCAAAAGAAACAGAAAGCTGTAGATATATGTTGTTAGACTTGAAAATATAAAAGTTTCTGTGTTATTCTATATTTAAAAAGACAAGGCACCCTCTTCCAATTTTTGTTATTGATATTTCTTTTGAAAAAATTATCATTTAAGAAGTGTATATATACAAAATGCGATTAGAAAATACCAAATAGATCGCGGAAATTTTATTCCTACTGCCATTTCTATTTTACAGCCTATCAAGAGGGGGAAGAAATTAAGAAGAGGTATTGAACATTACTAATGTCACGGTCCAAATAAATGACCTTCCATTAAATTTATTACAAATTCTCCCTTGGCTAAAAGAGAAACCTCCACTCTTTTCACTCACTTAAAGTTATGAATAGTCACCTGTCGCTATTAGAATCGAGGATTCTTTCACGGAAGCACGGGTATTT
The DNA here is from genome assembly GCA_929108735.1 of Andrena dorsata. Lineage (NCBI taxonomy): Eukaryota > Metazoa > Arthropoda > Insecta > Hymenoptera > Andrenidae > Andrena > Andrena dorsata. Next base: position 102,917,612 of record OV815487.1, read on the forward strand.
ATTATGATGAGCTATCGAGGGTTAAAACGTGATGAGAACTTCCACCAGCAGTAAGATGGAAGTGGAAAGCGCAAGTCTTACTACTGTCATTAATTTTGCGGCAGCAAAAGGTAAGCAGGCTTTCAAGACGTAGGTATAATTAAAAATACATAAAGCCTGAAGTTGCCTGCTTTTAATTATTCTAGATTTCTTAAATTCTTGACAATATTATGATTAATGTACATTTAAACTGTAATTAATCCTTTCAAATCAGTTATGGAGATAAAAACACTATGCCGATGAATAGTAAAAGTAAACGGGCAACTGTATTCGTTGCAAATATGAAAGGGAAAAATCATTTCCAACTGTTGCGCAAAGCTTATTATTTAATATTGACTTTAACAATCTTATGAAATGTATTTCTAAATAATATCTCCTTTTTACTTCTCCCTTTTATATTGTAATTAACCTACATATATAGAATTTCATTTTTAATGTACATTTCATTGCCCGTTCTTTTAATATCAAGTAGAAACAAAAACCGAAAATGATAGAAATCATACGACTAATATTTATATCGTGTAGGTGGTATAAATACTTCACTTTAAAAAAGTATTGTAGTTTATGAAACTTATTAACTGTAGACATATCATGCTTGAATAACGCGGGGCATGAGAAATGAACATTATATTTTGATGTTAAAACGTGAACATTACAATAAGTGTAACGATAAAAGGTGGAGGACTTGGGAATTTCCTTAATACGATTACATTTAGAATTAGAAATAATATAATTTTGAATAATCTACAAATGAAACAAACTTCAATCAAGTTCTCGATACTTTCTTAAATTACACTAGTTTACACTGAAAATGTACATTTGATGAGAGGTGACTTTTCTTATGGATTTTCTCCCGCTAAATTCGAAAATCAAGGTTAAAAAAATTTTTATGATGTGCCCGATTTGGTCGTTCTTGGTACCAAATGAAAGACATTGAAATGATGAACAAATATGTTTAATGGGATCTTTAATTGGTTAAGCGGTTCAAAAGATAATGATGAAAATAGTCCACATTTTAAAAAAATTAAATTTTTCAGCTTATTCTGTGGCCACGGAAAAATAGAAACCGATAAAAAACGTCCGGTTTCTCTTCATATGCGAAAACCTCATACTTTCACGCAAAAAATAACACCAACCAGAAGTAAATCGACTAAGTAAATTAAAGTAAATGTGAGATTTGAATTTATTCACTCATTCGCTAATAACTTTGTCATTTTTCGGTCGATTCGAAATCACAATATTTTAAAAACTGTTCCATAAAAAAATTTTTAACCTTGAGAAAATCAATAAGAAAAGTCACCTCTCATCAAATGTACATGAAATTTATTTAATTTTGTAAACTAGTGTTATTCTTTATGGAATTGAAGTATTTATAAAAGCCTTTTCTTTACAAATTTAATATCCTCGAGTAATATACTCTGCAGCCAATTACTCCATGCTTTCACCCTGGAAATCGAAACATGAAATAATGGCTAAAAAATAACAAAACTGTAGCAGCATAACATAACAATTTCTTACTTTTTTCATTATTATATAAATTTCAATAAACCGTTCAAAACGCGATTAATTTGGTCTCAATGTTCCTTATTAAAATAGTCACGTGCACAACCGTATCCCATGAATTTTTCAAAATAAATATTCCCTATAAATAGACTAAGCTTCGTACAAGAAAATGTTATTCCGCACTTTCGCCTGTTTCATGGTGGATAATCATCCTCTTCTCAAGTGTGCCTACTACCTGTTATGGGACACTCTGTGTACATAGTAACTTATGTAAGATGTACACGTATATTTACATATAAGCACTGTCCGGTACACATAACTAGCATCATAGTAACGTCTCTTTGCAACATAAAGAAAAAGGGAAACGAGTTTACGATTACACTACGGAACCAGTTCCCGGAAAGAGTTAAGCGGTTAGCGCTGTGTTTTATGGAAGTTCTGTTTTCTCGCTATCGTTCCTGCAGCATTATTTTATTAACTGCGGCCAATAATATAGGCCTCGTTTTTCCTCACCACTCTAACAAACATCGATTCAGGTTTTATAGAAAGCATTTTATCAGACTGTAGACTATCATCGATGTTTTACTATATCAGGTTTAGAATCAGGAAACATGAAGATCGAAAAGGGATAATAGTGTACGAAAATTGTAAATATTATAATTCGTTAAACTTGAGTGAGTGAGAATTGGCGCGTGTAATGTAGTGTGGTGTTTGTGTGATTCATTTATAATTCATCATTGTTCATCTGTAAAATAAAAATAATCTAATATAGGTACTAACTAAATTTGTTCGAATTTTTTATTCCTGATGAACTGGTCAAAGCTTACAGTGGTCACTAAAAAGCGCTTAAATAAAAAAACGCTGCCGTGAAATCGCCTATAATTCCATTATTTATTTAGATGTCGCATTGCATAAGAACTACAAAAACTTTCAAATACGAAGAATCATTTCTTGAAATTTCATTCTGCACTTTCCATTCACGGTTTTCATAATCGCCATATTCTAGGATCGTACTACTAACAACAAACTGCCTGTTCCGTTTTACGGGAGAAAATCGTTACAAAATGATACTATTATAGTATAAAAGTGCGGTTTGCAAAACATTGACCAATTAGATAGGCTGTAACAAGCTTTAAATAATTATTAACCGTCTAGGGACGAGTGGGACTCCAGAGTCCCATTCAGACAAACACATTTTTATTTACGTTCCATCAATAAGATCGAGGTTTAATAGGTATAGTGACTTTTATTAGGCAGGGAAGAAACTGTTTGTACCATCAGAACCCAAAATTAAACTTTGTTCTGTCACAAACAAATGAATCTAGTTGACGCTATTGATCGTGATCAGTGCCTGTTGAAATTTGTCGACAATTTTTATAAATATAAGTAAGTAAAAGAACTTTTTATAGTAAAATAAACATATATATAGTAAAAGTGTATAGTCTATTTACGTTATATATAGGAGCTTTCGGGAAAATTGTTAAGTACTTATATGTCATTCTTATTTCTTTAAATATTCATACTATTCTATATTATTTGTTAAATCGTGTATGGTTATATATTTTTATTAGTGTTTATGTTATTTATCGTTACTACAGCAACAAAATGTCTGTAACAAAAGCAATAGTTGTTTTTACGATTAACATAAAAAACAAAATAGGGGAAAGGTGGGATAATTGATCACAGTTTTTCTTTTTTATTAAAATAATAATAATGGTTTGCTTTGTTTGTATTTAATTATTTAAGTTGTGATATAAACTGATGTGATCATGTATCCCCGCTGATCAACTTTCCCCGTGATCCCACCTTTACCCTAGACATTAAAAATTGTAACATTATTTTTCATTACTACTTACTGCTCAAACATAATTTCCCACATAAAAAAAATCATTTAATTACATATTTATATTGTTTTCTGTATTTCCGAACAATATTCAAAATATTACCCGTAAGTCCGGGTGGGACTCCTACGTCCCATACCATAAATCAATCATTATCACATTCTCAGCATTCCAACCGAGTAGTTTCCAAATCCGAAGTATAAAATAGATTATTTTAACGCTCAAAAAAATTCTACGTTAAGTTTAAAACATCCCCGTACCTAGAGGGTTAAAGAGAAAATAAATTATAGCTACAAAGGAAAATTTTCATAATTTTAGCTTTATAACATTTTACTTTTGGAAAAAGGGAAGAGGTTTTTATTCTTTGACTATTTACGGATAAAATACAATAATAATTTTTTCCAGATACGAACTTTAAATTTTGGATTTTTGTCCGCGTTTGCGGTCAATGCAGTCATAAACCGCGACCTTAGTGAGACTATAAAGCTGCCAAATACTTGAAATTCAAACGGAGTAAAACTCGTCTTCTTCGAGCCGGGCCAAGTACTCAATTATCCAAGTAGTAGGTACTTGAAATAGATTGAATATTCGAACAAGCTTGGATTACAACTAAAAACTTCGATTACATAGTTTTGTAGGGTATAAAAAGTCGTCAAGTTTTCATTATAATAATATTTTTATACCTACTATAGTTTTCAAGATCTACTGGAAAATAGGAAATCACTCGTTAGCTTTTAGAGGGTGTTCTCACCCTGAAGAACCAAATACCCACAAACAATAAAATTACATCACACTTCTATCGGGGTCCTCTACAAACCTAAAAAGTTTTAAAAAAAAATCGAAATGTTCGAGTAACCAAAAATCCCTTGTCAGTGAGATTTAAGTACCTACATAAATAGTTAAAATGTTCAAGCTGCTTAAATACACATTTCAGTGTTCGACGTGGTTAGAATAATTTAACCAGAGTTCAGTTTAGTTTCAATTTTTAAACTACTTGGACAGCTCTAGGCGAGACGCTCTGGCCGATCAATCTGGCAAGTTTTTGAAAACACATGTTGCATTTCCCTCCTCTGCTTCGCCAAGAAGCAGAAGGCTCTTCCTCCAGGAAAATGCAGCAAGTAGGTTTTGTCTGCCACCTCCGCAAATTACAAACTTCGACGTCACGTTTTCAAACATTCGGCCCACAGCCGTTTCATCCACTGTCACGATATTTTATTTTACACAAATTCGATACCACTATATCTGCCGTTTTAAACTAGTCACTAAAAATTAATTCGGCGAGTTGACAAGTCTGTTACACGCCCACCACGAAGGTTAATTGGGTCTCGGAACCGCAAGAGAATTGAAAAGACAGCTGGCGCGTGTGATAGTGGCAACGTGACGGACATCTCACGGCACATACACTAGCTTGTATCTACACTGAATTCACGTCACGAACCTGACGTTTCATTAGAAGCGAAAATAATGTATCGTATCTGTTGATCGCTCGTTATGGACAAGCCGCGACTGCCGGCCGATTTTCTGGGACACTAGCTCGGCAAACAAAACGAGAAAATACGAGAAGAGCTCATGCCCGTTTTCCAATTAACGACGGCCTCGAGGAAATCGCGAACGGCTGCGCTGCTCGCGTGGATCGGTCGCACGGATCAGTTCGTGGATCGATTCAAAGGAGAGAGCAACTCCCGTCGCCGAGAGTGTAACTGAATAAATATCTAAGCCAACGTCGTCGAATCGAATTGCGAGTATCGGTTGCAATCGAATGCAATAATGTAAGTCACACGTGCAGGCCCAGAGGCGACGTTGGATCATCTAACAATAAGTCTATTTATTTAGATTGAAAGAAACACATGGTACGTTCTAATTGCAACAGAATACGTGATAGTTTTAATTATCTAAGGACAAGTACCTAGCGTTAAAGGAAGGTTGAAGATAATTCTGTGTCTTCTTGCTTTATATAATTTTGGATTCTTTCTTATCTATCTTATACATCTGAAATTAATATCAGTCGTCAGTCACAAAAGTGTTTCATATGGAAGTTCTTATGTATATACAATTCTTTTTTAACAATATCTATTCTTCCTTTGCATCTCCTGTGAGATGTCTAAAAAATTACTATGATTTTTTATAAAATCGGAGGATTAAAATTTAATTCTTTAGGGGACGTGTTAAGTCTTTGCGTTGAAACTACCAACTGGGTTGGTGCAAACACATGTGACGCACAAATTAGGGTAGATGTTCCTATTAAAAATGTAACGTATAAAGAATAGTGTACAACACTAATATTAATAATAATAAGAACAGTCACAATTTAATAATAATATTATTGTTGTACACTATTCTTTATACGTTACATTTTTATTAAGCAAAATAAATAAAGTGGCAGTAATAGGGGCACTGACAGTAATAGGGACATCTACCCTAGCGGGGTGCAAAGCAGTTAGGTCCAGCAAGGGTCTGAAGGATGGTGTGTAAACTATTTAGACCTATCGATGCGGGGTGTAAAGCTCTGAGGGGAGCATGAGGCGGAGATTTTTTAATTATATCTTTTTAACTTCAAATGGTATCTCACATTTAACTGTAAAAATAATTTGATTGTCTTAAACTAGTGTACTCGTTTGGGATTATAATGTGAATAGGTATAATTCTCGTGCGATATTTGAAGAATATAAAAAAAAGTGTTATAAGTGTTGCAGTTTTAAAGTTTATAAATGTTAAAATATTATACAATTTTATAAAATTCTATAAAATATCGGTGTGATTATTGAAATATTTTTCTACGGGAACTGCCTTTACTTTGGTGAAATGAGATGTGTTTCATTGTTAAAAATTGTACGCTATCAAAATGTTCCATAACTGTTTTATCACTAGCTTGTAAACATACATTTAGGTTACTCAAACTGATTGACGACATCGGATAAGAAAGCAAGGTCCCTTATCCAGACATCGTGTTACAGTAGTTACAGTTCAGGAACTGAACGGACTTGCCCTATCCATAAATAACTCAATTACCTGATAAAGTTGAAAAAAATCTGTCTAAAACTTTCTCGTGACTAACAAGGAAACATATCGAACCCACACACGACGATTTTGACGAGACTCTGCAGATTTGCAGAATAGTAAAAAATATTTGACACGTATCTTTTGTTATCGGCAATTCAATGGGCACTGGTCGTACGAATATTGTTAAATATCCTTCGAAAATGTGGAAACTCTAACTTTCAGCTACTTTTGATGATTTCAGCTGTATTACATCTCGACAAAGTTACATCGATGTAAAGAGCATTTTGGCGATTTTGAAAAATTTATTCAAACTTGAAATAAATTTTTTTAGACATTTTTTTATGACGTTTTGATACGATTTTTTTTGGCCGAGTTATTCAAGTTTGAAGCAAAAATCGACCTTTTGATTTTAATTGCTTCTAGAAATCGTAGAATGTTCAACAAAAAAGCAAGAGAAAGATGAATGTCTCCCCTTTAAAACGCATCTCCTGCTTTTTCAAGTTGATTAATATTTCGAAGTAGGTACAATATATCAATATAATTACGTGTTAAAACGTATTGTAATAATTTATCGCAATACCTTCCTCCTTCGTCAATTAATTTTAAAATAAAAGGCAAAGAGTGAGTAGTTGAAGATTTTAAGAAAAACTGAATGGTAACATAAAAGTGCAGAAAATTCTTGCACAAGTTTGTATTAAACATTTATAAGCTTTGAACATTTTTCACGGGCTCCGTCTGTAAAATGGCACTGCTTTGCTGAAAGATAATTTTCGAAAGTAAATTGATAGCTTTCGGTGCAGTATAAACACAACGTGAGAAAACAGATTTTTCAATCAGCTGAAAACAATTGAAGTGCTACGATCCTCGGCTTCGCAGCCGCCAATAATCAATAATATATATCATTGCCCTCAGCTTCGGCTCGTAACAGAAGTAACATCTTGGTTAAATGACAGAGCTCCGTGACTTCTACGGCAGAATTTCATACACAACCTTACAATCCAATCACTTTCATTGTTCGATTTATTTAATTGCGTCTATACGCCCTGCGTACCATGCACTTACGCTGTAAGCGAAAAGCGGAGAAAGCCACGGCGTTCTGTTTTTCCTTACGATTTCCTACTCTCCCACATTTTATACGAGCATTCTTTCATAATTGCATAAGCCTGCGCAAAGTTGACGATAAGCGACCTGCGGGTTGAAAGAACTAGGTCCGTCGAGTTACGCGTTACGAAGCATTAAATGTAACAGCACAGGTATGTTCCTTGAAACGTTACCGCGGTGCGGTTATGCGAGTATATTTGCATAAAAGTGCATGTTCGTGCGAATTCACGCGTCAATCAATTATCGACAACGTTGAAAACGAAGTACCGTAAAGTGGGGTAACATTGGCATGTTTTTGGAACATTTTGCTATATAATATAAAAATTGACATTTTTACATTTGCTTTAAGTATTCTATCATAACATTGCATCTTCTGTGAATACGTGTCTAAATGCATAAAATTTGTGTCCTTATCCTTCTTTAACATTGGCACATCATATATAAATAGCACTAAAAAGTTAAAATTTTACCACACCTGAACTTACATTAACGCTGAATTTTCTTTTATTTTATATTCAATGCACTCTATTTTTTATTTTTTATTTTTTATTTATTTAATTAACATTTTTAAATTTGGTTTAGGTATCCCATTATAACATTGCATCGTTTGTGATTGTACTACGAGTGCGAAGAAGCATAAAAATTGTTGCCTTTTACTTTTTAATAGATGTTAAGTAGATGCCAATGTTACCCCGTACTGCCAATGTTCCCCGAGTTTACGGTAGTTAGTTTGTGAGTTCACTCTCCCGTGGTCACACCTTCTTATAATCATGAATTGATCACACATATAATTCGATATATGAAATGATATCCAGGTTATTAGAACAAAGGCAAGCAGTAACGTCAGCATTGTCATATTTTCCTGAATCTGAAGAAGGTTTAACTGCTGGCGAGTGGCAACTGCTATTAGACTCTACTCCGATAATGAAACCGTTTTACCTCCTGACCACTGAAATGAGTGCAGAATCTAATATAACAATTTCTAAGGTCATTATCTCTGTAAAATAATTAAAGATTTTTCTAAATACAAACGTCGACGATACACTAGCTAGAAAACTACAAGAAACTTTACACAAATATTTTAGTAATATTGAAACGGACCCTACTTATTCCATAACGACTATACTCGATCCTCGTTTCAAAATGTTATTTAATGCCCAGCCTCAATTAAACGAAACTGTACATAATGGTGATAATAACAGTAATAATAATAATATTAATAATAATGCGGATAATTTTGCACAAGATAGAGTATCTTTTTGGACATCGTTCGACAATGATGGTCACGAAAAAAATAGTGTGAATGTTAGAAATTCTGGACCAATAAATGAGATTGATAGGTACATTGCGGATTCGTATTTGAATAGAAATAAAAAACGTTTGCAATATTGGAAGGGAAATAAATCGAAATATCCATATCTTGCGCAGTTCGCAAGTTTTTTCTGCTGGCAGGAAATATAATTAGTAAAAAAAGAAATAGATTAAGTGGCAAAAGTTTAGGTCGAATTTTGTTTTTAAATAAACAATAAGAAAATATACTGTTTCTGTCATAAAATTTTGTGTTATTATTTTAAAACCACCCCCCATTTTCCACAGAGACACGCAAAAAAATTTTACTTAATGATTAAAACTTTTATTTTAAAAGTACTTGCAAGTTTTATAACATTCAAAGAAAGACTAAACGTCTAAGACGTCCCACAACATTCTATTTCAAATAACAGTCGAAGCAATTCGAATCTTTACAGGATTGATTATCTTCGAATCGATTTTGAAGCTGCTGTGTTGATCCCATCACTAAGTACACTGCACCCCAGCGTCGTTCTTGAGTTACCATTTTCGTATTTTTGAATCTTTTAACTTCTCTTATAATATTTATAATATAATTTGTAATATGTAACCACTTAATTTAAAGCGACTGTAATACAACTACTACGATGAGTAATAAAAAAGGCAAAATTATTAACTTAATATCGTCGTGATCTGTCTTAAATACTGAATAGCATTCAATTCGGGACAGCCATAAAAAGTACTACCAAGGGATGGAAATCATTGCATACTTTTATAATCTTAATGCACGTTCGGTAGCATTGAATGTTATAAGTTAAATATACCGTATTCGCCACGCACTAATTCATGATAATGAAAAAATAATGCACACCGATTCTGACGATGCATCTTAAACTTATTTTTCATTATTTATATGCAACTTTTAAATTTTTGTATTTTAAATTAAATGTTGTAATTCTTTCTACACTTATCTTCTTAAAAATGAATAAAATGTCAAAGTTTGTTCTGTACATTTTGGAGTGAAAATGCGTGGGTTGCAATTACACCCCTGTGCAAGGTTAACGTTAAACTATTAGTAGGCAGAGTGAAGGTTAACAGGTTAGACCAGTTGAATATTACGTGCCTAGATACACCTAATCCGATCAAGGATACACGGGGATGTCGGCTTGTAAATCGAGGATCGCCTGAATGCCAATTAACCGCGGAAGGATGTTCATAATAATTTGCACACGTTGGAACGGTATCTCTAGCTGATAAGAAGATTTCCTCGGTGGCAGGGGAGTGTACGCGGTAACGGTGTCCGGCAAAGCGTGGTCGAGATAACCCGCGGTGTTACGAGTTAACGGATGATTAACTACGCGGACTATAAATAATTGGAAAAGTATGCCCCGCGTGTGCCAATCCCCCTCCCATTTACATAACTCGCGCCGCGATTTTCATATTTCACGGGCCACCAGTTATATTTGGAATCGATAATAATTAATAATTCATTATCCGGCAAAGCGGGCTGGGAATGGCGTTAGCGATAGCATTACGTCTTTCGGCTTTCCTGCGAGCATTAATCAGCTGGCGAACGCGGAAGACGCTTGCAAATTCTGCATAACAAGCTGCAGATGTGAAACGTTGCCGCGCGCCGTTTGTGAGGATAGAAATGAGAGAAATGGTGAGAAAAATTGAAAGTGTAATAGATATACGTAGGTACGTAATGGTCGGAACATTGCGATCGATTATTTATTCCTATCATTCGCGTCAGCGCAGGATTACTGATTTAAGTCGGTGTTAGATGCAATTTGATTCTCATGACGAATAACAGATAAGAATAATGAAAAGGTTTTTGTACCTTAACGACAAATAAGAATTTATTTCAATAGCATAGAACGGCGAATAATTTGTTTCAATCATTCACAGAATTACAAGCTCTGTGGTTATAGGGTAAGTCGGGGAGAGATGGCCCACTTTTTTAAAACCATCAGTACACTGTATATTTAGTGCTTTCATAAAGGACAAAAATATATTTGCAAAAGCAAATACATTTAGGTATTACATATGAAAAATACAGGTTATGAGGTTAATAAGACGAAAAATTATTTCTTTTTGTCGCACAGAACTTTTTCACACTCATTGCATAAGTTCAAAAATTTTGAGCATCCTTCGTGAAATCATTTTTCATAACTTCCTACGCTGATTATATCTTCGTTTATATTCCGTTGGCATGTCCTACAAAAACATTTACTAGCTGTTATGCATGATTTTACGATGAGCCAACTATCCCCGATAAAATCGGGCCAACTAACCCGAGAGTCAAGGAGCGCTGACTCGATTGTTTTTTCAATAATTCTACGACAATATCTCATCACAAGAACGTAAATATAACTTCTAAACATTATATTAAAACATTGCATTCAGAAAAAGGCATTACTTTTTTGTAAAATGTCAGTAAATTATAATTTAAGGGACACGTAGACAATTTTCGAGAATAGTTAATTTTTACATTACACATAACTTACCTGATTTCACAGTTGAAAGTAAACTCAAAACACGATTAATGCGTAGTGTGAGCGCCGCGCTATATACCACTGAAAACAACTGAAAATCGCAACGTTCTAGAACATAAACGTGATCGAGCCATCTCATCCGTAAGGCCATCTCACCCGGAATTACCCTACATATGATACATCCGTATTTAAAAACACTGCATGTTTACTATACTAGCTTTACTACTCGGCTTCCCCCGAAATTTAGATTCTCATTTTATACAAAAAATTTTAGTTTTTTGTGGAAATTGTCACATTCATCTGGATTAGTCAGACATAATGAGCTGAGGCACAGTTCGTGATCCCAGAGTTTATCGTTCGAAAGTTTTTTGGCCACAAACATGTACACAAACTTATTGAAGTTTTCTGTTTTATGTAGGTATTAAGATGTAGTGTCAAATATTTCGTATTACTTTCGATACTTGACCAACACTGTAGAGGGTGGTAAGAAACTGATGGTCGCTTTCAGGAACCAATCTACACCTCTGAATCAGTGCAGATTTGTAAAATAAAACTTTGAAAATTGATGTTAATTTTTCTTTTTATACACTCCTGGAAAAAATTAAAGCAACACTATAATTTCCCGAAAATTTTTGTCATTTTCAAATGGCTATATCTCCGCGAAAAATTGTCGCAAAAAATATTTAAAAAAAAGCATTTTAACGCTTGAAGACTCTAGTTTTTGAAACCATCACTCAATTTTTTTTCTTCGTCCATTATGATACTGTTTTATCAAGATGAAGCGCAGGAAACAAAGTTTCAGAAATTTTTGCCAAGTTTGGACATATGCACGGGCTAAAAAATTTTTTTTCAGATAAATCCAATGGAGGGCTCTTATAGAGCAAACATTTCTCTGTAATTTGTTTTTTTTTGCTATGTTTTATGATTTTTATTGACCGAGTTATCCGCCATCAAAGCAAAAAAGGAACTTTTCACTTTGAACACCTATAACTTGCGAACGCATGATCGTAGAACATTGTTCATGAGTGTTTTGGAAAGCTAAGACAATTTCCTTTCAGAACCTTTAGTTGCCAAATCAATGAGATTTTTTTTAACCGTATTAAATTCATTTTAAACTGATCCCAAAAATTGCATATTTACCATTTTCTAGAAAACATGATGCCACTTCAAGGAAAATCATGGAATCATTCAAGTGTCCACGTTTTTTCTGAGGTGAAACTACCCCTTAAACACTGTGCAACAGGTCGGACCAAACAGATTTTTTTTCCGTATGTCCTTGATCATCAAACATGCGATATGGTCTGAAAAATTGGAGGATCACCTGTTTCACGTTATGTTTCTCTGTAAAACCCTTTCTTTTGATCTCGCGGCTTTTGAACGATTGTTGCGCGCTTTTCTTGTTAGTTCATCGTCATTTTAGTAAAAAGAAAAGATTTCAAAAATTTAAGAAAAACTTTTTTATTCAAACTCCTCGCAATGACAAAAACTGTACTTCGATAACTGGCATCAGCACCACACAACCGATAAAAATGTTTTTCTTAAAATTTTGAAATATTTTCTTTTTACTAAAATGACGTTGAACTAACAAGAAAAACGTGCAACAATCGTTCAATATTGAGTGGTGGTTTCAAAAACTAGAGTCTTCAAGCGTTAAAATTCTTTTTTTAAATATTTTTTGCGACAATTTTTCGCGGAGATATAGCCATTTGAAAATGACCCAAATTTTCGGGAAATTATAGTGTTCCTTTAATTTTTTCCAGGAGTATATTAACATATTCTGCTCGCTGAAGCGGGACAAGTCTAAAAGGAACCATATGTCGCAAACGTACAATTTCCTAAAAAATTGACAAAATTTTGGCATAAATAAAGTGATTCATGTATTTGATGGAACCACTTTTCACGTTTCCTTGTATCCCTTCCTGTTAGCAATATCATCCTACCTACAATCCATTTATCCTTATATTTCATTTTCAAGTGAGTGATATTAAGCCGACGGTATCGCGCAACGTGTTGGCTTTGCTGAATACACGAGGCACGAGTCGCGCGCCCGTCGCATGAGATACAGAAGAGGAGATAGATCCGATAGATCGCGGCGTACGAGTTAACAGCTCGCTTTAAAAGCCGGGATATTCAGATTATCATCGTAGAACAGAGCGATGAATTTCCTCGCGTCTGATGCCCGTCAGTGAGATCGATCGTGCGATATCGATTGCGGTGATCGTCGTTGCGGTATCGTCGACACGAGTTAATAATTGCGAAACACCAACCGGTTAATTGGCTTTGATACATTCTTTGGCGAGCCACCTACGAGGTCGGGGCACTCTGCGATCGAAATAACGATCGCTGCTGTGCCTCGAGATCGAACTCGTAAAAAAAAATGACGCGATTTTATCGCGAGTAGAAAGTACCTGATTTTCGTTCACGAATAATCCTAGCTAAGCTAAGTATATAAGCCGCGTACCGCGTCGACCTTATTACTGCCAGTAGGGATTCAATCTCATCCTCATCGATCGCGAGTGCAGATGTCGAAAGAGAAATTGATTTTCTGATCGCGGAGAGAGTGGGGTAGGTCAATTTTACATTGTAAGAGTTAGTGGAGTGTGATTGAGTTTTGATTAATGTTAGCTAACAAGGTTTTATTGTACTCAGAGCTCGATTCAATGACAGAAGTTATATGGAATAAGAGTGTTTAGAAACTTAGGGCAAATAAATGCAGTTAGCATTTTCTGGTGTGCAGTGAAAACATTCGTGAATATTTAAAACAAAGCATTTATCTAAGCTAAATCTTTTTAAGCGTATATTAATACTTAATTTAAGTTGAACGTGTGGTAACTTGATAGAAAGTCTTGATTTAATTTATATTTAAAAGACAGATAGTAGTAGTACTATGCCAAGCTGACTATACTAATTTTTAGAATTGATTTTTGAATATCTACACCTTATATGCAATATTAAATAAATGATAAAAAATAATGTTAAGAAACAACATGTTTTCTATATTTCTCCATTTTATGCAAGGGCCTGGGAGGGCTATAATTAAAATGAATTCCACTGGTTAATTTATTACATAATTCCGACTGTAATAATGCAACTAGGAAGGGGATATATCAAATTTTTAAGTATTATAATCAGTTTTACAACTAATTCACTATGTACAAAAAATATATAATTTCGTAATGTTTACAGACACTTTTCTAGAAAGTGACTTCTGGCACTGAGGCTCTTCTTGCATGCAACAGTACAATAAAATTACAGATCATCGACGATGTAAAAGTAAAGAAATGTTGAAGGGAAACGCGCGAAGCTTCCCGCATCAATTTGTAAGAGGAAAAAATTGAATTTTCGCCCCTCTATAAGGACGTGGTCAGTGAAACAAGTTAAGCGAGTGCCGTTGTTAGACTTTCACTGGCGTGCAAATTCTATTGAAAGAGTGATTTTGATGACTGAAAACTCGTAACGAGAAAAATGCTATGCCCCTTACCGCGAATAGTGGTATCCCATCGCTTTCTCGTATAATGTTGCAGAATTGTGAATCGCCGATGCGAGAAAGTATTCGCATAACTAATAAGCCGTTCCGCGTTACGTCATCGCGTGTTAGACATTTACTCTAAAAAAAAAAAGAAGAGAATAACACGTGCCACGCGTACTAAGCGTAGTTCAAGTTTCATTGCTTTGATGAAATAATAATAATTGCCGTTGCGCCACGCTCCCATTTGAAAGGTTAATATCATTTCAAGCAAACCACCGAGACTGTTTAATATCTCGAGATTTTATTTATTAACTACCTTGTGCCGCTTACTTAAATATCAAACAACTGCACCTATGTATTTTAAAGCACAATACAGAAGCACACCTTTCTTTTCACTCATTAGTCATCTACCTCTACACTGATTGCGACTATTAATTAAAGATACACTTCGTTGTAATTGTTTATTAAGAAAGAAATGCTTGGCGATAATTGAAGAATTTCGGACGAATAATTATTTACACGTAGTGCTGCTTCTTGTGTGTACTAATTAGACGATATGAAATTACTAGAAACAATTGAATACGTATAATTATTGCACGATATTATTAGTGATAATGTGCAAAAATTTGCTTTGCTTTGAAGCAGTTGAGGACCTTGCAACAAGAGGGATACAGCTTGATCGTTACCAACTTTTAGTTGTAAATTTTTGAGTAAATTTTTAGAGTAAATTTTCTCGAAAACGGAACGCGATATTTGAAAATTGTTTTCTACATCCTAGTTTCGCCTGTACCATCACCCCCTCAAAGGTTTGCCAACTCTAGCGAAACACCCTGTATAGTTTGTCAGACTTGGAAGTACAAGGCGATGATGCATTCTAACTTTACTTCAATCGCATGATTATTTTTTAAATTGATAATATTTTTCTTCATGCAATATGAATATGCTTTCTAGAAATTGAGCGGAAATATTTATTTGAAGATTGTCAATCGGTTATTGCCATTAACCCTTCGTTGACACACCTCTTTTATTCAATCAACTTTGACATACCTGGGTGGCTCACACCCAGAGCAATTTTTGAACGAGTGCCATTTTCATCCAAAGAATCCAATTATTATGAAAAAATCATGGATCAATTTCAAGGTCTCTAAAATGTATTAGAATAATTTATTTATTGAAATTTCATCACAGTTTTTGTAAAATAATTCTAGATTACCACATATCGAGAAGAAACGAAGAAAATCTTTAAAAAATTGTAACTTTTACAAATGTCAATATTAAAAGCTAAAAATCTACAGAAATGATGTTCGGAAATAATATTTTGGGAGAAAAAATAGTTTGTAAGTCGACTTTGAGAAAAAGGTATTTGTTTTGCATATAAAAGGTTCAGAGAGTCAAAATCAGCTTAGGGTGGCTTACACCCAGAGAGTCAACGAAGGGTTAAAAATGGCACTCCTAAAATGTTTTATCGTTCAAAACAACAATTTGCAATAACAAATATGACTCTTATACATATTACAGTTAGGCTGTTTCACAGTGCGATTTTGCTTTAATCGTATTGTGTCTTGACGATAGAAAAAATATTTCATTTTCCCTATTTTCTTATATAAGTTTGTATTATCTGATAGATATATTATCGTTTATACCCTAGATAACTTAAACTAATTTTGTATCCAGAAATAATAAAAATTGGATTAAACTCTTTTGAGATATAAGGAGGCATCTTTAAACTTGCAGTAAATATTTTTTTATGGCTATTCTTCTTATTAATTAATGTGGAGTCTCGTCCACCTCTTCGACGATCCTCTGATTGCAAAAAGAATGCAAGTTTCTTAAAGTTAGATAGTTCAGACTCGAATTGGTCCACTTTAAAGAAAAAGATAGAAAAATTGAAAGAGTTATAACGTTTGAGAGAAAAAGAAAGATATTTTTTTTGACAAATTTCTCATATTATTCTTCATATCGACCAAAAAGTATTATAAATAAAAACTAAAATCAAAATTTTAGGTCCACTCGATTCCACAATAATTACTAAATAATAAGAAGGGTCGCCATAAAAAAATTCTACAAGTTTAAAAATGCCTCTTTATATCCCAAAAGAGTTGAATGGAATATTAGCAATAGTTTTTTGAAAAAAATTCATAAATTTCGGGGGCTGTTACACGAGACTCCCTCCTTAAGAAACTAACTAACAATTTTAACGTTTAGGTGTAACGAACAAAAACTAGCATTATATATTATATTTTAACATTAAAAATATAACTATTCAAAATTTACCTACCAGTAAAAAGTTACAGCTTATATAAATTAGAAGCAAAATTACATCAACTGGCATAAAAAAAAAAACAAAACATTCATCACACTGTAGTTATTAATCATTCAGCAGTATTCTGTTTCCATACTGTTGCTAAGCAACATGTGAGCTACAATCCGAAGCTAAGAGACATCGCCTAAGTCAATTAATATGTGAATAAAGAATATGCTCCAATTTAGGATCCGGTCTAATTTAGGGAACTTTCCCCTAGATATGTATCTGGTAACTTTATAAACGACAGTATAACTCACGAAGTAATTACGAGGTAACGACGGTGTGCACTAACGAAGATGAAAGATAAAATCGTCAAAAAAAAAAAAGAATATTTTTGTAAGTCAATAAGGAACATTTTAAGCACTATTTTTACTAGATACGTGGTTACCTTATCGAAACATACGCATTGCTCTTAAAAATAACAAATGTGGTTCCGTATCATTTCTATGACTGAATTAAGTATTTCCCTGGTGCACGAGCAAGACAACAAATTTAGTAAAGTAGTTGAATTCGAAAGCCAGTTATTAAGGAAGATACACGGAATACGGAAAACTTAGAAAGGCGGATGCTACGACTGGAAAGAAAAAACAATAAATAAAATGAATCCTACTTTACTCGTAAATTAAGATTTTCGCTTTGCATACCCGGTTCTAAGTAACAGTAATTAGCTGAGAATTTTGTTACAGCTCTATTAATCATCAGAGAGCACGATGCAACATTGTGTGTATATCTGTTACCATCGTTTACCAAGCTAATTGCAAATTACAACGATACAACAAAAACTTTACCGCACTATTTACAGGCTTACTTGACAAGTATATCCAGACACCGGTATCCACTAATTGTGTAAACATCTAAATACTTGCGCCCATTGTAACGTCTTCTTTTTAAATTCTTGATATATTACGCATAATTAGAAATTGTATTACTGTAAGTTGTTAGAGAGGAGAATTCACAAGTCACGAGAAATATGTATAACTAAGGTAAATGTCCCCATTAGCAACCGTTTAAGATTGTGGCTGGTTCGAAATAATAATTTGTTTACTAATATGCGACAATGTTTCAGTAAAGTATGGATCATTGTATTTTTTTAAGTCTCTAGTTTCTTAATCAAATTAGTTTTAGAGTGATATTTCACTATTTACACAAAAATTATGGTGAAAATTATATTGGACCTGATGTCCCCATTATTGACCAGCAGTTTCCCTCATTCTAAATGCATCATTTTGTTTATTAAATTTGGGTTCATGAGTATAACAAACTGTTTTTATTAACATTTTATGAAAATTAAACAATGTATAATCTGTTTAAGATAATCTTTTATGTTTTCTATTATTTCCTAATAATTACCGTACTTTCTGTACTCAATTGTGAGTACAAATCAAATGTACTCCAAACTTAATAATTAAAAAATTACTCGAATACTTTAGTTAGGTCTAACAACACCACTTGTAAGTTGTCCGAAAACTGGTACAGACCGGCCTTTGACGGTACCTATTTCCGACCACGATTTTCTGCCAGAATAATGAAAGAAAATGAATATTTTCTTTTTATTTTATAATTCTGTATATGTATCTAGTTAATTTGAGTAAGTTACTGCATAGATCCATGTATTTTTATTGTAAAATTTGCGAGTTCAATGATATCAGTAGTATAACCTCACGTTATTAGAATCTGTCCAATTTCATGTCAATGACCAAGTCTTAATTTACATGTGAATTTACTTAAAGATGAATGTAAGGCTACATAAATAACGAATGAAACAATAAATGAAATACCTGTAATTATAATTTCTGAACTCTCTGGTTAACATTTCGCTTTCTGTGTTGCAATAAACAATAATAAAGAATTTATAATTTCGACCGTATTTTTAGAATATTAAAAAACCAAAAAGTGATATCAGCGCATAGGTTCGGTCATATAAACAATAATAATTTAAAAGTGGTCACTAATGGGGACGCGGTCGATAATGGGGACATTTACCTTATATGTGAACGTAAGAAACGGACATAAAATATTATACATTTATTTAAAGTAACAATATATCACCTTATCATTTCCACTTCGAAAATATTCTGAATATGCTATCTCCACTTTCGAAATCAATCACGTGCAATTACGCTTCTAATGGCCGATAGCAACGAAAAGTATCCATGAGTTATTATCATAATACGTTGCGGCCGATACAAATATAGATTAATCGAAGATATAACAAACTTCTTATTCACCTGCATTCTTTAAACACGTCTAATCTATAGAGGATTATATGTATACACTCTAAAATTAAAACGTGAGATATCGGCGCACTGATTCGGTCAATATTAATATTTTTTTTTTTTAATTTGGTTGACAATGTTGTTTGACAGGTCCTTTAAACTCTTTAAGGTTTCTTGTCCAAATTGTTTTGTTATCGACGCGTAGAAACTTTCCTTTGTTGAATTCGCGGGTGAGAACGTTTCGCCATCCATTTTTTAGATAAAGTGGATTAGGATTTCGACCGTAAATCTTTCAAAAATTAAAACGTGAGATATCGCCGCAGTGATTCGGTCAATATTATTATAATTATAATATTATAATTTTAATATTATTATAATTATAATATTATAATTTTAAGGTTATTATAATTATAATATTATCATTTTAATATTATTATAATTAAGATAAAGTGGATTAGGATTTCGACCGTAAATCTTTCAAAAATTAAAACGTGAGATATCGGCGCAGTGATTCGGTCAATATTATTATAATTTTAATATTATAATTTTAATATTATTATAATTATAATATTATAAGTTTAGTATTATTATAATTATAATATTATAATTTTAATATTATTATAATTTTAATATTATTATAATTATAATATTATAACTTTAATATTATTATAATTATAATATTATAACTTTAATATTATTATAATTATAATATTATAACTTTAATATTATTATAATTATAATATTATAATTTTAATATTAACCGATTATTTTAATATTATTATAATTATAATATTATAATTTTAATATTGACCGATTATTTTAATATTATTATAATTATAATATTATAATTTTAATATTGACCGAATCAGTGCGCCGATATCTCACGTTTTAATTTTTGAAAGATTTACGGTCGAAATCCTAATCCACTGTATACACTCCGTTACGTATAATAATAGTAGATACGAAGAGATTTGCCTTTCTTGCGCGGTTCACACCGTACGAGCGAGAGATCACCTGTTCGTCTATGCACGATATACCCGAGGGGTCAATCACCGTGAACCGAAAGAAATTCCTCAAACTTATTCCTTTCAAAAACCGGTAAAATTCTCTGCCGCAGGTATTTCGCAAGCGTCGTACACGCGACGTAAAAGTTTAGCGAAAGATTGCAAAATTTCGAGAAAAAAAACTGTCGAAAATTTGCTAAAATCACATAACCGTCGAAATCTCTTAATCGGTAACTTTAACTATCCGATAGCCTGTAAAATGCGTGTGACGGGTGGAAATATTAAATAGAGGCTCACCGGAATGTGTCCAGCAATCGGTGCAATCCTGACATAACATGGACCAATCGTTCTTTAAATCCTTAAAAGTCGCCATGGTCGGTCGCCAGGACCTGTTCCTTCGCTACCGGTTCCTCCGATGGGTCCGCAACGAAGAAAGTAGAATCTCCACCTTGTCACAGCAATGTTGGCTGGCGCTTCCCGTGTTACAAACGAAACACAACCAAGCTTCCCGCGTAATGTCGAGTGGGACGCACGGTCGGCACACGAAACTTCACACAGCATTCGCAAGGAACGTTCTCAAGATGAGAAACGAAGTCAGAACACACACCGAGCACTCCAAGCAGTCAACGATTCCCTTACAACACCCAGTTCTGGTTTGCTGTCCGTTCCACCCGGTGTTCTCTCCATCCTTATCCTGCCTTTTCACCACTACAACCGCACCTTTCGCTCTTTCACCGGTCGCGCGTATGTGCGGCCGTCCTTGTTACACTAATTTCGTTACGCACCGGCGTTCCTCTTCCCACCAGTCACCCCGCCTCTTTTGCACTGTTTATTTTTGCAATCGGTTTACCGCGAGGTCGACCATCGTCTATTGTATTTGCATGTGTATGCGCGACCACACGTATGGAAATTCCCGCCTAGTTGTTTCAGGCACGTTCTCGTTAACCAAATATTTACGATAGAAATTCGTAGCACCTGCGATGGAATGTAAGTTAAATAACGTGAGTAAAGTTTTTATAAAATCTTATAAAGTCTACAAAATCTTATCCCGTTTACGTTGTTATACGTGGGGCAACCGATTCGCGAGCATTTAAATTTAGGATAATGGCGCTTTCAAGGACACTGCGCATGATCAATCTCTAAATACTTTATATGTTCGAGTAGCTTGAAAATCGGGCCGAGCCGAGCCCTCGAAGAGAATAAAATCGACTAAGTAGTCGGTTCCCTTCGAGCCGCTTGAAAAAAATCGAGTACTCGGTTCTTAGAACCAGGTCAGTACTCGAACAGCTCTATAATAAATCTCTAGGCAGATGATCCAGTTAGGTGGAGACTGGAGAGTTGTAATCGATTTATGATCGATGCTGCGAAGACGAGAAAAAATACGGAGATTCAAAGATTCTATATTTCTTTCACGTTTCAAAGAAATGTAAATACAGTAGGTATTTTACTTGTTCTATTAAAAGAATATTTTCCGAGAGGATAAATTCTTTTTTTTCGAAGAATATAAACTATGCTAATACTAATATATAGATAAAACATGTAGTAGGTTTATGATAAAAAAAATGTACAAAGTTAAATTTATTTAATTAACGCAACACCATAGTGCACATTATTTACAATCATTCTCATGGCTTTTTCACTTTCAAGAAACCAGCTGTGTTCGAAAAGTATTTAGCGTTAGCTTCGTTTACTTTCTTTTCCGCTGCTTGCGGATTTACGATCTCCAAGCCCTGGAAAAGAGCACGGTTAATTTGACGTCGAAATTTCTACCAAAGAATGGAACAATATATGAGCCGTTTATTTTGAAAGTGGCCTAAGTCCATTTATCTTCATATCGAGATATTTAGGGATTTGCGTTTCAATGAATTTAAAAATATACGTATAGGATACTAATGAGTCATACTGCTTGAGTGTATCTAAGGGTGTTAAATTTATAAAATTTCATTATAAAATTTGAAGGTGCCCAAGTCCATCTTGATTTAAGTATAAATGGAGTTAGGCCACTTTCAAACTACACGGTTCAATTATTGAACTAACTCTGAAAACTTATGTGTCAAGAATTATCGTATTTGCTCGGAATATAAGCAACCTGAAATGCTTTACTGATAAATAACGGTAATACTGGTAAATAATGGTAACCGGAAAAAATTGAAAAATGGAGTTAGGCCACTTTCAAAATAAACGGCTCATATATATCTAGATTCTAGAATAGTATACCTGTAACGGGGTAAATGCGACACTGGACGCAGTACCAGAAACCTGCTTCTTCACCGTTGTACTTCCACCCCATTGTTGCTGTTTCTGTAAATTCTTCTGCAGCGTCTTCGAGATCCTTACCTTTGTTTTCTCATCGATTTGAGGTAATCTGATACGACCCGTTCCTGCCTTGCCGATCGTGCCACGCGTGTAACCGAGATCTTCTTGATAAGCATCGTTTTCAATCTACACAAGTGCACGGAGAAAACGAATTAGTTAATATTAATTAATAAATAATCCTTAAGGCCGTCGCGCATTTTGGCGAAGCGCGGCGATACGAAGAGAAAAGTTTCTGAACAATTGCGCAGCGACAACTAAATATTATTTATTTCTTTGATTCGCCTCGATGTATTGTATATTGTTTTTCCTGTTAAACCGGCTGGCGTTTCAAGCTTACCGCTTATATTGCCCGACAAACTACAGTCGTATCTTTTCTCTCCTCTCTCCCCTTCTCTCAAAACTTCGGTGATCTAACGGGAACCAATGTTTTCCATCACGGCCACGGCCGCTGATCGCCTCGACGTGCTTCACAGAAATGTGCGACGACCTTTATACGTACATCAGCGAAATTCATTCTGTTGGCATGCTTCCTAAACTCAGTGATAGCGTAACGTTCTTTCATTTTCCTAACGCGCTTGCCACCGCGTTTCTTCCTGCCCGGATCAATCGGTTTTGGCAAAGGTTTTACAAACTTCACAGGCGGCGGCTCTTGAAGCTTATCTAGCTTCTTCTCAATTTCTTCACGGAACATCTGGCCGATGTGACCGTCTGTACTTTCGTGGCACGCGTCGACGCGCGCAGCTAACATACTTTTCGATGCTACGAGCCTAGCTGCTTTCCTTCGTAAATCCTGAGGCGAATAAGCAACGGTAATAGAAAAGTACTGCGATTAAAAGCTACGCGAAATATGTATTTTGTTGCTTACAGGTGGCGTGTCTTGTACGATATCGGAGTAATATATAAAGCCAGTATGTGGCAAAGTTGCTACTTGTGAGAATCCAGACAGGGTAGTTTTCTGAGAGCCTAGAACTAGAACATTGCAAGATGGCATCTTTGACAGTTTTGTCAAACCTCCAGCAACACCTGAGATACAAAAGTGCAATGTAAAATTCAAATGTATTTGAATATATAAATACAGGAGAATATACAGTGGCGTGGAAAAGTATTCGGCCACCCTTTGAAATCGCATTACTTTTTTAAAATTAATCCAAACGACTTGAGTTTTTTTGAGAAGCTGCAGGGATTAGTTTGCTAAATGATGTGATTCGTCGTGTTGAAAAAAATACACTTGGTTGGAATAGCGAAAAAAATAGTAAAGGTCGGTTTTGAAACTTTCTTTTGTGAGCCTGTAATGGAAATTCAAAAAAACCGTTTTTAGATATAAGTAAGTTATATACGTGCCTAAAATTTCATCAAAATCAGAATACGGTGAAAAATCGAAAAATTCCCGAAATCAGCGTTATGCGATTTTAAAGGGTGGCCGAATACTCTAGCACGCCATTGTATTTGTGACAATTACCCATGATTTTTGCAGCAGTCGATGCACCGACTATTATAGAAAGATTCGGTGCGATGAATGCCATTCTACTCTCAACGTATTCAAAAATCTTCAGTTTACAGTTATTCAATTCTACCGCCATATCGCATGCCTCGCAAATAGCTTCTTTCTCATCTTCTGTCAGTAATTGTCTGTAAATGCAATAGTTTTATTCTCAAAAGTAGTGAACGTAATTTATAAAGTGTATATTTAGAGCGCGATATATTACCCTTGCGTTGTTGACGCAGTAACTGAAACTACCATGATGGTTGCCTGAGTAAGAAATTGCTGTAATGTCTCGTTATTCTTCGCTCTGTCTAAGTCGTTTCCTAATTCCTTGACAGTCATGACGTACTCTAAAGGACCAACAACTAAAGATTCCAATTCTGGGAACCGTTTAGAGTATTTGTCTCTTGTAAATCTGTGTATGGTAGCTGAAAATATAAATTGTATTACATGGGAATGTAAAAAGATCATGCGAGTGTTTGGAATTAATGATTTTATGTATACCTATTTCATCATCGATATCAACAGCCATGTTATTAGCCTCAACGATGAGCTGATATTCTGGATCGGACTCGACAGGTCCAATAATGTCTACAGACTTCCTAGGAACCTTACTATATTTGTCTATGTGCGACATTACTTTTCGTAACAGATCTGAATCGCCGAGTTTCGCTAATTCTCTCACAGAAGCTACTTTTATCTCTGCAATTAAGATACATTTGGAATCGGAATAAATAAAACTCAGCGAGAATGTTTCCAATAATAATAATTGCGTGGTATTAAAAGGAAATATAATTGAAAGGATAATAACCTTCTTCGATGGGTTTGGAAACCGAAGCCGGGACGAAGTCCGGCTCCGGCTCTTCCATGGTTTCATCAGAATCATCGTTTTCTTCAAGATCTGCTAACAGCTCGTCCGCTAAGGACATGACGTGTTTGTTGAAAAATTCTTTACGGTTGTAAATTAAACTGGGTTTCGAATGGTTTCGAACCCCACTGTTTGACAACTTCGATGTGGAAAGTGTAGCTCCGAGGGGGTTTGAGGGGAGGGTACATATTCTCGGCCATCTTCATAGGGTGTTGCGATCCCCGCTCTAGCGGCGTTTAACGCAAGCTCTTAAAGCGCGAAGTTTGAAGTGAATAAATTAAATTTATTAGGAAAGAGTTGAGGATGAACTTTGCAAGATTAGATATTTGTCTTCGTCTTCTCCCTAAACGCTCCAAAACATAAAACATTATATTTATTAAAAAGAGGAACGTACATTCGAAGGAGCTTGTTTCTTCGCCTCGCAATTCATTCCTGACGTGTTGCAATAAATCCAACTTTGATCAATCCTAAAAATATCCTCATTCTGTTTCTGAATAGATTTTAATCATTTTACAATTTAATCTAGTTCAGTTTAATAAATTTATCGAGTTTTGAGTTATTTACA
The DNA here is from genome assembly GCA_929108735.1 of Andrena dorsata. Classification (NCBI taxonomy): domain Eukaryota; kingdom Metazoa; phylum Arthropoda; class Insecta; order Hymenoptera; family Andrenidae; genus Andrena; species Andrena dorsata. The sequence goes on from OV815487.1 coordinate 102,943,104, forward strand.
AGTCATTTAGTTTATTTAACTTAACTCGTTCGCGAGCAGAGCCCGCAGGGACTCTACGGGCACCAAACCTTCCCAGCTTTTTTTAATAGAAAGTGTTTATTTAGCCATACAGGGTCAACGTTTTATCCTGCAACCCGCGCTCGCGCGAACAGGTAAATTGGCAACAGCGCCTCACAGACGCATTCCACTACAACCATGCACCGTCCGGCGTCCCGATGTTCGGAGCGCTGCCAGCGACCGCTCGACAGCAGTGATGCCCGAGCTTTGACAATTTTATGACGAATTTCCCGGACCAGGTAATCGAGCCGGAAATTCCATCCCCAAGGGGGTGAAAAGGGGTAAAATGTATTTTCTCGGATTCCTTAATATCTCTTAGGCCCAATTAGATATCAACTTGCTTCTTACTCACAAAGATTGCCCACAGAAATGCCTAAAAACCAATTTCAGAATTTTGCCCTAATCAACCCCTAAGGGTGTGAAAAGGGATAAACTGTGTTTTCACGGACTTCTCAATATTTCTTAGGCCCAATTAGATATCAGCTTGGTTTTTACATACAAAGATTTCCCATACAAATCCACAAAAATTAATATCAGGATTTTGCAATAATCAACTCCCAAGGGGGTGAAAAGGGGTAAACTGTGTTTTCATGGAGTCCTTAATATCTCTTAGGCCAGAAGCGAAGCGCGAGGTATTTTGCTAGTATATATATATACATGTATACATATATATAGAAATATATATACGTACAAATTTTATACACCGTTGTTCATGTATTTTGTTCAGCGGTGTACCAATTTCACCGATAAATGAAATTGTACTTTCACCAACGACCATACTGCGCCTGTTTGAACACCAGTTCCCGTCTGATCACTGCAGTTAAGCGGCGCTAGGCGCGGTTAGTACTTGGATGGGTGACCGCTTGGGAATACCGCGTGTTGTTGGTAAATTTTTTTTTCGACAACCTATTTTGTTTTTGCCAACGTTCCGAACTTTTTCGAGCGGGTGAAAGAACCGCGGCTATCTTAATATATAAAGCAGAAAGCTTCTATATGTTTGTGTGTTTGCTGTCGCCCAAAAACTTTGGAACGATAAACTCTGGGATCACAAAATATACCTCAGCCCATTATGCCCGACTAATCAAATGAATATTGACCATTTTCACAAAAGAATAAAAAAAATAATTTTTTATAAAAGCAGAATCTAAACTTCGGTCGAAGCCGAGTAGTAAAGCCAGTAATTGAATAAAAATTTAATTTTTCAATTTATGACAGTAACGATACAGGAACAGCCAGCCTATTGTTTACCAACATCACGAATTTTAAAAACAGCAGTAAATACAGTGTCAAATAAACAGTTTGCAAATGCTTTTTACAACAATTATGGTTAAAAAATTCATAGAAAAAAATTAAGTAAACGTAAAATATGTTAAATTATCCATGATTAAGAGGGAATATTTTTTCCTTAAATTGCATTCCGATATCTTTTATAGTTCAAAAGCTATACGAAAAAGGTCCCAAATTTTTCAACCCAGGCCGGGAAATTCTGAATAGCTCTTTGCGACGTTAATTCGAAAGAGCCAGCGGTCGCTGGCAGCTCTCTGAACGCCGGGACGGTGCATGGTTGTAGTGGAATGCGTCCATGAGGCGCTGTTGCCATTTCACCTGTTCGCGCGAGCGCGGGTTGCAGGATAAAACGTTGACCCTGTAGAAGTCTGTGCATGGACCTGAAGGACAGTGCCTAGTTCCGGGGGGTTACAGCGAAAGACGGAAGGGGCTGCGATTTGAGGGACGACTGGTGGTGTCCTCTACAGCCGAGTATAAGTTTTAGAAATAGCGTCCTTCATTGTATATCCTTGTGACGCTATTGTACAAAACGGTGGAAAACAGTGTGACAGCGTTGCAAAGTAACTCGCATGCGTGTAGTGTGTTCTCGTATTATTTGGGATACTTTCGAAATTACGTAAGTAATATTAAATTTTTTAGTAGAATAGTAAAAGTATTATATTTGAAGGGTAAAAATTGGTATAGAAATATAAATTATTAGTATTAGTATTTAAATTAAAGTATTTGTATTAGTATATCCCTTGCTACAAACAGAACAACTTCGTAGTTCACTGATACATTTAGTGTTTCACATATTCTTCTTAATATTAACGTTGATTGAATTCAACGCACGAATAATCAAATTTCAAATGTTTTGCTAGAAGAAATTTTCTACAGTATGGCACAGATGGCACCACCAGTCGTCCCTCAAAAAGCAGTTGGAAGGGGTCGATTCCCCTTCCGTCTTTCGCTTCAACCCCCGCGTCCATAAGTCTAGCTTGTGCACTGTCTCCAATTTTTAGATTAATAGATAGTAAAATACCGCCATAAACGTAAGAGTTGTTACGAGTGGTTAAGAGTGAAATGGTGTATATCTCTTTCTCTCTCGTGGGATTTCGATCAAACATGGCGGACCAATCAAAAAGTGGCCTTCTCGTGACCAGACCAAAGAGGAGGTATAATAAGAGGCGTCACTCGACAAGGACCAGGGATCGGTGAACTCGGGCTGTCCCTAGGCACCAGCGAATTGACGCCACCAGTGGTGGGTAAAGACACGAAATTTCTATTTTATACACGACACGTGTCTTAAATGTCGTAAACGTCATAAACGTCGTAAATGTGTCGTAAATGTCGTATATCTGAAATGAAAGCAACTAACCTATAATACATTTTTCGTATAGTTTATGAAGAAGTGCCAATTTATTAATAATTATAATTCTGATTAAAAAAATTAAATTAAATTAAATTACACTGACGAAAATGGATATTGAAAGGTTAGTAAAATAAATACATGTAGAATAATAAATATAATTTGTTCAAATTAAAAATTATGTTAATAAAAAGACTATTTTTATTTTAGGAAAAGAAAGATCCATCAATTACTAGTTAATTTTATTTTTGGCTGTAATATACCTCTTATGTTAGCATAGTAGAATCAAAACATTTTAGGTTAGGTTAGGTTAGGTTTATTTTTCCCTTTCAAAACATTTTAAAGCTTTAACAATAAATTGGACCATCTTCCATCAGTATAAGCATCCTACAAGAAAAACATTTACCACAACAATTTTAGATACAGAATAGAATTTGTTAATTCTATAAGGAAAGATGAACCACAAGATGGAGTACCACTAATTGATGGTTGGAAAAATTCACTGGCTAATACTCAAAACTGTTGTGGCCATGTTACATCTTACAGAATTCAAAATAACGTTACAGCATCGTTTGTGACGTCACGAAACAAAGATGGCGGACGGAGTAGGTCGATTCTGGTCTACAATACGGCGTTAACGTACATTTTAAACTTAAAGTGCAGTTATTGTTTATTAAATAATCATAATGAAGCTTACAATAAACAACATATGTATTTTCACAAATTCAACACCTTCATGCCGCAATTTTGTTGAAGGTGAACGAGTTTTAAATGCGGATCACGTAATATTTTGCGGCAGGACAAGTGTCAGCAATGATTATGTTAATTTAATTGTATTTTGCTTACAAACATCACATTTAAAAAGTAATCCGCACTAGATAACTGGATCTATTTCTGCTACTGGGAAAATCATAAATGCAAAATGTTCTTGAGAAATGCAAATACAGTGTGGCTGTTTTCTTGCACTTATGTTTAACCAATAAAATCGAATTAGTTACTTTAAGAATTAATTGATAGAAAGTATTGATCTTATGTATTTTTAAGACAGATATTATGTACAGAATTTTTATAATGGATTTTCGAATATTTACACTTAATTCTTAAACACTGTATTGATGTTTTACAATTGATCTGTACAAAAAAATTATAAGATTTTTACTAATTTATGTTTATATATAATTCTTTTGATATTTGAAAAAGACAAATTATTTACATGAATACTTGTATTATTTTTCAAATGAATTTATTAGGTCTGGGAGACATGAACTTTGATCTCAGAGGTGAATAATAATGTGTTAGAAATAAATAATACTATAATAGAAACTATTTTAGAGATTCAACCATCAGATTCATTTTTAAAATTCTTTCCCAGAACTTTCTTCTGTCAATCATTTCCAATTGTCCTAGTTTATTTACATGACTAATTTGGACATTGCCGGCTTTAGAAAAGTGGTGAAAACTCAATTCTGGATTCCTACAGGCTTTACTATTGCAACCGAAAACAACAATAATATTTTGCTTTTCGACGCTTTTAGTACAAATTGCACTCCGGCCTCCATAACTAAAAGAAAATTGATTATAGTAGAACAATTTATACGCAAAAATGATACCACAAATAAGTTAAAATGTAAATTTTATTCCATTTATTTACACACTTTACACTACTTCGTCAAGTTCTGGTTTTCGCCACCAGATAGCGTATCGAATATAGGGACGGAGCATAGTGTCGCGGGGGTAAAGTCTTTGCGGGAGGGGCGACGAGGTAAACTATGCCTAATTTCTATTGGCTGTTGCTTCGCACAAGCGCAGTGACGCATAGTGACGTAGTACGTTTGTATATTTGTCGTTCATAGCGTGATAAACTTGTGTAAATTTGAGTACAGTGATCAGTAACTGTGTTCTGTCCCAGTATGTAAAAACCGATCCGACTCCCAAAATTGGAAAAAACGTAATGGGAGTAACGTGAAAGTTACATAATAAGAAAGTTAAATAATAATCCCACTGCCAGACAATTCAAAGCAGCGATGAAAAAAATTTTAGTGCATGCTGATGTACGTGGTACAAAAAGTGGCAATTGTATTCCGTTGGAACAAATTGCAATTTTACATGTGTCATCCGGAGGCAAAATTACAAATTCCGAACATGTTATAAATTCTACATCGAGGCTATCACGTCTATATAATGAATCAAATGGAGATGATTCTATTGATTTTAACTATTATTTTAATGAACATAATTACGTAACAGATACTCGAGAAATAAGTGAATTCTCTATGAATGTGATCGAATATATAGGTGGATATGTGGTAAGGCAATTAAAAAAGAATTTACTATGTGAAATTTGCGTCAAAGTACTAACTGTAAACAATGAGGATAAACACAATCTAATACAAATAAAAAGCCGCGGAAAATTAATTCAGCCATCACCTCAAGTAATATCTATTTGCCGGAAATGTGAAACTGAAATTCGCTCTGCAGTTCATTCCGAACAAATATTTAAAAATCAGCAATATATAGAGTCCTACATTTCAAACAAAGTTCTAGAAGTATTTATTGGTAGCAACGTGTTTCAGGAGTTAAATGAACATACGGATGACCAAGCATTCATGGAGACCCATGTAATACACTTAATACGTGCAATTATTAAAAAGTATATAAAAATACGGTTACACTATATAGCTTTAAATAGAATCGATAAGTCGAATAGTCAACGACAATTATTTAACAAACTTGTAATTTTTAAGGGGCAATAAATCAATTAAACACACCATACCTATAACATGCCTTATTTTATTGTCCGTTATTTTGTTGTTACCGTGTAACTTACTTAAGTTTATTTATATTATTATTATTTATTAATAATGTATTAATTATCATTCATTTTATGCGAACAATAATTTGGTTTCTATTATTTAGAACAATAAATGATTTTCAATCAATATCTCTGTTTTAATTCATCTAACATATTTAAATAAGTGTAGATGCATAGTAGTAAGTCCCCGTCTTAAGTGTAGATGCATATTTCTCTACAATTTTTATTATATTCCAAATTCAACATCATAAGTAATCACTTCTTCAGTATTAACTTAGACATTTCTATTAATCTGTGGTTAGTAGTGTTTCATAATTAGCGGTACGGAGCATGCGCAGAAATGCAACCAATCAAATCCAGGCATACTTGGGTGGGGGCCCGTCCCACAAATAGGATTTACGTCCCTCGCCCAGAAGCCAGGGTTGCCAATGTGGCTTTTTTGAGGCCAAATTCCAGAAATCTGGCTTTTTTCGACTTGGTTGGCGTTGGAAAATTCATTTGGCTTTTTGGCTTATTTTTGGCTTTTTTTACAATTTTTAAATAATTCCAAATTATAATGAATAATGAATAAAATAATGATATAGCATAAAGCATGATGTAAGATACTATACCAATATAACATTAAAACTTTACGATTTCTATTTCTTATTACTTAAGACCTCTATTTTCCGAGTTACCATTTATACATCTCGTAGAAAATAACATTAGTCTTATAGAAGAACAGTACAGAAAAATGTTTTTTTGTTGATTGGAAAGTAGAAGCTTTATTTAAAAAAGATGGAGCAGTTTTGGATTGCAATATTTCGGCATCAGAGGTTTAAGGAGCTTGCTACATTTGTTCTTACTTGCTTAATAACTCCTGTAAGCAATGCAGTAGTTGAGAGGATCTTTTCGAATAGAATGCAGCTGAAGCTTCTTGATGCCATCGTTAGAATTAGAGCAGAGCTCTCACAAAAATGTTGCAATAATTTTAGTGTGACACAACAAGTGCTGCAAAATTGAACCGCAAAAAATGTTTATGATTCGAGCGACGAGAATCTCGATCTCGATCTCTTATTGTTATTTAATTAGAAAAATATTTTTCAAACTTATTTGGCTTTTTTCTGGCATTTTTTTGGTATCATTTGGCTTAATAGCAAAGAGTAGGTATAATAAGAGGCGTCACTCCGGGCGGAACCTTTGAAGTTCTTGCTTGACCTTGGCATTTAAATTGGTTGTACACTCGAGCGGGATATTCAAATCGACTAAATGTACCTTACCACAATTGGCTGATTATTGCCGAAGTTTACCGATCATTGTCGAAGCTTAGTGATCATTGTCAAAGCCCAGCGATCATTGGCGAATGGGCATTTAAATTGATTGTCTTAGTGATTTCCCCAGATTATGTCTGTCCTTGTCGAGTGACGCCTCTTATTGAGCCTAATGAATAAAATGTAAGCAATTGCTTTTTCTTAATATTTTACTAGGAATTGCTTATATTCAGCTACCGATTACTTATACGGTTTAGCAAAGCCAGCAATTGCTTATGATTTTTATTCGTATGAAAATTAGAAATTCTTTTTTTGTTTAAGTAATTGCTTTTGAAGCAATTGATTTTGCTAATAAGGAATTGCTTGTAAGGAATTGCTTAGTTTTTATTCATCAGGCTCATTATGTCTCCTCTTTGTTAATAGTAAGATTTCAAGTTGGCAACCCTGCCAGAAGCTAGTCTTACGCTTCGTCCCTATATTTATGGTTGTGTTCCGATTCACGCATTATGCGCATAGACCGCAGCGTCTGCGCTGCGCGCATGAACCGCGTTCCGTTTCCAGCAGCGCATGAACCGCAGTAACGAAACGGAACGGGTTTCGATGCGTCTGATGCTCGCGAGGTTACGCGGGAATGTTCAAACTTACTTACAAATAGCTATGCAGTTGGATGGATTACGGCTAATTTAATTCGAGACTTTTGGACGGTGGTTGAAGCACGCTTCCTAACTACATCGGTTACTTCGTCCTAAGGATCGGGGACCGACTCCTAACGAAATTTGATGGCTTTATTGCTGGATTTTCTCAACCCGAGTTTTTCTATTCTTCTTGAACAGCGATAATTATTGAAAGCGAAAACCATATTTTATGAGTTTTACAGGACGAACTGCTGCTTACCCAGCGTAATTTGGTAAACAGATGTGTAATGGAAAAATGAAGTTATTTATTATCCGCGTTCGGGGTAAATTCAAGGTTTTGAAGGCTATTGAATAGAACCGCAGGCTCTCGTACGTCTTCTGGATCAAAGTATAGCTGTAAAGTTAGCATTATAAGAGCACGTTCGAAAAACTTAGCAGTAAAAGTCTTTAAGAAATAAAAATGCACGCTACGTATTTGCTTCCTTCCTCATCTTTCGTTTCGACCCTGCCCAGTGATGGGTAAATCACTAGAAAGCAACGTAATTTACGTTACGTGACATACGTGTATAAAATGTCCAGTGGGCCTGCCCCGGCAATATAAGAGCCTAATAAAGCTTGAAAAAGATGTGGGAACTTCCCTATTAGGCTCTATATTGCCGGGGCAGGTCCACTGGACATTTTATACAGGATATTTTAGTATTATACACGTATGTCGCGTAACGTAAATTACGGTAAATTACGTTGCTTTCTAGTGATTTACCCATCACTGACCCTGCCTAAAACCTTCTAGGAATGTGTTGTTCGCTTCAAAATTGAGTCCGTTACGTTGGTTGCAATTCATAGAGCGAGTGCAGAGATGGCAGTACCAATTTCGTAGAATTCCCTAGAATCCTCCAACTTCTAGCTCATAATGGTTGTGTTCCGATTCACGCATTATGCGCATAGACCGCAGAGAAAACCGTTCCGTTTCATTCTATGCGTGCATTGGTTGCGTTGGTGGCGCATACGATTCCCTAGAATTCTCCCACCTCTAGCGCATAGAGCGTGCAGTTCATGCGCGCATGCGTATTTATCTCTTTACGTACGCTTTGAAAAACATACACCAAATCGACGCGCGTTATGAAAAGTAGCACGTTTCATTTTTTCTACATGCAGTTATCCGTAAGAAAAAAAATGAAACGTACTACTCTTCGTAACGTGTCGTAACGCGCGTCGAAATTATGTTGTCCCCTCCTCGAAAGGACAGAAAATATAACCTATAGATATGCTACATGACAATAAATGTTTATTTGATATTTCGTTCTTTTACGCTACATTTGTCAATTTTTTATAACTTAACATCATTCCAAAAGATTATTGTTACGCCGGAACGAAATTTCCAATAAATATTTATTGTCATGTAATTAGCATGTATATAGGTTATATTTTCTGTCACTTTGAGAAGGGGACTAATCGAAAGATCGATCTTCTGCACCATAATGTTCGATTTTTTGGATCGATTTTACAGTATAGGTCGATCCTATGGAATCGATTCTCGGGGTACAGAAATCGTGTTCCAATTCTTTATTATTTATAAAAAAGTTTCCCGGTTTCTGGAAATTTAAACTAAAATTACTTTTCTGGAACATTAATGATGGAATTTGTATTTATTGAAAATTAGGTTATAAAATATCACATAAAACGCTACGTGAGTTCCCCGCCTTGTAAGAAAATGTAAAAAATTCGCTACCCCCTCTCACCCCCAAAAAAAGAAAGTCTTACGCAGTGTATTACTTCAACTATTTCAACATGTGTTGTGGGGTAAGACTGGCCAAAATTGAGGGGTAATCGTAGCCAGCTTTTAACGTTACTTTTTTCTGGCTTAAATGCAGCTGACATAAAAGAATTACGAATAAGGCAGAATGAAGCCAGGAATATTTCTTTACACTCTTCCACATAAAAAACCAAAATAGAGGTAAAAGGAAACTGAGGAAGAAAAAACTAAATTTTGAATCGAGCATGTGGTCCATGGGCATATGAAGAATGTTCAGGATGAAATACCCCTGAAGAATACATTTGTGAGTCATGTGGTAATTAATTTTAAAACAAAAAAATAATATTTTTTGATTAATTTAACAGTTTTCTCACTTCTTTTGTAAAGAAAAATCATGGCCGGAATTACCCCACGTTAATTCCGTAATTCCAGTCAAATGGACATTTTTGTGTTATTGCTTCCAACTTTGTTACAACGTAAATTTATGCTTTCTCGGTCATACTAATAAAAACTAGACACTTTAAACTATCAATTCATATAAAAAAACTACCAAATGTGTAAGTTACTCAAATTTTATAGCGTTTCTTTCTGATATAGCTGGAAGTACGCTACTTTCCCCTGTTTGCAGTATTCGAATTCGAAATACAGAAGCACACGTAAAGCGACAAATACGCATGCGCGTAATATGCGCATTGACTGCCCATGCTTTTATTTTCTGCACTTGCTGCACGCATTATGAGCTAGAAGTTGGAGGATTCTAGGGAATTCTACGAAATTGGTACTGCCATCTCTGTACTCGCTGTATGAATTGCAACCAACGTAACGGACTCAATTTTGAAGCGAACAACACATCCCTAGAAGGTTTTAGGCAGGGTCGAAACGAAAGATGAGGAAGGAAGCAAATACGTAGCGCCCATTTTTATTTCTTAAAGGCTTTTACTGCTAAGTTTTTCGAACGTGCTCTTATAATGCTAACTTTACAGCTATACTCTAATCCAGAAGTCGTACGAGAGCCTGCGGTTCTATTCAATAGCCTTCAAAACCTTGAATTTACCCCGGACGCGGATAATAAATAACTTCATTTTTCCATTACACATCTGTTTACCAAATTACGCTGGGTAAGCAGCAGTTCGTCCTGTAAAACTCATAAAATATGGTTTTCGCTTTCAATAATTATCGCTGTTCAAGAAGAATAGAAAAACTCGGGTTGAGAAAATCCAGCAATAAAGCCATCAAATTTCGTTAGGAGTCGGTCCCCGATCCTTAGGACGAAGTAACCGATGTAGTTAGGAAGCGTGCTTCGACCACCGTCCAAAAGTCTCGAATTAAATTATCCGTAATCCATCCAACTGCATAGCTATTTGTAAGTAAGTTTGAACATTCCCGCGTAACCTCACGAGCATCAGACGCATCGAAACCCGTTCCGTTTCGTGACTGCGGTTCATGCGCTGCTGAAAACGGAACGCGGTTCATGCGCGCAGCGCAGACGCTGCGGTCTATGCGCATAATGCGTGAATCGGAACACAACCAATGCGTGCAGCAAGTGCAGAAAATAAAAGCATGGGCAGTCAATGCGCATATTACGCGCATGCGTATTTGTCGCTTTACGTGTGCTTCTGTATTTCGAATTCGAATACTGCAAACAGGGGAAAGTAGCGTACTTCCAGCTATATCAGAAAGAAACGCTATAAAATTTGAGTAACTTACACATTTGGTAGTTTTTTTATATGAATTGATAGTTTAAAGTGTCTAGTTTTTATTAGTATGACCGAGAAAGCATAAATTTACGTTGTAACAAAGTTGGAAGCAATAACACAAAAATGTCCATTTGACTGGAATTACGGAATTAACGTGGGGTAATTCCGGCCATGATTTTTCTTTACAAAAGAAGTGAGAAAACTGTTAAATTAATCAAAAAATATTATTTTTTTGTTTTAAAATTAATTACCACATGACTCACAAATGTATTCTTCAGGGGTATTCCATCCTGAACATTCTTCATATGCCCATGGACCACATGCTCGATTCAAAATTTAGTTTTTTCTTCCTCAGTTTCCTTTTACCTCTATTTTGGTTTTTTATGTGGAAGAGTGTAAAGAAATATTCCTGGCTTCATTCTGCCGTATTCGTAATTCTTTTATGTCAGCTGCATTTAAGTCAGAAAAAAGTAACGGTAAAAGCTGGCTACGATTACCCCTCAATTTTGGCCAGTCTTACCCCACAACACATGTTGAAATAGTTGAAGTAATACACTGCGTAAGACTTTCTTTTTTTGGGGGGAGAGGGGGTAGCGAATTTTTTACATTTTCTTACAAGGCGGGGAACTCACGTAGCGTTTTATGTGATATTTTATAACCTAATTTTCAATAAATACAAATTCCATCATTAATGTTCCAGAAAAGTAATTTTAGTTTAAATTTCCAGAAACCGGGAAACTTTTTTATAAATAATAAAGAATTGGAACACGATTTCTGTTCCCCGAGAATCGATTCCATAGGATCGACCTATACTGTAAAATCGATCCAAAAAATCGAACATTATGGTGCAGAAGATGGATCTTTCGATTAGTCCCCTTCTCAAAGTGACAGAAAATATAACCTATATACATGCTAATTACATGACAATAAATATTTATTGGAAATTTCGTTCTTTTACGCTACATTTGTCAACTTTTTACGATTTTAACATCCTTCCGAAATATTATTATTACGCCGCAACGGTATCTTTATGAAATCGGGTATAGCATATAGGTTATATTTTCTGTCACTTTGGGGAGCGAATTAGGAAGTTGTGGAGTGTAATTATTCGCGATTAGGAAATTAAAATTTCTATTCATAACGTCATTTTCTGAGTACATTTCATCAAAATAGTAAGTTTTAGTTTAATTTGTTCATGTTTACCAAATTCGTGCGTTTTATTACATTCTAATTGATTTTAGCTTCAATTTTTAGGTTTACAGATTTAAATGCTTGATAGGATTATGTTTGGTTTTGGTATCAATTTTCACGTTTTCAGGGCATGAAATCGTTCGTGGTTGTAAGTAATTTTAGCATCTATTCTCAAATTTTGGCTTCATTTTTCCGGTTTGCAGATCTATGCGCTTCATAAGGTTTTGGCTGGACAAAACTAGTCTATACAAATCGTTAAACAGAGTAATTGTTTATTTGTTAAAATTGTAAGGACACATGCCCTAAATAAACACCTGTAACATATTATATAAATTGAGTATTATTAGGTTAAAATGTTTTTAAAAATCTTCTTGTTCATTTTATATGTAAAGGGAAGGTTAAATATTACGTCTAATAAGTTCTTTTGTCGATTGTTGCATAAATAAATAATAAAAATCGATTTTTACGATAGCAAAACTCTTACATGATTAGAAATAGGGACATTGACCTTATACCCGATTCCATAAAGCTACCGTTGCGGCGTAACAATAATATTTTGGAATGATGTTAAGTTATAAAAAATTGACAAATGTAGCGTAAAAGAACGAAATATCCAATAAACATTTATTGTCATGTAGCATATCTATAGGTTATATTTTCTGTCGTTCGAGGAGGGGACAACATAATTTCGACGCGCGTTACGCCACGTTACGAAGAGTAGTACGTTTCATTTTTTTTCTTACGGATAATTGCATGTAGAAAAAATGAAACGTGCTACTTTTCATAACGCGCGTCGATTTGGTGTATGTTTTTCAAAGCGTACGTAAAGAGACAAATACGCATGCGCGCATGAACTGCACGCTCTATGCGCTAGAGGTGGGAGAATTCTAGGGAATCGTATGCGCCACCAACGCAACCAATGCACGCATAGAATGAAAGGGAACGGTTTTCTCTGCGGTCTATGCGCATAATGCGTGAATCGGAACACAACCATAGTCTAGAGATGGAGTGCAAAATCACTAACAGTGATTTATCACAGTGATCTCAGTATCACGATCACGGTAGTGATTAAAGTTAAATCACGACCGTGATTTTTTTAACTTAAGTTAATTGTTTACTGTGATCGTAATTCTTGATCTTGATTGAACTATTTTTTATAAAAATACTTCAATATAGCTTGTACTACAGTCAAAGCGTGCTAATTCAGCGAATATATAAAATATACGTTCATAGTCAATGTATGCACGCACTAATTTTATTGGCTAAAGTATTCACGTATGCATTATACTTTTTAACTAAAGTGAAGAAATATTCGTTAATTTAAATAGATCAAGAACGATTACATTGGTTCAAAATATACAACGGAGATTCTGTAAGAACCGTGAGGACTTGAGAATATTGAGAAAGTAGAAATTGGGGTTATGTGGCACGTGCAAAGGGCAGTTATGTTTTCCACCAATCAAAAGCGATCACGAAAACCGCGAATTACTGTTCTGCCTGCACCAATCAAAAGCGATCACGAAAACCGCGAATTACTGTTCTGCCTGCACCAATCAGAAGCGATCACGAAAATCACGGATCACTGTGAAAAATCACCGTGATTGGGAACGAACGTGATCACATCACTCGTGATTCACAAATCAAGGTTCTAGCCAACACTAATAGTGTCTCTAATTGGCAGTGTACGGCAGCGTCACCTATCGTCACTTATGCATCGCAGCAACTTCAGATGCATCTACAAATAAATAGCGGCGTTCACAACCACGGGGATTGGCCACTATCGACGCTTCTCACAGTTCACCAATCTGCATCCTTATCACCAACCCATCTCGTTCATCCGCGTCATTGAAAGATCGGCTTTAAGCAACGAAAGAATGAGAAAAATGAATCGCCCGCTCCCCTCCGCCCTGCCAAAACCGTGTGATCGTTGACGCACCATGTTCAAAAAAAAAAAAAAAGAAGAAAGGTCTTCCGGCGAATGACAGCGCGCAAAACCGATCACGCGGCCGAACCAGGAGGCTACGCTTTCGGTCGGTGGCAGAGACCGCCCGTGCGCGCGTTGCGTGTGTGTGTGTGTGTCGTGACAGTATCTCACAACAAATATGTCGTCGTGGTGGGGAGTGCGTTTCCCCGTTCGCCGTTTCGCGTATTTCTTCCCCCGCATTATTATCATGTAGTTCGGCATAGGTGAACTGTTGCGTGTGTCTCGTCGACGCGATACTGCAGGTGTTGGTGCGTGTCATGTGCAAGCGTACATATTGAGACAGAACGTCGCTGGCCGAGGAATAGAATTTGCTGGACGAAAGGCGGACGAGGTTCGTCGCTCATAGCTGAAGATAAAGCACGATGAGAGCGGCGCGCGAGTTAGTTCTGTTACTCGGTAATTAGAACGATTATTTAATCATGTCCAATTCGCGAGGAACCAGGGACGATCGTGGGCAGCCAACGGCGTGAGTCTCGCGATTAACGGTAGGTGTGGATCTCGGTGCGCACCGAGTCCGGAGCTGCGGCGCGTGTTGACGTTGGTCGTTCGGTGGTCCCGTGTCCCCCGGCTACGCCTAAGTGAGAAATGCGGCTCTGAATCACGGCGTGCGCCGATCCCGTGCAATCACGAAACAGGTTGTTCGCGAAAGGGGTGGCCCCGTCGTTGCACTGGTGCACCGCGTTACGCGATACCGAGCCCCGTGAAACCGAACTCGTGTGCAGGCGCGAGGTGTGTGTGTGTACGTGCGTGTACGCGCGCGCGTGCAGTGTTTAGAGGATCGGAGGATATATTCGGAAGGACAGCCAGACACGGAAGGACAGAAGGAACGCCGGAAGGAAGGAAGGAAGGAAGGTAGAGGAGGGTAGCAGGGTAGCAAGATGGCGGGGTCCTTAACGTGGTCATGTACTTGTTGCCTGCGGTTCAAGTTCAGCCCCGAGGAGATCGAGCAGCGTTACAAAAGTCAGGAGATCGATCGGATGCTGGAGAAGGATCGCCAAGCTCTCCGGCGACAGGTGAAGCTGCTGCTCCTCGGGGCGGGCGAGAGCGGAAAGTCAACATTCCTCAAACAGATGCGAATTATTCACGGGATTAAATTCGAGGTAGGACATCCTCGATTCACCATCGCGACTGTCTCGCTTGTCGCTCGATCTCCTTCCAACGTGTACCACTGAATCGTCTCGTTCTCTTGATTGACAGTTTCATCAGTTCCACGCGTGACTCATTTACAGGACGCAGCAGTTCCATCCGGAATTTCTTTTAATGTTGTTATTAGTCTCGCCACTGCTTCGGTATTTATTCATAGTTCGTGGGAAGGTAGTTGACCTGGACAGGCAATTTAAGAATATGCGCGAAAGTAGGTCTGAGATACAGACGCATAATCTTCATAATATCTCATTCAGTCTTCGAAGCGCTACTTCCTTGTTTCTTACGTGTATTAAATTCTAAAGAGACTGTGAAACGGTTCTGTTTCGGGTTTAGTTACAAGTAATTACCTCTCGAAATCAAGTAAATCATTTTAAAGGTGGCTCGTATGAGTAGAAGATTTTTAAATAAATAGAACATACGTGGGAATATTATGAGAACAGTGTGAACATTAACGAAATAATAAATTATGTAACAAACTTATAAGGCGCGTTCTTGGTACGTAAGTTTGCCATGCACCGTTAAGCGTACTTACTTATCAGTTTGTTTGTTTTACCACTTATCGTGCTCTTAATCATTGAATATACATCTTGCAGTACATAAAATAGGTTGTCAGCCGTGTATTGAATGACGGTGAAAGAATATGTGGTCAACTTTGAATTATTATTCATACTCAGCTCTTGTAAATCAATTAGTGACTTAAATCGAAGCAAATGACAAATTACGTTTGCAACTTTTACAGTGTTATTTTTCACAGTACTCTTTTTCTTTTCAGCCTGAATTAATGAAAGAATACCAACACGTAATTTATCAAAACATAATTAAGGGAATGAAGGTATTGGTGGATGCTCGCGACAAATTAAATATTCCATGGGAGAACTCTAAGAACTATGATATCGGCTACCAATTACTGAAAATTGAAAACACTATGGCATTAGATGCTAGATTATTTCTGCATTATGTACCAGCTTTGCAGAGCTTATGGAAAGATGCGTCAATCAAAAAGGCCTTCGATAGACGAAGAGAATTTCAATTAGTAAGATATATTTTGTATCTTGTTATTAGGTCTAAGATTTTCTTTGTATCACGTGTAACCCTTCGTGCTCACAGCTTAGAATCACATATTGGTCGCATAGGGTTCACTGCGCTCCGGTGTCATTTTTTAATTAGCATTTTCCTGTTCTCGAATCTTTTGACTTTTGAGTGATAATTGTTCATTCATAATGGTCTAATAGTCATTCTCTAGGAATGTAATTTGTAGTTGAAGAAATAGTTGTGGAAAAAGGCAATATTTTTTAAAAATTTACAGAAATATTGGCAAAGAACAAAATAATTGCCTGGGGTGTGATACACCCTGTGTGACCTCAAAGCGTTAATTATTCTTACCCCGAGTACTGTGCACGTTTAAGAAGAAAAGTATGGCAATTTAAATTCGTCAACAAATATTAAAAGCGTTTAATGTATATCTTTCTTTGCAGAGTGATTCGGTTCAATATTTTTTGGACAGCCTTGACAGGATTGCTAGAATGGTAATATTCCAGACTCTGTGCACACACTATCTACAAATTTATTAAACCTATCGCATCGCTTTCATGAATACGATTCAATAGTTTTTAAATATTACCAAATGTTTTGCAGGATTATGTACCTACGCATCAGGATATTTTGCATTGTAGAAAGGCTACAAAAGGGATCTCGGAGTTCGTTATACAGATTAATAATATCCCGTTTTTGTTCGTCGATGTTGGAGGGCAAAGATCTCAAAGACAAAAGTGGTATCAATGTTTCGATTGCGTTACTTCTATTCTCTTTCTTGTCTCATCGTCCGAGTTCGATCAAGTATTGTTAGAGGACAGGTGTGTTATTATTCTAATAATATATTTACGCGACGGACGGTAGAATTGTTAAATAAAATTCCCGATTCAACGTTGCAGGAGAACAAACCGATTGGAGGAATCGAGGAATATATTTGACACAATAGTCAATAACATGATATTCGGTGGAGTGTCTATTATTTTGTTCTTAAATAAAACTGATTTGTTAGATAAAAAAGTAAGATCGCCTGACACGAATGTTCGTTGGTATTTTCCACAATTCCCAGGAGATTCACATTCCATGAAGGATGTGCAAAATTTTATACTGGATATGTTTATATCTGTAAAAAGGGACCCAAGAAAGCCACTTTTCCATCACTACACCACCGCCGTGGACACAGAAAATATTAAAGTTGTATTTAACGCCGTGAAAGACACAATATTGCATAGAAATTTGGAATCGCTGATGCTCCAATAATGATAAATGTATATAAAAAGCGAGAACAACTTTGGATCTGAAGGTATGCATTCAAAAATTAGCGTCTGGTACGTAGCGGAGCGAAATTCTAGTTAAACTAAGTGTTAGAGCATCGATGAGAAACGAATGAAGCCTATCAGAGTTAACGTGTACACATATAGCATACGTTATACACGTGTACATTATGTACGTATGTTATATGATATACGTTGTGTGTACCAATGTAAATCATGTGATTACCTCTGTTTATAACAGTAAATTAAACGTTTTCATGTTAGTTTTATACAACAAAGGAAGTAAAAAACTGCCTAAGGAAAACATACATTGAAAATTTTGACTATATATATATACATATATATATATATATATATATTAGTAAGAGATTTCCATCCTTTTTGATGAATATTAAAGGGTTGTAAGAAGGTTATTATATACAATTTATTGTACATAGTAATTTGTAATCTATACATTGTCAATAATAATGGTTTTATATATGTGTATAAAAAAGGATCAGTTTTTGCTAATAGTTTAGCTAAGATTTTCTATTTTGTACAGATATTTAATCCAATGCTTCTTCTTTTTTTACATTAAAATGTATAATGAAACTGCTGGTCACATAACCAGCCTTCTCAAACATAAGAGTAACTTATTTTTTACTTAAGATTAATTATCTTTGTTAACATTGAATATATTAAGTAACAAAGAAACCAAATACTAGATCCATGCCATATAAACCAAATAAAACTAGCCAGTTTGTGTTCAAATTGCTGTGTGCAAAATTTGTAAATTCATCATTTCTGTTTTGTTTCTTTCGACTCGACTTCCGAATTGTACACAACATCTCAATGTTTCGATACAGCAGTGTTATCTTTTGTACCTTTTACGTTCATTATATCTTTGATCTTTTTATTTCTGTGCCCCTAAATTCAGTTCAGTTCTGTTCAAACTCGGAATTACGTTTTGTAAGCAGCTATTATTAAAATTATTGTAATTGTAACAGCTGAATATTATATGTTTACTTATAGTTTCTTGTTCATAATGTAAATTTCAGTATTTCTTATAAGAGATTAGATTAAAGAAATTTATACGAAAAGAGCATAATAAACGTGATGTTTCAGTTTTTCTTTTTCTCTCTCTCTCTCTCTCTTTCGTTTTAAATAATTAAATAATTGTTCTGCTAAACTCGGATTTTGACGACTGGTCCTTATTTCGACGTTAATTCTTTAGGAAAATTTACACGAATCAGTATTATTATTTCTTGTATACAAAAGTTCAAAGATGTTTTTTTTTCAGTTTGTATAAAACAGCAGTTTGCCAGAATTATGCGTATTCCCTTATTTTATAAACGTACGGTCTACATGATATATTTTCAGGCCTTTCTTCTTCTGTTCTCACAATTATTTTAAATATGTGGCAATTAGCGTTACATAATGTAATCAAAATAGAGCTGTCGGATTATAACGAGGATAAACGATTAAGTGTTTTTGTCACGGAGAGCGTGCAGTTCGAAATTTCGTAGTATTTGCGGAACAGTGTTTAGAATTGGAATTATAAGCATTGTTACAACCGAGGATTTTATGTAATAGTGTTTATGATAAAACCAAAGAGTTTTAAGTGAAACTAATGAATTTCTACATAACTTATTTTCCATTAGTTTAATGTAACACTTAATACAAATATTTTTAAAAGTATGATCGCAGCCGTGCACATATTTATATCATTTTTACGTTCTCGATCACTTATTACATAAAATCTTTGCTTTCTTTGCTCTTTGTGACGGAAGAATGCATATGCGAAATTCGACGTGCGCAGAAGAGTTTTACTTCGGATCACTTGTTTCTAAAATCGATGAGAACAAAAGCGATATTTTGTTGTGTTTGTATATAAGAAATTTTAGATGTAGCATAACGATGTGAAATATTAGGATGGTTGAAATTCTTGCATGATTTATATTATGCAAAGACAATATGGATTTAACATTAATAATTGCTGTATTTTCGTAACTGATATTTCTGACATTCCTGTAAAGTTAATCTGGCTCAGTTTAATTGATATTCTTTGAATGTTTTTAAACTTTGCCGCGCTCTTATAATGTAGGAACATTATTAATGTCTCCGATGGAGTATTGTTTGTAAGGTGATCGATATAAAATTTTATACAATTTATATACCCTGCATATACAAAAACTTACCTACCGATTAGAGCCGTTCATTTAACGTCACCAGTTATCAGAATATTTCTTTGATCGTTCAGTAACCAACTGATCAATTAGTATCCAGGTATGCAGATTGCTGTGCTCGCAGTTAACCAGACACACACGCGTATTACAATTAATTAGATAATTAAAGTTAATAGGTTAAAAAAACTTTTCATGAAATGGCACTAGGAATACAGTGATATAAAATGACTGATAACTGTTAACAAATAATATTAGTGACTGAAATTATGTTAGCAACTGAATAAATCATCGTAACATGGAGAATGTGAATACTGTTCCATTTTCGATACGCAAGGAATTTTTATTAGCAAATATTACGGTCCCAGGAGGGAAAATAGTCCTTTATGTACAAACGGCTAATATGAACAAGTATTAAGCTGTATTTTATGCGTTGGATGTTTGCTAACCTAGTTTTTCCATTGAAAAAGAGAAGTTTGATTATGTTTTATTATATGCTTTCATAAATATGAAAAATAGATTATACTAAAGTTTTCACATATGCCCTTGCGTAAATGAAAGGTCGAATATTATGTTTATATTTTCTTGTTTCCGGAATCCATTTTATTTTAACAAACGATGTTGGTAAAATTACCGTACGATTAATTATATGATGCTTAGTAATAAAGGTTGTTGCCCATTTTGGCGAAGCGCGGCGATACGAAGAGAAAAGACGAAACCGAAGCGCAGCGACAATTAATTGATTAATTATTATTAATTTGTTCGATTCGCCGCGCCGCGCTTTAATCTGACCATCGAACTTTCTTTTTTAAGGGGAAAATCTCGTCAATTTATATCCGACATCCAATTTTACAATATTTTTCCACGTCAACCACTTCCGCATTAGTCTTGGCATCTATCAAAAGTTGCTTATTTCATAAAAATGCAATTTCATTGCGCATTTTATATTTCAATAACACTGTTTACTTTTTTGTTACTAAGTTAATATTATTTACTTCCATTACCTATAGTTCTCTGAATAGCTATCACTGTCATTGTAAACTAGATTCGTTCTATTTGTATAAAATACGTCCGAGGTATTAATAAGCGGATGCCTTATATCGATGTCCTCGATTTTTCATTAAAAGCATTTATTAGGTTTCTAACAATAAGGTTATTTGTTAATGATTCTCTGTTATAGACTTTATTGCATTCAGCTTCATTCAATGAAAGGTTGTTTAATGGATTAATTTTATTATTTGGATAATGTTTATATATGTACCTGTAACTGGTTAATTGGTTAATGGATTAATACTTGCATATTAACTGGATATTTGATCTTCAAGGCCTCTTGCTATCAATGCTAATCGAGAATACTAATTGTAATTTTTATAGAAATATTTTAAAGGAGAATACATACTCTTGGCAATCCATGAACGAAAAATTTACCTGTGAGTCCAAGTAGATATATAACGCGTGTCTAAAATGTCTCTATTTTGTAGAAAATTTTCATGATACTTAGATTTTATCCTGCGGTGGCGTACGCAACTTTCTAGCCAGAGAAATTAAATAACTAAAGTCTAGAGGCATTATAAGTAATATCAAACGGAAGTATAAGGTAAACGAAGAATTTCAATTTTCATTATTCTATGTAAGGAATACATAATACTACTACTACAAAATACAGTTACCGCGCTTAAAATAATCTTAATATATAAAGCAGAAAGCTTTTACATTTATGTATGTGAAAAAAAATTTTCTTTATAAAATCAGAATCTAAATTTCAGCCGAGTAGTAAAGCTAGTATATCATATTATTTGTATTGTCAATGATAATGCTTTGTTGCCATCTCCGTTCCAGCAATCACAGCCATAAAACAGCGAGTCATCGATTTTCTTAAAAAATTTGTATAATGATTGAAATGGCAGTTATAAAATTCTTATATAAGAATATGGGAGGCAACCCTTTGGAACAACTGTGATCTATGTTTAGGGTCACTATCTAGCCAAAACACCCAATTTTTATGTATCTTTCTTTCAAACTTTTAATGAGAATGTCTTCGCACACGACCACATGACATTGTTTATAATTTTGTTTATCTGTGCAGGCTGACCGCCTTTAGACAAAGGAGATTTCTCAATCCATCACTATTCTTCAGCCGTGATCCACTGTTGATGGTTGGTAAAGAGACTTGATTTTTAGTATCCACAGGGTGCTAATTTATTTTATTCACATTCACAGTTTATTTCCATTTAAGGATACACCGTCTATTCGTTCCTTTTCATTTCTTTCTACCTCGCGAGTGACGTTTTGAATACTTTTAGTGAATAATAGAGCAGCGATTTTCCAAGATTTTTTCCCTTAAGAAAATTTGAATATTAATGTCTCTCTGATTTTTTTACTAATGGTGGCGTGTTTTGACTAATGGTGGTATTTTATTCGCATACCTTATACTTCCATCTGTTATTAATTATAACGACTCTAGCCTGTTTTTTTTTAAAGCTGAGTGTATGCCACGGCACATATATAGGTGCAGTTTGTTTTATAAAGGTTTAAGCGTGATATATACCTTTTGAACTAGCTGAAGAAAAGCATTGCCGACCCGTTCCATCGAAGCTTGGAATGTAAAGGGAACTGTTATGAAATTTTTTGTACACCAATTTACATCACACTATGTATCATGTAAGTTTTCTGCCAAGCTGTTGCGGGGTAATTAAAGAAATTATAAAACACGGTCAAATGTTTTAATGTAACACGGACTGTGAGCGTATAATAACTTTGTGATAGAGTATCGGTAAAAGTAAAGAGGAAATGGCTTTTCTATTTTTAAAAAAACGCCGAGATCGTTTTCATCTGTCCAGTCTAATCGATTTTATACAGTTCAGTCTACACGGAAAGAAGTTGGGATTTAGGTATTCTATTATTACGACATCGTTGACAATGATACAGCAGTGTTATATATAAATATATATATATATACGTTTAAAACGATTTTATTATGATTTGTATTATACTTACATTAGGTACTTTTATATGCATACCTACATTCTCAAATCATGGAACGCGGATTTATTTTATGCGATCGCGAAAATATTTAAATAATAACGGCGGGTAGCAACGGCAACGAATGGAAACTGAGGACTAAAGTTATGCGTGGTTTACTATAACTGTGTGAAATTATTACTCTTAAATAAATAGGAATAATTAACGTTATTTCGATTGACGAAACCAGTACTGCCGGACTTTTGTAATTTACTAATGGGTCATTAACTGTGTTAGAATATTCAATAATTGTATAGAAGTTTATTTACATTTATACAGAGAAATTTATCTTGAGAACGGGTTTTAATTATTTTAATAGCAAGAAATTATACATTTACTGTATTTGCCATTGAATTATAAATTATTCAAGGACAGACGCGTGTATTTTGTAACAGATTACGGTGAAACGAAATATTTTCTTGCGAGTTTTGTACGGTACCGACAACAATGTAATAAAATGGAGAGAACAGTTTTCGAAACATACGCGGTTGTGGACTGTTTAAGCACAAATATCAGTTTTCTACGCAAAGCACAATTTTTTACAAATTTCCATCGGATAATACGAAAGGAATAGAGAGAGAGAGCTGTTCTGTCCGTTACTGATAGTCATATGTATATTCGAAGTTTATTTTATTTGCATCTTTTTATACATGATCTAAGGAATGTAGATATACTGTGCCTTTTGTATATTGTATATTTGTATATAAACATATTTTACATGAAATATTGTAATAATGTAGTCTATTCGCATAAACAATAAATAAAACTTTAGAAAATGGTTGGTCTAATCGATAAACTCTCCCTTTATAGTCGCTTAAACGCTTCGCGAGCACGGACGAGGTATCTCGCGTGTTTATTTACCAAGATAGGAATTCAAATTTGAAGATAAATCAATTTACAAAAAGTAACATGTTCTTCATTTATTATTCGCTAAGACGTTTTGTAATTTGATTTTTCTTCAAATCAGA
This sequence comes from Andrena dorsata, assembly GCA_929108735.1. Lineage (NCBI taxonomy): Eukaryota > Metazoa > Arthropoda > Insecta > Hymenoptera > Andrenidae > Andrena > Andrena dorsata. Next base: position 102,966,718 of record OV815487.1, read on the forward strand.
ACTCCTATGGTAAATAAACACGCGAGATATCTCGTCCATGGTCGCGAAGCTGTCAATTTCTATTACCGAAAATGTGGCGTTCGTTATAAAATTAGTCTCGTCAAGCATTAATTAAATAAAATGGCACGTGATGTGGAAAAAAATGTATCGGTGGTCACGTGTGTGTATATATATATCTATATGGTACATCGGTATCGTTTTTATTTGTAATGAATTTTATACAAAGTAAAGCATATGCCTATTTCACATAACTTATTTAATAAAATGCACAATATTTACATTTCTTGCAAAAGATACATAAAATACGTTTCCTTTTCTGTCGCAATCATTTGAAATTTTTATCGCCGGAATACAACAACGTACGATATTATTTACGCAATATTTATAACACAAAGATGTTATACTTATCTAAACATCACATTGGCAATTCGTCTACAATTAGTAGTAATTACAATCTTTATCCTCGCCGGCGCGTTTCATATATTACAGTAATATTTACACGTTTTCTTTACCGATAGTATATAATATATCAAAAACGTAGAAAAGTGAAAATATAAATTTTATTACTTTCCAAAAAACTCGGGATATGTGAATATCCGAAAGAAGCTGTGTAGAAAAATTTATACGCAATCCCACTGAAACTTTGCTTGGCGATGCGCTTCAAAACCACTTTGAAAGACGATTCGCGTCGCGACCAGTCGTTTCCCGATATCTGGCTCGCTGAGTTAGACGGTAATGGATACGAAAGACTGCTAAACGTCGGCTCAACTATAACGCACGATTTTAGTATGCAATTCACGCGTTCAACCAAGAATTCAGGATATACAAGAATGCTTTCTAAAAAGCCAAGCCGATCGAACATGTATCGCGATGCATTTTTACAATACATGCCCTTAAATTACCATTCGTCCACCAACCACTTCGCAGCTATTTTAACACACACCTTTGAATAATTCCACGTCGCTCGTCTTCGAAAACCCGTTCCGACATTAACATTTTGATATATGCTGTAGTATCGTGTGCCAACTAAATTTCAATCAACTTCCTTCGCATTGCTTATTTAATTACACCTATATTCCAAATTGCCAGTTATCCTGAATACTCTTATAATCGTATTTCTGTTATATTCTACGCTATTACTTTTTTTTTATAGAATGTAGGCTGAAATATTTCGTTATATGCGTTATAGTAGAAACGACTGCGCTAAATTCTACGATGCGTGTATTATTATATGAGCGTATCTTGAGGTCCTGACGGAATGTACCAAGTTGGGCTAACTCTATGCATTACGTGTATCAAAATAAGAGAATCTTTTAAAAAATTTCGCGTCGATTGTAAATTGTAATACGTTTCTAATCAGAGAAATTGTTTTCAGACTTTGCAAGGAGTATGCCGCGGTAATTGCATTCTGGAACAATCAGACTTTTAATTGTAAATGTATATAAAAATGCAGCTTCGTATCGCTCTGTGCAAAATAGACGTTTTGTTTACAAACTGCGTGAGGTGGTTTGGATCCTTACGTCCACGGAATGTTGCGGTATAATTAGAACCTACGGCCTTTTAAAAGTTTTATGAATTAACAGTTGAAATTTCTTTATAGATAAATGTGCTTTGTATTAGATTGGTGCATATGGAATTGCCGAATTCGGGTAGCTTAAAGTTTTCCGGTTATTAGTTAATTAAATGTAATACTAAATGGCACTTATTTTATATGAATATAAAAACTTGAAGCTAGCTGAATGTAACAAGATTCGCGGATTGTTTTAAAGTAGAATGGCAGATAGTGGAACAAAGCGATCAATGGATATTAAGGACTGTTGCTCGCCACCTGAAAATTATTAAAATTTTTAAGAAGTTAGGTACAATTCAAAGCAACGCTGGTGGAAGATATGCACTTTTCTTTTCACACTCAATGACGATATAGAGTACTCTGACCAATTATCACGTTTTTAAATGCTTAGATCATTTTTAATAGGAAACTAATTTAACAATGAAGGAGTAAAAAGTGTTTTCGAAGAATTCACCCTATCGCGAAGCACAGATTTTTTTGAAAAATAAATAAACCCATTGATTTCTTCATTGACAGAATTGTATCAATTCCGATGGGTCGTATTTTGCTTAATAAAAATATAGTCGCTGAAAGTTTCATATATATTTCGGAGATTTCATCTGCACCAATCTAATATCAATTTTACGGTCGTCCCCTAGTTTTCTTAGAAGCTCTCGCGAGCAAACGATCAACAGATATTAGTTAAATTTGAAAATTATAAATATCTCAAGCGCGTATAACAATCAACAATAATTAAACGCAAACAATTTTCGTATCTAATCACTTAAAGACATTAATCATGGAAACAATGCAAAAATAATCGTACAATTTTCTCGACACGCGTCCCTAAGCTCTTGTTTCTTGTTTACCAACACTTTGTACAACAAAGGGTAAAATGCAATAAACAATTCATAGAACGGCGACGGCTTATTATCATTCGTTAAAAACGAAACAATTCATTACCGAGATTTAATCAAAGTGGTTTGATTCTCGGCGAATTTATAGCACCGCATAAGTGACTTATGTGCGTAACGATTCAACATGGAATTCGAAAAATCTCTCTCGACTTGCTGTATCTAGAATTATCAATACTACATCTATCGTGTCTAAATCTCTTCCCGCAACGTATTGAATAGTTCGCTCTTTGATTGGTTACTAGTTTAAAACTTCAACATATATTTCTTAAATAATTTCGAAATCTCAATGAGATCGATTTCTGTTCAATAAACAAATAAATCGATTAGACGTACACAGTAGTTCAGCAACTATCAGCAACTTGATTATTTTCAAAAATACAGCGGTTAGAGGGAAACTTATTAAGCAAAAATTGTGCAAAAATACAACCATAACCTTTCCCTTGGTGTCCTTTGAGCGTATAGCATATATACATGTAGGTCTCATTGAGAGCTCGAAACTGTCGCCAACATCGCGAGAGAGAGAAAGAGATACTTTCTCGATGGTGCGAGCGAGAGAGGTAAAACGAGGGACTCAACCTTTTTTTTTGCGCATGCACCGGTGTACACCTCTCACTCGCACGAGCTCGCACATGTCTTTCTCTCTCGCGTGATGTTTATGACAGTTTCAAGGACAGAAGACATAAGGCAATGAGACCTAGTATATGCTCTAAGCGTTTGAGACACAGGCTACTTTTAATTTCGGTAACAGACCGGTAGATTTGTTCTCACATTTCGTTAACACTGAAAACTGCATATGCAAATAATGTGTTACACTCTCATGCAACATAAAAAATAAATAAAGACTTTGGACAAAGAAATAAAAAATGGCCATACTTCGAGACACGTGATTCACAAAATAGAAAATAAAAATGCCACCATTTGATCATATAATTCTTTCTGCGCGGTGCAATTGTTGCTCGACAAGTATTTCCTTAATAAGGCATCGGAAAGAATGAAGGTGCTAATAGTAACTGAACCTGTACGGCGATTGTGTATTCTATAGCTGGTTCAGAACCGTGGCTGAGCTTTAACTTACGTTGAAAATTATGAATACAAAACATACAAGTTCCCCGAAAACGTGAGGGTCAGTTTTGCCGTTCAGAAAGAAATTTGTTTCATTTTCCTACAAGCTAATCGAGAACACGCCGAAGGAGAAGCTTAGAGCTCTAGCTCCTCGGCGGTGCGAGAAAGTCTGTGATTATCGATGCGTCTGCGTTGGCTACGCCTAACCGCATCCGCTCGCCGATACGGTTCTGACCTTAGCCCGAGAAGGATGTCCTCCAGAGCACCATTGTAAACCTCGTCCTGTTGCAACAGCTTCTTCTCCTGAACTAACCTCGTCTTGTTCTTCAACTCGTTTATCACAGCGTCCTACGAACGTGTAAAATAACAGATCTAGTTAGTCGCCTGGCTACTGATCGGAGATGCCACATATGTGTACACACACGGAAAGCTAGCTTATTTATTTATAGCGAGAATAAATTATCTGGAAACAATAAATACCTTTTCTCTATATTCAGAATACTTGGTCACGATAATACATATGCACTTAATAAACCCTATCCAGTGGCGGATTTAAGGAAAATGGCTTAGGTGGCAAACGTTCTTAGGGGCCAATTTTTTGGGGGGAAAATAAAGACGTAGTTTATTAAAATCGTGCCAAGTGTAGTAGCACAGAAAACAATATAGTGTTTGGATAAAATCTTAATTTTTTTTTCTTGAGAATGAGCCTCTGGGGTGCCTTCTGAGCAGAGGCCAGGGGGAAGTGTTCATCGACCGCCCGTTAAATCCGCCACAGACCCTATCCCTTGCATCCATTTGATTTCGTTAATTATCTAATTCACACTTTTGCACGTTGTATGATATAACACTAGGGTGGTTCTAACTTACTCTTGGTAAAAATTTTTTTCAAGATTTTCTACGGGGCACCCTCTAGAATGGTTCCAAATAATTACAAAAAAATCCCTGTAAAGTTTGAGCTCGATCAAAAGCTCGATTTAAACATTTAAATCATTATTTAACAGCTCGCGAAGTCGATTTTATTTAACATCTTCCAAGTTATTGATTAAATAAAAAAATATGTCAAACAAAAGTTGTAGATTCGGACAAGGAGCATCTTTTTTGTTGTATTACTTTTTCTCGTGCGATAAACGGTTTTCGAAAAAAATCCGAAAAACGTAAAATAAAAAACTTTTTTATTTTGAAAATTTTGAAAATTTAAATGCTTCTAGAACACATTTTATTTATGAAGGTGAACAAAAAAAATGAAATTTTTATTTTCGAGGACTATTTTTTAAACATTTAAGGGGTGGGCATTTACCAAAATATGCAAAAAAGGTAAAAAAAATTTACTTATTTTCAGTGTTTGATATGTCATGAATGTTTTCTGAAAATTTGGGACCGAAATTCGCAAAAATATCGAAAATATAGACTTTATATTTTCGATGTTTTTTTTTTTTAGTTTTAAAAGTAATACAATATAAAATATGCTCCTTGTCCGAATCTACAACTTTTGTTTGACATGTTTTTTTATTTAATCAATAACTTGGAAGATGCTAAATAAAATCGACTTCGCGAGTGCCAGTGGCACCCTTTCCCGTTATTCGATCGAGCTTAAACTTTACAGGGATTTTTTTTAATTATTTGGAACCATTCTGGGGGGGTGCCCCCAGGAAAATTCAAAAATCGAAAGTTAGAACCACCCTAATATAACACAGATAGTGAAATTAAAAGGACTAATTTGTACATTGCCATTCAAAGATAGTATTTCTTAAGTAATCAGTTTTTCTGACGAATAAATATTGAAGTAAATCCGATTTATTTGACAATATGTTTCTATACCTTCAAGATACAGTGGCGCACCGAGAGGCAGGGGGGAGGGGCCCGACACCCCCCAAAGAAAAAGGAAACACGACTGAAGAAATTCAAAAGCTTTGTAAAAATAAATGTAAACTCACGTTTTATTCATTAAATAAATGTTTATAATCGCCTAATGAATTTTCGCCTCTTTGAATTTACATTCAAAATATTTTTATACCTTCAATTTGGCCTCTCTCAAGATTAAACCCTGAGTGCGCCACTGTCAAGATATATATATATGAATAACACTTATAATATATTTATTGAAAGACACACGTGTGTTGTTTTAGGAAACTACTGCAACGTTTTTTTATACAAAATTCACCATTGTCACGCATAACATATATTAAAATATACTATTTCTTCAGAGGCGTAGTTTCAAAGTTTCTAATTAACATATAAAAAATTCTTTCGGTAAAAGTTCACGCTATTCTCTTATTATGCGTGATATTTACAGTTAAAGTTAATTATAAAATCTACTTTCGAGCATTTAAGAATATTTCTTTGCTCTTCTATAAAATGCGTACTCGTATTATTTCTATCTCTTACCATTTTTTAACAGAAAGTGAGAAATTTCGAAATCACGTTCAACTTCGACTTTAGGTTTTAATAATCACTGATTTTGCTAAAAAAAAAGAGAAATAAATTTAGAAAAATATTATCTATTGCTCTCATAGAAGTCGTAATTACACCTCTGAAATCAAAAAGCGTTTCCTAATGACAGTTTTGTCTCGAAAGGAGCCCGCACCTCGGGACCAGGCGCGAGCTCTTTTCGCAGCTGATAGTCTGTTCGGCTTGCCTTTGTTGCGTGTCGCGGGGAGTGAGAGGGACTGAGAATCCGCGTATCGAGAAAGGGTAGAACAAATCTCTCACTCGCTGCGGCAACTACAAAAGAAGTGGCGGGGATAGCGGCGGCTTCTTTTCGCGACAGAAGGCGCGGGCTCTTTCAGAGGTATCTTGCGATTAAATGCTTTACTCGCGGAAAAATTATCGTGTTATTAACAATTATTATTAATTAGGCCTAATAGAATTTTAAATCGAATGCTCTATCGTTAATTTATATGCATCTAATCTATGAGAGTTTTGGCAGTAGCATAGGAAAGTGATAATAGAGGACTTCTCTCAGGCAACATCAATGCAAGCTAGAACACATGCCGATGCATCTCTTAATTCTTTGTTAATGATATATAAATCGAGTGAATATTGTTCTATACCACGAGTTTAGGAAGACAGTTCTATAGCAAAAGTAAAACGATCTCAGTTTTGCCACAGTCCCTACCTAAATGCGATAATTTTTATTCCAAAGGAATCAATATGATTCAGATATTCCTTTCGAAAAATAACATTGGATTAATACCTATGTACAATTTCTTGCGCAAATCAATGCGTCCAATAGTTTCTGTAAAAACGAAGGATTGTATGGTCGAGCAGTTACATACGACACAGTATGAAAGGAAACAGAAATGTTACGTAGGTACTTATGTATATAATTTTTTTTTTTTTTATAAACACGTGCTGTTCAGAGCGCATCACGCGAAACCAAATACTTGTATATGTCGCTCGCGTTTGAAAATACAAAAATATGCGTGGTAAACAATTTTGACTGATCCGAAGTTTAAATATGATGAAAGTGACATCTTTCCCGAAGAACATTCTTCCAAATTATCGTGTTTCGCACTTTTAATTTTTGCATACTGTAGCCGATAGCAAGGTGAGTTTTTACCATCTATCAAATTTTATTCAAATGACACATGTATTCTGTAAAAAGTGCACAGACTGTGACTTTCTTTTATTATTAATTAAACAATTCGGGAATATCTCATTTAATAAGTGCTAAGACATGCGAGGGGTGTACTGATTCTAATTTTTTTACTGATTAAACTGATGTCTGCATCGACTACACTATGCAAGGAATAAAAAGACTACAATTCTCTGAGAACAAAACGATTGACACAGTCCTTGATAAATTTGAAATATGTCTAAAGAAAATCACGTTCATCATGGTTGTCTTTTGAAACTATCTAAACCGTGTTTTCTATTTCTTCTGTATTTTCAAATCGAAGAGAGATACTCAAGTATCCTATTTCTCGCCACTCAATCTGTATATACATATATATTATCTGCGTGTGAAATTAAATTAAAATCCAATGATAGAACTGTTTCCGGAGTACGTGGGCGTACGATGTACAAAAATGCGCTTCGATAATAAAAGCCGAACCTATACGTGTGTTGTCTAAGTGCAGTGTTATGTATGCGCTAGTGCAGTCATTAAAAATATGTTATTAGGAGGAAGTGAGTGAGTAGAGACTTACATGTTGTGAATTGTTTCTATATTGTTACGTTCTGAGCTCCAGTTCATTAAGATGCCGGTGTAACAGACTCTTGTTCGTGTTACAGCAAAATTTCGGTGACTTTAAATCCAAATAAATATGTAACAAATAAGAAAAATAGACTTTCGTGAGATACCTTAATAGACAGTCTGTCTGCACGAGACACGGGAAAGAATGCTAAAAGAGCACTCTCGATATAATCACAATTATAGTTAAGTGAATAATCCCTGTAAAATATCATGCTATCTCACAACATGCAGCGAAAAGGAATTGCCTTTATAGAACTTCGGCGCGAGCATTGTAATTCCCGAAAATTATTCTCAACAGTTGTCGCTGCCTTTTATATATGGGCGCTTCACACAGTTGTTTTTTAATATCACCAGACGAATTTATTTTCTCTTTCTAAGGAGTACATATGACGCTAGGACGATCAATTTAGTAAGTTGATCGAGCAAAACGCGCCGGGTTAAGATACGACGTGTTATTCGGCGATGATAGATGATTCCTCCACGAATTACATTGTATAAACACTTAGAAGATGTTATATAAATGTCAAGATATGCAAGCCTCTTTCACAAAAGCATAAATCATGCGTTGTTATAAAAAAAAATATATATATATATAAACGTGTTTGGAAAGCACAAATACGTTTAAGATTGCATCGTGATAGTTTCACGTAATACATGTAAGTAGAAGCTTCGAACTGGAAATCAAAGAGTAAACTTTTCCGACGAGATTGCAATTTTCGCTAGTTTTCATAATTAATTAAACATGAACATTTGTCTGATACCATCTAATTTGTTAAATCCCATTGTATTTAATAATTAATTTAACCAACATTCCTTTGAATTACTACCACGTCGTTAACATTGAGCATTTGTGTTTACATCCATAACAAACTGAAGTTCAAACTTTCAGAGATCAGTTAATTGTGGTATAATAAAACGAATAAATGAAACTTTTATAGCATTGATGTTGAAAAAGAGAAGGGGTGGGGGAGAGAGACGAAAACGTGTGTCTTGTTTATTTAAAATTGTTAGTGGATAGTTAGTAGAATATATTAGAGTTTATTAGAAAAGGTGTGAACTTTATGAAACTATTCTAGAAATGCTTAAAATAAAAATATAAACTTATCGAGCTTCTGGATGCAAGTGTAGAAGAACATGTGGAGAATCTGATTCGAAGCAGTAGCGTAGTTTTTAGTGCGTAGAGTTATACACGTATATACTACCACACAAAGTACGAAATAATATTAGCGCATTCAACCCAACTACTAATAACGTCATCCTAAATAACAGAAACGGTAATTTTTCACTTAAACTGTAATGCATAAGACTGTAATTATATGTTATATGATTAAATGCATTCAGAGAGACAAAGAATTAACAAGCTCAACAAAGAAGAAATAAATCATACATATTCAAGTGCAGTCATATCATAATTATTCCTGTATTTCAGCAAGAGTGTTTGTTAACATAGAAATAAATTCTCGTTTAAGTACAAAATGTTAGATACGTAGCGTGCAAAATGAGCTCGTGATAACACTGCTAAGCGATTACGATCGTTCTTCCTATCTGGATAAATAATAAAGAGTACATGTGGAGGGCGACATACCTGCTGCTTCTTCTGATTTAATTTATTTCGTTTAATCACTTCCTCCGACGTGTTCAAAGCTTCCGCAGCAGCGGCTTCTAACCTTCGACGTTGCTCGTTTTCTTGATCCGCAGCCTGTAAAAATACTTCAACTCTGCAATACCTTGCTCCTCAATTGCTAACGTGTCGTTAATAACTGTATCGCGTGAACAGCTTTGGCTCCTGATTTATATGTTGACGGGCGACAGATAATCTCGCCCTGTTACTCGTCTTAAGCTGTTAAGGATCGTTACAGTTTTAAAGTTCGTACGAAAACAATTTACCTTAAATGCCCTCGCGAATCTAACGAGAAGGGAGAAGAATGTATTAGCATCGACCTGTCTCGGGCTTTCCCCGAAAAATTCCACGCATTCTCGGAACGCTTCGCCGGCAGCCCGGGCGTCGGATTTTAGGCGGCGCAACTTTTCTTCGGAGTTGTTCAAGAAATCCCGCAGTACCGTGTTGTGCTTCTCTTTGCCACGAAGCTCGAACTCTTTCCTTACTAGGTCCATACCCTTCTCTAGCTCGTGAACGTCGGTCGTTATATTTTCCAGCGAAACTGAAGTTGATGAATAAAAAGAATATTAGTTTATGAAAGTGGAAGGGCACGTGAAACGCGATTATTTTTAATCGTGCAATTTCATTGAAAAATTTGTGTCACACAAAAATTCAGAACAATAGCTCAAGATACAATAAAACAGTCGAACGGTTTTTGTACAAAAAATTCACAAAGAATTACCTACTTTTCGGCTTAGCAAGCCGCAATCCCCCTTAAATATTATAACTCTTAACTTTTTTTACATGAAGCGAGAATTGTTGTGTATAGTTTGTTAAATTATAAATAATTTCTTATGTCCAATTATCGTGCAGAAATCATTTCAAGTGAAATGTCACAAAAATGACATCATATACACCATAAACACTATTTATAATATTATGTAAGCACATTATAACAGATAATTAAAGAAATAATGACACGTACCTGTCGCAGCTTTGTCGATGTACATAAGTTCCGACTCAAAATTGATAAGTTCCGGGAACTTGACGCGTATCGTCGCTACAATGTAATGCAAAAGGCACATTCTCTTGTCCGTCGATTTAGTATCGAGTAATGTGTCCAAGCTCTGCAATTTAAATCCATACGCCGGGCCCCGCTTGCTGCTGTTCAAATAATTCCCGAAGGCAAGAATGATTTCCAACACTGCTCTCAGTTTTTTTGAGCTCTTGACGGTACTCGAGGCGGATATCACAGCATGAATTTGCGGAGTAATGAGATGTAAGTTGTCGAAGAAGTTGCCGATATAATTCATGATCGATAACTTCGTCGATATCCTCTCGACCTTGCCGAGTTGCATTAAAAATTTGTCTTCCTCCGTCAGAAGATTAACGTTCTTCTTCTCTATTATATACTCCCTATATGCTTTTATCTGTAAAATCGTAAAACACCTCTGCTTTATCACCGCCAACAACTATCCACTCTCAATAAATCAGAATCAATCTTACTTCTTGGTCCGTAGGCACCATACGTTGCAGCAACTCCACATTTTCCAGCGAAAGTACTTTTAAGTCCAGAGCGTTCACAGCAGAGATCACTTTCTCCACCGGCATCTCCATTTTTCTTCGCGATATAGCTGAAAGAAGTGCTCGTGGCAATGATGCAGATATCCGTGCTTTAAAGGTGGGGAAAAAATTACAGTTTAAAAAATCACCCACCAATGTTTCGTAATCTAGTGTGCTCCAAAAGCGATACGTTTTCTGGCTTCTTGAATCTCTTGCTGGGAAAGCTGTGCAGACCGTCGATTTCGTTGTTGCCGTTAGCTACGTGCCCGCCCATACCGATTTTGAATCGTTCCTCGAAGTCGGAGAAGTCTATGTAATTGTGCAATCGATCGTCGTCCAATTCGTTAAAAATAGTGCCCCGCACCTGGTTCGGTTTCAAGGCGATCCAATTCAGCGTGGGAAGTTTGTACTTCGTTTGGACCTGCAACGGGACGGTACAAATGTGTCGTTGAAACGGCCAAGCAAATGCACGGGAAATTGCTGACTTAAGAGAACTGCACGACAGTCGTGTATGAAGATTCGCATTGAAGAAAAGAGAAAGAAGAGACATGCGTGCACCTTTCGTTTGATAGTCATTGCTCCATCCGGTGCTTGCATCATGCCAGCAGGTGGCGGAGGTATCGGTACAGGTGGCGGTAATTTTTGATCTCCGGGGGAAAGAGATGCCATGGGAGGTGGGGGCGGACATGGAGGCGGGGGTGGCGGGGGTGGTGCAGGAGCTAATGGGGGAGCCTGTTCCAATGTCGGCGACGGAGGCGAGCTGCACGTTGGGGACGTGACGTTATCTGAATTATGCAGGGGGCTCGTTGCGGGTCCATTTCGATGGTTGGCTGCTGAATGTTCGGAAACGTTGCTCGTTAACTTCTCACATCTCGTGTTTAAGACGAAGCGTAGAAATGTATTTGAAATATACCTGAGGAACCTTTCGTCAGAGTGCCAGTAAGAGTCTCCAACTCGATAATTTTGTTTTCTAACACACTCTGCCTTCGAGCGGAGTCCTGCTTCTGTCTTTTCAGAGCTGTAAGCTCCTCTTCCGCTAATCGACGAGCTTCCACGGCGTCGGAATATTCCACCTTCAATGCACCTAGCTCGGTCTCTAACTCCGCTAATTTTGCGAGGGACTCTCTTTCCAATTCTGCCATTCTGTCGTGCGCCTGTTTTGAACGTATAATGCAGTCGTTAAGCAGTTGTGGTATTGGTTATTAAATATAAAAAGAACCGCGCACTTACGTGGCCAAGCTCATCTTCCAATTCAGCTACTTTTTCTAACGCGGCAGTCTTAGTTTCACTGTCTTCCATTAAAGCAGCTACGTCGAATACATTATCTAGATACGCAGAGATTTGAACCTGGAAAGAAAGTGTGATGAATAAAGGTGATGCTAATTATCTGAAGTATTCGATAAAATATTGATAAGTTCTGAGAACTAATTCTTTTTAGTGATATGGTCATAAATTTGTAGAGTATTAAAAAATAGAGAAAAATGTTTGAACAGGATGGGACACTCTTTCAAAGTTCGTTGAATGAAACAGCTGTTTTTTATAATTCGTCACAAATTATTTGCCGAATTGAAAATTTTTCGAATACCTAAATCCACGTGTAATAAAAAATTTTGTAACAACGTATACCATATATCTCAGAAGCAAGGCATATACTTGTGCTCCTTTTTATAGATAAGGTGTGGGTATTAGAACATATAAGGAGGTTTCACTGAGGACATCGGTAAAAGTGTAGCTGAACCGATGATTCACGAATGAGAAGGACTCCGTTTAACATGTAACTGGGCCAATTTAGCCAAGAAGAACCAACAACTTTGTATTAATTAAATTAAAAAAAATGTACAGTATTGAATTAAAAATATCCATCATTTCAGTAAATTTAAGGCGGTCTTTCTATGAAGTTTACAAAAATATCGACCGAAGGCAAAGATTACGACAGACAAAATATCGTAGAAATTTTAAAATTAATTCAATATGGCAACACACATCTTAGATAAATTTGTCTCAAGCCTCTGCTCTTAAACCTTTTCTAATTTCTTTCGCTTAGATTTGGTCGCACCCCAATATTTGCAGCCAACTTAGCCCAAATATACTCAAATTCGTCCCAGAAGTTAATTGTTAAATGCACAATATTTACTATACATTTATGTACATACGTGTTCTCCAAATTTCCATATCACTTCTAAAAATTGCCGTAAAACTATTTTCAGGCGCCTCATTCCGCGCGGATTACCGATTACCATCGCCAAATGCTTCAAGAGGTAATACAATGGCCGTAATGTCAGAAAATAAAAGAAACCAACTCGGCTCAACTTCAATCACGGCTGCCCAAGGATTGAAGTAAATACGAAGCTCTGCGAAATAAACGTGCAGCACAATTTACTGACCTGCAAATCCTCGCTCTCAGTATGCCTGAGCTTCTCCAGATACTCGTCTAGCCCGAGTTTGGTAAATTCATATTGCAAGTGCACCCTGAAGTTCATATCCTCCACCGAATGGACGACGATGTTCACGAATTGCATACAAGCGACCATGAATTCGATGTGAAAACTGTCGTACTGGGTGAAGTATGCCATGAGCGTTGTAAATCTTCGCCTTTCCGAGCACACTTCCTTGAAGTTATCAAACGCGGACAGAATAATCTCATGGCCACCTTTCACGAGGCAGATCGCAGCAAGGAGTTCTAATACCAGAGCTTTCGTTCTGAAAGAAAGTCCTCTTTCTTTTTAATTTCACCGTCGAAAATAGAGCAATGCCCCTACTTAGTAGCATTTATTGTTGCCATTTCGGTGGCTAACTAATTCACAACTTGGGGATACTGTGGGCCAACTGGAGGCGAATTCCATTTACGCCCAAATCGCCCGAGTTTTATTAGAGTATGTTTGCTTGTACGCGATCATCAAAAACTTCAAACTCGATTTTCTCGAAAACGAAGCGCAATATCAAAAAATTGTATTACTTCTTTTCGACCTATTTACTTGTTATAAGTCGAAAAGAAAGAGTAACTTTTTTTGATATCGCGCTTCATTTTCGAGATAATCGACTTCAAAGTTCTTGACGTTGCGTCGCACAGTGGTTCAAGGGCGGAAAAAATCTCAAAAAATCATGTCACAATTTCGTATTGTTTTTTTTATCGGTTATGTATTGGTAATTTTCTGTCACTTAGCCTCTAAAACCGATTACAAATGCGGAAAAACTAAAGAAGTATGGCCAAAATTTCAGAATTGAAACTGTTGTCAGAATATAACAACATCTCAAAGAATACCGAGGTGTTTTAGAAATCACCATTTTTTTCAGGTACCTCCGTCTACCTCCGCAACGACACTTGAAAGGTTTGAAAGTACATATTTTGAGGTACAATTCCCATTAAAAATATTCACCGTCCATCACCGTCTGTACCGTGTGCAAACGTTTTTGTAAGTTTTTTTCGTAAAAAAAGGTTAATATCTAATTGCTACTGTTGACCGTCGATCGCTCTTGTGGGCGTCGCCTTTCAATAGAAAATTTTGCGCTGATTTCGAATATACCCCATGTTCCTATACCTAAAATAAACGATTCATGTGTTTTTTGGCCAAAAACCATGAAAAATCACGTTTTTCACATATTTTGCGATATTGAACAGTTTTATAGAACAGTCCAATAGAAAAGTTGTATAGAATTAAAATATGCGTTTCTTTAAATTTTTAAAATTTATTTTTAACTGTCAATATTCGTTTTTTGAACCGATTTTATACTTGTACAATGTTTAGACAATTTTGTCGAAACAAAGTACGTAAAAAAATTGTCTTAAAAAATAAAAAAAACGCATATTTTAATTCTACACAACTTTTCTATTGGACAAAATTACATAGAGGCAGAAGAAAACTGCTCAAATCTGTGAAAAAACGTGATTTTTCATGGTTTTTGGCCAAAAAACACATGAATCGTTTATTTTAGGTATAGGAACATGGTACATATTCGGAATCAGCGTAAAATTTTCTATAAGAATACATAGAGAACCCAATTTTTTCCAAAATTTCCCATTTTTGAACCACTGCGCGTCGTCCAGTCGTGTACAGGAAAACTTAGCTTAATGAAAATCACGGGCGATTTAGGGGTAAGTGGAATTCGCCGTAGAAATGCTACTAGGGGTAGGCGCACGAGAGAGGGGAAATATATGTTTACCTTAAACTCTTGTGTATCAAACTAAGTGCGATGCAGTTGATTGCTTCCCGATGCTGTATGACCATATTAAAACCGTACTGTAAAAAATTTTCATATCTTAAAATATCTCCAGAAAATCACTGGAGTTAATTTGTTTGCATTATCTAGCTTATATAGACATGGGCGTAGCGAAGTTGAAATAGGGGTGGGCACTTGCCCCCTTCCCTGGCGCAGGAAAAAAGTAACAAACTAATCGATTCGTCCAAAGTTAAATTCCTTTGTTACAAAATAAAAGTAAATTAAATTGCGAAGTAATTCCGCATTAATAAATTCAATATTTAGTTTCACTATTTACTGGCCCTCCGAATGAAATCCTGGCTACGCCCCTGTATATAGATACTATTATAGAAGAATACAGTGAGAAGCGGATGTTTCAATATCTGTTTACGCAACTTTCATACCTTGTTATTCATGATTGCACGCATGCACAATATGCAAACGTGAATGTCGTCTTTCGCTTCGCCCATGTTCAGGCGCGCCACGTGCCGGGATCTCCTTTTAACGCCGGGGCTATCCTTGAGCTTGTGGAGAGGCGGCCTAAGGCAGCCGTTGTTTAAAGGCGACATGTCCCCAGAAACGGCTGGAAAATAATCGCGTCGCGCGCGATTTGCGGTAAGCAATTAAATCTGTTCGCGGGCCTCGGCTATAATAGAGACGGGCGCAGAGTTGGTGGACGGCTCAGCCCGCCGACTCTTACCGGTTTGTAATTTTTCTTCGGAGCTCGCGTGGGATTCCAAGAGACGTTGCTCGTGCCTCATCATGAGTAACCTGAAGCTGAGGTAGTCTATAAGGGCGTCCAAGCCCTGGTTCTCCTCGTCTAGGAACTCCCTCACCCACCTGGAGCATCGTTTACATCATGAGACGGAATTCCAGGTGTATTATAGCTATTATGCTTTAAACAGACGATATTCATTCGACGTCGCTAACGAGCCACTGGATCTTAATATTCCTACACCGTACTTGCAAGCGTATCTGAAATTAGGTAACTTAGGGGTCGTCCTTAACCCTCTAGGGACGAGTGGGACTCCAGAGTCCGAAATTAAACTATTTTTTGTTATAAACAAATTTAAAAAAAAAATTATCGAGTAATTTCCAAATCCGAAGTATAAAATAGACTATTTTAACGCTCAGAAAAATTCTACGTTAAGTTTAAAACATCCCCGTCCCTAGAGGGTTAATTTGTGTAAGGCTTTCGGGGTGGGGTGGGAATTTCGTCAAGTAGCGTCTTACGTAATCATTTTCAACCTAATATTCGATAAATACAAATTCTATCATTTAATGTTCCCGAAACGTAAGTTTAATTTAAATTTTCCGAAGAGTTAAATGAATTGTATAAACCTTTAAAAGAATTTTAATAACTGATAGTATGTAAAGAAGGGGGAGGGAGCGGTATGGAATATTAAGGGTTACGAAATTTTGTACTGGCGGAGGGAGGGGGTGAGAAATAGCCACTATTACGTGATTTAAGGACGGATAGGTGCATAGTCAGAATTAATGTTTACTACTTCTGCGATGCAATTTAGAATTTCTGATACAATATTAAGGGATTACATACCTACCCTTGACAGGTCGGAAAATAGAGTCATTTTACCATTCTTTTTTCATGTAAAGAAACGTTATATTTAAAAATCAGGATGTATATATTGTTGGTGTAGGAATTAAGGTGTATTCTCTTTAAAAAGAAATTTGATATTTTAAGGGATGATATCTTAAGGCGTCTTTGCATTTGCGGTATCGAAAATATCTCCTAGATTAGTGGACCGATTTGAATAAAATTTTGCACGAATATGCTGAAGACTATAATCTAGTACTTGTCGAGACGATTTTTCGATTGGTATCGTGTTTTTTTTTTGTATTAACAAAAGAACATGAAAACTTTGGTAAAAAATGACTTTGAGTGGCTGTCATTTTTCAGTAAATAAAGTTGTCGAAATCGTCTCAACACGTACTAGCTTATTATCTTAAGAATATTCGTGCGAAATTTTTTTCATTAATCTCTAAGATATTTTCTTTGAGAGAGGCTTTGAGAGAGGGGGCTGCTGTAGCCCCATTTCTTAGGATATCAAATTTATTTTTGAAGAGAATACAGCTTAATTTATACACAACAAAGTGTATATCTTGATTTTTAAATATAACATTTCTTTATATAAAAAAAAATTTAAAAATGACCCTACTTTACGACCTGTCAACCCCTTAATTTGAGTAGAAAAATTTGTTTGCTTATTCTTGTTCATTTCATAAACCCAGGCCCTGTGAAGTCTAGTCCAAGTATATAATATCTATTATTTCACAAACTTCAATTAGCTTATTTGATCACTTAACATTACATGGTCAGCAAAATTTTTAAATAGAATATTCGAGCTTACTCTATGTGATTCGTGCGTAAGGAGATTTCCAAATCCCGCAGTACTTGGGTCGACGTCGACTCCCCAACCATTTTTCTCTTCTGGAAGAATGTAAGGAAACGATACGTCTGTGTAATCATTAGTATCCGCCGTTCCCAGTTTGCACGAGTGAAAAACGAACAGAAAATAAACGAATGTTTTCCCAGTTGAAGAACCAAAATATTTTGTGAAAATATTTCTCACGCGATTACACAGAACAGGCAGGTAATGGTGATACAACCTGGGAAGAATTTATTCCATATGAATAAACTCGAAATTTACAAAAATAACATTTGTACATATAAGGTTCCGTTTGGGAGAAAAAAAAATTTATATTCTTAATTCTTCGAACGCATAAACAATTTTTGAAAATTGAGTTGTGTTTTAGTACTTTATATGAGGTAACAAAATCACCAATTTAAGAAACATATTAAATGATAATTGCATTACTTTAAACTGAATAGAATTCAGAATATTTCACACGTGGCGTCTGCATCGTTTCGAGGTATGCTTTGCGTAGAATATAGTGGGCTCATCGTGGTAGTTCCACAATTTACGCAGTTGGTCAAAATCAGAATTCTTTTAATAATAAATTCAAAGTGTTCCCACAAGATATTTTTGCAGTTGATTTTTTCCCTCGAAGAAATCAAAGATTTCGTCGATAGCGATCCGCAAGACAAAAAAGTATTTTCGAGAAAAACGGTTTTGATAGTTATAGGATATGATATTCTGCAGTAGGAATATTCCTAAGTTTAATTATTCCTGGCTCATAAATTATACGAACCCCCTTCCCTTCCTCCCAGCTTCAACACGAGCTTGTTCTGGTTTTACTTCGTCGTTTTTTCTCCGGCTTTCTTACACAACTGGCGACTTGTAAATTCTCATTTCCACTGTATGTTTTAGCTGTTTTTCCCACAAGCTGTCCTAGCTCCTTTAATATATGACGACAGAGTATGTAGCCGCCAACAAATGATGCTACTGCTGTTTGTAAATACTTCAAGCGATTCCATGTCCCTGAATATTTACTCATAAGCAAACTCGTTTCTGTTGCAAGTGTATTAAGTACCTAACGTATTACTGAATTAATACATTTCTGTTTCGATTTTCAGGTGCAGAATGTACGACCTGATGAAGCTCGAAGGACAGCTCACATTTGTACCTGTACGAGTGCTGTGAGGAATCAAAATCTAGAACTCATGTCTAGCCTCATTTTTTGAACTTGCGTCAAACTATTTGTTAAGAATAGGATCTTTAAAGAAGAAAAAGAAAGTGAAATACAAAAAAAGAATTGCAAAAGTTTTGGGTACCCTTAATTCTTAAATACTTATAATTTATTAAATTCATGTATGTATACTATTAAGATCTCTTTAATAAATGTGATCAAATATGCGATTACACGATAACGAAGATCATATTTGCAACTAGCCGCTATTTTCTTTATTTTTTTTTATATGTATCCCTTGTATAATTCTTTCTCCCATCTCCGCTTCATTGCTCAGTATATATATTATTTTTTTCTTATATTTTTCAAGGAGTTTCCGTTTAACTAAATAAATGAATAAAAATAAGTAACACTCGAAAGCCGTTTTTCTGAATAATCTTTTACGAAAAGCGTCATATGTCAGAAATATGTGCCATTATTTCATGCCATCTTTCCGGTTGTATCACAATTATCGATGCATTCTGTGTAGTTAAACACTAGTATTCCCAAGGCCGCGTTGCAACACAAAAGAGACGAAAGTACAATATAAGAAATGCTCGAGACGTAAAATAAAACGCAACGTACTCGATGGCTTCGCGATGCTTTCGGGTCCAGGTAGGTGCGTAACTTTGCTAAATAATGGGACGGAGGATCCTTTGCTTGTACTCTCTCCTGAAAACATAAAAATTCAATACATTATTTAAGTCGTAAATTGATCGTACCCGTTACAGTAGAAAAGTCTAGACGCTTCAGTCTCTTATGATTAATGTTAACACGTTCAATGCCGCCGACGCATAGTGTCACGAACCGTGTTCAAAAAGCAAAAATTTGTGTTTTGAAATTTTATATTTCATTTCGTGGAATTGATAATAAATATTCCTCTGACATAAGAACATAGTAACCGCAGACCACGCATAGGAAATATTTATCCACTGTATTTTTGTGTATTTATAAATTCTCATCTTTCTTTTTGTGTTTAAAATAAGTAAAGTATAACCGTTTTTCGTTACACTAATCAAACATTCTCACATTTAAAGATATGGGTAAGTACCAGTGACTGAAATTATTATTTTTTTTGTCGCATCTTCTAAGCCCTTTCTTGAGATTTTATTTTTTTTAGAATCGATAAACTAGACAAATCTGTCCCAGAATATGTAATTGTCAAAGAGACTGAGCTTCCGATTCCTTCAGATTCAACTGATAGTGATGAAGATCTATAATAAAAATGAATAATTTAAATTTTATCAGTAAAAATTATTTAAAAAATTAATTTTATTTTTTGCAAGTGTTCCATATGTTTGTTATTTCTTTGTGTATAAATGTATGTAAAAATGTATATATTTTATTCGTTTTAATTTTATTATGTACAAAAATATGTTTTAATGAGTTATTTTATGTTAAAAATTATTATTTTTTGTGTATAAATATGATTAAAATATTAATTACATGTAAATAAGAATATCTTAATGGAAAATGGATTTTTGAATTTTTTTCCTATATACTCGTTACACTGTGCGACGTGCTTCATGTCGATGATTTTTGGTAAGTATCAAGGCATTGTCAAATAGTTCCAAAATGTTTAAAATTTCTTCACATCTAATATTTAGATCTTCGATATTGTCTGCGAATTTCGGTGCCAAATTTTGGGAAAATATTCTTTACAAAAATCGATGCTAAGGATATTCGATATATTTGGTACAGAAGATTTAATTCATTGACGGAACGTGTATCCGAACTGTAGCAGGTTTTAACGAATGGCTTCGTAATCGGTATACGTGCAATTCCGCACTCGGTGGCTTTAATGGGTGAGGCTCCTGTAATTTTGTAGGTTCGTACGCCGCAGAACAATATCCCACGGTTTCCTGAATGCGTGGATGCGTCAGTGCGGGTCTGCGCCTCTAATTTGACTAATTTCTCCATGTGGGCTTGTTCTCCGCATACACTTTCATCTCGCGTTTACACTTCCCAGTTGACATCAAAGAGACTTCAATATTTATTTCTAACTCTTCCCGAGGGGCTGTCCGACTAGAAACCTACCGAGTTTTTCAGAATCGTTATTACCGTGAAAAATCCCTCCAAATTCCAAGGAACGATTAATCGTAAAACAATCAACAATTGTCTTCATTTTAGCAACATATACAAATTTAAGAAACTTTGAACAGCTACTTTCAGCTCTGTTCCACAAATTGTAATAACCATCACAACCGTAAAGAGTAAATACATATATTTATTTTCATTCTATTGATGTATTGTTATTATTTCTTACTGCCTAAAAAAATGGATAAAATTGGCACATTTCGTGTCAATATTTTTTCCCCCACATTTTCTATATGTAAGGGATTTTAAATGAACAACAGCAGCAAAGAAATGCAGAAAAATATTCAATTATTATCCGCTTAAGTTTATAAACATTATCTAGGAAGAGTTGCAAAGCCCTTCACTGTCCGAAGCATTACTGAGGAGGGAAGAGCGTCTCGGGCAAAAATGATACCCGTGTATATTTCTAGGGTTAAAGCAGTGTAAGCGCATTAATCACATGAGCCTGACATGGCGGCTACCTAAGTAAGCGCGTCAGCCCAATGTCAAGAAGTGTCGCGGATGCTGTTGCACATAATCTATTCGTGAAATAGGATACCCTTGAGGCGACGGGGCTGCTTGTTCTCTCTCCTCTTCCCTCGGGGGTCATCGGTGGCCCCCGTCTCGATTTTTGAACGGACCTGTAGGGCATGTGGGTAACTCGACACGGATGTAATGCAAGCCGTGCTATTATACGATACAAGAAAACGGGCCACAAAAAACTGCACAGCATCCCTGGCTCACTGTTGCCAATGTGTATGCACACACGTGCGCGCGTTTCCATGAATTTGACACTCTGCACGGCCCCGTCCATAAACTTCCCTCTCGTTCGAATGCTCGGGATTTGATGTACGCGCTTCGAATCGAATAACGCTTCTTTCAATATTCGAAAGCAGGTAACCTGGTAGGCGAGAGAGGCGAGTTAACTCGTCACTTGACGATACCCCTGCACCTGACAGGGTTTAAGTTTAACCTTAAGTTTTACATCTGTCAGGCTTATTGTTCGTTAACAGGTTAAAGTGGATTTTTTCATTTGCAGATCTACCTACGTGCAAGGAAAGATCCCGAACTCTAAGTGGGTGAAATTGACCCCTTAAATTACGGCTATTTGTGTTATAAATCGCGAACTATCAGAACTGTAAGTTACCAAATGAGAGTCCTAATTGAAAGAAGTCATTTTTGTCTTGAAACTTTTTTTCTATTTCTCACAGATTGCGAGTTACAAAATAGAATTGGAAAATAGTCGAATTTTCAGGGGTTAATTTCACCCCGTTAGAGTGAAATCCCCCACATATTCAAAAAGTTTCAGATTTTTGTCGGCGATAGGCAATCATCCAATTCCGTCCGATCCGCGGCCTTGAATATTGAAAAAGGAAGGAACGCGATAACTTTAAGGGCTGATTTCACCCCTCCAGAGAGAATTTCTGCAAAAAGAAAAATTCCTCTTTATATACTCCAATATGCTTTACATCAGTGATTCCCAATCTGTGGATCGCGAACTGTTTTCTGGGTGATCGCCATGTTTTTTTTTGTTTTAATATTATTAAGTCAGAATAATATTCTGATATACCTATTTTTAAAGTGTTTTCTTTACCTTATTAAAATTACCTTATACGGGGGGGGGGGGGGGGAATGTCACAGGTTATTTGAATATTATAAAAGGGGATCGCGATTCCAAAAAGGTTAAGAAACACTGTTTTACAATCACACAAAGTTTCACTTAAATCAGAATTTTCCTTTGTAAGCATAAATCATCAAATCTTGAAAGTCTTTTATATTATTCAAGAATAATAGCAACGGAGCATTGAAGATTACAAAAACAGTATTTTTAGTGCACTTACATTTTTTATTGTATATGGAATGAAATCGCCAAATTACTGTTTTTATCTTTGGCACAATACAGAAATGACAGTGCTTCGGATCTTATTAAAAAATTTAGATGCTTTGATATTTAATATATTAATTATTTACTACTTTTTCCTAAAACATTCAATTCCCTGCGTTATAAGTTGGTTTACAAACACCCTAATGCTACTATTTATTTCGTTAGGAACTAGGTTGATCTATAATCGTCCTAAAACGTGATCAGATTTTTTTGACGTCCGAAGAAAGATGAAACTCAAGGCTGCTTAAACTCCGTGTATATCTCGTTCCCTTCGATCCAGACAACTCGTCAAATCCATTTTGTACTTTGTACTGGGCTGGCAGAGCTCAGTACGAGAAAAGAGAGTAATTTCCACTTGAGACGAGCTCCACCCTACTTGCTTGGCTCTTGTCGGTTTAATGAGGCGAATGGTCCACCTAAACCGGTAAAAAGCTTTAGAAGAACCCTTTGTAGCTTTTTCTTCCATGGTTTCGAACACACAAAACCGATTAATGTATGGGTCAAACCGTTCCCTGTTTCCACAGAAACGCTTCGAAAGGCTTTCCGTACGAATAGCGTTGGTCAACTTTTATTATAAAATTATGAAGATCTGAATTATCCCCAAATGGATTGCCATTTTAAAACACAAGTGATTAAATTTCGTGAATAGATAATAACAGGATGATCCGTCTTTGCATGGTGTATTTAAAGTTTCTACATTATTTCGGCAAATTAAGTAATCAAATTTCCATTGAAGAACCAACAAAAACATTTTATAAAGCAGTTCCTGCAGTAAACCACTGTTTCTATGATTTCTCGCAGTTCATTTATTCGAGACTTCTAGCTTAAAAATTAAACTATACGTTTTATTTGTTTGGGCATACATGTTACGAAAGCAATAAAGAAAATTATCTTCTTCGAAGTGTACTTCAGAAACAACACGCGTGCTTTCAATCTTTGAGGATGTTTTTAACAGAGAAAAGTAGGTGCAGCATGTCTCATTTCTATACCAAACAATGCGTTCTGGGCAGAGATGGGCATCATTTAAATAAAAAGTTATTTAAATAAGGTATCAAATAAAAGAGACTTTATTTCTAAAAGTCGTCGAATAAAAATAACCCAAAGTTATTTTTATTCGAAGCGCCTAAAATAACTTTTTTTTTCAACGAGATTCATTCGACGGCTACGCATGATTTTTTTATTCGACGGGAATTCATTTTAAGCTTGAAATGATTTTCTCCGTTCCAGGCATCTTTTATTTCAAAAGTTATTCGAAGTTAAAATAACTTTGGGCGAGCCTCGAGAGCCTTTGACCGAAGCCGCCGGCTTCTCGAGTCGAGCGACATTGTATCGTTCACCCATCTAATCTGCAGCGCGGAGTTGCTCGGCGATGTGTCATCGATTATACAGAAACGGAATTTCTTTATTTTTCGTCGTATCAATATGAAAGTGACACCAATGGATTCCTTGCCTTCTCCCGATTAAATTGCCAAAAAATTATTTAAATCGGACTACTTTTAACGAATCGGGCTTTCAATTTTGCAAATTAATTTTATTAATTTTATGCAGATTAGATGGGTGAACGATACAATGTCGCTCGACTCGAGAAGCCGGCGCGGCGGCTTCGATCAAAGGCTCTCGAGGCTCGCCCAAAGTTATTTTAACTTCGAATAACTTTTGAAATAAAAGATGCCTGGAACGGAGAAAATCATTTCAAGCTTAAAATGAATTCCCGTCGAATAAAAAAATCATGCGTAACCGTCGAATGAATCTCGTCGAATAAAAAAGTTATTTTGAGGCGCTTCGAATAAAAATTACCTAAGGTTATTTTGATTCGATGACTCTCGAATAAAATTTGTGTCTTTTATTTGAAATCAATTTTTTATTTAAAATAATTTTTTGCCCATCTCTGGTTTTGGGTAACCTGTGTAAAGATATTTGGCTAACTCAAAAATGTTACATGTATCGTTTCTGAAATAACCGTTTCAATTATAACATTTCATACGGTTTTCTGTAAATGTATATTTGCAACGTGGCTGATGCATCTTCCATAATCCACGCCCTTCACGGATCAAAAGAGGTGTCTCGTTCGGCGACACTTTCGCTCGCCCTCGATTAAACTCGAGATTAAACCCACTTAAGCAAACCCCCACAGGCGCGTATGAAGCATACAAATGACTAAATATGCATGTCTGCTCGGCGATATTGCATTCGACCATTAAACGTCTGGAATCTATATATAGAATAAAGCATGCTTTAATTTTTCCACGAATCTTGTACAATACGACGCTTATACACTCAGCTGAGCCATTTAGCTGACAACTGAAGTCCCATTAAAAAAAAACTGGTGTAATCCTTCATAAAAAATCATAATATTTAAATAATGACGATAACACATTTATCTTGGAAGAAAAAATATATTTCTATCACTAGTTGACTAGCGATAACGTAACGAACAAATTTTCTGATTAAGGTAAAAGTACCTGTTATGAAAGATTGTCCCTTTCATGGAACAGTTTCATCATTACTGTAATTTTAATATAGTTTTAGGGATTATTAGGAACTACAAAAATGTTTTCAATACATACGAATATTTAACTTTGTAGATAAATAAGAGTAAATACCATTCTCTCATGTAAAATGTTAGAAAGAAATTGTAATATTAAACACGTTGCCAGCTCTGAGAAATTTGGCTAGCGGCCGAGTTAATACTGATACGATTCGCGGATTTTTTTTTTAAATTTAAATCTTTATATAGCATGTGTAATAGATTATAGGAGAGCTTATAGGTTGTAGAATGAATAATTCTACTCAATTTCCGAATTTGAATAGAATTTTATTTATAAAATAGGTGTTCCAAATTGCGTACATAATATTTGTTCGCATGCCGTATTTATGGAACAGAAGAAAAGCGTGTTTCATAATTGGTCGCCCTGTCACTCTAGCCGGTACATGTTTATGAAACACATGCACGAATTCTGTTTAACGTAGTATTCCTTTTTATAAGTTGTTTATACTTACATAAATAAGTAATTAAACACAATAAGTATTACTATTTTATAAAAAATCAAAACCTAACCTCTAAAAACCTGCCATCAGTAGGAACTTCACAGAAATGGTGGCAAGCTCAGCTTGAGAAGGAAAAACAGCAACAATATAAAGATTTTAGGAAAAGAAAGTTACTTGAAGAAAAAAAGCAATTAGCAGAAGAGAAAAAAAGCTTCAAGAAAAGATGAATGCAATTAAGAAAAAAATTAAAATCAGAAGTAGCATAATTTTTCAATATAACTAATTTTATATAATAATTCAGTTCCCTATTTTATTTAAAATAAATAAATAAATGCATATCCCCGGTCTCCCATTCTACTGTAGTTTCCTCAGGACGTATATTAAGCCGTTATTATTAAATAGTAATGAATATTAATGAATATTTTTCTAGTTGTTTAATTCCTACCTCAAACAATTTTTAAAAATTTAAAATTAAAATAATTGTCATAAATTTATACGTCATTTTTTAATTATTTGGTGCATGTTATGAATTAATTTCACTTTGTTCCTTTCATCTTTATATAATTAAAAACCTTAAAAACTTGAATCGAATAACAAAATAATTTTAAAGCAGTAGATCTACGCTTTTTCTTCTGCTTCATAATAGGTACACACGAGTGCTATTAGTATTTTGTTAATAAAATTAATTTTATACATTAGATTAAGTTATAAAAAGTCATTTTTATTTCTAAAAGAACTAGCCCTTTGTATAGTTAAAAGATTTTTAACATTTTGTAAATTTATTAACTCGAATTTGATGAAAATTCTAATCTTTACAAAATTTCGTTTCATAATAGGTACTTTTACCTTACCGATAAATCTATGGAAAGGTAAATGGATTTTTAGAAATATAAACACAGTGTTTTTCATACATCCTACAAATAAACAAATTCTGGCGTTCATTTTTCTATTACATACATTGTGTCACAAAACGGACCGTTAAGACGAATCTTTTTCCACGGTAAATATCGATATAATACAAGTAGTCATAAATATATTACTGGGCGCTCGTGTCAACAAAGGGGGTCGTCGCAAGTAATTAATAGAATGGAATAGGCACGTGAGCAATTCGAAGGAAGATCGTGGGACGCTCCATAAGGAAGTACGGGTCGTGGACCCGCATTCACTGACATTCACTGGCCGGTGTGGAATTAAACGACTGCCCAGCCAGGCGAAGATCTCAGACCGCGCCGATTAACAATACGTTCGTCAAGCTGAAGGCTGATTACGTCATTCTTATAATTCGTCACGATGACAGCATCGCATCAATTTCGCGAGAACCGTTTACGGATCACCACTTTCGACGAACTTAAGGGGTTGTACCTAGTCAGCAGGCTGAAGAGGCGATTATTTTTTTCTTAAAGAAGCGGAAGCATTTATTTTTATACAACTTTTTTTTCAAATCTTTATGTTTATTTTGCGGGCTTATTTTTTATATAAAAATCTACTGAATGGTGGAAGGGTTTTATTTTCAATCTATAGTTTCTATTATATCAACAAAAATGGCTTCATGATTATCACTAATGGCCGTTTTTCTAGAAATTTGTAATTTTTAATATTTTTTTATCGTATAAACTTTTTTATATGAACAAAGGTCCTAAAAACAAGATACAATTATACAATTTTCGATTGATTTCACACCTCTCGAGGAAAAAAATCCCAAAAATCAAAACGTATGTAACCTCTTAATATAGGGTGTCTCGAAAGCTAGGGATCAGGTTGATGCATCGAACTCTGGTTAATAATTAATTAATCCCTTTACGGTGGCACAATTTTCACTTGTTAATGATTATTTACGGTTATATGCTGGTTCAATAAAAACGCTCGATTTTTAAACTCAACAATTTATTAATAATGACCGTGAAAAAGGTCGCGTAGTGAATAGCAGTTTCTAAGGCCGACAAGTGTCAAGTGAGAACCTATCTCAGTCTCTGTTACTTGAGCTCTGACTTCTCCCTCGTCCGAATGTTTTAGGACAATTCTATTTTTCCTACTACGAACTCCTTGGCGGAATTTAAGTGAAGGTGGGAGGATTAACAAACCAATCGGTGGTTTAGGTGACTTGATCGCTTTCCCGAATTTGTCAATGTTACGCCCACTTTTCTGTACAGAGAAATGCAGTGGGAGAGCGAGATTGGTAACAGTAAAATCGGAACCGACCCCAGGGCTCCGCGAACCCTCACGCGCGCGTCTTGTCCAGGGTGTTTACGATGCGTCAATCGCTTATTGAGCGGCAGGGCGGACTCCGAGGGTTCGACGTCCTAATTGCAATTTCGAGTCCTCTCCTGTTTATGATGCCAGATGTTAACGGTCGCGGTAATTGTGCAGGCGAATTTCTTCAGACGAAAAATACCGAAGCAGTTACGTCCGCGTCGTAAATCCAGTCGCCTTTTCAAATCCGTAACAGAGGTCGCGTAGGGTTGCCAACGTTTTTTCGGAAAATATAGTAGGTACTTTACGGACAAGTGTGATATAGAATATATAGTACGTTGTGAATAATATACACAAGTACTTTGTAGAGAGCAGTGGTTCAAAATAAAATTACATTAAAATAACATCTTATTTCGTAAAGCCATATCTTTTTTGTCAATTTGCAATTGACTTTCTAACAAATATGTCAAAAATTTGATTGCACTGAAACTCCAAAGTGACAACTTTTTAAATCGCATAACTTTTATAAAATTAATCGAAACGAGTTGAGTTTTTTGGTGTAGCTACAATGATTAGTTTGCTAAGTGACGTGTTTCGTCGTTTTGAAAAAGCTGTGCTTGGTCGGAGTAGCAAATAAAAATAGTAAATGTCATTTTTTAAACTCTTTTTTGTGAGCCTGTGATGGAAATTTAACAAAAAACGATTGTAGATTGAAGTAAGTTGTATTCATGCCTAAAATATCATAAAAATCGATTATCGTTGCTCTGAGCTATAAACGTTTAAAGATCGCAGAATAAAGTCGAAAATCGCGAAATGCACGGAAATCAGCGAAGAATTATTTTTTAGTTTTAGATGCAATTTTGATCGAATTATTAATTCAAATCGCTTAACTTATTTTTTTTACAGATAAAAAGGATGCAATTCTCAATATAAATAGACGACCATCGTTTCTAAAAAAAAAGTTTTCCTTGATACCTACCGGGACAATGTAAACATTGTCGAAAAATTGTTCAGCTCAAAATACATTTTACTATTTTCAGGAGCCCCGTGATAAAACACATTTTTACGGCTACATAAAACAAAATCGGGCTTCAAACGAATATTTAAAATTGCATAAGTCCTTTGCCAGAGCAAAAAGTCGAAAGCAATTTGTGCACGGTGTATACTTACTTGATCGCATATGATGTCCCATTTTTTCTCGTTATCGTATTGCTTCAAAAGCTTTGCCTTGTCTGGCGGCAAATCCATTGAAGCCTGAAACACACAAAAAAGGATCGGGGTTTCATTTTAATGTCTCGACATGTGACGCTGAGGGGGCGCCGCGGCTTATACGTACTACCTTCTCCCTTTTCCTTTTTTTTTTCTGGGGGAGAGGGCGCTCGCAGTAACGTAAAATAAAGTCGAGAGTTGGGAATAATTTAACCGAAACAATTAGCTCGGGCCATTTGCATAGAAGGCTGCGACCAGAGGACAGTGAAAATTATCTGCCTAAACGCAACAAAATTATTTGCGTGGTGCCCGAACAAATAAAAGGAAGTCGTGGTATCACCCTTCCATATGGATTACTAATGCGTAATACTATTTGTGGAAACTGTTTTTTATGTTGTTGTTTATAGTATTTATGTATTATAATATACGGAGCATTCGATAACCGGTGATAGTAACGTAAATTATGTTCACGAACATTTCCTTGAGGAACTATAATTTTCAGATAACAATTCTTTGCTATTTTTGAGTTGCAATATTTAAAATATCCGACTTAGAATGTGTATGTACAGATGAGCTAGTATTTATTTAAAGGAAATGTTCCATTCGTTAAATAAAAATATCGTAATTAGATTTTATAGTGCGCAATAAATTTGAATCTTATTAATTATTTTCAACTTTGTATTCGCGAATATTACATTATATGTTTAAGAAAATAGCACCTTGCTAACATAGGTCTGGTAAACGACCCAAGCTGTACGTGCTGCTCGAAGAGACAAGATATTGGATCACGTGCTGTGGCGATATCTTTTATTTGACCAACAAGGAACCAAACTAATTAACGGATTGCGAATACGAGGCTTTTTTTCTTCGTTTATTCGTATTTAAACGAATGCAACGAAGAAAAGGTCTCGAACCCGATAATTCAAAAAAAAATTAAACTTTGTGAATATATAGGGGATTTCCTCCGGATTATAACGCAATTTTTGTTTACTGCCCAAATTCACTCGAAGGGGGTGAAATTAACCTCTGAAAATTCGGCTATTTTCCGATTTTGTGTTATAACTCGTGAACTGTAAGAGATAGATTTTCAAGACAATTTTTACTTCCTTTAATTCGATTTAACATTTGGTGAACAAATTATTTTGCAATTCACGAGTCAACAGATCCGTAATAAGTGTAGAATGTTTCGCAGAATAATCTCCCAGCGGAGATTAAAACTGCGTTAATGCTAATAAAAGAATAAAATAAAAATGGCACATACAGTTGTGTACAAAATGTCACCTACGAGAAAATTGTTTCACGAACTGACTTGCAATTAAAAAATGCTGATCTATGATTCCCCGAAGCTTATTTGACTTGTAGCAACACTGACATTCTTATTTCTTGGTTGGTATCGCACGAAATTAATTAACTGGATGAACCTGTGCAAGTGGATTTTAGCTTCGTCAAGGAAACGCCGGAAATCATTCGCAATTGAGGATTCATGCTATTCAATATACCGAGGCAAGTAAATAATTAAATATCTTTGCTGGGGGTCGAGTGATAATTATTCAAGTATGCAAACCTTAAAATTTCAGAATATACCTTTCTGCTTGAACCGTGCTCGTGAGGGTAATTAAGTCACCGGCCAGGCAAAGGTTGGCGTAAAAAGAACCCAGCACCTAGGAGCCAACTTTATCGAGTGGCTTTCACTCTCGCCACTTCCAGACGTTTTTATGCATGAAGTGATTCACTGTGACATAATGTGGTATATTAATACCGCCGCGTTGTTGTAATTTTTATGAAAAAGGTGTCGTACAATGGGCCATTTTTCGAAATAGCAATTTCAGGTAGTTTATTAATATTTTTCAAATGATTTTAATCTTCATGTTTGGGTTTTGCGGAATTTATGAACACTTTCTTTATGCACTGCTCAAAGGGAAAGGAAGGTATATAAAATTACTTAAAAATTAATATTACTTCAAATAATTTTTAATTTTAAATAAATTATTGAATTAACTTAAAATTGGAGGATTTACATGAAATTTGAATAAACAATTTTGAATTTTGGATAAATTATTAAATGTAATTTAAGATTTAAAAAAGTTCATTCAAAATTGGAGGATTAAAATTAAATTTAAAATTTTACGGCATGTACAAAACTACTCCACTTTTACATATTTTCCAGAAATTCTAAATTATGTTCCATTTTATGCCATTTATTTCGCTTTTAGTAAGTTTCGTTTCCTTGAAATATTTGTGACAAAAATAAACGTTTCAATATTTTTTAAAGAATATGCACTAAATGCCATATGTGGCGCATTAGCAATTTTTGCAGGCCATAATCTATTGAAAAAGCAATAATGACATGCGATACAAAGGTTAGGCGGAATGATTCATCCGCGATAAAATGAGCTTCGATAACAGCAATGTCAATTTTGTTAAGGACACTCAGAGTACACAAACGTACTAAATGATAACATTGTCTATTTTCAGATATAATTTAAATTCACGTTATTACTATCTATTTTTTTCATAAACGTTTAATGTGCGAGAAAAAGAAAAAAGTTTCGCTACTATCCGTAACGTTAATTACAGTGTTTTAATTTTAAAGTAATTTCTGAGCAGCGATGGTGATTTAAATTTCATAAATTTAACCTTCAGTTGCCAAGTCTGTGTTTTGAACGTAATTGTCACATTTGGCCCAAACCATTTTGTTTACCCTTGAAAATTAACATTTAATGTAGCATCCTCTTTAAACAAATTTTTGAGAGAAAGTTCTTTGCTTAAAAAATCGTAACTTATTTCAGGTTTAATATTTTTAGCTAAAATCTTGTGCTACTTTAATAAAAAAAAATTAAAAAATTAATAAATAAAATTCGCCTCATCATTTATATCATATAAAAGCAGTTGCTAAGGCAAATTTAACGGTATAAGACACAGTAACGTTAACAATCAGATAACGTCAGGAATGAAATAATAATAATAGTAAATAATTTCAATATTTCTTAGCCTCATATGCTACGTGGCCTTATCAATAAAAAAAAACACAAATACGCGCAGTGTTTCTTTCTTTCGTTCTTGACTGCATGCGTTTCTTTGCAAACATGCATGTGCACTTTTCGAGAAAAACACTTAAGGGGTCTCCCTAGTGTGACGCCTGGAAAATAGGGCTATATTTGGGAATTTTTTTGAAGGAAATGTACTTTATATTGCGGTTTCTAAATTTGGGGTATTTGTTCAGTTACATGTTGGCAATGTACTTGAATTTTTTGAAGCATTAATGATAATTATATTTTATGTTATAAGGGTTATAATGAGAAGCTCGCAAATAAACGCCTGCTGCTGGCGATCACGATTCCGGCTGCCATGGTTATCGGAAACAAGAAACGCAGTTATTTTCTCAATCTATATGAACGTAGCTAGGACTTGAACTAGAATGAAAATAGAAAATCACCAAATAAAAAAATGGCGGCACTTTAAAGAAAAGTTTTCATTTCGCGGCAAAAAAGTGGTCAGTTTTTTGAGCTGCAAAATTCGAATTTTGCAAATAATGACTTCATTCTAGCTCGGGTCCTAACAGAACACACACTCAATATATATGTTAAGTTTTAAGTCGTTTGGTTGAGTAGTTTTTGAGATATCGTGATCGCCGCGCCAAAAAATGTAGTTTCGAGTAAAACGCGTTTAAAGATTCCGATTCATACCTGCGCGCATGGTCGCGCGCTACCTTTCATAGCTCACAGCGTTGCCAAAATTTCGAATTCAGCTATAATATTTTAGTAATATGTTCTTAAGATGTTGAACTTTCAGGAAAAAGAAACAAAAAAAATCGATTTTTTTTAACCGTCACACTAGGGAGACCCCTTAATGGCAATAACGTGAACACTCTATATTTTGGCCAATATCCCGTTACGATTCTTTTGCACAACAAATGTTTGCATTAAATCAAATAGAATTGAAAATTTCTGTGACTTCTCTCGCTTCGCATCAGCGTTAAATAAACGCGAACATCTAAAAGACATCGCGCCGCTACATTAATCACAAAAGAAGATATGACGAAGAAACTTGACGTGAGGGTAATATTCAGTCGTCGTAACGCGTATGTCGTCATGGCTAGCGACGACCACAGTCCACGAATAATTATCAAAGAGCGGATGCGGAAACCACGACTACATGGAATCACTATTCGCGACGCACACATAGGGCTGACCCATTTTAATCTATAGACGACTGGTTCACAAGGTAGGTAGAGTAAATCGAAAAAAAGTTGAATATACAAAGTGTTTCGTCTGATTTTATTAGGTACATATATGGAGCTATCGACAAATAAAAATAAAAATATGGTACACCATTTAAAGAAATTAAATTGACTGTCTTGTTCATTAACCACTCCCAACAAAATAAAACTATTGTTACTATAAACTGGCCCCCACAAAACTATGCAACTTTTGTAGTAAACATTTGTATGAAATTTTAAATATAGCAGAAATATTTCAGGTGACAAAGACAGCTGAAACACCCTGTATATGTGCATAAATAGCACTGCTGGATTCGTCTCTTTATGCTTCTATCTCCGGTAAAAGAGAATATAAATGAGAAAGACTCATCCTGTATAGCATACATACGGTACTTCTGCTGAACATTGGTCGTATGTATGTATATCAGCATAGCAAACGCGTTCCACACTAGAAGCTATGTAAATTGTACGCACACGCTCGGTTTCGAACCTTTTTAAGCATTTGCAGCGGCGTAATTAGGCTAAACGGTGTAACACAAGCGTGATAGGTTGCAGGAAAAAGTTTTTGTAATGGGAATGAGAACCATAGCAACTGCAGATTTAAAATTTAAAGTCTAAAATTTAAAAATAAAAATCCCCTGAAATGGCGGGTAGGTTAAGAATGCATAGTTATTATTATATAGTTGCGGTTATTTGCAATCATACATAAACTATTTCGATGTTGTCAATAGAATGGTATATATGTAGGATTGTTTGAGAAAAATGTTTAAAAAAAACTGCTATGTCATGGGGAGACCCGGGGTAATAATAGCATTTGTTATATGTAGGGTAACGCATACAGTTGTTGACTCCTATACAATGATTGACCCTTTTACCAAAAAGTAGGAAATATAATATAATGCTTTTTTTATATAATAAAATATATCTATATTTCACTAGCCCAGATATTTTTGTTCCGAATACAATTATATTTTATTATGATCCACATCTTGTAAATGTATAGATAAATCGGAAATATCACGCGGCTACCATTCTTATGAAATCGATGAAATTTGATATAAAAATCGTAACGTTGTAGCCAATGATTTTTTCATATTTTTAATTAATAATGACAGTAACTGTATATATAATCATTACATATGTACAAAATAGGGTTCAAAGTTTGTGAGAAAAAGTTATTTCACTCAAAATGTCACTCAAATGCAATTTGTTATTAGTTAGTGTTATTAGTAAGTATTACTATAATTACATAGTCTGTCATGATAAAATAAATCGATAAATAATTTAAATAGAATTATTGCAAATTAAATAATATTTACTCTGAAATAAGTTGGATTTTGTAAAATATTTTCCCAAAATGTCTGATTTTTAGGTTAGTTGCAATTATCATCCTAGTCAAAGAATGGAAATAAAATTAATCGAAAGAAACGTGGCATGCCATTAGTTACCAGTAATGTGATTTGTCAAAAAAAAAAAAATTAATTACATCTAGCAGCGATAAGATATTATAACCATTTAAGACGACTACCTATTTTATATTCTTAGTGGATTATTAATTATAAGTATGTATTAGAATTGTTTAACATTTTAAAAAAAATACAGTACAAATACAATTTTGTATGTTTGAAATTAGGATTTGTCGGTTTTTAAAAACCGGGTTTTTTAATGAATTTGTAAAATTCGAAAACCGGTTTTTAAATTTAAAAAACCGGTTTTATATACCTACTAGAATTAATATGTTAAAATGCATTAATTATTTAATTAAAAACGTTAACATTTTAACACAAGCAAATTGTAGTAGGTAACAGTTTAGTTAAAACTAATCTTCATGAGTTCATATTTTCCGAAGGAAAATACTTAATGAAATGAAGATTTATAATTAATATTTTGTACGGATTTTAGTTATTTAAATTCTTTTTTTCATTTGATTTTGTGTGCAGTGTATTTTATTGTGTTATATTTTTGTAAATCCATAAATATTACCTAAATGAACTAAAAAATTGTACGGATTTGTGCGAATTTTTTTTTCTTTATTTGGTTCTGTAGATATTGAGTATATTTTATTTTATTATATTTTTGTAATTCCATAAATATGAAGAAAACCTGAGAATTTTTAAAATAAGTATAAACATGTAGTTACTATTTTTATAATATTTTTTAGTGAAAATTCGAAAACCGGTACCGGTTTTTTTGGAATAGTGGAATTCGAAAACCGGTTTTCTCAAAAGTCGGTTTTTGTATAAACCCTATTTGAAATGATTCATCAGTGTTTTTATGCCTGTCCTAAAACAAGGGTCAATCACTGTTACAGAGCCTGCCAATTACTATGTAAAACCCGGTCAATCATTATAATTAATCATCTTAATACTTAATGATTTTTTTAAGTTATTTTTGTGTGCAGTTGTATGAAGTAAATTTTTTTATTCTTTCGAAACCCTTTAAATGTGATAACAACAGATTTTACTCTCCGATTTTAGCGATAAACACTTTCTTTCTATGAATAATGTAGCACTCGTTCTTAAACTGTCAATCACTGTATATGTTACCCTATATAAAATGGGCCACTTAAAACTGGATTAACGAGTAGCTCCATTTGTAGCGCTACAAAAAGAGCTGAGACAGGAGATCTATAATTAGAATGGGCATATGATATGATAAAAGTCAAATTTTTTTCCCACTTGCATTTTTCAAGATGTCTTGGCTATTTAAGTTTCTTTTTATTTTAGCGAGACCTGCGTTTTCTTGGCATAAAAAGGAACTGTATTGTACGCCACATGATCTCGTTGGAAAAATTGCAAACAGCGCATATTCAAGCTCGCATTGCCTTAGATCAAAATTAAATAATTCTATACTAAATAAAATTAAAATTTAATTGGAGCAGAGGAAGAGAGCAAACGTGCACATCCCACACTTCTCTCTGGAGCAGGGCCGCAGACGGTGCATTGCGACACGGAGAACGTTATGCACGTACCTATATGATTCACGGGTGAACCTTTTTCCGTGTTGCAACGCTCAGCTTGCATGTGACCCTGTTCGAGAGAGAAAACAGGTTTGCGCTTGTTGCCTCCTAATCGCAAATTTAACGTTTCACTTTTAAAGTTTTTTTCCAAATTAAAGAGTAGGTCTCGTTATGGTTCTTTTATTTCCGCTAAAAAAGTAGACAGACTTGGCATAAGGATATAAAAAGTTAATGAAGAGGTGGGACGTTAACGTTATATTTATAATTAAACTTTTCGTTTTTTTTTTGTACTGTGCTTGTTTTCATAATTGGACGAGAACTTCACTTAACTATGTGGTTAGAATCTTGCCATAGAAAGTAAGTAATAATATAGTAAACAGCA
Source organism: Andrena dorsata (assembly GCA_929108735.1). NCBI lineage: Eukaryota > Metazoa > Arthropoda > Insecta > Hymenoptera > Andrenidae > Andrena > Andrena dorsata. The sequence goes on from OV815487.1 coordinate 103,003,297, forward strand.
GTAATACAAGTCGTACAGGCAAAAGTGTGGCGATTCTATTTGAAAGCATGAGTCGAAAAATTGTAATAAAACTTTTTCGTAACACACTACGTTTACGAGAAAATTTGATTCTACATTTTCGACATATTTACTATACTTTTTGCCAAATTCAGATATATTATGGTTTTTTTAAGAACAACAGTTGACATAGACACTGACAAGTCTTTCAGAACCTAATCAGGAATCAGGTCTCCCAGTACAATCCTCTTATAAATCACAGTCTCGTTGTTCGTTTTCTTTTCCAACGCGATATTCCATGCAATTCTTTGCTCCACGGGGAAAGCTGACGCACGTTCTCCTTCGGTGATCACTATGAATTACAATTTCCAACCTCGCAAGTCCCGTGAAAATCGTTTCCGTTTTGCAACATGCATTTATTTACAATGAATAAGGAAAAGCTGTAATTTTCCGGTGGAGGGATTGTGTTTGCTCAGTTACGGTTAAAAGAAAGCTTGTTACCTTCAATTAAAATGTTTATCAAGTATCAAATAGAATCAACAGAAGCCAGTTTGTACATATTTTTATGACAAGATATTCATCGTTTTATAAATAAATTACTTTTACAATTAGGTAGTTCAGAACTTTCGTTGTTCCGAAATTTTATTAAAAAAGTATATAGGAAAAATTATATAATTAATATTTAAACATACGAAATGCTTTGTGAAAGAGTCATTGCAAACTAAATAATGTGTAAGTGAATCCACCAGTAGTTACTGAAATATTACTTTTTCGCATTCCTGTGAGCTAACTTTTAGGTTTCTTCTCTTCAGTATTACATGCTATGCTTTCTTAAAACCTTAGGCTCATAAAACTGTTTGGGCACAAAATAGCTGCAATGCATACTTCCTGAATTATTGTATTTTAAATTCGCAGACCTACTTACATAACGGAACAAGCAGACGCGTAAACACAAGTTTCGGTATAGGTAAATGTTGCGTTTCGTCATCGGTCCAATTTAAAATTCAGATGAAATATCCAAATGGACCTGTTAGGTAATTTTCTCGGTCTCCAGACACCCACAGATCTTCGTAGGTACATACATACTGCAATTTCAAACGCATGATGCAGTCAAATTGAAACAGGGCATGCAGCAGGTGAAGTGGTTGAAAAAAGTTCAACTGAATCCATAGCCAAAAATGATTGATTAAGGAGTTATGAGAGAGTAAAGATAGTTATTCGTTAAACAAAGATATACAATGTCGGGTCCCGATTTGCGATTCAAGTACAATAGGGTGACCTGTCCAGTGAGTGAACACCCCCCAGTGAGTGAACGTTGCTGATATAATACGAAAAATTAACGCCTATGGCGTCCACTTTACGTTGAAACTAACACTGACATCTACACTGGAGACCCACAGATATCTCACAAAAGCGTTTTTCTGTTTAATTATAACCGATACGGCATTAATTCCGTTTATTCAGCAGTTGTCCTCATGGCGTCCCACAAGTTCAAGGGAAGGCTTGTTACGTGATATCTACAATTTGTATTTTGCGGTGCATTTAATGGCCCTATGATAATTTTGTTGTTATAATTACATCGTTTAGATGTTCCTTTAACGAAAAATACTGTATGAAATAACGGATTTATAAGAATTTGTCGAGTTTGTCAGGTGTTCATGCATTGGATGAGAGATACCAGTGAATACCAATGACTGAACGGCCGTTTTCTTGACACTTTCGCCGCCAGTTTGGAGGTTAGGTTAACCCACCACAGAAACCAAATTTCAACTATGCATAATTATGATCTTATAAGACTAGTAAAGTATCAAATCAATAATATTATTGTAATTGGAGAATGAAAAATTATTTGCACGATAAATCGTCTATATACATTGGAAACCTAACCACTGTTATTATCCCGTTCACTCACTGGGGTACCCCTGTTCAACCACTAGAAATTTATGTTCACTCATTGGTCATTGGCCCATTTTTTATTTAATCCTCTTCCAGACTTTTAATGAAAGTTATAACTAGCAAACATTGCTAGAATTGTGTTCCGGGATGTCTGACTTTATTCATAAAACAGTTCGCTTACAGCAATAACATTCAGGAGATTAAATAATGACTTTTGAATACTAATTTTAAGAGACACGCAGCTTAAGTGTTCACTCACTGGCCAGGTCACCCTACCAGACGGAAAAAATATGATCTGAATCGAGCGTCTCGAATCTGTGTACACCAATTGTTTTACGTGACTCCACAAATAGTAAACAAGCTGCGTTAAATCCGGTGATTTAGGTCCTAGAAGACAAAATCTTTGGCCGAAGCTGTGCTGAAAATTTCAAGACTTTATGTCGAACGGTTTTTGAGATATCATGGCGGCTAACTTAAAAAATAGTGAAACTGAGAAAAACGCCTTTAAAGTCAGGGGAGTGAAATTAGGCGCCTATTAAGACTGAATTATTTTTTTTTATGTTGTGTAAGGCCCTTTCAAAAATATATCCACTTTCTTCAATATGTCTCATAGTTTTTTTCCTGCGATTTTTCAACAAAGAGGCTCATTTTTGGTAATTTTGAGGTGGTCAAGGGTGGGAGGTCCCCTTAAGAAACTTTACAGACCCATACAAGGGAGCAGCATTGTAAGTAAAACTTGGCAACGGGTAACGAATCTTTTTGCTTTCTTATAACTCCTTAAGTTTTTCCAACCTGACGGGACACCCTGTATAATGCCCACTAACAATAAGGCCCATCGACAGCGCCAGATGATATGCGATTATCACGACTCCTGCAACTGCCACGTTAGCAACTTTGTACGCTGCGCGTAGGTTGCAGATCGTTGGTAGTAAAGCAGACCACCTGTTCTACGTTTAAAATGAATATAGCTGAAGAACCACAGATTTTTTTTCATCGGGGGGGATGAAGCGCCCCGAGGTGGATAGCACGTGGAAATGTGATTGAAAAAAATTACATTCTTTTTGAAAAACATTACTTTCTTTTTTTCAATCACATTTCCACGTGCTATCCACCCAGGCCCGAATTAAGATTTTTGGGGCCCGGGGCTATCAAACGTTCGAGCCCCCCCCCCGTGGTTGAACAGCGGGGGGGGGGGGGGGTAAAAACCGGTATTGTACAATTAACTTTTAGTTCAAATGTTTTTTTCTTATCTTTGATTGTACAAATTCTTGTATCAAGTCTTCACAATCGATAGATCTTAATAATTCAGATTCAATCGTTAAACTAAATTTTAAAATAAAAACATAAAAATGGAAGTTGTGGAACTCGACAATTTATTTGATATAACATTACCAATGAAGATAGAGTGAGCTAGTCGCTTAGAACGGGGCCGTCCCGGAAAGTGGGGCCCGGGGCTGCAGCCCCCCCCCCCCCCTAGCCCCCCTTTAATCCGGGCCTGTATCCACCTCGGGGCGCTTCGCACATCCCCCAGATGACCAACCACCTCAAGTTGATCGCTGTGTCTGTTGCGTCGGAATAAATCTATAGAAGTTTTTCGCAAATATCTCGGAAACAAAATTGCGATTCTTTTTTTCATTTGTAAATATTTTAAATCTTACTTGTAAGATAGTGCGTTTGTAACTCAAACTTGCAAGTATTCTGTTCCCCAAGTTTCATATTATAATTTCCTTACAAATTAATCGTATTTACAGAAAATTCTTGTTGGTTCTGATGCTTCAACTATCCTACTATGGAATTGTATTGAAAAAATTCTGCGTACTTAACATTCCAAAAATGACTTTTTTCCTGTGTTCAACCCACTGTGCGGCGGTAACATGTATAGGAAAAAGTTGTTCAGAATCATGTCCCCGACAACATTTCGAAAAATAATTGAAATCGGTGAGGAAACACCTGTTCTGCATAATTACCAAATATTTTTTAGCGTATTTAAAATAGCACTGTCTCTACCAGGTGAACATATCCGAAATATCAATCGTGAGTCGCGAAAGTGACTCGTCAAAAGGCTGTAACTTCGAGTATCTTTTGCAAATAAACAGTAGTATTTGTAACAATAATTGTGCTCTTAATTCACTTTCATCTTTACATAATAATTCCTGCAATATCTTAAACTAGTTAATAAATGTGGTTAAATAAAAGTATAGTATTATAGTGCAACAAATTTTTTTTGATAACCTGAATTTCATTGTTTCGGACAAAGAAACTTAATTAGTTAATTTAGTTATATTCCTTTACTATTAATTCACATTTCTAATTTATATTCCGAGTTTAATGTTACAATATTTCTTCGCGTTAGCAATCGCCATTCCTGTTACAAATGTTCAGCTACAAAAGCCTCCAGCTTTACAAATTTGAAATTAAATTTGTAAAAATAATAAGATAGAAATTTCGGTTGTTAAATTGCGGCTTTCTCTCTCAATATTTTCCTAGCCAAAGAGATACAAGACATACATAGGTGCATATATATAGTCACAGTGGAGTGAAACAAACCTATTAGGGATTCCACACATTGACCCAGCTAAAAGCTTCTCTTATGTCTGCTGCTTCCTTTATTGCTCCCAAAAGTGCACTTAAGCAGACAAACAACCTCAGACAAATGTTATCGATATCGACAGTATTGGTAAAGTGGAATAATACATCCCGAAGTATCTACTCTCATCTGGAAATTAGTTATCAATGTGTAATTGAAAGCACTTCTTACTTCATTGCAATATAAATTAATGATCGAGTTGTAGAATGTTAAAGAAAATTAGACTTATCACAGTCAAGCTTAATACTTTTATGTGTTAACGTTTAAAAGAAATTCTAATAGTTTTCCCAAATATATTAATTTCTAACAACCAAATGAATAGCATTGTTGTCGGAACAATTTACACGAGACTAATTTCATAAGTACTTTTCTTTTGATGTAAGTATGCTGAACCGTTTGAACTGTAAATTGTAATTTTGGAAAGTATCTTCATTTTATTCCATTTATTTTTGCACAAGATATCACCCTATGATATTCTGATTTTAATGAAACTTCCTGTGCATGCAGTGCGTATTGGAGTATGCAAGGAGCAATTTTTTTCTGCGGGAAATTCACTCTGATGGGGTGAAATCAACCCTTAACGTTATCGCGTTTTTTAATATAACTTTGTAACGGTGGGAGATAGAATAAAACTTTAAATATAATAAGGCTTCAGTTTTTTATGCTCTATCGCTTTACCAACAGAAAAATAAAGTTATATTAAAAAAAAAAAGTAAAAACTTTAAGGGGTGATTCCCTTCAGAATGAATTTCCACAGAAAAAAATTGCTCGATGCATACTCGAAAATGCTCTACATTCACAGCAAGTTTCATTAATATCATGGGACGAAGGAAACTACAGTCTCGTTCAGATATAAAAGTTTGCGTTTATTAAAGGCGAGGATTATCAGATAAATTTGATTTCTAATTTAATTTATCACGCTGTTGTATCCTCATTTTCTTCGCATGATAATCCATGTAGAATATAATTATTTAAAAAACTTGAAGGTAAATTGATGGAGGATTGATTTGATTTCTAGCAAAATAAAAAACCACAATCGTGAAATTATCACATGAAAATAATATCGTACGCGGGTGGTCCAATAAACATTAACGTCAAACCCGCTGTGACTTTTATCTAACAATAGTAGACGAGTTAATGAAATTGTGTTTATTTAACAGCCAGGGCCCGATTTAGGGGGGGGGGGGGGTGCAAGCAGAGCAACTTGCCCAGAGAGGCAAAATTGGTTATTTGATACTTTCCGAATTTCACTCGCTGTCAAGAATTATATTTTAAAATGATAATTTATAATTAAATATAAAGAGCTGGATCGGGCCCTATTAACAGCCGAACAATGTAATATTTAACATTATGCGAATGGCGAGAGGAAACCGACTATGTACAGTAAATCCTCGTTATAGTACAGTTTTTACCATGAGTGGTACACCCGGTGACTATCCCCACCATTTCTTGGAATCCTTCGGTCGAGAGTGAGAGAACCCGAGACCGAGCGAGAGAGAACGAAAAAGTCGACGGCAACTTCGTGTCAGAGATGGGCAAAAAATTATTTGAAAAAAAATTTGTGTACGAAATTTTAACTTCAAATAATTTTTGCCCATCTCTCCTTTGTGTCAACTGTTTCGTTCTCTCGCACGGAATAGTGTCCGCAACGCGTCGTACGCCCGCCGCCAGCCGCATTCGTCGGGTTTAATACGAGTGTTTGCTGTATTGATCATTTTCCACTATATGTGCAGACGCAGGAACAATGCCGATGAACTGTATATCGATTGTTCCCATGTAGGTATAGCTTCAGAATATTTCCTACTATACTCTTTTTAAATAATTTCCTGAATCATTATTCTACCTCCGTACTTTCATCCAAAGAGAATGAGGACTCAACTGAAAACATCAACTAGACCAGTGGCGGCGAACCATTTTATCTGCGCGTGCCGAAAACTTATAAATAATATTTATCGAATTTCTGGCATACCGGGCAATTTTTAAAATTAATCATTAGAGAATTTTATTGAGACAAGTTTAAAAATTAGCATAGATTTTCATAAAAATGAACTCGTAACATATCTACACATTATCGTAGGTATAGTAAAAGCTGGCCAATAATATTTTAATATATCTAAAGATATAATAATTATTTTAGATTAACCTACAGATATTAATGATGTCACCTGTAAAAGTCTTTTCAATTCTCTCGGGGTTGTAAAGCCTAATTAATTTTGATAAATTAGTTTAAAACAGCGGAGCCAGTGGGTGCGGAATTTGCGTAAAACAGAAATTGTCTCGTTGAATGTCACGATGAGAGCTCTGCGACGAGAATGAAGCGATCCGAGAAGAGGCGACAATGCTCTTCGGAAGCCGCGGCGGGAATGTATGTTCAGCTTTCCCGGAGTTTGGAAAGTGGACGTGCTTGTGAATTTTGGGAGGTGGCAGCAAGACCTGTTGGTTGCATTTTCCTCACCTCCGCGAGGAACCCTCTCCTCCTTGACGAAGCAGAGAGAAATGCAACATCTGCTTCCGAAAAACTAAATAGCCAGGTTGATCCTCCAGAGGGTCTCGCCAGGGTCGCGGTTTATGACTATATTGTCCCGGCGAGTATGAAGTCGCCACGTGTACCAGCCGCCGACGGAGCAATATAGGGATTAACTCAGAGCGAAGAATGTCTAAACCCTAAATCCTTCAAGGTGGCACGGTTTCGATTGCCGTTTTCAAAATCTGGCAAGCAGATGTTTTCGAAGGACGTTAAAAATTCTTACATCTGATCACACTGCAGAATCACAATTTTATGCCAAAGTTTAACCAAATCGGCGTCCCGAACTTTCTGAGAAGAAATCACACTGAAGCAGCAAATGTCCCAGTGGTTGGACACGTCCCGGTGATTGGACACTATCATGAATTTCTGTTAATATTAAATTTAAAGACAATATTCACGAAGTTCAAGACATAAAATAATTATCCTTGTTAATTTTTTTAATATAAAAATAATGGAAACAGTTCGGAAACATGATGTATTAATTGAAAAAGCAGAATTATTGTGTAGCAATCACGAACTTAATGTATCATGACAAGCCTTACTAAGCGTTCGACTAACAAGGGAAGATCCCGAACCCGGAAATTCAAAAAATTCTGAAACTTTGTGGATATGTAGGGGATTTCCTCCTGATTACAACGCAATTTTTTTTGCTGCCCAAAATCACTCTAAGGGGGTGAAATTAACCCCCGAAAATTCGGCTATTCTTCGATTTTCTGTTATAACTCGCGAACTGTAAGAGATAGAAAAAAAATCTCGAGACGAAAGTTACTTCTTTTAATTAGATCTATCAAATAGTAAAAGTTAAATCAATTGTTTAAACAATTAGAAAAAAGTTATAAACAAAAAATATTAATAATGTTTACTATTTGATAGATCTAATTAAAAGAAGTAACTTTCGTCTCGAGATTTTTTTTAAAATAGCCGAATTTTCGGGGGTTAATTTCACCCCCTTAGAGTGATTTTGGGCAGCAAAAAAAATTGCGTTGTTATCAGGAGGAAATCCCCTACATATCCACAAAGTTTCAGAATTTTTTGAATTTCCGGGTTCGGGATCTTCCCTTGTAAGATTGAGAGCGTCTTTGTTAGGTTCGTAAATACTAAGTTGAGCGCGCTTCTATACTGAGTAAAGGTTTTTTAGACTTATTAAAGTCTGCTTAATTGATAGCCATGTATTTTTAAACGACTTTTGTTTTGTTTAATTAAAAATTACAGTGTCCATGCACTAGTACATAAAATCGCCGCGGGCCTAGTCATTGGACGCTTTGTCCAATGACTGGAGCACCATATTTGGAGACGTGGCCCACTGTTTGGACCCAAGTTAATATAGCATCATTGTGCCAGTATTATTGTATTGCTGCAAGTAAGTGAAGCATTTAAATATTAATAAACATCTCGAACTTTATTTTTGTATTTCTTTTTAAATATTTTATTCATTAATTTTAGATTCTCTTGAAAACCTCAATCTAACCTAAAAGTAAAAATAACGCCAAAGACAGAAACAAAAAGGAAATCATACACACAAGCAGCTGTGGTAAGAACTGCCAATGAACTCTATAATGTACCCCGGAGTACTAGTTTTGTTAAAACAAAAGGAAAGGTCTTAAACGCAACGATGGGTTCATCGTCTTACTTCTCTACGGAAGAAGAAGCAAGATTCTGCCAATGGCTCATTTATCTTGGAGAGCGAGGATTCCCAGTGACGAAAACCAAATTGTTAGACAGTGTTCAATTATTGATAATTGAACTGGAAAGAGAGACACCGTTTGTAAACAACAGGCCAAGTGTCATCACTGGTTTGAGAAAAGCTTCCCACAGTTGCTACTTCTGAGGAGTGCTTACAATATTATGCTCACAAGGAAGAACAAAAGAAAACAGAGGCTAAAAAACAAACAAGAATTGAAAGCAGGCAAAGAAAATTGGAAGTCAAGGAATCAAAATAAAAAACTAAGAATGAATCTGTTACAAAATACTGTATAATATTGTGTAATTAATTAATAACCCTTAATTAATTGAAAGATGTTCTCTTTTATTGTAACGATTGCGGGTGCGTGTATGAGAGAGAGAGAGTGTGTTAGATCGCACGGGCCCTAAATATTTTAGTTTATAAAGTCATAGCTCTTATTTTACAAGCTTTTATCTTTACATTTTATTGTTTTCATATTTGTTTTCAAACATAATTGAATTCCGCAGTATAAAGAAATGTCAATAATTGCTTTAGCAACGATTTTTATTCAATTTTATTTCATGTCCAAACACTGGGACAGCTAAGTCGAATCACTGGGTCAAGTGACCGCTTTTATAAATTTTATTTTTGAATATTTTTCTTTATATAAATGATACTCTATACTACATTTTCTGAAAGAAGAAGACTCGGTCTAACGATTGGATAAACATTTAGTTCAAATTGTATTATTTTTACTTATAAAAAGTCGTAGTAACGCGACCTTCGCCTTAAACGTCCAAGCACTGGGACATTTACCTTACGTGGGAAGAAAGATGCGAGCGTCTCGTGTATGTGGACAAGAACCATCGGAAATGAACGACTCTTTCCACGTTAATACTCCATAAAAGCACAATGCAGATACCAGAGCGGCGCCGGTAGGGTCGACGCCACCAAAAGGATCCGCGGGGCGATCAATCGCGGAAAGTCCCCTTCAGAAGGATCATACGGTTAGTCGGTTCCATGTTTCTCTGCCCAGTTGTTTCCCATCCAGCAATCAATGTCAGGGGCGAGGGCCGAGTCTTTCTTTTGTGGCCAACCAACACGCGCGCGTGTCGCTTCACTCTGACGTATATACTCGCGCAGACGATGGCATGGATGCGCCATTACATGGACAGATCTACCACCGGGAACACAATTGAGAATTAGTTGGGGTACTTGAAGCAACGATAGAAAACCCTCTGGGCTTTCGTAACGCACGCCCACGCGGCCCTTCCTCCTCTTTACCCCGACTCTTCCCGCCCCCCCCCCCCTTTACCCCTTTATCAACGAGTATTATGGGTGGATGACACGCCATAAATATTCTTAAAGGGTCATGAGATTAATCGGGTTCAATTGTTTACGAATTCTTGTTCGTCGCGACTGCGTCGTCGAACGAGAAAAATGTCATAAACGTCCATCGGGGGGACATTTATGTTTATGTATGTATATAAATCTGAGATGGATATTTAAAGAAAATGCACAGATTTGGGGAATCGTGTACTCGGAGATTTAAACCATTGAAAATTATAAAGAATATCCACCTACACATATTATTGACACAGATGCAGAAGATTCTATGATTCTTTATTAAAATGAAATAAAAAATACTGGAACCATGATTGATTAAGATAATCAAATAAAGTTGTAACGGTGTAGGTATATTAGCTGTAATAAATTGCTACTATAGGTATAGTGCTTGATAATATGACAACACAGAGTGGCGTAGGAAAAGATAGCAGTGTGTAAAGTGCAAGGTTCAGCGACCTAGGAATTCCCTATTTTTAAAACTAACCCTAACGTTACTCGTATTAAGGAAAAATATATCTCTTTTGTTTTTTAACCCATTTTATAGTGCCAATTTAATTAAAATTTTAAAACTGAAATTTGAAAATATTCCTTTTTTTTTTAGTATAAACTTAATAAAGATCACTTTTGAAAAATTAAAGGGGGGGGCAATAACTTTTTTCCGGACGCCCATGATTCCGTGAAATTAACGTAGGTGCAAGTTTGAATATGATTTTCTTAATGTACCTATTATGTATGTCAATGTGAAGGTCACTGAATAAATATTATTACATATTACAAAAAACTGCAGTATAAATTAACACTGTTGTGCAGGGTAGACGATTTGCAAGACACTATCTATATATATATATAATTTTACTGATTTTCAAAAGATGAAAAAACATTTTTCACATAAAGTTCTGTTCAAACTCCCTTAACTAGAGTAATTTCCTTTTGAAATTATAGAAATTATTAAAAAAACAACCATAAATATTTTTAAATCATCAGAAACAAGAAGTTTATTCAGATTTCTGCTCCCTGTGAATTGCAAACTGAATCTTATTTACGTTATAATTATAAGTCTGCGAAATCTAATTTAAAATGTAATTTAAGATCCCCCAGGCATCGTTTATATCTCTGACTAAGTATTAAGAATTTTTGCTTCGCAGTGCTGCTCCAATTAGTATTACCTAATGCTGACAAATGAAGATCTCGCAGAGTAATCTTATTTTTGCATAAGATAATATGATAAAGTTGATTAAGCGTCATAAATTATACAAAAGTCAAGCATAATTCTGTCTTAATTCATCACATCCCTCAATTCGTGGCACACAACAAACTTACCTCGAGCTTAAAAGTGTCTTGCTTGTGAATCGAAGTTAAAAATAAAAGTTTCTTTTAACATTTTAACATATTAATTCTCAATTGTACGTCCAAAATTTAACACCTGATCTGGCATAGCACTTTAAATATTCTAAGTGCCTTTCTGCAAAATTTATAATTCTGATTTACATTCGTTTGCCCGCCCACCAGAGAAATGTTGCTTCAATAAGTACTTTAAAAGTTCCGCTCACTTGAATTTTCGTGTTTGATTACCGAACATTACAGATGGGCAAGAGTTAATAAATACTGGCGGAATAATCTCGGGGCACGTGTTCGTATTTAATTGAATTCAGACATACGCGTAGCCCAGAGCGAATCAAAATTTATGGAAGTAATATAATTTCGTATTATAGGGTGCGGCGCGCAACTAAAATGGTTTGCCTAACTCTTGTTTAGTTGAAGATAAGAATAAAAGTGTAGAGTGCAGAGGAAAGAGTTTAACTTACGTTTCATAAATAATACTAATTTGTTTCTAAAAAGATATATATTAATATTAATATATTTAATATACATAATACTAAAATATATTAATAATAAGAAGTATAAAAATATATACCTAGATCTTTTTTTTTTTCGTTGCATACTCTGCATATGAAAGAGTCACGGAAATATTTTTAAAACAGATTTTATACAAATTAGCAACAACGCCTCATCCACACTGAATGGACGACACAAACGCGTTTAATTATATACATGGTATGACGACGAGTGCCCTTTCGCACTAGCATCGAATTTCCTTTTTACTAACATGACGTATACAGTCCTACGCAATAATTCAACTCCAACTAATCCATGCTTCAGTCTGTTCATCGTACCACCTATCTAGCAGAAACACTCAGTTCCTCATTATAACGAAAATTTGAAAAAGAACCAATATCTTAATTTGTTCACTATTACCACACGCATTTTCTACTTTCTTCATATTTTCTAATACATTAGGAAGTACATACACCGAACGTTTCCCTTTAAATAAGAGAAATAAATTTTCAGTCGCAAGGGATGTTCGGCAACTCGAGAATTCAAACAAATTTGTGCAGAGGTGTAGTTCAAATGATGCTAATAACGTAGACTATTTTTTTTTTCAACAATGACATGGTACGGGGGTGTGAAAATACCGCCTCGAAGAAATTACGAGGTGAATATCTACGAACCCCTAAATTTAATTTAAAGGTTTATAGTTTTCAATTGAGAATTCTCGAAAAAGAAGGGTGGCAAGGATAAATTTTTAAAAAATTAATTTTTTTTTTTCGAAAATTATTGCAGAGTATCGAAATTATATGGAAAAAGTAACAAAGGTGCGTAGTCTGTTGATGAGCTTCTGGAAAGAAATAATGAATTCGAAGGTATATAATTCAAATTTGAAGTTGTGGATTCCTTGGGCTGGTCACCATCATCGACCGCGACGTGGCCACTGGCTACGTTGGATCCCATTTGTGGCAATACACAGTATATACCTGGACGCAATTACGCACTAAAAGGCAAGTTCAACAAACCTCCTAACTAAATCGAGTGCATACGTGCACAGTTCTGTTCTCCCCTCTCCGTATTATTGCCTTCTATTAATAATGCGTAGGGAGAGCGACAAAAATAGATGGGTGAAGCTGCTGTGTGTGTATATATATACTTTTTTAAAGTAGACCGCTCCCTGTGTAGATAACTCAAAGGAATTAAAGGGACCACTAATTTTTAAATGATTATCTACTTGGTATCATGTGGAATATATTAGAATTTTGTTTAAGCGACGTTTCAAGTGTCTTCTATAAGAATAGTGGTAATGTTTGTTTCAGTTAGACGAAGTACAGAAATATTCGAGTATAATTTTTGTAAACGATGGAATTTTTTAATAAATTAGTGTTATATGGATTTTAACGAAAAAGTGAAAATATTAAATGTAAAGAAATCTTTTAATCATTTCATAATGGGTTATTAAAGATTTATGAAACCTGTGCGGGATGAATTAGACTTAGCTTATGCTTAGCTTTATGATCTCTCCTAACTTATGTATCTCTATTAAATGATAGGAACAGATGTAGTACCTACGAAGAAATTGTTTAACTGGTACTGTCAAATTCTACTGGTTGAAATGACATTAAATATAAATATTAATGAATTTATCAACTTTTCGATTTTAAGGTTATCGAAGTTGGTACTTCTGACGGTATTTTTTTAACTTAGCAAGTTGCTGATTCACAGCAGATTAAATTCCCACTTCAAAGCGATTTCAGACTTTCATTTGACACTCAAGACATTATTTAATTTAGATGATAAATATTCGTAAAAATTTATAAGGGTTAATTATTAATAATTCAATGGAATAATAAATAATCAAACTTTTGCGAAATTTTTGAAGTCAATTATTGTAAAACATGTTAATATATATATAGAAGATATTATGGTTTATAATCCATTTGGTTAATCGTCCATGGTAAAGCTAATCATTACTTTCCGTATAATATGTGTAATAATATTATAATTTGTAATATTATAATATTACAACAATATTATAAATTATTACACTTATCGTACAGAAATCAAATACTGTATAAAACAACTAAAAATCGAATAAAAATATTTGTTTCTTCCCGCATATAAATATAATAAAATTAATAGATTTGTGATACTGACAGATATTCTATAGGTACCTACATTGCCAAATTGACAAAGTTATACAGAAAATGTAAATTACCTATTGTTACTGTAAAGTTCGTCGTAAAACAATCAGGATTCACATGAAAGACGAATAGTAAATTATTATTAGATTCTAGATTCAATTCTGGAACTATGAACCATATTTGGCACAACGAAATTGCATGAGTGGAATTCATTACTGACTATGATGGACGTGAGCTGTGTTCCAACTACATAGTAAACGGGAAACTAAGAATGAAATAGTTCCACGGCAAATTATTCTTGGAAGTTGGGTCACAATTAAGGAAATGCCGCTTCCGCACGGTCCGGATGCACGTTTTCAACAAGAATAGAATGTTCCTTTCGACCTTCGGGCGTTGGTCCTCCCGGAGCAAAAATTTCATTGATACAAATATTCGGTACGGTTAAACATTTGGTTTTTGATTTTAACTTTCATAGTTTCTGAACTTGCAGTTGTTATTATTATAAATTAGTTACACAAATAAGAGAGTATAAAAAATATACAGTTACTCACAAAAGTATCCGTTCACCCTATATGTAACATATTTTACACACTATATCGACTTCAAAATAAGAATTTATAATTTTAATTCACATTAATATAAACCTTGATTAGTATACTTTTATCTTGGGTGTATTTAATTGAAGAACTGTACACGGTTTATTTAGAAAAGCATTTTTATCCGTGAAAGCAGTAAAGATCGTGTAAAAAAAATATTCGGTCAAATTCAATATTTAATTTATACAACATAATTAGAATAAGTTAGTATTCGCCTAATATTCCTGCGATTTCATTGTAAGCTGTACCTAATCTAATTTCCCGTGACATTCGGGCTTATCTTGTTCCATTCTTCTAGCAAAATTTCGTTATAATGCATAATTCTAAATTTAACGTTACTTGAGTAAGTAAAATATGTTATACATATCAGGTAGCCGAATACTTTTGTGAGTAACTGTAGTTGCGTTTTCTGTGTAGAGCATGATAGAATCCTAACAATCGTTTCATGGTTTTTCGGTCAATTAAAAAAATATGTATTTGGCACGCAGTTTCTCCAATTTATTTAACGAAATTATCGAGAGGAAGAGAAGGGCCGTGAGACTCAACACAGCTTCTCACATTTTCGCAGCCCACTTTTGCAGTCGACCGCGCTAATTAATGAACGCCTAAATAGAATCAAACAAAACATTCTCTACATAGGTACCAGGGCTGATTTAATAACATCTCAGAATGCAATTTATATCATTTTTAAGTACGCATATTGGTAACTTTAAAATTCAACAAATTTACCATAGCACACGTAGAAATACTTTTAAGTTGTACACAAATCTTAAATCAATTTACATAAGTTGCGAAAGCACTCGAAAGATTCAAGAAGCGCGAAATTCGAATTAAAGAAGAATCAATTTATCGAACGAAATATACACTCGTATATTCAAGCAATAGTTGAAGTAGCTCCAAACTTTCTATGTAGTATCCGTATTATTAGATCGAATATGAGAGCTTGATACGCTATATTCGAAATAATGAAGTAATTTCAAAATCGTGGAGAAGAAAATCTAATCTAAATTCTGAAGATGTACAAACACAAATTCTCGATGATGGCCAATTTTGATTTTTACTTTAAGCTGCCGCATTCCAACGCGATCATAAGCATGGCGTTTGAATATTTGACAATGCAGTCATCCCTAGGACTGAATGCGAAACTCGTAAACGCGTATATGCATGTAACGACATTATGAAGCATAAAGGCATCACTGACATTTCAATGCTGCGTCATCGTTCAAGATGTTGTAAAAGGGTGTGTACGCCACTAGGACACCATAGATGCATATCTACTTACAGTGCGAGACACTTAAACTTTACGAATGAATATTTTCAAAAACATTGGTGACGTCAAAAAATGTCAAGGGTATTAGGCGAAGTGGAAATGTTTTAGAGAGGCCACTTTTCGATTTTATTTGCTTTCTTGTTCACGGGAGCGTTTAGGAGACTAGAAGATTGTCGAAATTTTTTAATAAAACCATGTACAGAGTGTTCCACAATCTGTGGGACCCACTTTACGGATAAATTCTTCAATTAAAAATAATGAAAAAAGTTCATAAAAACATGTATGAACCTAAATTGACCTTGTTCCCAGATTATAGCCATTTTTGTACGTCTAGAATAAAAATCCGACTAGAAAGGGGCAAAATTTATCAGTAAATACGGTACAATTACCCAAAAATGCAGAACAACTTTCTTCAAATTGAATTTGATCTCGAAAATATCGATTCGAAGGCGGAACCGATTTTTACATCTTGAAACCCAATTTTCTGGAAAACTATGCCTCGGATCAGAGTTGAACATTACCTAAATAAAATGTTATTTAAATAACATGTCGAATAAAAGATACTTTATGTTTACCCGTTAACGAATAGAATTTTTTATCTTTTATTCGAACTGAAAATTTTTATTTAAATCCGCCAACAAATTTCATTTTACAATTGCCCGCTTGTGGCATCCTTTCCGCCGAACCCTGTATATTCCGATACCAACCTCCCAACGCCGATAAAATAATATTCTAATGAGGTTGGAAAGAAAAATAATATTTATGGGTGATTTCGTAGGGGTTATAGGCTTGTGCTCGTTACACGGGCACTGACCTTCGCCGGACCAGCTAACGAGAAAGAACTTACAACCAACTGCAGTACAACATCTTCCTTTTCTGTCGCCCTTCTATCCAACTCCTGGCGATACGTTTTCAGATCAGTGACAGAAAGCGCACAATTTCCGTAGTTTATAAGCAGCAACTTCAATCATTTCCGTGCTGCATGACGTTCTGATTATTATCTTTAAATTTGAGATATTAGTACAGCATATTTTTTATTTTACAAAAATAAAATACCAGTGCTTCGTAACGTTCATTGCTGGGTTATAATATTGTAGATATTATTTTCAACCTACATATCAGGCGACTGTAATTTTTTTTTATACATAAAATGTCAAAGAGAATCTATGCTGAAGTATTTTCTAATAAAAGAAATGCCTAATATTGAATTTGTTGTCAAAAATAAAATTTTATTTATTGTTAGAGGTAAATATTGTAACTGAAATTAAGGCGCCTCTTAATTAAAATTAAAGAAATGGATTACGCTATTTGGACATTTTCTGGTTATTACTAGATTTTTTAAATATACTTAATAATCTGTTATTTTAATTTTACTGTATCAAGATTGCTTTCAGTATAAAACTTTTGCCCCTTAAATATATCAGGTAATTAACCTTCCATTTAAACAAAATATATTAGGTACTGGTTCAAAATTGTTGATTCATCAATATATTTTTTTCACATAGGTACCTAAATGTAACTCTAAACCTAAACTCAACATAATCGATTGTTTAGTAGTCACCGAGGCTCCTTTTCGAATCGTAATAAAAAGTTCGAACATCATTTTGAATGATAAAAATTAACAATGCCACAACATATATTCGAAACTAATCCAAACGGAGAAGAAAAAGTAACACATTTACAATCGGCATCAATTCTCCGCTCAAACTGTTGAAGATCGATTTAACAAATTCAAATACAAAAAAGATTAATATGAGCAAATAATGCTGACGAATCATTAATTCTGGTCTCATGTGATAGTGGTTTAGTATTCTAGTTTTACGTGATGGTAGAATAGTTTCACTTACATCAACTTTCTAATCCATCTATGGAAACCTCTCTAGTTGGATAAAAATCATTAGCCAGCAACAAAGAAGATGCAAGCTCATTCTGCCAATGTAATTTCTAGATTCGCTTAGAAGAAAAGCTGACATGAGCTAATATCTGAATCTACGGATACCATAAAATTCTCACGAGCCAGAGAGATTAGAGAAAGCGGGTGGTTGGAAGATTAAAGCGGACAGCCAGAAACAACAAACATTAGGATAAATAGCGTGTGCTGATATAGATTTACGATAATAATAGCGAAACGCAAGTTCTACTGTTGGGTAACCAAGGATGGTAATTAGCAAAGTTTGGGTGAAATGCTAGCTCATAGGAAAGTGAGGTAACGATCATAGCAAGCCTGATACGCAGAGTTTCAACTGAAATATGATTCTGCATCTTCTATTCGATAAAGGGTAATCTTCTCAAAGCGAAGAACAGGATTTTTGAGTGCGCCCGTCATATTACAGAAATAAATAAATTGAAGCAAGACTTGGACACTTGTTTTTTAATAGATATCACACTATCTTAGAAATTTTTAGACGTGGAAGACCTAGCTCTGAAAATTTACGATTTATTCACAATGTGAATTCAAATCTTTGAGTATTTGTTACACTACATCAGATTGTATTTAAATGGTAACTTTTCGTTTCACATAAGTTTGAATACAAATAATTTAATGCGAAATTATAACATTCTTTAGCTGGGTAAAGTGTGCACATTAAACACATATATGTAATAACGTCTAATAATTAAGAATTCAAATACTGTTTATTACAGAAGCGACGTACAAATATGTAAGGTATTTATTATTTTTTCTTTTAACGGATAAACATAGACATGTATATAGGTATACGTGAAAAATAAGTAAGAAAAGTTGTCTGGAAAAAAATTAAATTTAAAGGTAGGAATAAATCGGATACAACCCAGCAGGCTAAAAAACCGCAGACACTCTTTAAATTTGAAAGAATTAGTTGTTATCAAGCACTTAAGCTTCGACGAATTGTCGTCAAGGAGTCATTTGAGATCTGATACAGCAGCCGTTTAAGACTGTTACAACACATGCTCTTAACGATACGCCTGTGAATAAACACAGAATTATAAATCGCTTACCTACTAGCAAGTAAAAGGAACATATTATTTGATTTTCTTTAGCGAAAATGTCATTGGAAATCCCGACCAGCTACGCTACTGCAGGGCCGGATCTAGCTTTTCTGCCGCTCTGGGCAAATAAGTGATTTTTTTGCCGCCCTTTGCATTGAATCATAAATAAGTATTTTAAAATATATTTTTTGACACTGAGTAAAATTTTTTGTAGGCATTTGTCTACGAATTTTGCCGCCCCCAAAATTGCCCTACTTGCGCTCCCCTAGATCTGGGCCTGGTATTTGCTATTTGCCCCGAGTATTAGTTCACCACCGACATTGAAATTTACAGTAAAATCTAATTCTTATAAGCTTCGCAGAAAGTTCCATGATGCATGAGTGTCGTGGGGTGCATGGATGTAACTGCAAATCGAGCATTCTTTAATTTCACAATCATACGGGAAGCTTAATGTGTCGAACACGAGTTACATTTGTGAAGTTGAACTCTTTCGTGCGAGTTCTTTCAAATCTTCTCCCTTAACAGTAATTGAGCCGTTTATTTTGAAAGTGGCCTAACTCCATTTATACTTAAATCAAGATATTTACTATTGATAATGTCGGAAAGCAGTGATGAAGGTAATTTTAATTAATTAGTATTTACAAGTTAACCTCACTTTTTGGACAATTGCGTTAGTTGAATAACCAGTACGTTTAATTAATATGAAACTTAAAATTAATATTAAATTTTAGAAATTATTTCACCTATGGGGAAGAACAGAACAAGACCATTTAGTTCAGATAGTGAAGAAGAAATAGTAACTAATAATTTAAAAAAAAAAATCGAAAAAGAAACAGAATTATAGAACAATATTCGTCTTCAGGGGATAAGGATACGAATAACAATGGAGAAAAGATTGATGAATCATACATCCAAAAAGTGCGAAAGATTAAACGGAATTCAGGAAAAAGATATTGTACTCAAACCGGAAATATTAAATTCAGTATTGTTTTTTCAATTTGAAGCATCTTAAATTATGTTGAATGGACTTGGGCACCTTAAAATTTTATAATGAATCTGGTTGTTAATTTTGAAAGTGGCCTAACTTATTCCTAAATTATTCACTTAATAATTGCCACTATTTTAATAGGAACTATAAATTTAACACCCTTAGATACACTCAAGCAGGTTGACTCATTAGTATCCTATACATATATTTTTAAATTCATTGAAACGCAAACCCTTAAATATCTCGATTTGAAGATAAATGGACTTAGGCCACTTTCAAAATAAACGGCTCAATTATTACATTCGAGTCGTTAGAAATTGAGAAATTTCAACTTGCATGGGAAACAGTTGAGATCGACGGTAACCTCTACCAATGTGACAACGTTGACGAAAGGTTTGAGCACTCATTGTCAGTTCGACTTTATCCGCGATAGTGATCGAATCACTGAACATCTGTGCAGTCACTGTGATTTCACGATTCCTGTGAAATCACGAAATATCAACGTGTCAAATTTGACAAATATTTTCAAGGTCAAAACTTAATTGTCATGGTTTTTCAATATTTTTCCCTTATTCTGCAACATCTTAGCTATAACCTTGAAAAAGATTCAACCGTCTATCTTATTTCTATCAAAAGTTCCACGATTTTGCCACAAAAAGTGCAGTTTGCCGCGTTGTGCGCGCCGACTGTATTCCTCTCGGCTGACGGAGCACCAGCTTCCCGTGGACGAAGAGTCACGTGTGCAGAGTAAGCAAGCCAGTGGTGGGGAAATCCCGGGGATGGCCCGCGCGCGTAGAACGGAGGGACGTTGGCACGCATACAGGCGGAAATTACTGTACGTCGATGAAGGCGATATGGTTGCTAAGGTCTTCTTCATACAAATATTTTAAATACGCCTGTAGCTGATATCTCGGTTATATCCACATGATAGAGAGACAGTGCTAATATAAAGAAGCTAGAAAAAAGATGTGTAATGGAAGCAAAATGCAGGCAAGCCAGTGATTCGTGTGGAATGGCTTTAATGGGGAAATTACTGCCAGTGTCCCTATTACTACCACTTTATTTATTTTACTGAATAAAAACGTAACGTGTAAAGACTACTGTACAATAATAATAATAAGAAGAACAGTCAAATTTAATAATAAAATTTTGTGTACTATTCCTTATACGTGACGCTTTTATTAAGTAAAATAAATAAAGTGGTAGGGTAAACGCACCAGTAAATGAACACTCAAGGCTAATGAATGAACACTATTATAAAATTATGTTTGCAACACGATTGATTCCTCGTGCTGCAAAAATTGCTTACTTTAATAACTTAGTTTACTCATTTTAATAAAAAATGTGCATTCACTGGTACGTGTTCATTCACTGGTACATTCACCCTAGTAATAGCGACACTGTCAGTAATTGGAACATCTACCTTAATGTTAGTTAAACTTTAAAGAGACATACGACGTTCGTTTATAAAACCGAAGGATTGCGCAGTAGCTGTAAAACAGTTTTGTCATTCAAAAGCGTCGCGGTGTCTGTGAATGTACATTTGTATGCACAGATGTTCCTCGTGGAAAGTTATACATATACTTCGAAACGCTATGAATCATATGAATTTACGAAATGACATTTTGAATCGGCATGTTAGAGTAATGCTTTTGAATAAGAACGAAACTTGGGGATAATGTTTTTAAGTAAATCACGTGGCAGGCTTAAAATTAAATTTAAATCAGTTGGGAAAAATATTTATATTCTCCATCTGCCAATGAGATTATAGTGATTTCGTGGTAACACGTGAATGGTGTTCTTGACTGGCTTGAGGAATATCGTAAAGCTAAATGAAAGAGCGTCGTCTAAAATTAAGTGACAACGTCACGTGCACTCGTGCCGACTGCGCAAAGTGACATCATCTTGCGAGCTCACGCACGACGCACGGGTACGCGTCTCTTTCTCTCTTACTCATCGCCACGCCCCTCTTTTGCCGTATTACTTTTTTCCTCTCCCTCTGTCTCATTTCCTCCGCCGTTTTTACTTCTGTTCCGCCTTCCGTTTAATCTTGCTCTTTCGGTTCTTGCGTTTCCATCTCGTCGATGTTCACGCCGCTCCCCCGTTCTCCCGTATTTTCTTCGCGCAAATGCGTGCAAAACCTGCGCGCGGCTGCGGTAATTCCACTCGTTTTACTCGCCGCGCAGCACGGATATAACGAACCCGCAGCCCCTGTTGATGCGTTTCACATTTCTGCGCCGCCTGCGGTGCGGAATTACTTTGCAACACGAGGATGCGTTTGACGGTGATCGAACTACGCCTAAGAACTGCTGTTTAATGAATACATACAGGTGTCAGGAGTATCGAACAGACTTCTTCAATCACGGAACAAGCAAGTTCGTGTTTTCGGCATCTAGAGTTTTTAAAGATTGAGAGATTCAATATCCGTGCAAACGGGTTTATGTTTATTATTATATTGGGCAGTATAATGTACATTTGTAGTGTCGACTGGTCCGCGAAAATTTGGTATATCTTGCATTAGAGGAATAAAGAACTCACAATCCTAGAGATGCAAGTCAATATTTTACAAAAGAAATTAGTGTGTCCGTAAGCACTATGGTGGCTCTTCTTTAAACGTCTCGAATTTTCATTTTATTCCTTTGCTTTCACCCTCTAGAATAGGGAGTTCCATTTCATAAGAAAATAATCTCTGAAAGTTTATTAATATTCATTAATGTCTTTGGATGTAAAGTATTTCAAAAAGATGGTAGTAAACCCTATCGAAATTATATATATATATATAAATATAATTTTTTCGTGCTTCCAACCATTTTTTAAATAATAGTGTTTGAATATAGAAATTCCCGAGGCTCTTTACAAGAGATCCTTTAAATTCTTTAAATCCAAAAACATTGATAAATACTAAACTTTAAAGCCTGGTCGGCACCCTTTCCTGTTGCACGCTTCCAACAGACTCCTGCAGGGATTATTCTCTTGTGAAATAGAAACAGAAATAGAAAGAAATCGGATGTTAAAAAATAAGCAAAGTTACAGTACGAAAACCCCTCCTCAGATCCGAAGTGAAATCTTCATTAGAATTATTATTAACATTAAAAATAAGGAATAATAGGGAGGAGGGGGTGGAAAGAAAAGTAAGAACGTTGGCAGAGGTGGAAATGGTTATTTCATTAAAGCATTGTTTTCCCTTCACACGTAGGCAAATAAGTTCAAATGGATAATGCTACCTCTACAAATTATATTGTATGTACAATACTACATATGTGCCGGGGATTATGCCATGTATTTTTGTTTCGAGATAGGGTAGATGTACCGTTTGTGGCCATTGTACCATTTTTGGCCATGTGCATAATTATCGCGTTTTTAGCTCGAAATTGCTAGCAGACACATAATTATGTGTAGAATTTCAAACCGTAAATATTTTGTTTAGTATACCGCCAGAAATATAAGGTTACATTTATTGTTTACGCGAAAAATGGCAAGAGGCCACAAACGGTGAAAAATGGATTTCTTATATTTTTTAATTTTCTTAATTCTTTAATGATTTCTCTAGTTAGTGGTAACTTAGATATTAACAGTAAAGATAGTGTAAAATTTAGTAAAGCTTTTAGTTTCCTGATTTGAAGTACAATTTTAAAGATAATTACGATGAAAGTCACTGAAATCCTTAAAGTGGCCACAAATGGTGCATCTACCCTATTTAAACTGTTGCGTTTGACACTATCGTGTCATTGTTTACTTGAAGGCAATTTCGCAACAATTCTTTCACAATATTGAAATATAAATCAATACTACATAAAATAAGAGAAGTCTCGATTTTTTTGATTTTTTGACTTAGACCCTGTCATAATCACCAGCACATATTGTCGGTTCAATTATTAAACTAACTCTGAAAACTTATGTGTCAAGAATTATCGTATTTGAAATGCTTTACTGATAAATAACACGAAGTTGTACGTGTAACCATGGTAACCGGAAAAAAATTGAAAAATGGAGTTAGGCCACTTTCAAAATAAACGGCTCATATCGATGTATGTAAATTACTTGACCTCAAACATATAAACGCCTATTCAATGCAATCCAATTAAGTAATCAAAATTGAATCGCGCCTCTTCTGATCGAATGCGATATATCGGGCGCCTTATTGGCGAAGATCTAAAACCTCAATGCACTTTCACGACCATAAAACACGGCGACAGCAGCGTAATCGTATGGGCAATGCCCATTGGGCATGCTCCTCTCGTAACAGGCCAAGACCGATACGTCGAATTGATGTCTTATGGCCGTTTTAAATACACAGGGTGTCGGGGAAATCGTGGTACCAACAGCCACCTACATTGAACAAGCAAAAGAAAAATTGTCGCTCGGCTTTTGAAAACAAGCGGGTCTGAATATAAAACTACTTAATGTACACTTGAATGCGTGGAAGACATTTCTTTTCTAGGACTGTGGTGCCTTTTTACCTGTCAATTTTTATTTATGAGGCTATGGTGCTGCAAGTGTTTTTACATCAAGCAGATAACAAATTTTGAACAATTAAAAGAATATATTAATTCGTAAGAATTAAATACGAAGAATACAGGTTTGCTTACAACGTGGATAATTAATACTTTACATATGTAGTTTCCATATAAAATAATTCTTATAACTTGTAAAACTATTACGAATTGAACCTATGTTACTGTATTACAGGACTGTTAGTTTGTAAAGTAAATGCTTAACAAAGTTACCACTATGAATTATGGTAAAATTGTTTAACTTAATAGCGGCATTGTGTCATGCTTATTTTTCTAGGAAACTATGCGACTAATTGAAAACGTAGGTGTATTCTATGCCTTTTACATGTTTTGATGAAAACTTATATCCTAGCTGATTGTACCATACACCCTGTATATCTACACTGAACGGTACGAAGCTGCCTTGTACACGCAAGCGTATTAACGAGAATTTCATTTTTCAACAAGGTAACGGCTCCAAAGACATTGCCGAGGTAATAAAAAATTTTAAGAAAAAATATATTGCCCTGCTGTCACGGCCACCGTAACCAGTTGACCTAAATTCAGTAGGGACTCCGTGAATTAAGCGGCGAAATACGAGCAAACGTACGACACGAAAGTTTTCGAAGATCTTCGTCCTACAAAAGAATCCGCTTAGAGTAATATTACCACGGAAAAGTGTAAAAAATTAGTACTGTATTAAATTATGTTTTATATTTTGTACTCGATGCTACAAAAGTGCACTGACGCTCTGAAGGATAAAGCATTTCAGATGTAATGCATACTTATAATATGTAATTATAGTTCATTGAGGCTGCTTTTAGGCATAGTGAAACTCGTGTCAATAATAATGTAATACGAATTTAGTTTATCTTGGGTATTTTATTTAACAAACTGTCAAACTAACATGTACACGTCAAAGCGGAACCGCACATTCTGCATTCGGCAAACTGTTCGCCAAAGTATTCGCGTATAGGGTTATACAAAAACCTGTTTTAGAATTCTAGTATTCCAAAAAATCGGTTAAATCGATTTTCGAATTTTTTAAAAAAATGTAATAATTTGAACAGTAAAAAATATTTATACTTATTTAAAATATTTTCAATACTTTTAATATTTGTGGAGTTACAAAAATATAACAAAATAAAATGTACTCTATTTATACAAAACCAAAGAAATAAAAATAAACTGAAATAACTAAAATCCGTGCAAAGTATAAATTATAAATCTTTATTTCATTTAGTATGAACTCATGAAGATTAATTTTACAGTATTCTTTCCTTCCACTAAATTCAAGCTAATAATTTTCAAGTCACTACGTGTAAGAAAATTCAGTAATTATTTTTCATACTCTTATATTGAATGATGCCCATAATGTTTCTTATTAAAACACAAATTCTAGTTTCCTTTGTAAATAAGATTTGGGAAAATAAATGACTTCTTTTCATTTTAATACTTGGAATCTTAATTTAAATAAAACAATTTCAATAATCGTATAATATCATATAAAAATTGATATCTTAGAAAATTCTTTTTAATCCAAAATGATATTGTCTTGAATATATGCGGCTTATTTTTAATTGGTAAATTGATACGATCATTGTATCGATACTTTTTGAACAATATATTTAATGTATCGATATTGAACGAGAAAATATATACATAATTATCGATAAGCATTGTCGATAGTTGAGACCAATATCGCATATCACTATTCGGCAAATCAGAATCGCTGCAACTCATCGCTAGATACACACGTATGATTGCTCGCCGAACATTGAATGTGTGATTCTGATTTTCAGATACCTTCGGCTTTAATTAACCAGCTTTACACCGCAATTATTAAATCAAAATCTCCGAAAGCTTTGTCCCGAAATTCTCGTGAAGACAAAGGCATACACAGGCGAGAGGGAGGTTCGAGAATACTGGTAGCTTCGCGAGTACAAAGTGGATGATTACGGAGTGGTTTCCGAACGTTTCCACTTGGAATCGTTTCAAGGAGAATCGAAGGTTAGGGGAGGTTATGGCCCCTGACGACGTGGCCCGATAGATACGAGGGGATGCGAAAACGCATACACCAAGCTGTGTATAGCCAGACGAGGACGGAACTGGGGTGAGACGAGGACGAAACCAGGGTAAAGCAAGGGTGCACAGACTGCGCGGAGCCAAGCTCGTTACCATGGATGCAGCCCTGGACACAAAACACTGCTGTCGAGCTGGTCCACGAACCGTGAAACTGATTAAACCCTTCTACTGCTAAAATATGTAGCAATCAATTTTAAGTTTCTACTTCAAACACGAGAATTTTCATTCTTCAAATTTATTTAGGAATTTAATACATTCCTCAGAAAAAATTAAGGGATCACCTATACGAATCCGAAAATGAGGACAAGTTCTCTACTTTTAGCAGTTTTTTTCAGATTTCAGCTGTATTGCTTTTCGGTAAAGTTATAGCGATATAAAGAGGACTTTGTCAATTTAAAATTTTTGTTCTATTTTGCAATGTTCCATGGGGGGAATGAAATTTTTAGGCAGATTACACGGCAGATTATATTTAAAGCTACCAATTCGCAAAAAGTTTTTCTCCAGCTTCGCTTAAATTAGACATAAACCTAAAGATACTATGCCTATTTTCGCTGGATTAAAAATGAATGCGTGATATTTTATAATAAATCATCTTTCACGAATACACGTGAGTCGGATGATATTACACGCGATGAATTATGGAATGTGAAGCTTTTTAAAAGAAATATGAACGATTACATTTACAGTATCACTTACATTAGATTCAAGAGGTGCTGTAATATGAAACAAGCCTAGCGTGAGGACTTCACTATTTCGCGTCTATGTGGTTATTTTGAATACATTGCTTGCTTTCACATACGTACATATGTAGGTATTAAATTACAGGCTATAAACACTTATTTATTGCCATCACTATTTGGATGAAGAAGAGTTAAAGCAACGCAGGGTATATAAAGTGTAATTGAGGTTTTATTTAAAGAGACGAGATTATTATATTATTATATAGAGAGAGTATTATTATAAATAAAATCTAAAATTAAAATTTTATGTTCAGTCTCAATGTAAGCTATCTAACATTAAGAAATTTTTCTTCCTTCCTCTTTCAACCAATTTGAATAGATTGCCGCAAGGAAAAGATATCTGAATTTGACGATCAAGCAGATGAAATTTGATTTAGTAAGCACATTTCACTATAATTTTTCTAAAATTGTGTAGATCGATGTTTTCTGATATGTTTCCATATAGATAATAATCCACACCTTTTACAACATAATAATGGTGTTTAATGTAATTATTTACATGAGATAATTAAATTCGTATACAATTAGCCAATTACAAGCTGCAATTTTAGAAAATTCACACTACCATAGAGAAAATATATTTTTGCTAGATAATAATACTAAACGCTCTCTTGACATGTAGGGGAGACCGGGGTTAAAAGTTCCGGGGGGTAAGTTGTTCCGACGGTTCTATTTTCAAAATGAAAATAGCTTTGTAGGGGAGACGGGGGCTAAAATTCCGATTTCGGAATCAACTCACACGGGAAAAATAATTTAAAGTACAAAGCTATTTTCATTTTGAAGATAGAACCGTTCGGAACAACTTACCCCCGGAACTTTTAGCCCCGGTCTCCCCTAGATTTTAAGCGGGTAAAATACCTTGAACATATGTCTAAACTTAACACTGTTTTTATTAGCTTTCCACAAATGAATACATTTGGAGCTTAACCCCCCTCTCGCTGCAAAGTCTTCAATTGAAATAGAAGCGTTAACAGGTAACAGTTGGAGTCATATCTTGAATATGTACCGAAAAGCAGATGAGTTACGAGATACATAAAATAACCTACTATATTGCAAGAGTCTGCTCGAATTTCACATACTGTAATGAAGTTCAAATCTCATTCCATTCATTATAACTACACACTCCCTTTACCAACATCTACACAGCAGCTTAACTCATAAAGTTCTACTCTGAATGACAATAAGGGAAGGAAATACACTCTGGGCAAAAATGATTTCTGCCGCCCTTTATCTTTAATTGTAAAAGATTATTTTAAAATACAATTATTGACAGTGAGTGAAATTTTTTGTAGGTATTTGTTGAATAACAATATAATTAATATAGGTACGCACATTTTCTTAGTATAATAGTAATTATATGGGTGATAAAACAATTTAGAAGTTTAATACTAAATTCAAACATGTATAACCTATTTTTTATCGCTTTTCAAAAAGTTTAAGGATGTGTTGGACGTACAATATCAGACAAAAGTATATGAAATTTAAAATACTGGAATATCTACGTCTTACGCATAGTAAATCTAGAGTTGGAGTCTTATTTTTAATCCTAGGAAGGTATTTTTCACTTTACAAATGCTTTCTCAAGCATTATTTGCTAAACTTCTGGCAGTGAAAATGCCCAGAATTCACAATTTTCTCGAGTTATAATTTATTTCTTTAAAACGGTGTAGAGAATACAATTCAAACTCGGCAGATATTTTCATCTATCCATATACTGCATGTACAAAAAAATTTAAAACATTGGTACTATTTATTCAACATTTTTTCAGATAGTTTATTCATCAAGATCGTGTCTTTCCATAAGAGTACGTGTAAAATCAGTGAAAATTAAAATCGTTATAACTCAGTAACCGTTTAGTGAATTCATTTAAAAATTTTGGAGCACATCAGGAAGATTAAAAAGAACAATCTCACAAATTTTCATCAACTTGGAGCTATTTTGAAAATAGGTCCAATACATCCTTAACTTTTTCATGGGTTTTGATTGATTTTAATTTTGCCATTCTGCTTGCACCCCCTAGAACGAACCCCGATGAGACCAAAGGGAACGATGAACTCGATATAGAAACGAAACTGCGAGCAATGTAATACGACGAGCAAATTACGTGATGCGTGTACACATTCGGGCTTCGACGCGTATATGTATTTTCTTCACAGGCTCGAAACCAGTCTGAAGAATCCGGATCATCCAGACAATCGATAGAGAGACAGAGCTGTAAAATGATCGTGGAACTACTATCAACCACCAACGCGCGATTGCGGGCTAGCAAATCGACTGTTTTCTTGGCTCTCGGTCGAGGCATCACCAAGTCCGTCGCGTGCTACGTTGTGCCCCTTTATAACGGTAGAATACAAAAGAGTCGGTGTACGATAAAAAAAAAAGAAGGTGGAATAACTGTGGTAGTAGGATTGCATCCAAGTGCACACCGGTTAGTGACACACCTAGGATTCTCTGTTGTGGCAGTCGTCGAACTACCGGGCCGACACCCTCACCCACGTCACGGTTGAATAAACCTCCGTATATAACTTGCGGTGAGGCTGGAGGGAGATAGAAATTGACAAAAGGAAGGGAGGAGAGGGGGGCGGGAGGCGAGAGGGGACTGGGAGTGACGAGCACGTTGGGCGAAGAGGGAAAAAAGGAAGCGAGATCTCTGCCCTGTATTTTTGTGGACAGAGCGCTGGCTGTCGCGCCAGAGAGTGGGATACAAGGGGAGGGTAAATCTCGGGTGAAAAAAATAGAGGTGGACGAAACGGTGGCTGAGAAAAATGAAGGGAAACCCGGGTTTAAATGCGACGGGCGAAGTAAAATTAAGGAAAATGGATCGACTACGTAACAAGCGGAGATGGAACAAGAAAAATGAAGGGGGTGGATGAGGGATTGAGATTACCCGCGACACATGAGAAAAGAAAAAATTATGAGGATGAAGGGCAGAGGGAGGAAAACGAGGGCGATGGAAAGGAACGCGAGAGGAAGTGGGAACGTAAACGGGTGAAAGGGACAGGAATAAAAGGGGAGCTTTTAAAGCAAGGCATATCGTATAAGTGTATACACTATACAGGGTGGGACAAATAAATGGGATCACCTAAATATCTAACTTGTTTATTGGTGTATGAAAAACTTCTCAGGACAAAGTTTCACTATTTCTGTTTAAAGGTTCACTAGAAATAATTCCATTTTCATGGCTGTTTTTTTTTATGAGATTTAATGGTCATCGGTATTTTTTTCAATGGAATACTAAATTTGTTTTTCAACATCCTTGTAGAGTGTGAAGAAACAAATTCAACGACGTTTAAATTAAATAATAGTAACAGTATGATTATTAACTTTTAACTGCAAAATTTTTAGCTGTCTAAGGTTGTAAACTGAATTTCTAATTACTTTTATAAGAATAGATTAACTTTCTACGTTTCTATTATTTTATACATTACCGAAGAACAAAATATTCATAAAGGTTGATCTAGTGTCGACTTTACAAATTTCTGTGTCCTTTTTTATTTGGGGCCTGCCACGACCCCAGTATACTAGTCACGTTTGCCAAAACAGTATACTAATTAAGGGTTAAGATCGCTGAATTTGTTTTTCACAATCGACAAGGATGTCGAAAAATAAATATAGGGTTCTATTGACATCTTGAAATTTCGTTAAAGAAATGACCACGAGAAAAAAGTATTTCTATTGTTACACCTGCTCCTTAAAGTAGTGCAACTTTATCCTGAGAAGCTTTTTCATTAAAAAATAAGTAAGGCAGATACATATTTAACTGGCACACCCTGTGAAAAGGGTCTATGTAATGAATGAATTTTTCAAAAGTTCATAGTGAATTCACTTGAACCGTGTAAAATAAAAACTACCCTTTTTTAATTTAGTTATTTTAAGTCGTATCAACCTCTAAGTCGGTTTGTTAACAACTCGATCTATAGAGAATTTGTTGCAGGGTAGAATGAAGATGGTCGATTGTTAATAAACTACCATTTAGTTTGTACATAAGTATATTATTCACCACAGTAGGCTCGGAGCATTGATTATGAGCTATACTAGAATTATTCTGTTTTCTCTTGCTCTTCCTTCCCTATCTCATTACAGCCATTCAGTTACGTGTCTTTTACTATCTCTTTGCTCTTCCGTTCTCTGAAGGTCCTCCGTACTTCCCTTTTCACTTATTCATTGCTTATTTCGAGAACTAAAGCTCGAGAATTATTTCACTGATGCGTGAATCAGGTATTTACGAAAGTATTGAACGATACATTTATAAATATCCTATACGCCCTTTTTCGCATTATTAAAAAACAAACCACCCAAAACAGACAAACGTCCAAAAGATAACATAAGAACTATTTTTGTTATTTAACGTGATACTTTTATAAACTGTGCAGAAAAATATTGTCTTATAAAAAGATAAAGATTCTCGCGCTTGAAAGTATACGTAAAAAGTTATTAAACAGTTCAAGACAAGTATAATATCATTCGCGTCCTTTGGTTTCATTTACTCATGGCATCATCGCCATAATCATTCGCAATGAGTCAGAGGATTTCGTGACGAAACAATTGGCCAGTTGAATGTGGAGAGATCCGCGAAAAAGTCACGAGAAAGACAGGACATAGTGTTCGATCTTAAATTCTACAAAAAGTCAATGTTCTATTACAGCTGTTCGAAGCCAAACTCACAAAGGTACATTTTTTTCGGTTATTAAAATTCTTCAAAGATTCATATAATTCATTTAACTCGGTTTCGTGTGCGCGATGAAACAACGTTCTTTGGGCTACTTGTATTGAAAATCAGCTTTAAAAAAAATAGACTCCCTCTCCCGCTTTGTAAGAAAACAAGAAATTAAGCTTTGCGTAATTTAAGGACGACCCGGCTTTATGAAGAAACTTACTATTAAGAGCTACAAGAAAATCTGGGGAAATTTGAAGGCCTGGAAGAAGTCCGAAAACTAATTGTTTTTTGAACTCTACTAACAACGATCGTCTTCCAAGGATTACGATGCACATCTGCCGCCCTGCTGCATTCTTTATGATACTTCATCATACGCACATGCAACAACACCTACGTACATGTGTAGAAAACAGTCTACATATTTTCAATACACCTTTCTTTTTTCGAAATAAATATCTCTCGATTATCGTCGAGTCACTCAACGAAAACCTAACATCTTGTGATGTTAACGCTTCTGATGTTAACATAGTTACTCGCGTGAAAGTACTCCTTGCATAGAGCACTCTCTAATTACCACTCACGTACAATTACGTGTTTCGTTTCCGTTTCGTAGAACATTCACGTTAACTAAATCTTACGATGCTTTTTTGTATGCAAGTCCCTTGTTCGATTCATTATTCACATTGTTTGCCCCTCTGCTATTCTTCTGTCTCGTATCTTTTCTACTTAATTCTCTTGAAAAATATAAAGAAGTGCATTCCCCTTTTTTCGTTTTTTTTCTGGTCTCCCTTGGTGTTTGTTGAATAGAATATTATTTCGAGTACCTTTATGCAGATTCATTAACAGAATTTAATTTTCAGCACTTGAACTGTTAAGGGCAAAGATTAACATCAAATAATAATGACGATTGAGTATGAGTTAATAATTTATTAGACATTAATGATGATAATAATAGACAGGAAAGTTGCATCAACCTCTAAGTAGAGTTATTAACAACTCGATCTATAGAGAATTTGTTGCAGAAGAGAATAAGATGATCGATGGATCAGGGAAATCGACCATTGATCAGTTTCAAAACTTTTTAATACGTCTTTTTAAGTAAAACGGTTTTATTTAATTTCATCAAAAGTACACTAACAACTATAAAATAATTATTTTCTTGTACTAGTATTGCGATGGTGATATGTCACTGTGTATAAATAAAATCGTGGGGCAGAATATATCATCGCTTTTCACCGCTCATTTCGACGGTTAATTCTGTATTCACTTGATTCATATCCTGTTATGAAATATCCTGCCATATATCTATGACATATCACCATCGCAATTGTAATACAAGAAAATAATTATTTTATAGTATTTAACGCATTTTTTACCAATGTAAATAAAATCATTTAACTCAAATTTTTTTTCTAAACAGTTTTCTGTTATTTACTTTTAACTATTTGAATTTTGCAACTAAAAAAAATTGAAAATTGAACTATTTGTACGTGACGTTCATTTCTCAACTTTTTGTCGAAAAAAACGCGAGAGGCTGATTTCAAGTCGATTGGATTTGAGGTTATAGGTTAAAATTCGAGAGGATGCAATTTCTTCACCACTCTTTTAAAAAAAAAATTATTTTCATATAACTACGGAGGCTTGCAAAGTTTCAAGTCTATTGGATTGGTGGAAGTGGGTTAAAATTGAGTTACAAAATTTAATCCAAACAGACAGAGGAGTGAAGCTAAATAAAATCGTTTGAAAACGCATTTTCCATAGCTGTGTTTTAGTATTTCAATTTAAGTTGAATTAAAGTAAAAATAGTTATTAAGCAACCAGCGAACGTGACCCTTTTCCTGATTCGGTAGGCGACTGCTAGTTCATGGTCAAGCAAGAGCGTTTAGGCGCCACCGACAGCTGTGCGTGGCGTCTGATGCATGTAGAATGTAAAGGAACCTTTATTCATGCTGCAGAAATAGCTCTCTATTCGCACGTGCACGCCATTTGGCCATAGACCATTTCGCGGTGTGCTTTCCATCACAGTAGAACGTCACTTAACGGAAACGCCGATTATCCGAATATGAGTTATCCGAAGGACCGATTATCGCAACATTGAATGAGTCATGCACCTATACCAAGCACAAGTTCTTGCTAATACCATTTATATTTTGCAACGCGTATCCTTCACGATTCAAATCCCACAGTTTAGTACGTATACATACATTTCATTTATACCATACGTTTTATATAAAAAAAAAAAGAAGAGTTGTGCTGAAGTAGGAAGAGAAATGAAATATGATTGAACGTTTCAAAAATGGCGAACGTGCTTCGAATTTAACGTTGGAAAGCCTACGACTACTGGAATTAAAAGTAATCCAGCAAAAGTATTAGAATTTCAAAATAAGTTGAGTAATGAAGGCAGTTGCCGCACCCGGAAGACCCCGAAATTGGTAAATCATGATAAATTTGAACGAGTAATGTAAATACAAATGGATATGACAAGAACGAAACCAATAATAATATATTTTGTACAAATATTTATTCTAAAAGGAATACGAAACTTAGCTATATCGAAAAATGATTATTTTCCTTTGATTGATTCTCAATCAGCCAAAACAGTCTACCTAAACAGAAAATATACACTTGTCCCCCGATTTACGCGAATTATTGGTTCCACGTTTTTTTTTTGCGCGGTTGAAAATTGCATAAACGGAGTCTGTCAGTGAAAAAAAATACGAAAAGAAAATCCCGTTTATATTGTAAAAATATTTATTTCACGCATTTGGAAAAAAACAGTACTAACGAATGTTCAGAAAAACTTAAATTTTATTCCTTGTCGCTATCAGTACAATACTCCAAAGTTGTCAAACTTTCCTTTTTACTTGGTTCGAAAATATTACCCCCTAATCACCACCCATCACTAGCATTTTTTGGCGCTTCTACTTCACTTTCACTATTAGCGTCTCTATTTTTGGATGATTTTTTCACAATTATTTTTGGTTAATAACATGTAAACT
The DNA here is from genome assembly GCA_929108735.1 of Andrena dorsata. Lineage (NCBI taxonomy): Eukaryota > Metazoa > Arthropoda > Insecta > Hymenoptera > Andrenidae > Andrena > Andrena dorsata. Next base: position 103,038,081 of record OV815487.1, read on the forward strand.
CTGACCGCGTAAAACAGAATCTTATCTCTATACTCTATACAGAATTCTTATCTCTATACTTAAATACAGTTAACTCAGATTTTTGCGGTAGATCTTTTTAACTTTGAACAACGTACTAAACAGTATTATTACTTATAAGAGTAACAAGAACATAGATTGCAAAGTTTCTAATTGTAAGTTCATTTGTTTTTATAAAATACACAATCTCTCGCAATAATTTTGTGACTCACTCTGTATGTTCTTATATACCTACAGTTTCCAATGTTACTTGAAGCTTGGAATTAATCACGATGGACTAGCTGAATTATAAAAATTTCACAATACATTCTTACAACATGATAGCAACAATCAAGCACACTTTCTATATCTGAGGCTAACGTTAAAATCACTTCAACTTTTACGTGTTAAGTTTGCAATCATCATATAAGTAATAAAAGCTGCATTAACCTTGATTAGATAAAGAAGTATGGACATTACATAATATACAGTTGGTTTCAAAATGCCGTACACATTTATAGTTATATTATTTCTGACTGCTATGAGCCTAAGGATTCTACAGGATTTGGTTCTAATAACTAGAGTTTGGAAATAAAATAGGTTGTAGCATCGTAAAAAAATTGCATATTCTATTTTGCATTGAGTAAGGGGCACATGTTTTAAAATTGAAACAGGAACTCCTGTAATAAACATTATCACTAGGCTACAAGTAATTATGCGATAAGCGTGCCAGTCAAACGAGTTGGTCTTCACTTTTATAAAACGTAGATATCCCTTAGCCGCATGTAGCCGTGCGTGTTCTCTTATTATGTGTATGAAAGTGAAAAGGGTAAACGAACAGGATTACGATGTTTCCATAATTTCCTCGAGTCCTGTTTCCCAACATCTTTTTTCTGCAGCAACACGACGATGTGTTTCTCGTATCTTCTTATGAGATGGATTTAATGGATGATATTAATAACATGCGCTGCGCCATTGGTACATACATTCATGTACGTATATACTCTAATCAGTCTAATCCGTACAACTCAACCACATCTGCTATAATAAAGCCTGAAGTTAAATCGATATTCTTAATAACAAATGAGATTATGATTTGAAAAATATTATTGAAGTGTATTACGCATCGCCACTATGTTCTGAAATATATTTTACCATCTTATTGATGTAAACGTGATTGAAAACAGGTAGACACAAGGCAATTCCTGGGTTGTTAGCCGCCCAGGTACAAAAACAATATTGCCGCCCTTATTAATGTAATATTCTTTAATTAAGAATTTTATATGCAGCATTTACTTTTGTATCTATATATATACGTAGTTTTAAAAAGTTATCATGGAAAAGAAATAGCTTGAAGAAACAAATTTTGTTAAAAATGGAATACTTATGTTGTAGTCACAGTGAAATTAGGGCAGAATTTAAAAAATACGGGGCCTCGAATTTTTGGATTTTTACTAATTTTCGTGAAAATTGGTTCTACTTATGAATTTTCTCATAATTAAATGAGAAAAGGAATGATAATATCACAAAACTTTCTTATTAGTTCAAATTTTACAAATAATAAATGGCCTCTGGTAGACAGGAATAATGATTAAAAAAAATTCTCTACAAATACAACATGTCTGTAACAGTTAATAATTTCACAATTTTGAAGCATACACTATAGTGACATCACCCATTTTTCAATTTAATTTATTTATTGTATATACTATTGCCTTTTTTGTATTTATCAAAGGGCTTCCATTTAACTAACAAAATAAATAAATGTAACGTTTCCCTACTTTATCCGACGGATCCTACGCAATGTTTTAAATCAAGTGACCAAAGCACGCTTGCGATGTAAATATGGATATGAATCACGTGTTATCAAAGTGCGCGAACAAAGCATTTCACAAAGGGTTCCCACAGTAGACAGCCGGTAGGCTCGCGAAACGTGAAAATTGCAATGTTAGCGGTATCGTTTGGACATCCTGTTTGCATCGTCGGAATCACAATTCGAAGGACATTTGGTCCGCTATGCGAGACGCAGCGGCGAGGAGAACCGGCAAACAGACGCAACGTTTCCATTGTCGGGCCGGGAGGTGTCGGTATGGGCGCTCACGCACACGTGCGTAGGGTATCCTGCGCACACGCCTGCATGCTCACGAACATCCAGCTTAATTCAGCCGTATAAATTGCATAAAGCTGTCTGCCGGCGATCCGCGTTAAAAATACGCCGCTACCGAGACACGCTTTCCAGTCTGTCGATAGTGAAAGCATTTCTGCGCATTGCCTTCGTATCTTCCGACGCGCGATTATGTAATCGTTTAAAACGCATTTCTTCTCTCCGATTTACTTTGTAGGCTACGATTCACTCAAAAGATTCATTCTCAAAATACATTTGTCAGCCATAGCGGCATCGCTTTCTACCACTTTCAAAGAAATCGATTGCAAAAAAGTATTACATTGCTGCCGCCTAGTCGACGGATATTAAGAATCAACCTTAATACCTCGCGCAGCGCATTCATACACGTATATCACGAGCTAGATCTTTTAACTCTTCGTTGACACACCTCTTTTTTCAATCAACTTTGACATACCTGGGTGGCTCACACCCAGAGCAATTTTTGAACGAGTGCCATTTTCATCCAAAGAATCCAATTATTATGAAAAAAAGCATGGATCAATTTCAAGGTCTCTAAAATGTATTCGAATAATTTATTTATTGAAATTTCATCACAGTTTTTGTTAAATAATTCTAGATTACCACATGTCGAGAAGAAACGAAGAAAATCTTTAAAAAATTGTAACTTTTACAAATGTCAATAATAAAGGCTAAAAGTCTACAGAGTTGATGTTCGGATATAATAGTTTGGGAGAAAAAATAGTTTGTAATTTGACTTTGAGAGAAAGTTATTTATTTTGCATATAAAAGGTTCAGAGAGTCAACGAAGGGTTAATGACGACCGCACCATTTAGGGCAAACTTACGTTCACTGTCGATGATTTTTTAAACTCTTCAACCATTTATTGGTTTTTGGAAATCATTGAAACAGCATATGATATGTTCTATATATCTCTGGTGGGCAGGCAAATGAGTGTAAATCAGAATTCTTAGTTTTACAGGAAGACACTTATTGTTAGAATATTTGAACTGCTATGTAAGATGAGGTGTTAAATTTTGGACGTGAATGTTGATATGTCTCGTCCCATTGGACCTTCAAATATACTTCATTGTATTCGAAAAAAAAAGATACGAGTTTAAATTAAATCACAAATGAGCAAAAAAAAATTATTTTTAACTTCGATCCACGAAAAGGAACAAAAAATTAACTGTTTAGGTTGAGGTGAGATATTATTTTCTTCAGCGTAATCATCGACATAGATACGTAACTCAGGTTACTCTGTTTTTCCCACCAATTTTTAACATATACTATTATGATCTCCGGCAAAAAAAATCGGGGAAAAAGTTATATGGACTACTGGAATCATAAGCAAAGGACAGCAATGTAAACAAATGTTAGCGTACTTGTCCCGTTTTGACTAAAATTTGACTTATACTCCTTTGCACGTCTACCGGAGATATGTATGTAAATAGCTTTACTATTCGAAATAAAATGATTTAGAATTTCGACTGAAAAAATGTTTAATTTCAATGATAAGTGTTCACGGCGCGAAGGTTCGGGTTAGTTCAATTGACCGAACCTTCGCGCCGTGAACAATTATCATTGAAATTAAACATTTTTTCGGTCGAAATTCTAAATCATTTTATTTAAAATGGAAGGCGTAATCCCTACCTCTTCAAATAAGGAAAGCTTTTACACATTTATATTAAGAAAATTTGGACTTGAAACCCTCAAAAATCTTAAGGACTTATCAAATAACAACGTAAACATGATTAAGATAAGTAATCGAAAAATATTTTTATTAAAATGTAGAACCTATGATGTTATCCCAAAATTTATTTCCAACAATACAATGAACAGATCTAGCATTTTCACTATCTCTGTCTCCGCTTCCAATAAATTGTTAAATTTACAAAATAGATATTCCAGAAAACTTCTTAATATTGCTATTAAGGATAAAAAAAATTCAATTGACCGAACCTTCGCGCCGTGAACACTTATCATTGAAACTTTACAATTCGGTTTCACCCGGAATTTAGATTCTGATTTTATAAATAACAAAAATTTTAGTTTCTCTTTTTTTTTGTGAAAATAGTCACATTCATCTGGATTAGTCGGGCATAATGAGCTGAGGCACACATTGTGACCCAATAGTTTGCCGTTCGAAATTTTTTAGGCGACAGATATACATATAAATTTTCTGCTTTGTATATTAAGATCTTTGAATAGTATAGTTTTGTCGGCGATAAATACGAAATGCAGTTGATTTCTTAGGGCCTATGCACACGCGCGACTGCATCGCTGCAGAGGGGCAGCTGAAACAATTGCAAGCTATTGTATCGCTACTGTATCGCTGCTAAAAGTAGCGCGTTGTGCATAGACCCTTAAACTCGCGGAAAGTAGTAAATGGGAATCGAGAAACCACGCATACGTGACAGCGGCTACAATTAGCTTTTCTAGAACTTTATAATTGTTACCAAAGAAATATTGAAATGTCAGATCATTCGTAGAAACATAATTTTCCGACTTATATTTTAAAACCGTTTGAATTCACCTTCACCACTCAACACAAATTGCGATTTTACGTGGACGCGTATCGTTGCACTGCCTCGTAAAATCCGCAATTCTTGAATGTTACGCCACTTTTGATATGCAAGAGAATGTCCTACATTTCCTTTCAGGCGAAAAAATATATATATCTTTATGGCCTCTGCTCCATTCGACGTCTGCACCACAAATGATGTGATTTCTCATACTTTGTCGTCGCTCAAGAGCCGCTACGATAGAAAAGCTGTAATGACTTCGTTTCGGGTAATAATGTTTAATGGAGCTCATATAGTTAGACCGTATAATAATCGCGCTTGGTTAACAGGGAAAATACCAGCAATGAGAGCTCCCCTTTGGTTAGTGCACTGAGCACTTACAATTAGAGCAAAATATTGAAAACATTTTGGTTATTTGCACAAAATATTTAACTTGGAAAATAAGGAGGCCGATAATTTTGATGATTGGTATTTTTTATTTATCAATAGAAAAAGTAATTGTTTTTACCAGGAATATTCTTATGCATCTGATAACGTTACATTATGTTGCTTCTGTTAGACTAGAGTGATAGACATGTAAACAAAAATATATACGATCTTCGTATATATATTTTTTCTTATTTACGAAAGTAAATAATACCAATAAAATGAGTAAAGGAAAAGCCTTGTCAAATGGTTGGTAAGTTATTGAGCTGAAAGATCTTTCAAGTGAATTTGAAGTGGATAAAAATTTTAGTGTGACTGGAAAATAAGCGATTCCTCGAAAAAATAAGTCGGCAGTATGAAATGTATTTTTTTAACTAGAAGCCGTTAAAATTGTGATGTTGAAGAACTGCTGTCACTTGCCCACCTTCGTCCTCTCCCAATAACCTTAAAGAATTTTAAAAACGTGAAGATAGATGAAATTTATGAAACAAAATTTTTTAATGAATTATTTCTTTCTATTTGAAGTTTCACTTCACCCCATTTTACGGTACTTGCTGAGACACTCTCTACCCTTAGCTGATAGTGAAAGCGTTCCATATCCCTTTTCATGTACCTACATATTCTGGCATGCTTGTGTAATAAAGGAGCGTCCAAGGATTGCATACTCTGGTGCAGTAATGCACTTTCGAATTAAATAAAGGGAAACGCAGTTGAAAAGAAATAGTCACGATAACAGCAAGATGTTTTGTAACACAGATTACGTATTTTTTTTGCTCAATAACGCGGCGCGCGTCTCGTATTACTGAAATTCGATCAAAGCCTTGATTTCATGAATGTATAATTTTTTTGCAGCGAAAACAATGGTTACGTAACACTGGTATTATGAGAAAACGTGGAGCTGAACATTGCAGCTGTCACAGTAAAAAATTATCTATAGTTTTTTGGTCACAGTTACAGACACGATCGAAACACGTGTAAGATTTGTTTAAAAGCATAATTAACAGCAATATCTGTTCCATTTAACAATTGCATAATCTATGTTGCTTTCCATTGAAATTATTGCAAACCGCCCAGCTCTTTTGGAATTTACTATTTTCGGTTGTAAAATATTTAATACCTAACCAAAGTTGTTCGGTATTAAATACTTAGCTAACCCAGGTTGTTACATATTAAATATTGATGTAAATGTAAATCCAACACTTTAGCTAGCTTCAAGCTTTATATTCATATAAAATAAATTCCACTTATTGTTAGTATTATTATTAATTAATTAATGACTGAAAAACTTTACCAGTCATTAATTCACTAAGCTAATACAATTAATTGTTTTATCTTACACATCCACAAAATGAATTTAGTTAGACATTTTGCCTATAATACAGTATTAATTTCAATTGCGTTGAGTACTTGACAGTTTATTCGTTTTAAAAAATTCAGTATTCTATTAATTATGTAGGATTCGATGTAGGTAACATTATCCCCCGGCCACATACTCTAAAAAATGAAACAAAAACGAGAATCGATTAAAAAAATATAGGTAGATATCCAAGTGTAAAGAAAATGGGATCTGTAAATTTTTACATTCAGAAACGCATCTCGATTGTTTGAGAAATGACTTTACACCTAAAGCCACAACCATGGTTCCTTTATGAAAAAAAAAAGAAAGAAAACACTTAAACGTTTAAGAAACAAGAAAAATGGTTTCTTCAACAGATGAATGCCAACGCGTATAGTCATACGTAAAGTAAAAAATTCTGCGAAAATTAGACAGAGTGCTTTTTATTCTCTTTCAATGCGTAACGGATTTTTTACCGTATTCATTACGATGGTCGTTAACGATGACTGTGCACGCTTCTAATTTATCAGCGACGATGGACCAACATGAGAAGCACTGCTCGACCACCCCTCTATATATAGAAACGCTGGTTTTATCTTTTCCTGTAGATATTTTCAGACCAGCTTCGGCCCTTGAACGGCATTGTTTAGCTCCGAAGAGTCGCATTATCTGAATCGACTTTTTCCACATTCCCCATTCGATTTCTTAGCAACCATATAATACACAGTGCAATCGTATCCGAGCACGGTTGGCCACACATTACGCGATTATGTCAATCGCTGGTGGCTATCGATGCCAGCCTACGGTTATTGAGAGGAACGAGGACGTTTTAAGGCGGATTCGCACGTGTCAGTTCCCTGACGATTCAATGCAGCCAGTGTCAGTCACTGAAACGGGCACGTCTGAAATGGCCTGAGAGACTATAATTGGCAACATTATTTTAGAAGAATCTCATTTTACTGTTCAGATCAGTCGATGCTTAAAAGGTATTTTTTTCTGTAATGGTCTAAAGAACCTCAAAAATCATAAATAATTTAACACAAACATTATTATAAATCAATTTTTTCTTGCACTGTATGGACTAATAAATCACGTGTAATAAATTTTTTTAATAAAACCCTTAAAAACAAATTCCTAAAATCATTCATTTTCGTCGCGGCGGGAGGTAATTTCAAAATCGATTTTCTAGCAAATGAAGCGCAATATCAAAACATTGTATTCCTTTCTCTCGATTTATTTAATTGTTATATGTTGAAAAGAAAGAGTAACTTTTTTTATACCGCACTTCAATTTCGAGTACCTTAATGAAAGTCACGGGCGATTTGGGCGAAAGTGGAATTCGCCCAAAGAAATAAATTAAATGGGGCAATGAATGAAAGAGCCCTGATAACGCAATGTCTCTCTTAAAGGAATAAAATTCCGGGTTTGAACAGTTGACGATTTCGTTTGGCAGCGTTCCAGGCGTGTTGTCAAAAAGAAACATAGAAGGGAGAAGACAGAGATGCCTGATGATGGGAAAGAGAAGAGGAGAGAAGGAGGGGGCGTCGGTCAGTTTCGCCTCGGTTGTGAGAATGTTGAAGATTTTCGTGTTCAGTGGGAACCCTCGAGGATCGTGCTTCTGCTATCAAGCGAGCAAACAAGCAGGCACGTATCTCTCCTATAAGCTGGCCAGTCTATGCTCGTCTAGGCAGTCCTTCAAGAATGCGGCAGGATCGAGTGCAGGTCTGGGTGTAAGATAGTGACCCCTAGAAGGCAATCGAAAGATCCTCTGCATTCGCGATTCACCGTAGATATTCCATTTCAATTTACTTCACGCCAATAAACATCGCCAACTTATAAAGATATATTTGTCCGAGGGCCACTGCGAAAAGTCAGAAGAATCCTTCCCTGCTCGATATAACTGGGGAAGTATTTTGCATTACACTAACAGAATATTTATTCATTTAGGAAATCAGACTAAAATGCTAAAAAAAGATTTCTATCCTAGAAAAAAAACCTGCTTCATGGGTTTAGGTCAGGGCACTGTAAAAAGCAGGAATAAATCTTAGGTGCAGCGATTTTTACGCTATGATACCTAACTTTCCTTTCACTTTACCAGTTCGTACCTACCCACTCGACAGATCCATATTGCCAAAACGAGTTTAAATAATCTACAACAACAAAATATGTACACGTGTCTTTTTAACATTTATAACATTGTGTGGGTGGTTCAGTCATTATTACTGTATTATTTTAATACTCATATTAATTTCCCTATATTACTTACGAAATATATTTGTTGTTGTTTTTTTAAACAATATACTTTGATCGAAAATTACGGCGAAAATTTTAATTTTGGTCGTCATTAATGTGCATTCAATGAAAATTTCACGAACGTTTATAACATGAAATGCGAATTGTAAACAGTAGAACGGGTGAAATTCCTAATACTTATTGCGAGGAAGAGTAGAAGAGAATACCAACGAGAAAAATTTTTGCCTGGCCCTGGGGTGATTCTCATAAGTCAAACCGCAATTTCTACACAGTGCACGACTATCTACCGATGACTCATCGACAAGAGTTTATAATGAAACGCATTCTTATGATCATTTCTAACACGCTGCCAAACTATTAAAAGATCATTAAAGCATCACGCGCTTTCACTGTTTCAACAGTTTTCTGTAGGGTTTATTAGAAGAGCATGATAGAATTAGATCAGTATAAATATAATCGTGAAACGTAGCAGTTACTTCTTTACTTTAATTTCAATGTACACCTTTGAAGAAATTAGTATTTTCTGAAGTTGTATGTGATAATCGTAAGAGACTATTTATCGACACTATTAAAGTTTGACAAAATGATTTTTAGGGGTTGAGCGATTCACTAACAATTAGAGTTACTACTGTAATCGTTATCCAAATAATTTCAAATCAAATATTATATAAATGGTTACATCCTTAGTAAATGGTTTAGAAGAAATTAACATTTATTGGAGACATTTGGTCATAATTTTTATAGTTATCTTATATCAATGCTATTCAATTTATATTTATTATTTATAGATCACATTTACTTATTACTGCATGAATGGAAGAAATTTTCATTCATATTTCCATTCATCCTTCACGTCGTCCGTATTTCTAAGTTAATTCGACGTCAACTATGTGACATTTGAAAACATATTTACCACCTCATATTCAACATATTACTGATGTAATACACACACTAATCACAGTACAATGATACTCGATACAATCTTGTGTTTACATGTCCGTTTTTATATACTCTGATACATTTCAAGTGAACGTGCGTTCATTCAGAATTAAGAGAAAGGCAGATAATATCAGCGATAAGATTATTATTCTGCGGAATACGGCAGAATCAATTTTCTTAAAGCAGATTATTAAAGTCACATTACCTAATTGACGAGTTCTAAAAGATTATTACCATAAAAAATGGAGGTGTCGATCTGGTGAAATATACAATACAAAGAAGAAAGAAGTAAGGAACTTAGTCTAAGATTCTTTTGTATAACGTTACATGTGCATAATAATGTCATTTGTAAGAATATTTTATTTCGTAAAAGTAGCACGTTTCATTTTTTCTACATGCAGTTGTCCATAAGAAAAAATGAAACGTGCTCCTGTTCGTAACGCGTGTCGATATGATGTTGAGTCACTGATAAAGTCGCTGTTAAAGTAGCATTTCGTACTTTTAATAGTAAATTACTATTATAAAGAAGACGAAGAGTACAATGAAAAATTTGAACGCAGAGAATTATAAGCAACAAGTGTAATTATCTTTAATGTACACCTTTTTGTCTATTTAATCGGTAACAATCATTTTACTTTAGTATACAATTAATAAGCATTTGAATTTAGTTTTATTAAAGTACTAATTGTAATAGTTTTGAAATTCAGAATCTGTAGGCTACTTTTTTAATGGTATTCTTTTTCCACGCAAACGAATGGGCAATGAGTTCGACTGGGAAAAAAAGCAGTGTGTGCTATCTTACGAAGGGTTCACTAAACGATAAGCGTTTAACTTTAATTAGTAACTTTAATGACGCGCTCCCCACGACAATCAACGTTTTTCCGGTTGGCTGGGTAGGTTTCTAAAATAACCGCGACAGCGCGTTATTCGTGGAACCTTCTACTCTTCCCAACAGAGAAATGATGCTTGATAAAAATTTTATCATACTCAGTATTCAACTGCTAACGTATTAATAAATCCAAAGAAAATCTTCCTAATTACGAAAGCTGTAGTTCTAGTTATAATTTCTTTTGGTTCATGATGAATTTTACTATTTATTTAGAACCTGTATATTCAACGTCTAGGATACCTCCACATCGCCATATGAATAACAACTTCATTATTGACCGTCCTCTCTAGATAATATTTAATAAATCACTGGGTACAGGTAAACTTCCGTCACGCTGGGAAACCAGCTTAATTACACCGATTTTTAAGTCAGGCGATGAGTCGCTTGTGAACAATTACAGACCGGTATCTGTTTTAAATACGTTCGCTAAGTATTTTTGAAAATATCATCTGAAAAACTTAAAACAATTTTGGAAAACCATATATCATATGATCCGCGTGGATTCATACCTGGTAGATCCGCAGTGACTAATCATCTATCAGTATTCAATTACTATGTTACACAAGCTAAGAGACATCAGGTTGATGTCATTTTTACCGATTTAGAAACGGCCTTTGACTCGGTGAATCAGAGCCTCCTACCCCAAAAGCTTCTTGACTTGGGTGTTTAGGGAAATTTCCTGGCTTGCCTGTGCAACTATTTAAATGTAAGATAAATTTAAGAACTAATCAATTTCAACGCATCCTTGGTCTCTTTGTACCATACCGGTTCTTAGAACTGAGAAAAGGAATAATATTCTATTAATGACAGCGTAGATCTCTTTTCTGGATCACTTGACACTTTTCAACAGGTTTGTTCTTTTGTGAATAAAATTGGGCCGTTGCTTGTTACTTAATAAATAAAATGAAACTTTAGAAAAATTGAACAAATGATGAAAATGCATTCTGCTCCTGATAAACTTTAGTCGCATTTTACTTCCAAGAAAATATACGCGAAGCTCAATCAGTTTTAATGCTAACAACAAGTATATGTTAGTTGCAGTAGAATCACTGCCTTTTGTTATTAAAAATCACGGATTGGGTCACGATTTAAAATTGCCGTTACACACTGACAACGAATGCATTATGTGATAAAACCATATTATAAATGCATGCCAGAGAAGAATCTTAATCTAAGCTCCCGTTTAGAGTATTGCCAGCAGACAATATTAATGTTTAGTTCATAAAGCTCGGCAAATGTGATTTACGAAGAAGCTGTTATAACGACCTGCACCATACTTTGCTATCCGGCGTGAGGTGTAACAAAACAACAGTTAGCCGCACCTTTAGGTCGAACGTATAGAAAAATACGAGTTCAAGTAACTGTTGTCAAATTATTTACTGCTCTGTGCGAAAATGAATTGAAAAATATTTACATACCCTCATTTTTTTCTGTACCTATATCGTTATGTCCCACGGAATACTACATAAGCACTACTTAAATAACGTATACAAGGTGTGGTACAATCGAGGAGGTTATTCTGCCTCCAGAAACAAATAGAAAATATAGAATAAAATATCTTTATATAAACCTCCGTTCAGGGGCGAATTTGGAAATTTGGCGCCCTCAGGCTGACAAGCATCTAAAAGAGTTGTGACAATTTTACATTTAATTGAGTTATTGCTAATTCACTATATGAAAACACAGTGAGTTGTTTTTAAAATTGTCAAAAATAAAAAACTGGTCCTCGCTATTAAATTATGTTTAATATTTTATTCGTATATTGAGCAAAATTTGCCGTTTTCGAAAATAAACTCAGTTTGAAATTCCGTCATGTACCTGTGCATCTGACTAATTGTAAGTAATTGTAAGAAATGAGCAGATTGCAGCGCGAAATATGGCACAACTCTGGATGAAATGAACACGTGTGCAGAAATAAGGAATATTGTAGAGTAACATTGTAACTTTCTGAAAAAATTGATTCTTAGCCATGCACATGTATACTCGTCGGATTTTTTGAAAACGTCACTAAAGAAGGAGCTCTTAAAATATATACTGCTTCACTCTGTGAATTTTTAATCAGGCCTACGCATACCTGAACAATTTTCAAACTCAATTTTTAAAAAATGTAGATCATAGCAACAAATGCTCTACATTTTCGATTGGCATTTGAACATAGAATCACCTTCTTTTCGATTGTACCACTCATCGTGGGACACACTATGTGTTTACATTTTAAATGTGCATCGGTTCTTTCAATTTATTTATTATTAGTCACTAACGATGGACAAACGTATGCCATCGGGTTTTTCAAAAATTCGAATTTGGGGGTGCCAACTTCACAGAGCTCTATAATATAATATAATGATCACTGCAATAAATATCGAAGAAGGCTCGTCTTTAGAGATCGATAATAATTTCAATAAGAAAATGTATATTATACTGTGACTGCATATAGCATTACACATAATGTAAATGGTCGACTGACGGTAGCTAGAGTGGGTACAATGGCTCGCATTCATGATACCGAAATCGTCGAAATTATCGATGTTAAAAGCAAGACACGGAGATTGGAAGCCAAGCGGGGCCGGACATGGTGTCAGAAAGGCAGAGTGAGAGCAAAAGAGATAGTGAATCGAATGGCTGCGAGTTAATGCAAGCCGTAAAGGGGTCTCTTTGTTTACGATATGTTCGTAGTCGCTGCTATGGTCGTCTCGATGCACAATCGAATCTTATTTGGTGAGAGCAGCCTCTACGTAGGCGTATACACATACAAATCTTTTTACTCTTTCTCAACCCTGTGCTGTCTCCCTTCCGCGCCGCATGGATTCTCGCTCCCGACCTCTCGACATTTCATCTCGACAATAAAATTAGTGACCCTCGAGCAGCGGCAGATACGAAAGTTCACAAAATGCCTTCGTAAATTATAAAAAACTTTATTTCACCAAAATTCAATAATCCTCTCTTGTTATATTTTTTACAATTCCTTTTCCTATTTGCTAAGATGGTTTGTGAAATAAAAATCGAAACGAAGTTAACAAAATGCCTTCGTACATTATAAAAAAATTTATTTCACCAAAATTCACTAATCCTCTCTTGTTATATTTCTTACAATTCCTTTTTCTATTTGCTAAGATGGTTTGCGAAATAAAAATCGAAACGAAGTTCACAAAATGCCTTCGTACATTATAAAAAAATTTATTTCACCAAAATTCACTAATCCTCTCTTGTTATATTTCTTACAATTCCTTTTTCTATTTGCTAAGATGGTTTGTGAAATAAAAATCGAAACGAAGTTCACAAAATGCCTTCGTACATTATAAAAAACTTTATTTCACCAAAATTCACTAATCCTCTCTTGTTATATTTTTTACAATTCCTTTTTCTATTTGCTAAGATGGTTTGTGAAATAAAAATCGAAACGAAGTTAACAAAATGCCTTCGTACATTATAAAAAAATATATTTCACCAAAATTCACTAATCCTCTCTTGTTATATTTCTTACAATTCCTTTTTCTATTTGCTAAGATGGTTTGTGAAATAAAAATCGAAACGAAAGTGGCTCGTATGCGGTTACAGGGAGTGAAAATAAGAACGAAACGATCATTTCCGTTCGTAATCAATATTAACTATATAAGAAGATACTGATGAATATCAATATTCCAGAGAACCACTGTCCTGAGTTCACTCGAGTTCAGATATTAGCGGCTATAAGTTACGGGCCACACGTATCGATACCGATCAGCTTGTTACTTACATTACACCTTGGGGGTAGTAAAGATAAATATGATCGTGCCTTTACATCAACGTTATGTGCATGAAAGTGCAACGTAGGTGAAGCACACCGTTGCAGTATACATTTCGATATCTACATGATCCGCGATTTACTAGGAATTGTTGCTTCCTATCATTTCTGCTACGATCGTATCTGCCAGCGATTTCAGATTCCAGTTAACGTAAATTGGATCATCCGACTGTCGATGCGCCACGTGATTTACCGCCGATCAAAGCAATTCAATTAATATCCTATTACTCTCTGCGTTCACGCATGTCGGCGTAAACGGATTCTATCTAGCGTTTCAAAGGATCGCTTTGTAAGCATCACACGCGCGCACACAACGATTACATTTTCCTAAAATATCGTAGATTCCAAAACTGGCACATTCTAATGAAAAGAAATAAACATAAATGCTTTCTAAAAATCACCATACACACACGTGCATATACCTGTTTTTCCGAATTTCCATTAGGAAACTTTGGTGGGGGAACGAAATAAAAAATGCCGATGCTGTTACTTAAAGCAGCTCGTATTGAAACGAACAAACCAGTACGCACCTGCGTACTAAGTCGCCGGCAATGGTAACAACGTTTTTGCTGAATTCTAAGAATCCCAGCGTATTTGCGTCAGCAGTGACAGTTCCTGGATGTGGCCTCGGCGTGGATCAAAGGAAGGTTCGACCCGAGGGAAATGGTGTGTGCATCTAATCCGCGAGACGTGCCGGATGTGCGCGCTAGGAGCCACACGAGTCCGACGGGAGGATAGGAGAGAAAAAAAGTCTGAGAGACTCACCAGAACTTTGGTGAAGCGCCTCTCGAGCTCGACAGCGTCGGGCATCGGCTGCCTTGGCGCGCCACGGACGCTGCCACTCCGTGCGTGCGGTCCACCCAAACTTCCCATGCCGAGACTAGGATGACAGGATTGATGAGCCGCGCCGCCCTTGACACCACCGATGAATACCTCACGCACACCGCCATCGCTCTCGCCGGCACGGCTCTGCACGATCCCCATTGTTTCGCCCGTAGCTACCGCGTACCCTGGGCTGTGTCTGCACACGATAATCGGTGGCGCAAGGCAGCGGTGGCGGCCAGCACTGTCACACCACAGGAAACGTCAACAATGACAATCGGAACGGTCCATCCTCGCCGGGGCTGCAGATCACTGTTTCTATTACGACAGACGCCGATAGCCGAGCGACTCGAGCCGGTCCGCGCCGGGTCGTGCAACAGGTACTAAGCCGTCCATTACTGGCACGAACTCTTGCAACATGCGCGACCGAAGCACTACGTGAACTCCACTACCCACACTAGACGAAGCGTTCGCTGCATCTGCAACAGTCTCGCTGCTCTCTGACGCACCAGCGCCATGACACATGCGTGGTGAGAGCCACGCTGTAACGCCACCTGCACGCCGTTCAACGAATTACTTGGCTACCCCACTCTTGCCTGCCGAGACACGTTACGAAAAACCGGGGACCTGAAGGAAGATGCATGCTGCCCTCCTTAGTTAAAACGTCCTATCTAACATCTTTTCAGTTTTTGAGATAGGGTAATGGACCCGATTAGGGATGAACCGATAGTATCAAGGTATCGATACATTTACTCGTTACTTGTATCGAAAAGAAGTATCGATATTTACTTGTATCGAATGAAAATTAATGTAACAAAGTTCTTTTTTTATTAAGATAATTTTATTAACGAAGACGTATTTTGTTTTACTTTTATTTAACGGGAAGTAGTTTTTAGTTACAACGAAGTGTGTAACTAAGTAACTAAATAAGTAAGGGGCAGTCTATAATAATTCATTTATATAACGAAATAGAAAGAAAAATATACAGAGTTGTTTCACGGTATGGAAACAAGAGAAGTAGACACTGATCTGTATTTATATATATTAACTATATAACAAATCTAAAAATCGTGTTCCAAATTGAAGAGTAATAAGGGGAAATATACCGTTAAGGAACTAGTTTCCGATCAGTTTAGAGGGTTTCCCGCTTTAATATTTATTTTTAACCTAATAAAACATTAAACCATAAACTTTTTTTATACTAAAAGTTGAATTAGTGTTTAAACTTCAAGGAAAAATTTTAAAAAGTTGAAAATATGTATATAATTTAATTATTTATAAGGTATGGAATAATAAGGTGACTAGGAACTAGTTTTTGATCATCTAAAACTAACAATACTAACTGCTTTCACAGACAACACATATATTTTTGAATTATCAATTTTTATGTTAGTAATTATTTCAAACAATTATTTATTGACATAAACTGAAAAGGACGATTTATTTCATGAACTGATCAAAAATTAGTGCCTGATCAAGAACTAGTTCCTTAACCCTCTAGGGACGAGTGGGACTCCAGAGTCCCATTTAGATTAACACATTTTTATTTACGTTTCATCAATAAGATCGAGATTTGATAGGTATAGTGACCTTTAGTAGGCAGAGAAGAAACTGTTGTACCATCAGAACCCGAAATTAAACTTTTTTTTGTTATAAACAAATTAAAAAAAAATAAATAAAAAATTAACGAGTAATTTCCAAATCCGAAGTATAAAATAGACTATTTTAACGCTCAAAAAAATTCTATGTTAAGTTTAAAACATCCCCGTCCCTAGAGGGTTAACGGTACCGAACGCATTCTATACGAGTAGTTTTTCCCGATACCTACTTGGTATCGCAACCCTAGGTATCGATACTAAAATTACTTGATATCGAAACGAAAGTATCGAGTATTTACTCGTATTTACTTGGATCGGTTCATCCCTAGACCCAATTACTGACACCTAAGCAATTACTGTCACCTTAAGCTATTTTAGTTAAAGTAACGATTAACAAACTATAGAATATAATCTATAGTATAGATTATAGGTTGAAATACATCATTCTTTTTGTGTAGCACCTTACAACGTTTATTTATTCGTTATTTTAAGTAAAATAGCTTAAGGTGACAGTAATTGGGTCCTTTACCCTATGTTGAAATATTTGAAATTCCACATGTCTTTTACCTTTTAGGTAAAGTTGGAAAATCCTACGTGCTTCGTAGAGATCTAGAAACGGTCTAATTTATTCACCCTAACTGCTTTTCAGATCGTTTTACTAGTTTATAATGTCCTATGTATTATCTACTAAATTAGATTGTCCTGAGTGTACAATTGTGCAAGCTCAGAATAAAAATTGGGCACTATATTGTTTTTTTATTTATATAGTAAATTGTTGTGAGGTTAATGTTAAATGCTTAGAAATTAAATATTTTCAGGCCGGACATACATTCATGTCTGCCGATCCCTTCCACCATCAGGTGGAACTTTCTTTAAAAAGAAAACATAAGGTGTTTGATTTTAATGATTTTAAATGTGCTGTGCAGGAGGCAAATTCTTCAAAAGTAGACGTTTGTGAAATGGATATCACTAATTTTTTTGATTCGGAAGACTTCACTTCTCAGCACAAATTAAAAAAAATTTCTCCTAGACCATATCTTCATGATTTTGTACATGTTCAATTTACAAGAGGGGAAAAAATCATAAAATATAAAAATGATTTTTCTGCCGAATTTCAGGAGTTAAATTTTCTTAATGCAAAAGCAACGAAAATTAAATTACCAAAACCAAACCCCAGAGTTCAGTGTAAAGGAATTTCAGCAGAGAGAAAAGAAAATTTAATTTGCCTCCCCTAAAGGGATTTTAAGTGTTTGCTATAATAAAGTATCCTATCTTACTTTCTTTACTCAGTTAAAATATCCTATCTGAAACATTTAATTAATTGCCACGTTAATAATACATTATATGCCGATACACCTATGACAAAAAATTATATTAGGCTGCTACGAAATAATGACTACATTTTTTAAATTAAATGACGAAAAACAAAGACGGCACAAAGGAAATTATTAAACTTCAGTTTTCTCGGATGTTTCGAAATGTCAGATAGGACGTTTTAACTAATGAGGGCAGCATGGTTGCCGGGGGGGGGGGGGGGGTTGAAGCGACAGACGAAATTTTTAGCCCAAGGCTAAACAAGGGCGACAAAAATTTTTAGCCCAAGGCGCTCAAATTTGTTAAGACGGCCCTGGTATTATTATGGGGTGAAAAGACGGGAAATGTATTTTCACCCCATTCCTCAAAACCTCTTAGGTCTGATTAAGTATTGACTTAAGGTTACCTTCATGAATGCCTAAAAACTAATTTCAGGATTTTTCCCTAATCAACCCCTAAGGGGGTGAAAAGAGGTGAAATGTATTTTCAGGGATTCTTCAAAATCTTGTAGGCCTGATTAAATATCAACTTGGTTTTTACTTCGAAAGGTTACCCACATAAATGCTTAAAAACTAATTCCAGGATTATTCCCTAATCAACCCCTAAGGGGGTGGTGAAAAGGGGTGAAATGTGTTTTCAGGGAGTTCTAAATATCTCTTAGGCCCGAAGCGAAGCGCGGGTTTTTTTGCTAATTAGTTCCTATGCATATAAAAAGCACAGTATATATTTGCAGTCTCATTTTTAAAGCAACTTCAAATTGTCACGAATAACCATGAAGTTCTTGCAAATGATGATATTTTGTTTCCATCCCAGCAAAGAGTTACACATTACAGAACGAAATGATCATAAGATTAAAAAAATCGTTTAAAAAGCAAAATATACCCTTGTAATCTGTCGCGACACTTGCGAGGAACTTCATATAAAATACTATTTTTACAAACATGTTTAACTTCAACATTATCAATCGCGTGAGCCATTTTCGGCCCTCCACGATTGTGTCTCTTCGTCGAAGCACGTGTCAAAGCAACCGTCATCGAAGCTGTAGATTTTTTTCCAGCGTAAAGAAGGACAAGGAAGGAACCGAAAAAGACACCGTGATGGATGCCGAAATTGCCAAAATGAAGGATTGCAAATTAACTCCCGAAGTTAGCAATGATAAATATTTTTATAAAATCATGTCCCTCGTCAGAAACTACATTTGCTGCCATTTTTAAATATCCCCTTACCCTGCCAAGCATTTACATCTCTCCAATAAATTTATACACCCCGTAAAATGTACCGTTGGACGTTTCATAAAGTTTCATAAACTTCTTAATGTTAAAGATCTGTTAATATTTAGGAACGGAAAGAGGCGGAGAAGCCAAGACTCCAGACAGTTCGGGTGTACCGTTGGAACCCCGAGAAACCAACTGTTAAACCGTATATGCAACAATTCTCTGTCGATTTAAACAAATGTGGTACAATGGTGCTGGATGTGTTGACATTAATAAAAGCGCAACACGATCCCACGTTGTCTTATCGAAGATCATGCCGTGAGGGAATTTGCGGATGCTGTTCGATGAATATAGATGGTGTCAATACTTTGGCTTGCGTAACGTAATGTGAAAAGCTTAGAAATATTTGAATCCTTTCAGTGATCCGAAATAACAAAACGTATAGATTTAATCTACCAAACAATTATTTACAATTATCCCGCTGATATTAATTGCTTAAAAAATTGTTAAAATACTTAAAAATAGATGATACTATCCAGTGGCGGATTTAAGGAAAAAGGCCCAAATGGCGAACTTTCTGAGGCGCCCATTTTTCGGGAAAATGAAGAGGTAGTTTACTAAAAACGCGATAAGTGTGGTACAGCACAGAGAAAAAATATAATGATTGGATAAAAACAAGTTTTTTTAAAATGGGGCCCTGTTTGGGCCTACGGCCACCCGTAAAATTCGCCACTGATATTATCGCATTCAGTTCTGTTATCGTAAAACTGTTTGATATCCGTTTTCTCTATCCTTAGAAAAGTGAAAGAATCACCGAAGCCTATAGTCGTCTATCCTCTACCACATTCCTATGTAATTAGAGACTTGATAACGGACATGACTCAATTCTTGAAGCAATATCAGGAAATCGAGCCGTTTTTGAAGCGTCCCGGCGAAGAGAGTTTTCTCGGTTTACGACAAATCCTACAGAGCCCGAAAGACAGAGACAAATTGAATGGCTTGTACGAATGCATCCTCTGTGGATGCTGTACTTTTGCCTGTCCCCCGTATTGGTGGCTTGGCGATAAATTTCTCGGCCCCGCAACTCTTTTGCAGGTACATGTATGTCGGGGAATGTTAAAAGTATACATACTCTCAATTCAAATGGGTAACAGCGCAGACTAACCCAACTATTAAACTTAACATTTTATATTTCTCAGTGTGTCTAATACAAAACAACTGTTTTATCGCGTAGGCTTACAGATGGATAATAGATTCACGCGATATGGAACACAGAGAGAGACTCAGCAAATTGCGAGATTTTTATTCGGTGTATCGGTGTCACACTATTTTCAATTGCACAAAAACGTGCCCGAAGGTACGAAACGTTACAGTATTTAATCGCTAGGGCTAAAGCAGAGGGCGCACGCATCTTTCTTGCCGAAGGCGAGAGCGAGACGAGGTATTAACGCGTTGTCTGTTTCGTGCCGTTCCTCGCTCGCTTTCAGTCTCACCAAGTCTCACTGACTCGCTCTCGCCTTCGCAGGATAAAAGTTAGCCAGAAGTGGTGGGGATAGCGCCGACCTCCTAACTGCTAACGTGTTGGCCACGCTGAGCTCTTAGCGAATAATACTGTATTTGTAAAAGGAAAGTGTTTCCAGTAATTTGTGTTCAAGTATTGTATTAATTCTTTCAAGGGTTTGAATCCTGGAAGAGCAATAGCTCAAATAAAACGGTTACTAGCGGGACTTACTAAGAAAGAAAAACCGGAAATGGATACTCCAATTACAAATCCTTGCCCAGGCGAAAAGGATATATATCAATGCAGGGAAGAATAGGTGCCAGAGGATGAAAAAGCGTGATTAATGAAACATTATTCTTGCGACGACTTGTAATTGTATATAAACCTGTTTTTCTTATTATACGCAAGGTCTTGTTTGCTTTTAACGTGAAAAATTATCAAGATAAAGATTTCTCTGCTGCATACACTTTTATCAATTATTTTATCTATAGTAATACGCACGAAAATTTGAATGGGGGGAAAGGCAACGACATATAATTAACAGCCTTTTAATAATCACAAGCTTATAAGAGTACAGAATACAAAAATAGTTTCTTAGAATTCTTATTTTAAATAACATTTTGGTATAAGTTCAGCTACTACAGTAGCTAGTTTCGTTGTCGCATATCATCATAATTATTGTAAATTAATTTTATTAATACTCTAAATTGTACTGGTCAGTTAAGCAGTTTCATTATTTTTAATCTCACTTGTCATCAACTTAATATTATATTATATTACTGGTTTTCAAAATATTTTTTAAATTATTGTAACGTTCACGTAGAAATTAGTAAGTTTTATTATTAAGGATTTTTAAAATATGTAACTACGTATACAAGTAATAGAGTTCCGAAAAAGTATTTTTTAAACGAAAAGGAATGTGATTCTAAAGTAAATTGAAAACGATAGTTCTTCAATTATATGTTACTTAATTTTCTAACCGTGCTCGCTTTATTGAACCGTGGTATTGCTCGTTTTTGCATTGATTATTGCTACGGATATTTGAAGGTGCCTCATTTTCATTGTTTTCTTTTGTCAGTAATGTGTCAACTGCCTCCAGGAGTTCGCGATCTTGTAACCAAGAATGTAGTAAAACCTGCTTTATTGTAATCCGCCTTCTTGGGTTGACTGTCATCATACGTTTAATCTGAGGAATAATACCGTTAGAAATTGAAGATCTTTTTCTCTGTATAGTTCTGCTTAATAGTATTGCACATTTACCAGATCCATTGCTCTCTCTGTAACATGTCCAAATTTTGAAGGAGGAAAATTATAATGCCCTTTCTTAATCTGGTCTTGTAGGCTAATGGTTTTGTTCTGGCAATTAAAGGGTACTGAACCACTTAGACAAGCATATAATATCACTCCTAGACTCCACACATCTACCTAGTAAAGTCAAGGATATTAAAAACATTTCATTCCTAACTGCGGTAATTCTCCGCTAAGAGCTCAATTTGGTCTACACGCTATGAGCTCGGCGCTATTCCCACCACTTCTAGCTCACTCCTGTCCGGGAAGGCGGGAGCAAGTCCGCCTTCAGCATGAATGAAGAGAGAATCGACCGCTGGGAATCGTGCCCGCTCTACATTAAATGCTCACCGTTGGTCCCGAGCTCTTAGCAAATAATTACTGTATTTACACACATACTTGATTCGTGTAAGAACCATGTCCAATTGATGATAATATTTCTGGCGCGACGTACATAGGAGTTCCACAAAAAGTTTTCATCATGGTTTGTGCGTCAACTAACTTTGACAAACCAAAGTCTGATACTTTAGCTAACGTAACTTCTGCATTACTAGCTAGTAGTATATTTTCTGGCTATAAACGAACAAAATTTATATATTATAGATATACAATAAATATAAAACAACGCACAGAATTTATTTAGAAAAAGGACAGTACCTTCAAGTCTCTATGAGTTATGCCAGAGTCATGCAGATAACTAACAGCAAGTACAACTTGATAAAAGATTAATTTTGCAGACTTTTCTGACAATCTCCCTCGACTTTTTATTCTTTCGAAGAGTTCACCACCCTCCATTAATTCTAGAACTATATACACAGCCCTCGGAGTGTCTACAATTTCTTCCATCCGAATTATACAAGGCTAGAAATAGAATAAATATTAACAGATTAAATAACCTTCGCAGTTTGCAATGCGTAGTAACTTACATGCTTCAAAGCTTTTAATATTTTAACTTCGTTCATAATCTTATCGGGATCATTTAGTGGATGTTTATATCCACCCGTCGTGCCACCCATTTTAACAATGGTTTTCATGGCAAATCGTTTACAGCCAACTTTAGAAAACACCATTTTCACCTCCCCGCAAGCTCCAGAGCCTAATATACGTGATACTGCGTATTTGCTTCTTAGTTCTGGAGGTAAATCGTTGCTCTCAAATGCAGAGGTGCTCATAAATACATATACTGTCGTAAACATAAAGGTCGTAAGACAATAATATTCCACTTTGCAGAAAGTGCTAGAGACTTTTATTTGAAAATTAAAACTATTCAACTTACTAGTCACTATGGGTTGTGCTAAAGATATAACATCGTTGCTTTCAAGCACAACCTTCTTTCCTTTACCTACTTTCTCTTTATTAACGAAAGTTCCGTTCTGGCTTAAGTCTTCTAAGTATACTACAGCGTCATTAGTATTGCCACCGATATATTCTCTGGTTATTCTAAAATGCGTCTTGCTCATTACACTAAGCCACTTTGGTTTTAATTCGTTTCTAGTCACACAAATATCACAGCTTTCTGCACGACCAAGCGTGTAAACATCATTTCTCATTTCTATATAAATATTTGGTTATATTTAAAATTTATCAAGTACAAAAGAACAAATACCACTTTCAAATTATAATAAACCCATTTGACCAAGGTTTGTTTCATACATTTGTTATTTTTCAGATTTACGCTGCGAGAGTTTGAAGTTACAAGAACAAAGGAATGGGTAGTCTTTGGAAAAGATTTCATAACTGCGAATAAGGTAACGCACAAATGATCATAATAGAATCTTGGGATCACATAGAATATTTCGAATCGATTTAGCATTTGCATTGAAAGGACATTAACAATCTCAAAATGCAAACCCTTAAAGTACTAAATGAAACTATTAATAATAATATCTCTAATGAATAATTACTTGGACTTTATGTGCTGAGTTTGAATCGTGGTTTCGGCCAAATGGGTTTTAGAAAGTTTAGAAATGAAACAATCTTACCCATTGTTTTGAATGGTAACTTAATAGGGCACAATCTACCCCATACTACCATAGTTCTCTCTTGTGATAGTTCCTGAGATTGAGTTAAATATACTGAATCCGCATTTTGTGTGTCAGGTAATGTTAAAACAATTTGTTCATCGTTCATATTTAGAAATTAATTGGTTCGATGTAAACCAAAAGTATTCCCCGTCCGTGTCGAAATTTTCGATGTCAAGAATGAATAAAATTATAATGGGATCCAATATAAATGGTACTAACCCATATCAATACAGTCCTATGGGTTTTTAACTTTCGTGTGAAACTTTATCGAAGAATATACACAGATTCTTGTTTACGAAGTGTCTTGTAAATCTGTTTAACGAATTCCGGCAGGCATGTAGAAAATCAAATCAATATGACACAACTTTAGACCATAACGTAATTCACGATGTAAACAACCTTCCGAAATAGCTGGAAATAGCGGCATCAAACTTGTTTGGAGGAAATGCAGGAAGTGGTAGGTACACTACGTGGTTCAAAGAAAGTGTAAATTTAACTGGTCAATGGAACTAATAAAAAGAAACAAATTCTAAAACCGTAGTTCCATAAACTAATCGTTTTTTAGAAATAATAGATCTTTTATAAGTATTTATGTATTATGCGTGCACGTGCAAAAGGATGACTGATATTTTGGGGGTTCAATGTCAATAAATGACTATACAGCCTTCCTTACATAGTTAAACTGTCTTATATAGCATTTATTCATTTTTTGAGATATGTTGAAATATTTGAAGTTCCACACGTTTTTATCTTTTAAGTAAAGTTAGAAAACTCTACGTACTTCGTAAGGATTTAGAAACAGTCTAAAGTATTTAACCTAACTTCCTTCAAAATGGTTCAAATATCTTATGTAAACCAATTAATTAATTGGTATTAAGGATGATACAATAAGTAAATAATAAAACTTCCGTTTTCTCGGTTGTTTCGAAATGCTAGATAGGACATTTTAAATAAAGAGGGCAGTATAGTTATAGAATGAATGGATTTCAGATTTGTATTCTTTTTGTTTACATTTTTCAATGATACGGAGATTTATTTCACACAAGTGATCGTGGGTTTTGTAGGTAAGTAACCATTTGGGTAACATTTCGGGTATTTCTTATTTACAGACAGTGGCGGATCCAGAGGAGGGGGCGCCCCCCCCCCCTCCCTCAAGGGCAAAATTGCTGATTTCGGAAATTTTGCGATTTTCGACATTATTCTGCGATCTCCAAACGTTTGTAGCTCTGAGCAACGTTAACTGATTTTGATAAATTTTTCAGCAGGCATACAACTTACTTAAATCTACAAACGGATTTTGAATTTTTATTATAGGCTCAGAAAAAGAAGTTGAAAAAACGATCTTTACTATTTTTTCTTTGCTATTCCGACCAGTTGCAATTTTTTTCAAAACGACGAAACGCGTCACTTAGCAAACTAATCCTTCTAGGTTCTCAAAAAAACTCAAGTCGTTTGAAAACTTAGGAAAAAATCGTCCCCTTCTAATGATGTATTACTTAATAATTTCTACATTTATTTATTTATTCTTTTTCAATTTTTTTAAATTAATTGTTATAAAAAAATTTAATATGTGTTTAGCTGGTACTTTATTTAATACTCTTTCCAGTGATTTAAGTCGTATGTTGAGAAAACTTTTTGTTTCCAAGTTATACTAAAAAAACACTTTTTCATTTAACAGGATAATATCGAAAAGGTCCCTGATTCATTACTCAGACCTACGCCCCCTTCCCCCCTCAAAAAATCTTGGATTCGCCACTGCGCCCCCCCCCCCCCTCACGAAAATCCTGAATCCGCTTTTGTTTACAGAGATTTTTCTTAGTCTTTTCTTAATCCTAGTGTTAATTGAAAATATATGCGCATACACATAAGATGATTAAGTGAGGTTCAGCAACAGGTGCTTTTAAAAATATAGCACCCCTTTCACAAGTAATGTTGTTGCGAGCGAATGGCATTTGTTTTGCGTTAAATAAAGTTGAACAGAACAGCAAGGATAAAGGGAGAATGTGCTTTTGTTTCGTTGTGATCTTTCTTTCTCTTCCGTTGGACGGACTACGATTATAAAACGATGTTTAACTTATTACATAACATAAACATTTGTAATTCGCGGGCTTCGAGGGACCTAATTTTACGCTTGGTGAATTCTAATTCCTACCACTCGTAGCGCTACAATCTGTTTCGACACATTCCCGGTAACGTTGTCTGTAAAATCACAGACGAGATATAGATTATTCTATTCCTCGTCTGTGATAAAATAGTAAAGGGGCCCTTGGGACTCCTAGGACCCCAAACCTCGGACAGAAAGTTGCATTAGATTTCAGGTCCATTCTAGGGTACGTGTCCCTATTACGGTGCCTTTATACTTAAAGAAGCCGTACAAAAAAACTCGCATAAATAAATAAGGAAAGAAATTTTTTAAATTAAGTTAAACTATTAATATATGTGTTAGAAATGAGAAGGTTGCATTTTTAAACAACTAAAACATAGTCAAAAAATTTCAAGAATGCATATGAAGATTTTGATGGATTTACCCAAATCCTTACCGGAAACGGTAAGGAACACGTATTTTACAAACGTGAAAAAATTGATAATTATCATGATTTGCATTTACGTAAAGTGTTAATTATATCATAAAGGGTTCCAATTTTATGAAAAAATAGCGAAATGAGCACTTTTGTGAACGTTTTCGTATTTTTTAAAGTAAAGTCAGTAATAGGAACAGGAATTTAACGCTTGTCCCAATTACTGTGCCTCACAGTACCCACTGGCTCCCTCTACAACTGCTAAATCTAACCTTACTTTCGTTTCTCAGAACGGGTGAACAGAAATTTATATTTGCATATTTTGCTTTTGTAATGAAAAGATCATATTAAAATTACATAAAAACACCGCTCGTAAAGCAAATAATGTTTTGAACAGTTCAATGTTGGAAGACATAACCTAACCGCGGAAACGTTTTTCAAAATACGGCACCGTAATTGGGACAAAAACATGTATTTTTATTTCAATTAAAACAATATGAAAAATTAACATTTTTAACTCGAAAAAATTGCCTTAATAAAGAGAAAGGTTCAAAAAACCAATACAAATTTTCACCAAATAAAATTAAAGTAACAAAAGTCAGTAATTAATTCCATCGTGAGCAAGATAATTATTCGTCGATATTTTGTCGATCAGGGCCGTCTTAACAAATTCGAGGGCCCTGGGCTAAAAAATTTTGGCGCCCTAGCCCCCAAGGGTGCAATTTCTCCAGATAGAAATTTTTATCTCCAAAATTGAAGGGAAAAAAGTATTTCAAATTTGATTCTTAAGCGCCCTTAGACCACGGGCGCCCCTGGGCTATAGCCCATTTGTAAACGTGACCCTGGATAGTGTATCTCTCGTGTATATTTGAATTTTATAATTTTATTTCCTACCGCTAATAGTGTTGCGCTCTTATTTCACGCTTAGCCGCTAACGTTGGACGTGACACGGAAATGGTAATGGACTCGTGAGCTCCAAAACCAGAAAATAGCATTGAGTGACGGGTCTATCCTATATCTCGTTTGTGATATTTTGCATGTATTTGCCTGGCGAAGGAGGTGCCCCTTCCTAGGCGCATTTTAATCAGAGAGAGGGAAAGAGATAGGGAGAGAGAGAGAGAGAGAGAGCGCGAGAGAGGTGCGTAACCCCTGCAGGATTAGATTAAAGAAGACCACTAATTGTAAGAAGAGGCATTTTCTTCGGTGGATATTTATATGCGTGGTTTGAACATTAAACAGGACAG
The DNA here is from genome assembly GCA_929108735.1 of Andrena dorsata. Classification (NCBI taxonomy): domain Eukaryota; kingdom Metazoa; phylum Arthropoda; class Insecta; order Hymenoptera; family Andrenidae; genus Andrena; species Andrena dorsata. Next base: position 103,065,875 of record OV815487.1, read on the forward strand.
AGTACTCTTATCTGTATGAAGAATTGTGTAATGAAGATGCTCACAGAAAACAACGTATCTGGTCTTCGTGATAACGGAATAAAAAAAAATCTTATCTATGATGTAAAACAAATTTTATTTAACTATGTTTAGTCCATTCAAAGTAAAGCGTTATTAAATAGAATACAACTAGAAATAATTAAATCACAGTATAAAAAGTGATTTGTTTGTTTCAATAATGGACGTTAGAAAATATTCCGTCATATCGCGTGGTAATTGTTAAATAATATCTTCTGAATACACGAAAGCGGGTTTGATGTAATAAACATTTCTTTTTCGCATTGTAGAATTTAATTGACAATATGAAATTATACGTAGATGGACAAAAAATCATTTAAAATTCCAACATATCGATGGCTCAGAACCGCAAGTTTCGATATAAGAGAGAAAAAAAATAGGGTTGAACGATCACTTCACAAACTGGCACAGGTCAAAAATGTGTACAAAGTCTTTATGGCGTGTACCTAATCTTATGTTACTAGCTGTAATTAATCGTGTATCTCTAGTAATAATCTCGTTATTAGTATTATTATCACTTCAATTAGAATTCGTTATTTTGGCAACTTACGGTTCAGCGGAAATTTCACATATCTTTACATAGCCGTGATTGTACAGCTTAATCGACGTTATGTTTGCTTGCAGTGTCACAGTTGATTCACATATATTTAATTTTCATCGTTTGCTTTTTACTGGCGTTACATTCAACGATTGTAGCGTATATACGTACCGTGTATTTGACTTTACAAAAATTTATTTATATATATATATAGATTTACGAAAGTAAGAAAATACGAAACGACACTAAGGAATTATTGATCAACGATAAACGTAAACATTTTAAATTACAGGATCCTGGGTGTAAAGTGTGAGGGGGGGTGGGGGGGGGGGGGCTAGCTTTTGAGCAGGAGGGACAGGGAAGTTAAGTCCATAACTATCGATATTAAGGTAATAATCGTACAGATGAATTTTTTTTCGTTTTATGTATACGTGTAAATTAGTTTTTTAGCTGTTTATTATGTAAAAGGTGAGCTGCATGTATTTCCCGTATGTTCTTCATATTAATGGATGGTACGTCAGTGGCGGTGGTACAAACTTGATAGAGATGTGTGAACTTATCTTTTATTTTCACACACACTACGTCTCCCTCTCTTTGCATAAGGATGGGTCAGGTTTTATCCGTTTTTAGTGGCACTGTTATTCATTAGCTTTACGCTGAGCATCAGTTTCTTTCTTACAGTGCTTACGGCTTCTCTGCACAATAATCGCGGGACGTTACATAACGAGAATACACCGAGTATCGTATCGCGCGTATTCGCACAAAGCTTACCAGAATTAAATAAGTCTTTCCAGTTGAATATTTATTCATCTCCTACAAACATTCCTCTTGGCTTTTTCTGACGCACCTCGCCACCTTTCTCTTGAATTCCGAATAACTTTCCCTCCACTCTTTCTGCAGTACATTAATAATAATGCTGTTAGTAAACGTTACCTCGAAACATTAATTAACAGCACGGATCTATGTATTAGCGAGCGAAATTTTACTTACGGCAGCATCCACATTAGCAGGACTTTCATCGTTAGGATCTGCAAGCATACTAATAACACTTATCAGAATAGTTTCAACTGTGTGAACTGGCAACCACCGTTCTGATGCTTTCTCATAGCCCCACTTGTCATCTCCGGGTTCATGTAGTATCGATATGCATACATTACCGTTCTTCTCGACTACAAAAATAACATATTTATCTTTAATTTCGCTCCATCGGGCGTGCAACAAAATTCCCGAAAAATACTTACTGTTTGGATGCCATATTTCTGTTATAAATTTCATTCTTGGTGGCCTAAGTGGATATTCTTTTGGAAATTCTAAGTGTGCTTTGAAGAACCCACCTTCACTAAAACATAAATGGTACATGTAAAATCGCTTGTAGACGCGCAGAGATTTACGATCTAATCCTATTATACTATAATGCCTTCTTACTATAACGTGTCTGGAGGTCCAATAATGAGTACTTCCCACTGATATATGTCATTGTCATCTATAAGGCCTGCCGAAAACCCTTCTACTGGGTTTTTATTTAGTTCTGCAGAAAAGAAAAAAGCACAAATAAAGTGGCATTCTCTTATACAACAGAATGACCTTCGTTACAAGTAAATCTGAATAAATTATGCAAATGTGCCTAACAATATTTTCTCTTCAAAACTGCATACAGTGGATATTAAAATCGCAATATCAAGATGGAAATAATGTTTCCACGGATGAAAGTCATCTTAATTATCTATAATGGAGAGTTCCACTCTTTGGTTGTTAGTCTGATAGCTGTACAAGTCCTTTGAAGTAAAAAAGACAATAAAATAATGATTCTTATGGAATACAATGTACGCACTGCTACGTTAAGGCAAAGTTAAACACGTGCAACGCCGTGTGCTCCGAATTTCATACAGCACCCTTGTTGCGAGTCGACCCATTAAAATCGATCCTTTCAAGCGTGTACGTATCAGTGGTCGTAGCACAGGCGAGAGTAACACACAGGTGTAATAAAATCTGAATATCCATGAAGATAGTTTAAAACCCTTTTCAGTTATTCTATATGAAATAATATCAGTACCAGCTATCATACTAACAATAAAAATCATCCATTTAACGAAAACTATGGCGACCTTGAAATATCTACACCCGGATCCACATAGAATTCAGACAATGTCCTTTCCGATACAGTTCACCTTTGTATACAACACTGTTTAGTATACGAAAGAGTACTCGAGGCATATCAGGCGTTGCCGCAGTACACCGTTCAGTGACAGACCACAGAAACTGTTTGAACACATGCACAGTCGTTAGATTTTAACCTACTTGTAACGAAGGCATTAACAGACGACCGTTAACACAGGACTGCGTGCAAACCGTTGGAAAAAAAACCGGAGTACACTTGCGCCTATGTCGATGTGTATAGGTTAGGTGAAGTTCAAACGTACTAAATAACCGTCATCACCCACGAGTTAACGACAGTGAGTCAGCCTTGGCATGGTATTCTACGTAAAATTCAGATGCAAAGGCCGCGACAGCGTTGCTCGCCGAACAATGACGTTTCGCGGAGGATGGGAGTCACAGTAATTTTTGGGAATCGGCGGTGTCGGTGTTCGATCTCGCGTCAAAACCGATAGAGGAGCATGGGGCTCGAGGAGGCTGACCTTCGATGGTCATTGCACGGCATGGTTTTCTCTGTCTTATATATATATATATATATTTTTTTTTTTTTTTCCCCCAAGTCGAAACGCGTCGTGCACGGTGTGACGCGCGAGGTGCTATAAATAACGTTCGCCTGTAATTATTTTCGGTAACAGGGGAAAACGGCGTACGCCGCGCGTGAGAATGATCCGCGAGACGACCTGCACCGGGCCAGGGTATTGGTACGGGTGAATGCGATACTGAATGCTAGGTTAAAGTTATTCATGGGAGGCACACTACGGTTCCGTAGCCGTATTGATTTTCACGCCCTAATCGGGCGCAGGACTACCGCGAGATAACGAAAGGCTGAACCGGCGCTGAGATAAGGTCGCAGGCGAGCCCGAAAACTGTTATCACGGGGGAATGAGCGTTCACAAAGGCGAATTTCGAAGGTCGAGACACGGCGATGATGAGTCGCACGAGTTTCGAGCACGAAAACCCGCTCCGGCTTTTCGTCCGGCCCGAATACACGACACCGTTCGCACTTAGCACTTATACTCTTTTAACTGGATACCTGCTAATTGTTTCCGTAGTAAAAGCGCGGACTGTGGCTCTGACATTAATAAAAGTTCCGTTAAATAAGACTAAACCTGAAAACAATCACTTTTGCTTGACTGGAAAGATGGCTAGGTACGTCGCGGAAGCAGTGATTGCGCATGCGCCACTACTTAAACATATGTTCTTCCGTCTCTCCTGTACGCCGGCTTGATCAAACACCTGCGCTATCTGCTGGGGATTTTGCAAATATTGCAGATCAACAAATGCTTCTTTTTGCCATCGATAACTAATCCTCTGCTATTTGCCAGCGGCCATGGGAAGAGCACGTGAAATTAGTACCAACTGTTAATATTATGAATTCCTTTCTGTCGACGCGAAATTGGAGATAATTATTTTGCGATATTTTAACACTTTTGCGTGGATATTCAGTTTTAAACACGGCGGTCTGTATGGGAATGTAAAAAGGTTCCGATAAGACAAGAGCGAGACAGTTTAATATTTTGTTATGAACATACGTTTTTATTTTAAAATTAAAACGTGAGATATCGGTGCACTGATTCGGTCAATGTTAAATAATTAAAAGCTATTTTGCAAGTTATACAAATAAAATTTCTAACGTTTCGGTCGTAATTTCGACCATTTTCAAGGAAAGAATAAATAAATTGAAAACGTGCTATTGATTTAAAAGCAGTGCAGTTTTCAATTTATTTATTCTTTCCTTGAAAATGGTCGAAATTACGACCGAAATGTTAGAAATTTTATTTGTATAACTTGCAAAATAGCTTTTATATATTTAATATTGACCGAATCAGTGCGCCGATACCTCACGTTTTAATTTTTGAAAGATTTACCTTCGAAATCCTAATCGACGTTTTTATTGATAAATAATTAAATATTATTTGCTGGGACATAGAGTCGCGATTGAATGCTGATATACCGCTGGGTCATTCTGTGTCAAATGGCACATTTCTTGCACTCGATGTCAGAGATTATGATAAAATTGAAATATGATGCAATCCATATAAATTTAAGCGGGGTTTAAGTCATGATTTTACTGGTTTCGAATTTGTTTAAAAAATGCAGGGCATCAAAGTTCGCAAATTGTTACCTATTTTCGTGAAAGCAGGCGCTATAAACGATTTTTTATCTTTATGACTATAAACCATGTGGAGTTCATTCTTCTTTTATTTTGATCCAGAGGTAATGTATTTTCTGAATACTTTTTTACACCGTAAGGCCGTTTTTGCATCCTGTAAATAATAAAAAATTCTTGTTTTGCAAGCATCGTTTTGAAATTGCGTTTTTAAAAATCCTACAGAATATTATCGTATTTAAAATTTTGCATTAATGTTCTCCCTCTATGTTACTTGAACGAAGTCTGCAGTTATATCTTCAAGCCTTAGTGATTTAATTTATACTTGCAGAACAATTTTACTGATCAATGATATTTTATTTATTAAGTAAAAGTGTCGTTATCCAATGGAGAGTACAGGAATTTTAAAGAAAGTAGCGAAAAGCCGCAAAGTGATTAATTGAGGTTTTTAACTGATTGTGAAATAAAAAGGCAAACAGAACCAATCTGTCACGATACGGAAGGACTGATTATAGCTGGTAAAGAGTAAAAAATGGATGGCAAAACCGCTGTTTAAGGGACGACAAGAAACGGCGGCTCGATTTGGCAATGTAGGTATCCCTGGCTTCTCAACAATTTGACATGGTTAAGTAGGGGGCGTCGCACAGTGGTTCCAAAGTGACTTTTTGCGGTCAAAATTCCGTATCTCCGTCAATTCTCAACCGATTTTTTATTTCTTTGGCTCATTTCGTAGGGGATTAAATTTGCTATAATATCAAATGCCTGAATTGCAACCAAAACGGTTTTTTTTCTATTCTTTTTTTCTGACAAAATTGGATGAAAACTATAGTAGAAAAATCTTGGGGGCTAATTTGATAAGATATTGCTTATCTAAGTAGTTTTTTTTACGTAAAATCTTCAATTGATTATAAAGCAGTTTTTTCATGTAACATTAAAACGAGATAAAATAAAAGAAATATAAATTAAACAATTCAAATTTAAACAAATTAGTCTTCTTCTATATCTACTACATCTTCACAATTAGACAACAGATATTTTGCGTCTTTTTCTAGTTCAACAGCCGTAGTTGGCCATTGGGACCTCAGAATCGAAATTAAAGGATCCGATGTTATTAATAAATTATGCATGATATCCTCATTTGTCGAAAACCTCGAACTTTTTCTTGTTTTAAATTGTCGGAATCTTTTAAAATCTTTGTTCCTCGATTCCTGAGCTTCTTCCGACATCTGACCAATTGGCAGAATAGTCGCGTTTAAAACGTCTTTTCCGTGAATTAAAATTTTGTTTACTGATGATGGCATGACGGCAAATTTAATCCCCTACAAAATGAGCCAAAGAAATCAAAAATCGGTTGAGAATTGACAGAGATACGGAATTTTGACCGCAAAAAGTCACTTTGGAACCACTGTGCGTCGCTGAGGCACGCCTGCGCGTAACAAAAACAAGTGTTTTTTAAATGCCTCATTTACATGTTCGTGTTCGTAGGAGAGCCATCTTAAGAAATTTGAGCGGCCTGGATTAAAATTTTTTGGCGCCCTAGCCCCCAAGGGTGCAATTTCTTGAGATAGAAATTTTTATCTCCGATATTGAAGAGAAAAAAGCATTTCAACGTATTTGATTCTTAAGCGCCCCTGGGCTATAGCGCAGTTAGCCCATTGGTAATGGTGGCCCTGGTTCGTAGGTATTATCGATTATTCCACGTCTACTTTTGTGAATCACATTTTAAATATAAGTCATAATTTAGTTAACTGTAAGGATCGTGCTAGAAGGAGAATAATAGAAAATCAATTGTATCGTTAGATCGATGACTTCCTTGTACATATGTTGCAAATTGAAACTCGAAATCTGTTAGAATTTAAAAAAAGTAAAATTAGTATCCCTTTACGGTTTCATGTATTTCTAATTACATAATAGTAAATTATATTTACTAAATATGTTATAGGAGAGAGAATTTAAGCGACATTTATTGAATCTTATAGTTCAGTAATAGAATTATTAAATTGTAAGTAATATTTTCGTTTGAATCCCAAGTCAAACGTATTTGTTACTACTATCTTTGTATTAACATATTTCTTTACGTATTCTAGAAAAATTCAATTTGAACCTGGGATTACATTGCTCCAGCAGTATTCCAGTCCAGTGATCCAACCTAGCACTGGAATAATGCAAACAGTGTTTCAATAAATTCCAGTACAGAACCGTCCAGCAAGTAACCCAGTTGAACGACTGGATCGAAAGTCTACATCAGTCCAGGGGCGTCCACAGTCTTTTCCCAGGGGGTGGGGGGGGCTATGGGATGATGGTGAAGAAAAATATACCCCTTTTTTAAGTCCAGTGGCGTATTTAGTGTAAACTCCCCTCCCCACCCCCTTCTCCAAATTTATATCATTCCAATTCCATCTTTTCTCTTCTAAGTACTTCTTTGTTAAAAGTGTTCGTCACACAAAACAATTTATTTAGAATTTAGATAATCCTTTTAAAGAAAGTGGAGCGGAACGACGGAAGAGACGAAAGTTGGAGGCAAATGAAGCCGTAAAGTGCAGCAAGTTTCTGTCGAAGCTTCTTCAAAGAGGCATGTGAAGCACACGAATAACAAGCATAAACTATTAACATTAACCATCCAAATAGATTTATTTTTTCGCCCAGGGATACCCTAGATACGCCTCTGTTTTTAACCCATTTTATAGTGCCAAATTAATTAAAAATTAAAAACCGAAATTTAAAAATATTCCCTTTTTAGTATAAACTTAATAAAGACTAGTTTTGAAAAATAAGCGACTTTTTCTCAAAAGCCAGGGGCGGGCTAACTGCCCCTTTTATTCCCCTCCCCCTTTACGGACGCCACTGCTTCAGTCCCCCACCATCGAGAGCACAACATTCCAGCGTTGCTGGACTGGTCTCGACGGGCTCAGTCCAGTGCCGGCTGAAGCGTAGCGCAGCGTACACGCGTTTGCGTTTTTAATGAAAAATGGCGAAGAAATTGAACGAAGACCAAACTTTTAAGTTCGTTACTCTGTACAGACAGCACCAGTGCTTATGGGACATCACGTCTGAAAATTACAAAAAAAAGTCTATACGCGTAGCCGCGATGAAACAGATTTGCGAATATATGGAAATTGAAGGTTTCGGCGTGCAAGATGTTAAAAATAAAATAAAGTCCATTCGATCTACTTACTACTTAGAATTGGATAAGATTGAAAAGTCAACTAGACCTGGTGCTAGTGGCAAGGTATATCAATCTAAAATAAAATGGTTTACGGAGCTGGATTCGTTTATAAGAACTGTGATGGTCAAAAGGAAAACACACGTAAGTCAATTCTTAATCACATAAATTAGACTTTCTGTTCTAATTTAATTTTAAAAGTACGTGTAGCGTCTTCTTTGCGTGGATTTTGGAACTTTTTTATAGTCTATAGCAGTCACATTAAAATAAAGATGCTTGTGGTATATCGTTCAATCGAAATCGGTTCAGTAGTTTTTGAGTTTTGCGCTTTCAAACATACGTACAGACGTGGTACGAATATTTTTATGTAATTTGTAAACTGTGATTTTTTTCTTTAGCAGACAAAGTAGAATTATTACTGCCCTGTTGAGTGATGTATAGGTACTGCGGTTATTACACCGTGATAGGTACTGTTAGAGACCCTGAGCCTCCGCAACGTGTACACTGTACAAGGTCAGCATTTTATCTTTTAACCCGCGCTCGCGCGAATAGGTAAAATGGAAACAGCGCCTCACGAATGCATTCCACTACAACCGGACAGCAGTGATGCCCGAGCTTTGAGAATTTTAGGATGGTCTCTTTCAAATTAACGTCGCAAAGAGTCATTGGGAATTTCCCGGCCGAGATAATCGAGCCGCGCGCTTCGCTTTTATGATCGGTTTACTACCCGCACCCCAGATTACTGTAATGAGGTTTGAAAACAATGTCGAAAAATTTTTTTTAGCTACGACAGGGTTGACCGCGGCGCGGTATGTAATAACAATTATGGTTAAAAAAATTAAAAAACGTAAAATATGTTAAATTATCCATCATTAAGAAGGAATAAGTTTTCCTCATTTTTCCGCGCAAATTGCATTCCGATATTTTTTATAGTTCATAAGTTAGACGAAAAACGCCCCAAATTTTTTAACCCGGGCCGGGAAATTCCGAATAGTTATTTGCGACGTTAATTTAAAAGAGACCATCTTAAAATTTTCGAAGCTCGGGCATCACCGTTGTTCAGCGGTCGCTGGCAACCCTCCGAACGCCGAACCGGTGAATGATTGTAGTGCGATGCGTCCCTGACGCGGTGTTGCCATTTTTGACTGTTCGCGCGCGCGTAGGTTGCAGTTTTCACGGATAACCCTGTACCGTGCGTGGTCATCGTCACCCACTTGGACCCTTAGACCTTTTCAGGCGTAGGTGCCTTAGTCGTAAACAAGCGGATTAGGCCGTGGGCCTCAAGGCCCTTCTTCCAACCGAAATTGCTTCAAACATAGAAAGTAACTTTCTCCAGCAACAGAAACGCCACTTCTACCCTCGCAATAACCAATCCCAGTTCCTATTTCCTCAACCTCGCAATAGCAACCACTGAAACGTTAATTTGGTGTCACCAATTGCCGTGAATTAAAGTGAAGTCACCGCTTTTTCGAAAATTCGAAATCTATTTAGGTACCAATATACCAAAAGTGTTTTCTACTATTTGTCTAGCTCGCGAACGTCTCTAATTGTAAATCTTTCCTTTAAAATTTAAGTTTGTTTCTGGGTACCATTTCATCAAATATGTTTTCAACGGGAACGCTGCATCCCACACAACAATGCCTCCGGAAGGTATAGGAGGATCGTTTTCTAATTTACTGTAAATGGAAGAATTTTTTAAAACGCCTCCATCCGATGTAGGGTAAACGCACCAGTAAATGAACACATTAAGGCTAATGAATGAACACTTTTATACAATTATGTTTGATTCCACGTGTTGTAAAAATTGTTTGAATATGAAGCAAGAAATTAGAAGAAGTCTCTAATTAATTGGTGCCTTATTTTAATAATTTATTTTACTCATTTTAATAAAAAATGTCCATTCACTGGTACGCGTTCATTTACTGGAACATTCACCCTACTGCAAACAATAATCGTGGCCGCCTAATGCCATTAAGATAATGCTGTGCTTTTTTTTGCAGTTGAAATTTAAACTTCCATATTGTTAAAAGCCGATAATTTTTACATGTTCTCCATCGACAGCACAACGGAAAATTTCATCTGCTACGAAATCCTTCCTCGATGTTCCCATTCTTGCGGTGTATTTGGTAGCTGTGAGTAAAAATTATAATTTTATTTTCAGAATAATGGCAGTGCCCGGTCTGAATTACAAAATAATGCCACTGCAACCCCTGCTATATGTTCTGAAATAGAATCATCTATACCGAAACCAAAAAAAAGTAAACTGTCACAGCCATCTTCAAGAGTTAGTAGTGTGAAATTGCCCCAGGATGATACAATATGCAAAGTAGAAGAAGAAGACGAATTCGATGTCTTCGGGAAGCACGTGGCAAAACAATTAAGAAAACTTTCAACTGAGCAAGGTATCATAGCTCAAGAAGAAATTCAAAGCGTGATAAGCAAGTGCCGATTACATGACCTGTATCGATCATAACAACCCAAAGCAGTGAATTTTATTTTATTTATTGTTTCTAAACGGGAGGGGATTCCCTTTAGTATACAGAAGTAAGGAGGTATATATAAAAACAATAAGAACATTAAGAAAGATGACGCTGGGTACATAAAATATGAACAACAAAACATAAAAACAATAAAATAAAGTGCTATGACTGTGACATGCGGGCGCCGCGCTAATGGCGTAGCTAGAATTAGTATTGTAGCTTTAAGTCGTTTATAGTAGTATTATTCTCGAATCCCTTAGGAATAAATCTTCTTCTATACATTGTCTTCCCATAACGGGACTCGCTCGTTTCATATTTTTGTACAACCGTGTACGCTTCGGGGGTGGATTTGGGATTTTCGGGAGGGGGGGGGGGGGGCGTAGGTCTGAGAAATAAACCAGGGACTTTTCCGATATTTTTCTGTTAAATGAAAAAAAGTGTTTTTTTAGTATCAATTTATCATGTCATAGTGGGGCGCTTTCGTTTATAGCTTACTTCTTGTAATATTCTTCAGCATTCGAATATTTTAGACATCTGGTCGACATTTAAACTCTGTTCAATTCTACTACCATGTCAGTAAAGTACACAGAAAATGTATAAAAATTAAATACAACAGGTAAAAAGAATTGCGTTAGGTAAGTTATTTATTATTGATATCACTTGTAGTTTAAACAGGTACTTATGCCACAGAACAACGACTATTTTCGACTTAAACGCTATATAATAAGTTCTTAGAATATAATAGTATGAAGATTTATACACAGTAAATATTAAGAATAGTAATATTTAATATCTCTACGCACATACCTAGTATCTTCAAGTTTGTTCGATGAATAGAGCCAGGTTTGTACCAACGATCATTCTATGCCAGAAAAACACCAGTTCTCGTCCGATCACTGAAGTTAAGCGGCATTGGGCGCGGTTAGTACTTGGATGGGTGACCGCTTGGGAATACCGCGTATTGTTGGTAACTTTTTTTTCTTCCCACGCTCCATTTTTAACTTTTATACTTAACTATGAAACGGATTCTATTGTCGGAAGTTTTGAAATTTTATTATGATTTTATGCCATTTTCGAAATAGGTTCCGCTATTATACAGGGATTAGTAGGAATATACAAATTTCTTAGGTGCATAATAATTTAGGTTACTTTGCCAATTCTGACCCTCAGATGGCACTGTCATACGTGTCAAGCTAGTGATCCTCTAGGACCTAGATCATTATACCGATCACTACCTCGACTCTAGGTGTCCGCGTTTTCTATTGGTAGACACCATTACTGATCGAAACCGGAAATAGAGACAGCAAGTAATTTTTCCTATTGGCAAAGGAATCTACCACCGCGGGAACGGTGGCGCTAGTGTGACATAACAAATATGGACGACGCAAGTATACCGTTTACTATATGTTTATATGGATTCAAAGTTATTTCTTACAGGAAAAATGTTGACAATACATTTAGACACAATTTTGGAATATGTACAAGTATGTAATGTGGGTAATTTTAGTTACACCACTTTTTGGCACTTTTATGAAAATTTAAATTGAGATAATTGTTCATTGTAGCGTTACAATTTGTTGTACAACATTTTTTTCTGCATACAATTCGTCGATACTGTGAAAATTGGTAGATCGCAATAAATGGTATACTTGCGTCGGCCATTACTATTAGTTTGCGTACCGACCGCTAGTGTCGCATGCTAATGTTCTTTTTCCTATTGGGCGAAGCAATAACATCTACCAATTGGATTCCACAACATTGAGCGAAAAGTGGGATCAGCAGCAAATTTCATTTAATACTGAAGTGCCTGTCGATTTGTGACTTCCGGGGTGCGTTCCGATTCGCGCATGGAGCGCATGATGCACAGGAAGTTGCATAGAGATGTATGCCCTGTTGGCACACGAAATTCCCTAGAATCCTTTAATTTCAGGTGCATGATTTGTGGCGCCTTTTACCATCTAGTTTGAGAGTGAAAGTGGCGCAAGCGTGCCTTCGCTTCTTCCATTTCCTCAAGAATCGGAGGTCTCCGGCCAGTGTTGATGGGGGAAGGACACCTACAGGAGCGGTGGTAATGTGTGCGTGAATTGACGGCATCGCGAAGCCAGCGAAGTGCGGGCATTGGTGGCGTTGGTGGTGCACAGGATTCCCTAGAATTCTTCCAGTTCTAACGCATCAGTTACTGCGCGCATGCGTATTTGCGACCGCGGGATAAGGATAAAATGGTGTGTATTTTGCAAATAAATATAATATTGAATAACAAGGGAAGATCCCGAACTAGGAAATTCGAAAAAATTTGAAACTTTGTGATTCTGAAGGAAATTTCCTCTTGATTACAAATCAATTTTTGTTTGCTGCCTACATTTACACTAAGGGGGTGACATTGACCGCTGAAAATGCGGTTATTTTCCGATTTCGGGTTATAACTCGTGAACTGTAAAATAATTTTTTCACAAAATGATAGATCTAATTAAAAGAAGTAACTTTTGTCTTGAAACTTTTTTTCTATCTCTTAAGTATAGTTCGCTAGTTATAACACAAAATCGGAAAATAGCCGAATTTCCAGGTGTTAATTTCACCCTCTTCGAGCGAATTTGGGCAGCAAACAAAAATTGAGTTGTAATTAGGAGGAAATCCCCTACAAATTCACAAAGTTTTAGAATTTTTGGAATTTTCGGGTTCGCGATCTTACCTTATAAGTTTGCTTCAAAGTAGTAAGAACTATGTATTGTATTTACTGTTCAAGTAACAATTATATTACGAAGACTAATTAATTAATTCGAGGCTTTCGTCTGTTATAGGTAAGCAATTCTTTCCTTTGGAAGCGTCGGTTCGTGTCAACTGGTGTAACGAAAACGCACTGGACGAGTGCAGCATTTCCAATACGTGGTTTTTAAGTGGAAGTTAAATTTAAGTAATTAGACAATGGGAATAATTCCATTATAATAATGTAAGCACATCTGTACAAAGTAACACTGTACATTATTCAGAGTATTTGAATAAACCACATGTAGAGAAAAACTGCATTTTTTACTTTACAACTGTACCCTATAACTTCCATTTCCATTTCCTTCACACTCTTCATACACAATAGTCTTAACTTATCAACTAAGTAGACGTCTTACGATATGGGCACAATGTGGTAAGTATTTGGGTAGGTAATTCAACTTCCCGCGAAAATGCAACAAAGTTGCAAGGGTCAAAATTTTTGCAACAATGTTGGAAATGAAAATGGCCTGTTCGCAACAAAAAAATTCGGTTTGCAACTTTGTTGAGATTTCGTGGGGAGTCAGATTCCGGTTAGCAACTTTGTTGAACGCCAAAATCTTCCAATATCATCTTCAGACTATTCAGATTTCACCGGATTTGGACGCCCCGCGAAAATGTAACAAAGTTGCAAGGGTCAAAATTTTTGCAACAATGTTGGAAATGAAAATGGTCTGTTCAGAAGGAAAAAACTCGGTTTGCAACTTTGTTGAGATTTCGTGGCGAGTCAGATTCCGGTTAGCAACTTTGTTGAACGCCAAAATCTTTCAATATCATCTTCAGACTATTCAGATTTCACCGGATTTGGACGCCTCGCGAAAATGCAACAAAGTTGCAAACCGGATTTTTTTCTCGCGAACAGGCCATTTTCATTTCCAACATTGTTGCAAAAATTTTGGCCTTTGCAACTTTGTGCATTTTTTGCGAGAAGCCAAATTTCGGTTTGCAACTTTGTGCATTTTTCGCGGGAAGAAGGTTTTTTTCAATGATAACACAGTTTTGTATAGTATTTTTCTCTTTATTTTCTTTAAAACATGTTCAAAATATTACAAAAAAGTGATACAATCATGTACAAATGATTATTTATGTAAGTATATAAATAATAAATATATTTTCACTCTTAGTCTATATAATCACTTCACTGTATATATAAAATCACTGTCTTCTTATGTTCATTGTTAAGGTTAACAGCTTTCCATCATTTGTCCCACTGGCAAGTTCCTGTCCACGGAGAAATATTCCCAACTTTTATCTATAACATACAGAAAAATATTTTAATAACCTGACTTGTGTATTATAGAAAATACGATAGGTGTTAGAACATAATTTCAAGTAAAACGAATAAAGAATTAAATTATCTGTCCAATTTAACCTTCACTTCATGTATTTAAAATCGAAAAAAATTAAAAAAGTTTACATGCAAAGATTGTGAAATCAGCTTTGTGCGTGGAAACGATGTAGAAACATAGACCACTTCGTCGATGATAGGAATAATTTGTGGGAATAGGGTAGGAATATTGTTGAGAAATGGTTTGGAATCGAGATAGCAACCATGTTGAAATTTCGTTAGAATATGTGGGAACTGTGATTGAATAGTAGACTAACCTCGTAGACTACATAGTAGAGGATGCAGCATGCTTAAGACGAACTTAAGAATAAGCAACGACTGGGAATACCGTCCATAAGATCGGCGCTGATCGGCGCCGCGAACTAACGAGGCAGTTTGCTCCGTGATCAAGACTTCGACGCAAGATTAATACGGCGGAAGCTTTTGATATAGTAGGTTTAAGAATAAAATTATATCAAACCTCAGCTCACGGTATAAGCGGTAACGGTTATTCGACGCCTCCTTGATAATCTGAGTAAATCGGTCGAGGGACCATAAATGTGTCGCGAATACAAATAAAACCAGGTACTAAAATGGCTTGGAAAAACTGATGAGTATCGTGTGAATGTTGATCTACACTTCTAAATTCTAATTAGAAACAACTAAAACTTTGAATCCATTTCATCCAAAAATATGTGTGTTTGAACATTCATTTACGATATTCAAATTTGTGTAAGACCTGGTAGCAAAATAATTTGAAAAGACCAATAGATTCCATTTTGGTTTGGATCTGGATTCCCAGATAGAATCAGCTTAAAAAAGAGAATAAAGTTACTCAAGAAGTTTACTATAGTAATATGCGAGTTACTTCTTGTAATTCCGAACAGATTCGATGACAAATTGTGCTAGGAAATACAGATAAATACCATCAAGATTTTTACATGCATATCCGGTTTGAAACTGATAGAAAATATTTCATCTGTTTCAATCTGCAATTTACGGGAAGAAAACCGTATCAATTCGGATTTAAAAATGTTTAATGCGGTTCTAACTGGCAGTTCCAGCAGGGTAACCCAAAGCATCCACAAAATATGGATAGATCGTACAGGTACTATTGCCCGATGAGAAGATGAGCTACTACCCACAAGCTGAAATGTCACAGGGGCAAGGGGAATCGCCGGGAATCGAAAATTAATCTAAAAATTAGAGACACATAACCTTTTTTGGCCACTTTTCATTGGCCCGCAATTTTTCATCTATTCCCGCTGATTTTGAAATCTGTCCATTATACCAAGATAACGAAGATATAAAGTAAAAAAACAAATCTTGTGTTCGATTTGATATATGTTTTTTTATTATACTTATTTAAATGTGCAATGCATTGCCATAGATTTGCTACCATACATTTTGTTTATACAATTGTACAATTTGACAAATTTGACAAATGATTGTCACATAAAAATAGGTTTACCTCACAGAGGCGGGAATTATCCCTTGGCATCCAATTTTTGTAAGGAATTTTTTGTAGCCATAAAGCTCGACGTTCTGGACATTTTGGAAAAACTCTCATAATATATCCGTTTTCTAAGGTGTTATTGCAAAATGGTGCTGCACATCCAACCATTTTTTCTTAATCAAGTTAAATGAACGAAATGTCTTGTAACGAATAACTCAGAACGGAATAAAACTAATTAAACAGAATGGAATTAAATTGTTTAACTATTCGAAACTATTTAGGAACAAGAAGCAGAAAGAAGAAGTTTTAGGAATTGATCAAACCTGAATTTATTGCAACACGACTGGATTGTGACAATGTCGGTGATCAAATGCGAAGACAAATTTCTAATGTAGTGAAGTTCATTCTTAACTCTTTTCTGTTCAACTTCGCGTTATAAGAGTTGCTGCCACAAACGTAAGAGTTGTTAAGAGTTGTCAAGAGTGGAATGGTGTGTATTTCTTTCTCTCTCGTGGGATTTCGATCAAACATGGCGGACTGTCACTAGTGTCTCTAGTGGAACATAACCCTAATCCGAAGATTACCGGAGGTGAAGAAATCGGTCGTAAAAGAATCTCCAACTATTTTCAAACCCCTCAGGTTTGCGCGGACTTCACTTTGTATCCATTTCCTTACATTCGTGTGATCCGCGTTGTAGAGGATCACTATGTCAGGCGAATGGCAGGATCTGCTGCGAATCTGCTGCCTATCTGATGTCAGGGTCCTGATGTCAGGCTCTGTACCTCAGAACACAGCCTAATGCGGACACAGATGACTACGGATCTGACGTCAGGCTCTGCGCTCTCACGGCAGACCCTGCTGCCAGTCTGACGTCAGATTTCAGACATCTGGTTATCAGGGTCTGTGTTACGTTGAATGTAACTTAAAGATAATGATTCTTCAAAACTTTCTGCACATAATCTCATGGCCAATCTATATTCGGAAGGATCCTTTGATTTCAGTTGTTGCAAAAGTAACGCGGAGCCAACTTTTTCATTTCTTTTTCTTATCCAGTTTCGCATCAAAAATACTTTTTCCTTAATTTTTTCAGCAACTATATCAATAGCTTCTTCAGAAATTAATATTAGAGAAAGTTTCACAAAATATTGGTTAAATATTTTTTTCAAATATTAAAGAGATCTTTTTTGACACACTTTTTAATATAAAAAAAATGTCGAACTCCAAATATTATGTATACAAGAATATAAAACAATATTTAGAAATTGTAAAGCAAATATTCAGGAAATGTGAAATAAATATTCAGAATAGTAAAATAAATATTCAGGAAATGTAAAATTAATTTTTAAAAAATGTAAAGTATTTGTTTTGTCAATTTTTTGCGCGAACTTATTCGGTTGATCCATCGACAGCTTTATATTAACAAAATATCAATTACCTACTTTTTCTGTTTAACAATATTAAACGGAAGGAAGCGGTAGTTCGACGAATAAAAGTTCAAACTACAAGGGAACATGAAAATCCTGATAATGCTTTCTTGTTTTATTATTCTGTAATATAAGATACATTGTTCGACAAATGATTATACAGACGTACAATACTCAGCAATTCGATTTCCGTGTATTTTACAGTGACGTCGAATGTACTTACTCCCACATCCTTCACTTTCTTAGTTATTTACAAAGTATTAATTGATGCTTGTATTTGTCCCATGACGCAGACTCGAGTCATGGATCCGTGGTATTCAATTGCTCTCGCACTCACACATTCTCTCTCTCTCTCTCTCTTTCTCTTTTATACAGACGCTTCCTTTCTCGCAATTTATCTTCACGTGTACCGCCCGTGCAAAAGTCGGACGCTGATACAAGCAGTCGAATGAAATATGCGAAAAGCGGTTCTGCTGGTTTGCTACGCGCGGTAACCTTCAACGGGAAATAAAATCCCGAGTGTACGCAGGGGCTAACAAACGAAAGGAGGGATCTTCGTGAACGGAACCGCAAAACTTTGAGCATGTTTAATTCCCGAAGCATGACAATTCGCCGCACACCAGCGTGGAACATTGTGTCTGATAGACGACGTCGCGCAAAGTTTCCAGGAAATATTTATTACCGTCTTTCCGTCTGTTTGCAGACGCTTTTGCGATTTCCTTAGAATCTCTGGGTTAGTGTGAGTACCCATCGCGATTTATAACTCGGAGCGAAGAGATCATAGATTACGAACATTGTTGTTCGCTTTAATACTCGATTGAAATTTTCTTTGCTAAGTATAACGTAACAAAATTTAGAGTGTTCAAAAATCATGGTCAAATTTTTGCCAAGTTTACACTAATTGTAAGGGAAGAGTCAGGGGAATATCTTTGCAATTAGTCAACGTAGGTTTACGAATCAACGAATCAATGATTAGTTTACCGTATCTTGCAAATGAGCAAAAATTTTATTTTACGAATAAAAGAATTGACTTTATTCGTCAAATAATCTGAAGTTAAATTATTTGACCCGTTGTTTAAATAATTTTTTTTGAGTTAATGCTCAACTCTGCTATATTATTACTTTGATGTTTATAGAAGCTCTTTCAAGTACTTTCCCTTGCCTGTGCTATCGTTAAAGACCGAATTACTAAATTTGATATTAGCCAGTAGAAGTGGGTTAAGTTCGAAGTCAATGGAAAATTGGAGAACGTCAACATTATCCATTGCCTTTTGACAAGGGCTGGGACTATTCGAATAATTTACTATTCGAATATTTTACAAGTATTCGAATGCTACGAATAAACTTCGAATATTTGAGTATTCGAATGTTATTATTCGAATACTATTCGAATACTGCTATATTCGAATACCGATGTATTCGAATAGTATGGTATGAAGTGGGTTCAAATTAGCTTACAAGATTTCACCATGACAAATGAACCTATATTCGAATAGTATTCGAATACTTAAATATTCGAATAGCATTCGAATACTGAAATATTCGAATATTATTCGAATACTTGGATATTCGAATTATATTCGTCAAATAATTAAGCAAGTGAAGTATTCGAATATTCGAATACCGAATAATTCGACAAATAGTCCCAGCGCTACTTTTGACTAATGTTAAACAGGATTTTAGTGATAAAAAAACTGAAGTTATATTCTGATTATGTTCATTTTACTGTGACAATATTTTGAAAAGAAGTGATAAATCGGCATGAAACGAGAAAAAATTATTAATAAAAAAAGGTCAGGTTTTTTACCCAGTTTTGTTGATTAATATCGACATTAGCCAAATTCAGACTTTAACCGTAACATACATATACATATACACGTTTCACAATACATATCGTCCACTTTGGCAAGATCTTGAAAATTTTTTAATTGAACAGTGTGACATTAATTAAATACAATTGCTAAATAATGAAGAGCGTCACTGATTTTACTGAAATCGAAAATAACTTTGAACCTGGACCAGGTTAATTCTTCGACTTACGTTCAGTATGTACTACAATTTTTTAAACATTTTCTAACACTTATTTTCTAATTATAATTTCTAAAATATTATAAACCTGAAACGTAATTTTTCTTCTGCCTCATTTTTATTTACTGGGAAGGAATTGTACATTGTTTGAACTGTGCAAGGTAATGCGTAGTCGAGTTCAGAAAATGATCGCGGAAGAGGGTCTAAAGAAAATGTAAAATGTGCTAACAATTTCAAGATATTTTCACACACTAATCAAGTGAATAAGGAAACCTTAAATTAATTACTTATAGCTGGAGGCTTATTCAAGTCTTCACATATGCACCTACTGAGCGAAAGGAAATTTAAAAATGTTCTGCAAGCATAATCTTAATTTTCTATCAACTTCATACAACATAATTTTCCAATGAAAATAATTTTAAAAGTTACTGATATTTCCCATTTTCCCCAGAAATTTCTCAGAAATTCGATATTTTGATTAACCAGTAAGTTTTTACAGATCCCTAACGGTTGTGCCTAGTTCCTGCAAATCTGAACGGAACGGAAATCGACAATCTGACACACTTATCACACACGCGCGCACGCACATGCACACAATCTTCAGTTAAACAAGCGCGTACATGAAATTAACAAATCTCTCGCAAGATCGTTTTCAACCCATTTGCATCACAGAGCGAAATATTCCGCGAAAAATGTCTGCTCGTAGCGGAATATTCCGCAAATTGATTTTTTTTTTAAAAAATGAAAGAAAGAGAAATTATGAATGACTTTATAAATTACACATGATCCGTCGTGTTTCGGTGATACAGGTTTACTGTTGTCGTTAGAAGTGAATGTCATACAATTTACATGCGTGATACAAAAGGGTTGATAATAAACTATAAAGAAACGTTCAAGTTGTGATAGCATCCCTTAACGCAAGACATCGATATCTCTGTACAAAGATTTACATTTGATAGAACAGATATTATAGAGAGTTCCATAAAGTGCACGATAGTGTTCTTTTAGAGCGTTGATAGGCGATCGGTCAAAGAAAAACTTTTAGCGACAGGTCGTTCGACGTGTTGCAACCTCGCAGGTATTTTCGCCTAGCCTGTTGTATCGCGATCCGCGTGTCAACTCCTTAGAACTCTTGTTTCGACAATTGTGATTGAGAGTGAAAATAGAAATTCAGCCCTAACGTTTCGACAGCACTTCTCTAACATTAAATATTAACTATCGTTATTATCGTACAACGTTCAATGCTATATACAGGGGTAATTATAGAAAAGTTCAGCAACGTCGTCGCCCTTACAGATATCAGTTTCTAAATTCACGACCCGTTAATAACGATTACCGTTCGGTGATGAAATATCAGTTAACATCCCCCCCCCCCCCTGTTGTCCTCGAAGACATAGTTACACACGATCAGAAGTGTTGGATTACGCTCGGTTTACATTACGCTGCAATTTCATATAGGATTCGCTGCAACGGAAGGACGGCAGAAAGCAAATCCCGCCGATTCGACAATTGTGGAAATTGAATCAGCGTAAAACTATTTCTACCCTTTCCAGAACTTCCTTTCCGTCTAATGCTCCACTCAATCCTTTGCTTGAGCAATCGACAAACGTTCTCTTCTATTTCTTCGATTGTGCTTCGTGTTTCGCGAAACTCGGATAGCCGTGGCCATTTTCTTTGACGCAACGAAACCGATATTTTTATACGTCTTGTATTACGTCTCTCGGGGATTTAAGTTTAGTCGCTTTCTTTGATCCATGTAGACACGAAGAATAACCGTAAGCCAGAGATGGTTGAAATATTTAAGTAAATGGAAATATCGCCCAGCTGTGGCTAACAGATAAAAGTTAAAGAAATTCTTCGTCATGTGTTGTTTTTTTAGTCGTCGAGCGTTTCAACTTGAGCGTCGAATAAATTTTTCAACTTTAACTTTAACATTAACTTCAACTTTATTCGTCGAAATTGAAGTTAAAGTTAAAGTTAAAGTTAAAGATAAACTTACAGTTACAGTTAAAGTTAAAGTTAAAGTTAAAGTTACAGTTAAAGTTAAATTTAAGGTGGAAAAATTTACTCAATGCTGAAGTTGAAACACTCGACGAATAAAAAAATTAACTTTATTCGTCGAATAAATTTTTCAACTTTAACTTTAACTTCAACTTTATTCGTCGAAACTGAAATTGAAATTAAAGTTAAAGTTAAAGTCGAAATTAAAGTTAAAGATAAACTTACAGTTACAGTTAAATTTAAAGTTAAAGTTAAAGTTGAATTTTATGTTACAGTTAAAGTTAAATTTAAAGTGGAAAAATTTACTCAATGCTGAAGTTGAAACACTCGACGAATAAAAAAATCAACTTTATTCGTCGAATAATCTAAAATTAAAGTAACGTTTATTCGATCCATTATTTAAATATTTTTTTATTCAGTTAATGCCCAACACTGCCGCAAGCCTTTTGTTATGGTCGAACACTATTTTGCGATAATATAATTGACTTTTTTCACCAGCGAAATAGAATGATCAATTTGATAAAATTGATAGATACAAGATGGAGTTTTTACTCCTGTACGTGAAACAAGAATCTACCAATCAGAATCCCGCTGGACGTTATTCTTGCGAAAATTGTTGCGCTAAACTTTCGCGGCCGCTGACGAACGCTTTGAACACGGTTATACATATTTCCCTGGGGGATAAGAGACAAGACCAGAACGCAAGGAGGCGAGATCAGAAGACCCGCGGAAAGAAAATCTTATAAAATAAGAAACATCGTGATAGGAGTTTCTGTGATGGGAATTCGCATTGGAACCAAGGATAACATTATACGCCCATTCCGCGCAGAAACGGTTTTTCTTCATCAGTTATTATGTCTTGAATACGGATTTGTCAAATGGCAAATTACTTTCTACAAATTTCCGCAATGCCAGGATGAGGAATAGAGGAAAAACATTTGAAAAAGCATTTTCAAATTCCGACGACAAGGAGAGAGAAAAATGTAATTCTATGTACGAGGTGTTAAAAAAGTAATGGTGACTGTTTTCTGGGGTAAACCTACGCTTCTGGATCGGTGGAGATTTGTAAAAAAAAATTCTGCGAAATAGTTTATAACATTGAAAATTGATTAAAGTGGTATCGGCGTACTATTTTATTTAATTTTTACGGTCGAAAATTTAAATTCTAAAATTATCAAATTGAAAATTAATGTTAACTTTTTTTACATCTATATATTCTGCTTCCTGAAAGGAGAAAGAGTCTAAAAGGAACCATACACCGCAAACGCACCGTTTTCTAAAAAACTTGATTTCAAATCATTTTGAAAAAATGATTTCATCGACTGTATGGATCACTTCATACTATCAAAATTTTATCAATTGCATCAACTTTTACGACATGTGGTTCCTTATAGACCTTTTGCCTTTTCAGCGAGCAGAATAAAAATTACCATTAATTTTCGATGTTACAAAGAATTTCGCAGCAAGCTTTTTTACAAATCTCCACCGATCCAGAGATGTTGGTTCACCCTCGAAAGCAGTGACCATCAGTTTTTTAACACCCTATACAGTATCCGCGAAGCAGGTTCGCAAGTGGAATTGGCCATTTTTGGTCAGTTCATCAGAATTTCTGTGGCAGAAATCTCACATGTTCTTTACTCTTTGCTATCAAATTATGCACATCGTATAAATTTTTATCTCTTACCCATCGAACCATCCGCAGTTTCGCGTTTTTATTGATTCTAAGATTTGAAACAGAAATTTGAACACAATATAAACCTCGATAAACCTCTATAAGAATGAAAGTAAAATGGCAAGTAGTTTTCCTCGGTAAATTGCTCAACGAGTGTGAGGAAGTTTGCTTGGCCAGCTAGGTTGGATCGATGGTTGGATGGTCCGGTGCGAGCGTAAAGTTTGTCCTTGGTTAACGGCGACGACCCTCCATCGAATCACCAATCGAGTGATAACGATAACTCCAGCGACTGCTCAAGCTAATATCGATTGTCATTAGACACCACGCGAAACTCGCTCGCCTGTTTGCTGCGCAACCGAAACCTGCGGTTCGGCGGCGCTCGTCCCCGAAATTGGAACGGCATACATTTCCTCTCCTTTTTTTTTTTCGCGTGAAAGGATCTTAGCATTTGATTCGCTTATATCTTATGATATGTTACAAGAAACAGAAAAAGGGACACTTCTTTAGGTCGCTACTGCACGCGGCTTTTTCGTCGGTTGCACAGAGCAGGCTGTACGCGAATTTGATTTTCGTTAGGGTTCGGTGCCGCAAGCTGTCCACCCTTGAACGTGGAAAATCAATTTTGGGTCAGTTTTTTTGAAGATCCTGTGTAAAATGAAATATTTTCATCGCTGAAAAATATAATTAAAGAGTAGATAACTGAGGACCTTGCAATAAGAGGCGTGTAACTCCATCTTCAAAAAAATTGTTTGTAATATTATTGCTTTGACTTAACGTTAAAAAGACAACACTACTTGAAAAATATATGTTTTTGCACAATAAGTAGTAGTTGCTGAGTTTGTTAGTTTTCATTTTTATTTTTGGCTAATTTTTCAAATCTGGAGCAATTTTTCAAAATTCGCAATAAATCGCTCGATGTAGAATTTTCTTTTACGTATATCTCACGTCAAAACTCAGAAAATGTTAAAAATTCAGGTCCTCAATTGTGGAGTAGACGCGTGGAACGTAAATATAAGAGTACGTTGATTTTAAATAATTTACGATCGTGGGAATGGTCATATGTATGTTTATATAAATAATAGTACGCGCTGTTGATTACCTGTATGGATTTCAATAAACTGTAGCAATAAGACGAATAAAATGAATAATTAAAGGAACCTAAAGAAATGTGTACACGAAAGAATATTTTTATGGCAAAAAGGGTGAGCGGATAATTTCGCATTGTTTCCAAAGCCTGCTCTGCACCGACGAAAATGATATTTTTACAGTTAACTCACAGCTATACACTTCGCACCCCATAATCTCATATTCTATCACGAATACCGATATTAAACAGTGTGGATATTTTTATATGCAACACTCTTAAAGATTAGTGCTTATCCGTAACAGTACTTTAGTTATTGTTCTTGAGCACAGAATTTGAATGTGATTTTTGTTTCATTGATTTCGGCGTCTAGTCGATGGGCGTTGCCTGATGTACACACAGAGAATAATCGCTCGCATTATCATGGCTGACAATTGTTTATCGTCGAAAGTATTACGTGGTCTGCAAAGCCTGCATAAACAATCGCCAGAAGCTTGGTGAAATATAAAAACGTTCCCGGTAGAAAAATCGAGAATAAAAGTGGGCGTTGTATAAAAGTTAATGTCGCGTTAAAAGATTGTAAATTCACCGATTACAAGTATAAAAAACTTACTTAACTTCCTCCCTTCAGAAACGTTCACTTCTTATAAAACGTACTTATCGATATTTATGTATTAAAAATGTACGGTCTTTTTATTCGGCGGCATACTAATTTTCGCGGCTGACGCTTGCATCAAGCAGCGTCGAGCAATTCGAGAAATTGTTAGCATGTGGATAATTTATCGACGAGCTTAATACGAAAAAGAACGGTGTATACACATGCCTTGTAGACGTTCCATCTTACAAACTAGACGCAAAAATCGTTTTTGTTGTGTTATAGACAAGAATGTGTTTACCTTGCGAGTGCTTAAATGTGGAAGTATACATACTGTTACAAGTCTCTATCTAATTGTTAGTAGGCGTGTAGAAACATTGAGCCGGTCTCATCGTAAGTTAGAATGTCATCTCCGATTGAAACTTTATTTATCGAATTTCTTTCTTTCTGTTTAAAAAAGTTATTCAAACGTATAAAAGAAGCAGTAGAAAATGTTCGTAATTTTTTTCCTTCCTGTTATTAGAAAATGTAAAACGTATTCGTAAATATGTTCCCTTTTCTTTAATGTCGTGTGCGAACACTACCAGCAACACAGAGAGAACGTTCATTAAGAGTAGTTTTGGATTAACATAGGAACGTCTGCAGGAAGTTCAGGAAATTCCTAGAACATTTAGGAGACACTTTGTGTATCTTGAAGACGTCTTACTGAGAACTTGCGTAGTGCCATTACTGACTTTGTCAAGTGTGACAATAATGAGTGCACTATCGCAAAATTAGCTTGTGTTCCTTTTACATAACTTCTTTGGTTCCTTTACTAAACAATCACACTAAAATTTATTATTCTAAATAATAAAGTGTTTGACATTTTGCGTTGCCAGGTATACTCCTCTTAGGAGACAAATGTCTACGATGTTCCACTACAAATGATTGATCGCTTTTTTTAGATTGAAAGTTAAGAAATAATTCGATAACAATTAATTCGGAAATTCTCTGTGGCAAACCATCCCCGAAGGGGGCGCGAAAGTAATAGAGGATTGGTTGGAAAATAGTTTTCTAAAAATTCAGTGTTCAACAGTTTGCTCGCAGAGAAGTTGCAATTTAAATATTCGATCGTCGTTCGCGGTGAAAATTGCGCACGAAATTGAAAAGTTCCGTTTTAACCTCGGAGACGACATTCCACCTATTATCAGTCGTTGCTCGAATGCGTACTTTCTTTGAAAATCCTGCATCTCCCGTGTCCAATGAGAATGCTCCCCTCTGGATTTTAAATTTGTGCGGTTTAGGGTTGAACCTCGAAGACTACACGAAAACAGTCCATCGACCGCTGACATACACACCAGTTCGTTAGACGAGTCTCTCCGAACGAAACAGGTCGTCGAATGTTTAAAAACGAAGAGGACAATTTACGAATGGACACAGTAAAAATTGTCGCTCACTACCCTCGACGGCGAAACCAACGAAATGGCCTCCCACGAATTCCCTCGTCATTCGCCACTGTGATAGAACGATTACTTCTCTATTCTTAACATACACGATGCGTTTGCCTATCGAACGAGAACGTTAAACTGTTCCGCGGGTGCGTCCTCGAACGTGTCTGCTCACCAGGTTGCCCTTCACTTCGTTACCTTTAAACCAATCGCGCCCGAGGAGAGAGAGAGAGAGAGTGTTTTACATTTCGGTGTTCTCCTCGGCCTCCTCGTCGACCTTCGGCAACATGTAAACACCAGGAATCGACGGTACGTGATCTTCGAGCTTGAGGATCGGCTTGCAGTCCCTAGTGACGTCCACCTGATTGAAAGAGTCCTTTAAGATATTTATTTCGTTCTCGTGGGCGAACAGGCTGGTAGGCGGTTCTGTCCCACATATGTCATTCTCGTCGGTGCCGTTCCTGTGGCACAGGTTGCCAGACGGAAATTGTCACGAGGTCAGCGCGAAGGGGTCCGTCGACAGCTCGTCCACGCTCGGGCTGGCTTTCACCGGCTCCGACTTCTCCACTTGATGGCTCAACCTGTGGACGATCTCGTCGTGGAGGATGTTGAAGCACATCGCCGTCAGGGCCATTCCGGACATTATGTAGCAGGAGCAGAACCAAATGGTCACGTTCCGCGACTCGTAAAGGCTTTGGTGGGGATAGGAACCGGGAACCATATCGCCGAACCCGATCGTGCTCAGGCTCATGAAGCAGAAGTAGCTTGCATCTGTAGTTGGAGACGGAACATGAAGCTTAGCTCACCGATACACGTAATATTTTCTTATCGTACACGTAAAATATAGCTTGCATTCATTAGGAATTATTTGAGGCAGTCAGAGCAACAATGGACTACCCACATTTTTTTCGAAATTGAATTAGTAGCAATAACGTGTTCCAATAGGCTCTACTAACCATATAAAATAGGAAAAAAAACATTTTTTTTAATGTGGGTTGGTCCGTTGTTGCTCCGACTGCCTCATTTAAGGGCGGGTTTTGGCCAGGTTGTCGAAAGATGTGTGTTTTGTTTGTGAATCTTTTTCGGGTAAAATGAAGTGGTACCTTTTTTTCATTTGTTAGGTGTAGAAGAGGATTCTGTGCTTTTCGTTTTAGAGTCTATAAAGTGACTTCGAACTGATTATGAGTTATCTTCCTGCGTTTTAGGTTGTTTACACTTTACAGCGTCTACATTCGATTGTTGTCAACATTTTCTTACCGATGCATACTAGGGTGGCCCTTATTTATACGTGTTGATTTTATTGTATTATTTTGCTCTAACCCACTATAACGGTGCTATGTGCTATAAATATAATGCCTGAAAAAGATTATTGCAATCGGACAACAGGAAAGGGTGCCCACCAGGCCTTAAAGTTTAGAATTCATCAATAGTTTGAATTTAAAGAATTTCTAAAAAATGGTATGCCCTGTTGACATTTTGTTCAAATAATATTGGAAGAGCATTCGATTTTCTACAATTACTGCAGATATAAGTTTTTCGTGCTCCCAACCAATTTTTAGGTAATGGCGTTTAAATATAGAGAGGTCCGCACTACTCGCGTATAGGGTTGTGACTATTTGTCAAGTTTTTCGGTATTCGAATATTCGAATACTTCAGTTGCTCAAGTATTTGACGAATATAATTCGAATACACAAGTATTCGAATACTATTCGAATATTTAAGTATTCGAATATTTAAGTATTCGAATACTGATGTATTCGAATAGTATGGTGCGAAGTATAAATCGGGTTCTTTAGGTTCATTTTTTTTACAAGTTTTTATTTAGTTTCAGTTGTGAGTTTGTTAGTTTGTCAGGGTGAAATCTTGTAAGCTAATTTTGACCCACTTCAACATATACGATGGGCTTGAAACTTTGCTTTTTAGTGAAAACATTGTATTGTCATCGAAACTACGTATGTCTGTAAAGTTTCAAGCCCATCAGAAATGTTGAAGTGCGTCCAAATTAGCTTACAAGACTTCACCCTGACAAACTAACGAACTCACAACTAAAACTAAATAAAAAACTTAAAGCTTGTAGAAAAAACCGAACGTAAAGAACTTGATTTATAATTCACACCATACTATTCGAATACATCAGTATTCGAATACATCAATATTCGAATAGTATTCGAATACATCAGTATTCGAATAGTATTCGAATAATAACATTCGAATACTCAAATATTCGAATACATCAGTATTCGAATAGTATTCGAATAATAACATTCGAATACTCAAATATTCGAATACATCAGTATTCGAATAGTATTCGAATAATAACATTCGAATACTCAAATATTCGAAGTTTATTCGTAGTATTCGAATACTTGTAAATTATTCGAATAGTAAATTATTCGAATATTCCCAGCCCTACTCGCGTATCGACAATACGTCACGCTCTACAGATGGTACGTGCAAAGTGCGGACCTCTCTATATTCAAACGCTGTTATCTAAAAAATCCTTGGAAGCACGAAATTTTATATATACAGTAATTGTAAAAAATTTAATGCTCTTTTAGTATTATTTGAACGAAATTTCGATAGGGCTTACCATTTTTGAGAAATCCTTCAAATTCAAATTATTGATAACTTCTAAACTTTAAGGCCTGGTCGGCACCCTTTCCTGTTGTCCGATTGCAATAATCTTTTTCAGAGACTATTTTTTTTATGAAATGGAACCATATTAGGGGGTGAGAGCAAAAGAAATCGCAGGTTGAAAATAAGGGTCACCCTAATGCACACTTCGACGCACTCGACGATGTCCGAAAATGTGTCGATGACTTTATCGCTTCATTCCACGAAATTGTCCGAAAGATGGGGGAAAGACATTCATACCAATGGAGAGTATTTTAATAATTGGGCTTATTTCAATTTTTGTTAACCCTTTAGCGCCAAACGTATCATATATGATACATTTTTTTTTTTTGCCATTTCGCCGTTTGCATTCGCATTTCGCTGTTTGTAACAGTTTAAGTGATACATGCTTAGCGTAGTTTTATTCACTGAAGAAATTTGGACCTATCTGAACCCTGTATTCTTTGGTTTTATGCATTTTGACCTCTCAAAAAAAATTTAAAAAAAAAAAAATTCTTTTTTGTATAAAAATATATAAATTCATATCATTTTTAACGATAGAAACAAAACGGGATATTTTTCCTACAACGGGATCTAGGTGCGGGCGCTAAAGGGTTAAAGTAAAGATCGAATTTTACTGAAAAAAGCACAGAACTCTTTCCTGCACCTAATACTTTCATTTTGTAATACAGTGATCGAGCTATCCCTCCTATCTGTAAAGTGTAAGGGAAATTATTTGGAGTTTTGTTTACGGAGAATAAGTTTAATTAACAATTTAAAAAGTTGTTTATAAATTTCGACCGTACTAATTAATATAAATGTTTTCGGCGCACTGATTCGGTCAGTTTAAATTTTTTTTTTGTTTTTTTTTTGTTGTTTTAACTGACCGAATCAGTGCGCCGAAAACATTTATTTTAATTAACAATAGTTTCGTTTATGGAAAAGATTTAATTTCTGCCACCCCGGTGGATTCTAATTACATAATTGCAAATTGATGAGATAGATATGTCTCGAAGAAATAAACCGACCTACTTGAACATTTCACTTTTCAAATAGAAATAATTTTTATTGAAGGACGAACTTCAGTGCAGCACAAAGTGCCGAAAATAAAAAACGGCTGCACTTTAATTAAAGTCAGAGGTATTGTTTGTAGGAAATATATTGGATTTGTAAATTTTTATCGGGACCTAGATTCATCATCCAATTTTTAAAAAAATGAAAGGACCAAGTTGGTTTATTTAGACGCGAGATATGTTTCGCAAATTCGAAAAAATCCCCTATCAACATATGCACTCTAAATAATGAATGCAGACTTTCAATTTTTTCAACTCCAGGGACCAAAACCCTCTCTTAAAGCGTGAATAAGTTATCTGCAATGTTTTCAAAAAAATTGAAGAGGCTTTCCAATTTAATATCTGGAAAACATCCTCGACTGTTAAAAGCGTATCGCAATGGTATCGCATTTACCAATTCTGATCATTTGTTATTTTTTCAAACGCGCATCATTTGGCGCTTAACAAGTCGCATGCGATACACTTTTGAGAGGGTGGGAGTATTGTTCTGCGGGAATTGCCGCGTCTCTGTTACACGTACCTACAAAGGACCAGCCGTCTAACTTGTGCAGAGTGAAAGCACCTGCCACAATGTAGCACAGCATTGCGCCCAGACAAATGCTGATCGGTGCGAGTATAGTAACGTTGGGCCTGTCACCGGAGCCAAGACTCGACACTTCGTCCTTCGGGCTGGCCTTAATTTCCACTGTGCTGGTGAACGTTGACGCGTTCGCGCGGACGTAAAAGGGCTCCTGCAGCTGCAATTGCTGCTGCTGCTGCACCAGCTCCTCCTGCTGCCTTTTCTTCCTCATTCGTCTCTCTTTCTCCTGTATCCATGCCAATTTAAAAGCAATTTTTAAGATCGATTTACGAACAGAACCACTTTCCACTACTCTCGCGCGTTACTTGGGGGGTCGTTTTCAAAAATCTGCCCCGACAAGATTGATGTGGCGCGGCTGGCTACAGTTCCTTTCAGGGGAACGCGTATCGGGAGCAATCGTCTAATTACTTGATCGAAAAGGGGACAACAGACGGGAATTTAAAAGGTTTCAAAGCAAGAAATAACAGCGTATCGTTGAAATATATAAATGGACGTTTTAGAAATATTAAATGTACAGACAGTCAACTTTTATTATGTAAACAGTGGCGAGCTGAATCTAAAAATATTGGTTGCCAAAAGACAAAGGGGGCTCACCTACAACTACATATAAGGCTATTGTGTAATTTTTATGAGAAACAAATAAAATGTTCAGAAGATAAATAAGTAGCAAAAAGGTACAATTCAAATTTCTGTAAAATAAATTTATATTGCGCGTAACTCGAATCAGAATTATTTTCTCAGTTATTTATTATATTCTTAAATATAAAGTATCCTCGAAAAATGATTTTATTAGTTTCTTTTATTAAAATAGTAATGCAACTTCTATTATATGTTGAAGCTACTAAAAGGTCGTTAATATTTTCAACATATTTTTCAACAGTGCTTTAGAATGTATTTCTTACGCACTGGACAATGCAGTGTAGTAAATCCTTTGTAGTCAGATTTAATTCACCTTTGTTAGAAACTTTTCAAGTGTTATTTGTAACATAAAGGGCCAAGCAGCAAAAATATGTTCTACTCATTCTAATGATAAAACTCGACATGTATAAGTACATTTGCAAGCATCCCTTTCTCTACATTTGAATCTTTCAAATTTGCAACTCAAGAAAACTGGACCATACTTAGAATTTATATTTATATAAATATATATTTATATATAGCCTATAGAATTTCGATTGTGCACTTTTTGACAATTGTTTACTATTTAATTGACAGATTTGAAACAACAGTTGACTAACATAAGATGAGTTAGAACTCCATCACGTATGTATCATAACTATGTGTTGTTAAATAAACATCTAATTGTAAGTAATAATTAATTCATATTAATGCACTAGAAGTATAACCTTTCCCCATTATAATAGCATATAGAATCGATTCTTATCAAATGTTCCACAATTTTTACAAACACTATATTTATATGATAATTTCATATCATTACAATAAGTAGAATATACATATACATATATATATATAATGCTACACATTAGCCCCACATTTTGGGAAAATCATTTTTCTTAGATAGCGATTGGTAATTTCGTAATAAGTTAATAATAATAATAAGTCTTCTTAATCCCTTCATCGAATTATATTAAAAGTAGAAGATGCAAAGTATGAATGCAGTATAGTCGACATCATCCATATCAATCTTTCAGTTTACATTTATTAACGCTTGTCGCAGCGTAGTTTTACAGTACTTAGTATTTATCTACTCACCTCCATTCGTCTTTCATCGTAGCAACAATAGCCGCAGTTTGAGCAAAGGCAGCAACAAAGAGCTCGAGTAAAAACACCTCTGGCGCACCTAGATAACAGACCTCCAGCGCTCGACAAGTAGACCAGGGTTAAAGGGATCCCGAGGCTGGCGTAACCCATGGTTGCGATCTTACCCCATGTAGATTTTGGTGCTATGCTGCCGCAACCTGCAAGCAGAATATTTGACATTTGAGCGGGGTACTCTCGCAAAGTATACAACGTTTCCAGCACCCTTTGTCTATGGCTAACTTAATTCTGCGAAATTTTGAAAGGGATCCTTGTATTTCTTACGAAACTACGGTAATTCATGACTTCAATTATGCGTAATAAATTAGGAGAATTTCAATGGCGGTTAAAAATCTTCGCGCTTATTATAGAGAAAAAAATATAGAGTGTTTGTAAAAAATGTGGAACATTTGATCAGGATCGATTCTATATGCTATTATAATGGGAAAAGGTCATACTTCTAGTGCATTAATATGAATTAATTATTACTCAGATGTTTATTTAACAACACTGTGAAATTTTTTTTCAGAATTTTTTTGCTATTTGTCGAATTATTCGGTATTCGAATATTCGAATACTTCACTTGCTGAATTATTTGACGAATATAATTCGAATATCCAAGTATTCGAATACTATTCGAATATTTCAGTATTCGAATACTATTCGAATATTTCAGTATTCGAATGCTATTCGAATATTTAAGTATTCGAATACTATTCGAATATAGGTTCATTTGTCATGGTGAAATCTTGTAAGCTAATTTGAACCCACTTCATACCATACTATTCGAATACATCGGTATTCGAATATAGCAGTATTCGAATAGTATTCGAATAATAACAGTCGAATACTCAAATATTCGAAGTTTATTCGTAGCATTCGAATACTTGTAAAATATTCGAATAGTAAATTATTCGAATAGTCCCAGCCCTAGTCTCAAGATTATAGCTGCACAGTTTCAAAGTGGATCTCGAAAAATTCTGGGAGCTACGGGAGGTTTTGTATAGATTGCGCTCACAATCGAGTGCACACATAGGTAACTTGGTGTCAATCACCGGGAAAATTTATGTCTAAAAATCCAAATGTATCTAATAAGAGGGATTATGAGCTTATATATTGTTTAAAACTAGGTAGAGAATGACTGGCCACGACAAGACCGTAGACAGCTGCGATCTTTGAGCTGCAGAAAATAACTTCTGTCGAAACTTTAAACGCGATTATCTCGAAACTACATTTTTCAAACTGGATGCATTGATAACACAGTCAATTTTTATCGGATTCGCTTGAAATTTTCAGGGAATATTCGTAATACAATTATCTCCAGTTGCACGTACCAGTTTTTTGATCGAATAATTCATTCAATAGTAACATTGAAAAAACATGTTGATTTTTTATACTTTTTGCTCAAGATTTCTTCTTATGGCACTAGGCAGTCGTTTTTCGTGAGGAAGAGACTCTGTCCTTTATTTATTTGTAAAGAAATGAAAGCACATCCAGGTGTACCCTTTTACCCAATGTTTATTACTACCATACAGATTGAGAAATAAATGGTAAGAAATATATATGTACTCTAAAAATGGCGCTGCAAACGGGTAAACATTTTAACGGTTTTCCGTCGTTTTGCCCTAATATCGGTCTTAAAATGTGACGTAATTCGATTTTAAAGGTGTGATTGTTGTTTGTTGGATTCATTGTTTCCGACCGAACCTATAAAAACAGAAATTAAATCAAAATTATACGATCGGTGGCCGAAAAATGGCGATTTTTCCGAGAAAAATTCGTTCTTGCTTGTGCGCTACTAAAATCCGGTGACTTTTTAATTTTTTTATGAAAATCTCGAATTTTTACGGACCATATCAGAGGTTTGGTCGGAAATGGCACATGTTTTACACATCCTGTAATTTTTTCAAGTCGATCTGAACCTCCATTCGCTCACAATCAGGTACAAACGAAGAGAAGAAAATATTCGAGAAAAACGCGTTTAAAGTTTCTGGGCAAAGGCGGCGCTATAGGTTATCGCTTGACGTTTTTAGCTGTCAAATCTATAATTTTGCGAATTTTACTATAAACCAAGCGGCATTTTATTCAGAAAGGATAATACTTTTGGAAAATGCAATAAAAAAAGATCAATGTTTCGACTGCCTAGTCCCCTTAAGTCCGCCATTTCTTCAAAAATAAATATTTTTTTAAACCCGTACGTGCAACTGAAGCTATTGAAATATACTTTAAGAAACCGTTCGAAATTTAAAATTCGGATGAAATTCTTTTGTGCAGAGCCTAACGTTATCGTATGCTGTGGCCATACTACCGAAATTTTTTCAATCTCAAAGCATAAAATATTAGGTAAAGATATGTATTTTTCAGTTGGTAATAAAGATTTTTCGTAGAAAGTTACATTTCATTATAAAAGAATGTCTTGAAAATAGCCTTTATTTTCGACCGTCACAGTGGCTTCCCCCCTTAAGTGAGAGTGGCAATGAGCTTTCCTACAGATATAATAATAAATTCATATTTCGTAGCAAATATCTGTAGAGTCTGCTTTGCTTTTCTTTTAATGTACCCGTTAATAAATATTATTATTATTACAGCCAAAGACGTGAGATAATTAATAAAACAATTATTAATGCAATAATCTTAATACTTCCTTAAAAGAAATTTTACAAGAACGACAGTTTTCAGGTCCCTTTAGGTGCACGCCACCCTTAAACGCCGTCCATAAAATACCCAGAGTCACTTGTACCAGCGCTGTCTGCCAATACGCAGACTCCCAGGCGCGCAATTACAAGTTGCCCAGCAGCCCCCGCGGCAAATTTTTCATCTCAAAATTCCGATATGGTAACCGCAGAAAATGTGTATTGGCCATCGTATGTTTCGCTGCTTCCGTATTTCACGGCCTTTCCGCCGGCAGTGCATCATCCCAACCTAAAACAGCTATTTTCCCCCCGTAGATAAAAAGTAGAAGAAAAAGAGCGTCGTCGAATGGCGCATGAAATCCCGATAGCCGCGTACTCATGGCCATCCCTGGCGGCGATTAATCCTAATATCGGCAATACCGTATTGCGACGAGGGCTGGAATTTACATAGAAAGTACAATATTCGTAAATGGATGTTGGTGCTTGGGTAATCTGCTGATCTGCGCCAAAAAGTCCAGTCGTTCCGCGGGCACAGAGGGTTGGAGGGGAACGGTGACGGGGGGGAGGCATTTTCGGTAGACGAAGAACCGTGTTGTAAAAAAGGGCGGAGGGGCGAATCGATCAGCCCGACGCCGCTTAAGATAATGGATCGCCTATTGGAATTGCTCTGGGCCATGCATGATAGCGGCCTCAAGTGCATCGTCGATGGAATTGCGCTCCCGGAAGCCTCGCGGAACTCCGCGGGAGCCTATTCGTCACTGTCGTTCCGCCTTATCGTTCGCGATGGTGTGACCCTTCTCGTATCCGTTATCTGTTACCATTTGTTAGGGGCTCCGGCAGATTGTCAGCCTGAATTTTATTGGTCGGAGAACAACAATATATGGAGTGAAAGTGCAGACTGTAACGGATCTGTTGATCGTGTGTGTCGCGCGCTGGGGTTCTTCTACGTTCAAGAACACGATAGGGGAGAGGTGCTATAAAAGGGACACTTTTGTTCAGCGTCCATTTCTGACAATCGGAGTTGTGCAGAATTACAATTGAATTACTCCGTGAATTATTATTACAAAATAATTCAATTACATCGTATTCGATTACATTGTAATTCGTAATTCAGATCTCAATTCGTAATTGCAATGTATTTGCAATTGTAATTGCATAGTACAATGTAATTGAATTATAATTACGAATTAAGAGGTAACCAAATTGAGTGGTAATAAGAGGTGAGAAAGAAATATGTAGGTAAAGGTTTCGAACAGAAAAAAATTATTATGAGTGCTGAATATGGTATTATTCATAAATTTATAATATATAAAGAGAAATAAACTCCTTCATTACATTTTTTCCCACTTGTTCAGAGTTTTCAGCTGTAATTTAATTACATTGTATTTCGATTACGTCGTAATTCAATTACACGCACAATTACAGTAATTAGGAATTGAATTAATTGAAAAGTTTAAATTATGTAATTGAATTACAATGTAATTCAATTAGCACAACTGTGCTGACAATGTCGTTATAGGAATTTAAAAAACAAGTACATCAATAGAAAGCATGTTTAATCCCCTTCAAGAAAAGTATAATAAAAACTCATCGATTATAATAGAAAATAACAAAATCTTCGATTTTCAAATAAGTAGCAAATGTCCCTTTTACGAGTAGGTGGTTTTAAATGGGACAGCATAAGTCATAAAAGGGACACGTTAATAAAAATAAACTTATTAAGTATTACAATTATAATTGTAAATCTTAATGATTCAAAACAATGGAATCTATGAAAAAATTAACTCTTTGTAACATAAATCATCAATATTTTTGACTATCTTTATAGATTGTGACTTATCGTTAAAGCTTTAGCAGCTTTTTTAGTTATAAAGGAACATTTTTTATATAATTTATGTCTTACAAACTAAGTTCAACATAGGAATACCCACGAGTGGTAAATATAAGTATATAAAAAATCTATAAAATAATAAAATAAATAATAAAATAATATTTAAATAATAAAATAGCTTAAAATTAAATCCTACTTGAACAAAAATGAGACTAATTGTACTAAATAAGCAGGTGTCCAGCAGTACATGTGTATGGAAGACTTGTTATGCTGTCCCTTTTAAGACTATAAGTGAGTTTAACATAATATAACCTCAAAACAAAGAAAACAATCAATTAAGCTTACTTACTAAGTATTTTCCTTTCAGTTGAATACAGAATGTTTTAATAGTTGTTTATAAATTTCGACCGTACTAATTTTTTTAATGTTATAATAGTTCAACAGTTTGTATATATCTGGTTCTCAGAAAACGACACAGAAAATCAACGAAAATTTTACTTTTACTGCCGAAAAACATCAACCGCGGATTATTACTCTGTTGCAAGTGAGACCGCAGTGAAGTTTACGTCAAATGACTGGGCACTAGTGTTGTTATAAACAGGAAAATAACTTGCATGTGTAATGCGTTTAGAATTTTGGCAATTCAATTTGTCCCTTTTAAGACCTGTCCCTTTTATGGCACCCCTACTTCTCTTGCTGTACAGTTTGTTATTCGAACTTTTGCGATTCTTTTTTTATATTATTTAGGCTATGTCCTTTAGCATTCTACTTTTGCTAGATATTGAAGATAATTATGTAGGGTAACCCAACCAGTGAATGACCGAATTGTTAAATGAGAAACCCAGTAAATGACCGCATACTTTTGATAAGAATTGTACTTATTAATGTTTGTTTAATACGCGTAACTAAAAATATGGGATATTAAAAACGCAACTTCACTCCATTTATAAACATATAATAATTTTTAAATTTATAATTGACATTTCTTTGGCTAATGGTCATTCACTGGTATGCGGTCAATTACTGGTTGGTTTACCCTAGGAAAAAGAAAACCTCGAGCGATGGGACTCGATGCGGGTCCTCTGCGTACTGGGACTTTTTTTTAGAGGGGTTTCTGTGTTGCTGGCTGCCCAGATGCAACAGCAATGTTGAACCATAAGTCGTTCTCACACGCCGAAAGCATACAGTTATTAAGCAGATTTTCTGGGATTGTATTTTAAAAATATAGGGGTAAAGAGTACAGTGGTTGGCCACCTGACAGTGATTGGTCCTATTTTGAGAAATAAAAAAATATAAAGAAATACCAATGTTATGCTTTTTTTAATGAACATATTCATATTCCTTGTACTTTCTTGCTTCGGATGTAATTAATATTTATCCACTCATTATATACTGTGATTATATTTAAAAGCAGATAGGATGAGTCGGCTTTGTGGCTTGAAAATTACAGCGATTCAATCAAAAAATCATAAGAGTACAGTTGAAAGTTTACGAATATTTTAATGTATTTGTGATGTCTATATCTCTCATATTCTCTATATATTGATAAATAAAGGTTAAAACTTTATAAAAAATTATTTATTTGTTAAAATTATTCATATATTATGAAAATTACGGGCCGGGCGGCCGGCGACTATTTTATAACCATGATAATGGTAAAACAGATATTGGCCCCCTATTCATTAGCGGTATTGAAACGGTTATTTTTAAAAAAGCTTCAAGATTTACATAATTATAGTACAATTAAATAAAGAGAAGAAGTACTGTTAGGTATGTTACGTTGTATAGTTATATTTTAAGTTTCTTGTGATTTGAATTTTAATTGGTGTATTCAAATTCAATTTGATTATTAAGTTTATTTGATTAAATTGGAATTAAAAATGAAATTTGATTGAATTAATTTAATTATTCAAATTTAATTTGATTACTGAATTTATTGAATTAAATTGAAGTTAAAAATTAAATTGTGATTACCTAGTAGGTAAATTGTAGAAATTTTGAATTTTTTAGTAGAGCTGAATTAGCCTACAGTAAAAAATGCCAAAAGTAAAAAAGGTCATAAATATGGAAAAAAATATACAGATGAACAAATCATACATAAAATATATCCATTTTTATTGAATAATATTAATCCCATATCTATCATCAAATCATATAACATTTTGTTTAAGGTTATATTATGTGTCAAATAGCGACCAATCACCGTCGAACCGATTGGACAACTACTGTCATGACCATGCCACTAACTATATTTCTTCGAAGTCAACACATTTTTAACTAAACTCTATTTATTTTTAGATTATTAGGGGTTTTTCGTACTTATGATTTTCATTTCAAATTTACTAAATTCACATTTATAATTCATTATTTATGTGACACTCTTCCTTAAGTGGCCAACCATTGTACTCTTTACCCTAGTTGTGTCGATGTGTGTTAATTATACAGAGTGTTCGACTACATGTGGGAATCCCTTTGGGGGTCAAATCAAGGCGGAAATCAAGAATGACGAAATTGCATTTAAGTCTTCCTTTGCGAGTTATTGTCTGATGCCGGACTTAATAATTTTATACTACTGTCCTCGCCGTGCGTGACCTAGGTAACTACTACTGCGCGCCGGCAGTAGTATAAGTCCCTCGCATCAGACGCCTTTGCGCGTATTTTCAACAATTAATAACCCTGAAACGGAGCCTCAAACGAAATTTAGTCATTCTTGATTTTCGTCTTATTTTGCCATGTAGGATAATCACCTAAAAGCATGGCCACCTGTAGCCTATTATTATTTACTATAAAAGATCAACGTTGGCGTTGAAAGGTTAATACTTACGTCTGTTTTTCAAATTAACCGTTTCGAGAAATCGAGCATTGTGTAATACGAGCTATTAAAACACAGTTTCCTAATTTTATATACAATCTCACATGTCACTGAAAACTATTCTCAAATTATGTATAATGTTACTTTTAATATTTGCCGAATTTAAATTAATTAATAGATCATTGCTCCATGAACTTTGAATAATTGAAGTAAGAAGACGTTAATTTTATTAAAAGTAGAATTTATTCGCAGCAACTGAATTCTACTTATATACTTGTGTCTAGTTTTCTTCTTCTATGGAACGAAAAGTACTTAAGAAATCCCAATACAAATGAAGATATTCCAGCTAGCGAAGAAGTTTGAAAACCAAATCTAAATTATATTTTACATTCATATGGATGGATTCAGAGAATAGAAACTGGTTTGAAAAACTATGATTAGTATTGCAGCAAAGTTTTTATCTTTTCGAACATTTTATATTAGATTATACACTTCTTAGTTCTTACAAAGTCGAGAAGTTAAATATTGAAAATGTCATCGTTAAGGATAAGTCATTAGAAAATAATAGTAAAGCGTTATATTTCAGGTTTCATGAAAAACTGTGACACTACATTTTCACAGGAAACTAAACATTAATCAGTCACGTGGAGAGCGTGACGACATCATAGAACTCTGCTGATTGTCAGCATCGCTATTGTTTATGGTCCTTGACCATTCCCACAATTTTATGACTTAATCTGCAAGGTGTTTCTTTCGTTCCCGAATATCATTCTGTTTGTTGAAAGTGCATCATCTATTTTCTTAAAATTTGTCGGTACTATAGCGCTCTCATTCTTCTCTCCCATATAAATATTAATAGCCACTATTACTATCAGATCTGCAGCGATTGTAGGTTAAACAGGAACACCAAAGGTATTTCAGTTTTGTTGAGTGACGCATATTCATACCCGACTTTCGTAATGCATCGAAATAAATATGCAACACGAGATGCTCTGCATATTTATGAAGAATTTCTGATTAAAGTTGACGCAAAAGACTTGATGTGTGTGCTGGAGTTGGAGACTTGGAAAGGCTTCAGGAATTCCAGACATGGTATTGATTCGGTGGGGTCACTTGTAAATAAATAATCCTTTGCGAGAAGTCACTCGGTACCTGTAGCTACTGAAATTTATATAAAATACTTAGGTACGTACAAGCCTTTTAAAAATAAAAGTGGCAATCGCATTTTATTTCTGTTTATTTGGAAGCCTAAGGAAGTTAATCAAAAGAAGTTCGCTCTTCACTTTGAAAACAATTGATGAAAGAAGTCAATGCGAATAATTATGTAATAAATAGTAAGCATAGGCACCGATAAAAAAAATCATTTGTTACATTTTCAATCATTTTACTTTCGCAGCTTCTAGAACTTTGCGTTTTCCTTTCGCACATATGGTATTGGCATAATGATTTCACGAGTGTTGGGTGATGCACAGTAGAACATGATGAGCTTCCGATTCAAGTTGCGTAACTAGACCAAGCTGATTAATGACGTGGTTTAAAGACGAAATTAGCACTTGTGTCTAGTGAAGGGTTAACGCGGCTCGCTCATTGATTGCAATCGCGTGAATGGCATGTTGAACTCTTCTTGAGTCAATTTGCAGGTAATTATGAAACGGTTATTCTTCCTGCAAGCAAGATTTCCGTATTACATCCCGCACAGTCACTTAATAATTCAGGGAGAAGTATCAAATTCCTTTTATTCTTACATGTATATGTACCTACATAAAATACATATTTCTTTCAAATATAAAAGCAAATTTATTTTTTTGTTCCTCTTAGAACACACAAAGCTTAGAAATAATTTTCGGCAGTATTCTAAAATTTCCGTTTCTCCTAGTTTGTACCTTGAACTTCCCCACACCCTGTGTAAGGAAAACATTAATCTTCATTAACCTTTTAACTGTAGAAAACAGTCCAACTCGTTATTTGGAAATTCATCTACGTCGCCTAAAATAAGTTGTTTTGTCACGAAGTTCGACAGTTTTGTTCATTCAAAAGGAATAAATAATATGCTAGGTCATATATCTCATTTATTATGGATAGACTAATTAAATTAAAGTTGTTTTTAGTAAAAAAATCACCCAGGTAACAGATGACATCATTCCCCGTGTTAATATCCTCAGAATATTTCTATTTTATGTTCCAAGCTATTCCGTTAAGGTCGGTTGTAATAAGTTGGATCAGTTATGAGTCTTGAGGATTCGAATTCGCTGGAACACGGTGGTGCGAAACTTGGAAAACTCATTGAGAACAAGCTCAAGTTTGACAAGGTGTCTTAGACCAAGAAACTTGTTCACAATGGGCTCGTTATATGTACTTGCGACCTGAACTCTCTCCCGGTTCGAGATAATGAAGATTTTCTGTGCAATAAGTACGAAACTCTGTGTTGAGTTCCATTTCAGTGCATTGCTCATATATCAATTTTATTGCCGCAGTTGGATGCCAGCTAAACAGTATCAAAAGGCACCCTGTAGACTATTACGCGTAGAATTAATTAAACATTGCAACGATTTTGTTATATTATAATTACAATGTTACTTATCACGTATTAGAGAAGAAACGATTTTTTCAATTTAAAATATTTCTTTACATTTATGACAATGAGCTGTAAGTATAGTTTAAAATGATTCTACAATTGTGTAACCAAATGATTTCAACGCTCACTATTCAATAATTTTAGACATGTTATATATGTTAAACAGTACTTTTTTTATTATTAAAGTATTACATAAGGTGATATCAGCGCATAAAAATAAATTTATTTTTAAATAAATAAAATAAACTTTGTATTGTGACCGAATCAGTGCGCCGATACCACCTTATTTAATATTTACGGTCGAAATTTTAATTTGAAAATTATTAAAGTATTACTATATTAAGTCGAAAGTATTTATTTATTCCACATAATTGATGTACCAGAATTAAAATTCCAGAATCTGATTGCATTAAGGGGTGTGATTCACAATTAGTTAGGGGAATTCAATTACTTACAACCAAAATTAAATTAGAATAACAAAGAAATTCTAAACATTTTCCCTTTTTCCTTGACAGGCATTTAAAAATATTCTTCACTTCATTCATGAAAGTTAATCTTCTGCTACAATAATTTGACCTACTTCATTCTTGGTTGTAATTGTTTTTATCAAAAACACAAAATGTTTATGCCTGCGTTAACAGAAAGTCTTCCTTTCAATTGTTTTGTTTCAATGATGCAAGAATTAGTAGCAGATGCATACGTTCGTTGAAACTCTGCTAAAAATACTGTTAAAAATCCTGAAAAACTGTCCCACATTTTTATAAATACCCTCTACACGCATAGATAGATAGGTTTCTTTTTTTAAACATTTTGAACATTTTATGTGGCCCACTCTGTATAAACCTTTTTCGATCCATGGATTGAGTGTTAAGTGCAGGGGTGTACGTCACAGTCCCTTTATTAAAAGGCATCATCGTCTCCCTCGCTGCTTGGCCAGGTCCTTAGCAAACCCTTATTTCAAAGGACTACCAGCGATACCCAAGGCGCTCGTGTATATACAGGTAGCCGTGAGACACTCAGCAGGTCGGAAATTACATGCGGTATCCATGTACTTCAGAGTTCGATGGTGTTCCGTGATATCGAATATGATCCAAGCAGGTCATGTATACATATACAGTCAGATAAGGCCCCTACCTCAGATGTGTTCGTATAATTACGAAATTTATCACCTTCCCCAAGTATAATATAATTAACTGTACATTGATGAGCATATTTGACGATATACAATATTGTTTCTGTTGTTACTTAAGATTTTGGGACACGCAGTGCTGCGTATTCTGAGAAAATACTTATCTAAATACTAATTTTCCATCGTTGCTAATCTCTACGTACAAGGAGAGTATATTTATTATTTTATTATTATTATAATATTTTGATTTTTGGATATGTTATAGAGGACCGAATAATAAGAAATACGTGTTTTTTATTTTTCCCCCGTTTTCATATTTTTGGGGGGGGGGGGGGGTGAAAACTGCGTTTAAAGTTATTATGTATTATTTAATCAAATGGACTTTTTGAAAATCTGGC
Source organism: Andrena dorsata (assembly GCA_929108735.1). NCBI lineage: Eukaryota > Metazoa > Arthropoda > Insecta > Hymenoptera > Andrenidae > Andrena > Andrena dorsata. The sequence continues at coordinate 103,109,559 of OV815487.1, forward strand.
GAGTCGGTAATATTTCGCATTCAAAGACACAAAATTCGTCCGTTCACACTATTACCTTATCTCTAATAGTTCTCGAGATATTCCACAAAAATGATTTTTCAACTCTAACTTTGAACGCAGTTTTCACCCCCCAAAATATGCAAACGGGGAAAAATAAAAAAACACGTATTTCTTATTTTTCGGTCCTCTATAACATATCCAAAAATCAAAACGATCGGAGGCGGACACCTAAAATACTCTCCTCGTTAGAAAGGTGGCTTAAATTCAAATAAAATACAAATTACATAAAGATCGTAAATATGAGAAAATACGTATATTGAAAACATCCAACCCAATTATGACCATAAAAAATTAAATGAAGTTTAAAAAAATATAGTCCTATATCTATTACAGGTGAAAATTTATTCTTTTAAGTACAGTCGCGATAAACAATAATCTAGTGTCTCACTGTCAAAGATAAAATTTAACGTGTTATTAATTAAAACGCTTTTGCATAAAATGGTCCTTGTTATTTGTGTAATCACATATTGTTGTAGGTAGCTATACGGTAGAGCCTGTATACGATAGCATGTGTACACCATGTTAATAAACAAGTTTCAATTCAGTTTCACTTTAGAGTTTCATAGCTCCAACTATAGCGGTAAAATCTGGTCGATAATAACAATGTGCGACGAGAAATCAATTAAACGTCTTTATGCCAAACTGTACGTAGCGTATCGATGCTTAAACTTCTGAAGCATCGTCCACGGTATAGAAGCACATGGTGTTGTAAAGTAAAGTTTGAAACAACTGTTCGTGATGTTGTTGGGCCGCTATAACGGGCGCTAAACTGTTTTGCAAGTTTGGTCACTTTTCGGAAGTGTCGTGGTGACAAATTCTTATTCGTTAATTGATCTGATCAAGAACTCGAAATACCCCTTTTAAACTGCGTGATGATATTACAGTAGTGGCAGTGGTGTAGATATTTCGTTTCAACCCTAGCCTAGGCGAATCCAGAAATTTTAATTGCCTGTAAAATAATAGGTTTTAAAACTGCTGTCTTTCGTGGCAAGCGATGAATATGCTGCAAGAATATTTTTTCTCAAATTCAGTAAACAGTAGTGTGCCCAGGATATTGTATTTTAATGTTAGTTGTGTAAAATCAAACGCAGTATCAACGATGTGAGTGGTATTCGAAACCTCGAGGTCGATTTAAATTTATTTATTTATTTAGTCAGTTAGTTAATATGGAGTGTCTGTTTATGAATAGAATTTTATATACTAGAATTGAATCAAAAGAAACTAAATGTTAATGTTAAGCTTAATGTAATGTTATTGGTGTAAGTAGTGTGTAGCTCTCGCAGTAGAATTGGTTTAAATAGTGTCAGATGTAACAGAGTCAATCATTTTAAGGCAAATTATTAGCAATGTAGTTGTGATAGAGTAAAAAAAAAATTATTTCAGCCTTTGTCTAGATATATTTTAAGATATTATTGCACTTTACGAAAGTTTTGCGATACATTTTGTTGTTTTATGATAATTGTTCAAAGTAGTGTGTAGAATTTCGTTTGTCTTTACAGTTTATATAAATTGGCCTCAAACGCTGACGAGATGTTTCGAACACAAACTGTTATATAAAGGGAAATATTAAATAATACATTCCTAATGATAAAATTAGGTTTCTAATGTTTTGCGTTTTTATCTAGATATCGATAATGAAAGTGTATCGAGCGCTGACAGTAACGAAGAAAACTACATCAAAATTTGTCTAAAGAAAATCAGTCAAAATTAACAATCTCCTTTAACAATACTTGTTTTAACTATGAAGTTACTTATCTATAATCACATGACACTTTTTGTTCAGAATCTTATCCAAAATAGATCGGTAAATTTTTTAATAAACATTATAGAATACTCTGTACAACAATTATCTTTTGTTTGATTTAGATTTCTGATATATGACGTTATTTATCCGTTATTCGTTAATATATATTGATTAAATAACAAATCAATTATTTCAGTACTGTCAACAAAAAATTCAAATAAATTACCAGTAGTAGAGTTTAAAATACGTAAGAACTGAAGTTTAATTAATTGCGAACTAATTGTAGTTATGGAAATGAGTAACATATAACTGTATCAATACAGTTTTTTAAATTAAATCTGTAATAATTGGTGAATTTCATAGCAAATCAACTATCAACGAGTATCAGCATTAATAATCAATTTTAGTATCATTGATGTGCCCGCGAATTTAGGCCACACTCATAATTGCTCGTGATAGGAATCATTAGGTTAATTGACCAATAATGTACAGTTGAAAAGTAGGAACGTCATTAATGTGATTTATCCTTATTTGATGATAATGAAGTATTAATGCGTCAACTACTAGGTATATCGCTAGATGTATAACTTCATCGAATAATAATAATTAACTCCATCAAGTATGTTCCCAAGTAGATACATGCACTCGATTTTAAATAAATTTTCGAATATTCTCTAAAAAATTTCGTTCTGATTTAGCAGATTTTACGAGGAAACGATTTCATGATAGAAAGAAACATTTATTCGTAGAATTCGTCTAACGAAATATATTTATAAATATGTATTGCAACGAATTTATTATGATTAAAAGTTTCTCTCTACAAGATGTACAAGCTGAAGGAATTTATTTCACTCTTCGCGGGATAATGCGTCGGTGTTTTTTAATGCGATTAACAGAACTGTTCGAGTGCACTTGTAATGGTACGAACTGCGCGATATTATACCAACTCGAGTGTACACTTCAACAAGACGAGTACAATCTCTCTGCATTTCATAAGTACTTGTACATTCATTTGAAGCCAGTTTTTATCCGTCGTAACGATCTCTTAATTATACTAATTGTATAATACATGCATATCGTTTTTGTAATGCTAGATTATTTTTTGTTAAGAATTACTTCAAAGGAGCATATTATACCTACATATAATATGTTGAATGAAATTATCCACGACTTAGTGCGCAAAATAAATATTGTATGTCCACTTTTTGTGAAATTTGAGTTTTATCAATAAACAATTGGCCTTTAAAACTCGAATTTGTCTTGCTTTACAACTTCACAAGTCGAATTATTGTTTGTTGAACCTCTCTTACTCGAAAACTCGATAAGCCGAACCCCTATAATTCCTTTGAGATTCGAATTATCGAGGTTCGACAGTACAACAAATAAAACAACACGCATAATGTGACCCTCAGAACGTAACAGTCTCTCGTGAAAAAAATTTACGAGTGATCGTGTGTGCATATGTCCTCCTACCTTAAAGTATCTTTCTCACCTCAATAAACGAGCAAACAATTCCTCACCCGTTGCTGCTCGAAAACAACAAATTACGTCCAGGCAGGGGGGGGGGCAGAGTCGCGAGAGGGGAGGGGCAGGCTCGCGAAGGAAGAGGAAAAGCCGGAAAGGTGTAACGAGATGACGGTATCGCGATAAACAAAAATGTAACAGACACGAGACACGCGAAGCGGAACGAAACGAGGAACGGAAGAGACTCCGGGGATTATTTATTTTTCACGGTAACCGCAATCCACGGGCGCATTTTCTACGAAATGGCCGACCAAACTGTCTGGAAAACAAGGAGAAATTACATCTGTAAAAATAATAGACACTGACCACTATTGGCTGGGCCCCGTAACCAATTTACACCTGCACGATGAGCAACGCAACGATAAGGGCGCGCCTGTAGCACAGAACGATGGAGAAGCCAACTTTCCGATACCTTTGATACGTATTACGTGCCGTCATGTCCGAGGCGAAAAAGTCGGTGGCACATAATTTTCAGACATATCGATTGACATCGATTGGTAGACCTCTCCCCTCGATGAAGAATTATCTTCATTCCTGCTTTTCTTTCTCTTTTGTTTCTGAATATATTGCAGCAAATTATGTAGGATCACTATGTATTTTATTAATGCAGTAAAAAAATAATAGTCAAACATTAAAATACTAAATTTTTATTATATATTCGTGACCAGTAAACCTTTGGCTTGACGATGCATATATATAAATTGAAATTAAACCTAAAAATCTTTCATTTCTAAACAAAAAACGAAAAAGTGAAATATCCGATTCGCCCTGAAATTTCTGAAAAACTGAAATTTTCATAGCAAAATCTTTAGAATCAACTTAAACAAATCTAATTTAATGACAGTGAAGTCAAGTGATATTACTTAGCACACAGATCGGAAGGATATTGCCTTTTTTTGCTGCCTCTATCAGCACAATTCTCGTGGCACCACTCTCCTCAGACAATCTTCTGAAAATGGACGAATTAATTTTTTATCGCAGTAAATACAATGCCATCTTCTTTAAATCACTAATTTATTTATTTTTTCGTCATTTTTTGGATTTAATTTTTATCACAGCTTTCTTTATTTTTTTTGGACACCATGATTTTTTTTTACCTAAATTTTTATTTTGATCCGATTCGCCCTGGTCTACCCTAACTTGTAATTTACATTGGCAAGATGTGAAGTGTTAAATTATTGTATTTGTGTAAATTGTAGAAGTACCTGTATTTGCTGGGTAAGAAAGTAATTTGGTTCGAATAGAAATGTTTTGTTTTTACGCGGCGTATTTGTGATCTTTTACTACCCCCAACTTAATATATTACAAGAATACTGATAAAAAGTAGTTACTTTTTTTTATCATAATGCAGCAACAATTTGTATTCGACAACCAGGAGGACAATATTACCAATAGTTTTTTGTTTAATATGCTAGCAGCTTGGATAGTACAATCGGATAGTAAATTGGATAGTAAAATAGTTGAAATGTCTTCTCAGTAAATGCACGTCGCAACTTCAAATGGTGTTGTATGTGTTATTTTCTAACTATATGTAATTTTCACCAAAAATTCAGAAAGAATACTCATTCCTCTTTTATTTGGACTAAACTACCTTTATAACTAATTTTATAATTTTCCATTTTTTGATTTCTTTATTGTAGATATTCAATATGTTTTTAAAATATTAAATCGTAATAATTAAACGAGCTGCGTTTTAATTTTGTATACTAGTTTCTTGGAAATATTTTATATTTGGTCAATTTGACCGCAATTTACTTATCCGTGCAACTTTATAAAATCCGTATACTTACTGGTTAAAAATTAAACTAACAAACAGATGAGCATGCGCGTAGCCGATGTGTTTTAAATTAGATTTCCTTTACATCCACATTTTTTGTCAGATATGAAAAACATCAATAATGAGAAAGTCAGAGCACTAACCATCCATCACTCACCATCTTCACGGATATCCAACCCCGTGATAACCGCTAAAAAATCGTCCCTTAACATGTAACATCATGCATCAGAATACACTGCTCAGTTAGCGTCCTAATTTTATTCGTCGATGTATTTGAATACATTTTTAATTGAATAAAGAACTGTTCTATATTTTTTAATAACTTCACTTCTATTCGATTATTATTCGAAATTTAATTTAAATAAAAACTTAATAATATACGAAGTAATAATACTGAGAGTTTAGTCATATATTGTAACAGGGCCGTCCGGAGGGGGGGGGCAAAAGGGGGCAGTTGCCCCCCCCCTGGCTTTTGAGTACAAATCGCTTATATTTATACATTCGACAGCGTGGCGTCAAATTTTTTTCTTTAATCTTTATATTTTCATTAGTGCTAGATGCCGGCCATAAAGTTTCTTATAATAAAGAGTTTAATTTTTTTTTTGAATTACATGCTCTTCTTTACCGACTCCCCAAAGTTGCCCCCCCCCCCCCCACCCTGGAAATGAGTCTGCGGACGCCCATGTATTGTAATAAAACTGCAGGTACCTTTTGTTCCCTAATCATTGATTTCGAAATGTGCAAAATGTTAGTAAACATGGAAATGGTTCCAGAATCTGGTTCCAAAGTAGAGCACGAGGTCGAGAATTCTCCTGATCAACGCAATGTGCTCATACTAAAAATGGCGGAACACAGGTTCATGCTTCTATCTCTTTCTCGAGTCTATACTACTTTATCTATACGTTGCTTTTTCATTTTCAGAAAGCTTCGTAGCCAACGTGGGGAATAAGTTAGGATCAAAGCGCGTTGGGTGGGAATTACATTTACGTGGAAAGAGGAAGTGCTATGGAGTGAACAGCTACAAGTTATCTCGCGTTTAACACAAGCGATGCTACGCTAGAAAGGAAGAGTTTGGTCAGAAAGGTAATGTTTTAATTGGTGAAATATTGTTCCAGACGGCGCTTAGAAAACTGCAAACCTGTATGGCTTTATTGGAAATGGGGAAAAGTTTATTATTGATATGTTTAAGAGCTTTCATAGAACTTTCAAATCCACTGTCATTGATAATAAGTGACAGAGTGAAATTGATATATAAATCGCGCTTACTGCAGAAGGATAGTGTTTATATTTTGTACATTTTGATGTGATTATAAACAGTAATGTGTATGTATGTAAATCGTGTTATTTTTGTGTAAAAAGTTATTTTTGAAAAAGCGGAAGCATATATTTTTACAGAACTTTTTGGATTTAAAACAGCAATATTTAAAGAACATTTGGTAATTTTTTGGAAGAAAAATATTTACGTTTATACTAAAAATACAACGACATCCAAAAAGCCTTTTTAAAAACGCAAGATATCTCAAAAACTACTGCACCAATCTTTCTGAAATTTTGCGCGCTTATTTTTTAACAAAAATCTACTGAATGACGGAAGGATGTTTTTCAATGTATAGTTTCGATTATATCAATGAAAAATGGCTTCATGATAATTAGTAATGACCGTTTTTCGTTGATATAATCGAAACTATACAATAGAAAAAAATCCTTCCGTCATTCAGTAGATTTTTATACAAAAATTAAGCCCACAAAATTTCAGAAATGGCATGTACATAGACATGTACAGTGTAAGGAGCTTTCCCCTAACTGTCGCTTTCATCCAACGCACTTCACAAACACTGCCAATGTAATCATTATCACCCAATGCATAGTGTCACGAACCGTGTTCAAAAAGCAAAAATTTGTGTTTTGATATTTTATATTTCATTTCATGGAATTGATAGTAAATAGTCCTGTGACATAAGAACATCGTAACTTAATAATATAAATAACATATTTAAGGTAGCGCGTAGAAAATATTTATCCACTGTATTTTTGTGTATTTATAAGTTCTCATCTTTCTTTTTGTGTTTAAAATAATTAAAGTATACCCTTTTTTCGTGACATTAATCAAACATTCTCCAATTATTCAAATTATTATTTTTTTGTCGCATCTTTTAACTTCTGGAGAGAATTAAAAAAAAACGAAACATATCGGTTCTTTCATGTATTTACTATAATTAGTTTTTTGCGTGCTTTAATTTGGTATACATTTTATCTGCCCCTGAGTGCCCTTTCTTGAGATTTTATTTTTTTTTAAATCGATAAACTAGACAAATGATAGTTGTCAAAGAGACTGAGCTTCCGATTCCCTCAGATTCAACTGATAGTGATGAAGATCTATAATAAACATGAATAATTTAAATTTTATTATCACTACAAATTACTTAAAAAATTAAATTTATTGTTTGTAAGTGTTCCATATGATAAATAAAATGTTACAAAATTTCGACCGAAAAAATTTTTAATTTAAAGAATAAATGTTATCGGCGCATGGGTTCGGTCAATTGACTTGTCTCTGTTTTTTCCTCTAATAAATTGTTGAATTTACAAAACAGATATTCTAGAAAACTTCTTAATATTGCTATTAAAGTCAATTGACCGAACCTACGCGCCGATAACATTTATTCTTTAAAGTTCCATATGATTGTTATTTCTTTATGTATAAATGTATTTAAAAATAAATAGGTATATTTTATTCGTTTTAATTTTAATATGTACAAAAATATGTTTTAATGAGTTATTTTATGTTAAAAATTATTTTTTGTGTATAAATATGATTAAAATATTAATTACATGTAAATAACAATATCTTAATGGAAAATTGATTTTTCTCTTATATACTCGTTACACTGTGTGATGCCTCACATAAATCACATGTAGGTACAGGATGCATACAGCACTGCTGCATCTCAAGCACAATTTGCTCGAAATTAGTTTTCCAAAATGTGAACTAGAACCGAGACAGCTCAAATACACCCCTCGCCGCGTTAACATTTCGGGACTTCTTTGTCATCAGTTTCACTTCTAATCAAGCGTCTTCCCTCCCCCTACAATCCCCCCGTTTCTCTTCTAACCTCGCACAAACAAAGGGAAGACGTTCCGCAACATTCCACGGCTCTCTTCCAACGGACGGCCGCGTATAATCACGCGCGATCGTCTCCAACGGGGTTGCTTCTATCATGCGAATACACGTGATTACATTATACTTTCATTCGAATACGTAAATACCCGCGCGACGAGCGAAGAGATTCACCCCGCCCGACCATAAAGCTACTCGGTTATCGGGGGCAGGGGGATGCCACGGGTGTCCCCGCGTGCCGCGTGCCCTCGGCACCATTGTTCGCCGGCAAAACAACGGACAGGGGCGCCGAAAAACTCATTTCCGGCGATACATTCGCGAATCAGCGTGCCGCGGGGCGGCGTTCCTCGCAATCAAAATCCACTCGCACGCGATGATTTACGGGCGCAGTCGGGACGGGAAGTAACACCCGCGGAACAGGCGTCGTCGACGTTGGGGGGTTGGGGGACGGAGGGGGCGACTTATCTTGCGGGTAGCATTTACGTCCCCGTTTCAGCTGTTTAATTTACCGCCCGAAATAATTTGCATACGGCAGGACGGAGCGCTTTCGTCGCGCAATAACATCTCGAAGATGAGTCGTGCGCCGCGTCAGGCGAATGTATTGCACCACGCGCGCGTACCCCCCCCCCCCCCTACCGTTCCCCTACTCTGACTAGTATCCCGGGAGAAGAGCGAACAACCCTGTTTCGCCATCCCCGGCATCCTTCGCTCCCACCCACCCACCCCCCCTCTCCATCCCGCTGCCAGCCGGTTTGTCGACGTCGTGCCATGGCACCAGGGGTTGTCGGGATCCCCGACGTAACCCCCGAGGTCGTAATGGTAAGTCTCTACTCGCGAGGACCCGAAATTAATAACGCGACCTGGCGCAAATACGGCGCACATAATTAAAGCGATATTACGATCTGGGACAGCGGCTGTATCGTCTAGCAGCCGGCTGGCTGGATGTTATTTAGCTGCCCGCCGCTGGTGCACGGGACCGCCCCGTGCACGCGCTTCGATCCGTGCAACTTGGATGAAGCTGTTTGACGCGCGGGCCGAGTTCTACCGATTGCCATCGTTTCGATTGACGGAGGGCAGCGGCCCGGGGAAAGTGCTTCGACGGGGAACAGTTTGCGACGCGCTGGGCATTTTTCGAGAATTTTATCGCGTTGGTATTAGTGGATGAAGCTTGTTAATTGAAAGTAGGGGCTGGAAGAGGAAATTGAGAGGCGTCTGAAATTTTTTGAAGTTACAGATAAGCTTTTTATTTGAGGAGCGATCCTTGGAAACACAGCCATTCGTGAGACTCAGGTCTGGGTAGTTAGGGGGTGGGGGAGAGTTTGTAAAGTATTTAATTTTTTTTAAGATGGATAGGAGTGAATGTGTAAACTATTTCAGTTTCTTGATCATCCTGAAGCAATACAACTTGTAACACTTTATTTGGGGCACCCTGTAGAATTTCACTTGAGGATTCATTTCATCTATGGTTGTGCCATATATAACCATATAATAATTATTTTAGATTAAGGGGGGTCACTCAGGTGAAAATGAACTACCAGTAATTTTACAGATAAAAATTTGAAAATATTTATATCCATATTATTTTTTATGCTGAAATGAATTATGTAAGAGTTAATATATTGACAATTTTTTTTCCTCAAAATTTAAAAATAAAATTTTGAAAAAATTATTCGATTGTAAAATCCATATTGTATACAAAGACTGCAACAAAAAAAAATCAGCTCGAAAACTTCATTTTTGTCCGAGTTATAAAGTTTTTTGTTTTGGCGTAGTAACTAAAACGCTTCTACTTCGTACTTACGAGTACGCAGGTATAAACAGAAAGCCTCAGAAAGATACAAACGTGCAAGAAAAATGATACAAACTGCACAATCATGAAGAGAACAGGCATTGCAAGAAGAGGAAGGTCCCACGTACGGAGCAGGAGCGTTTTAGGTACTATCCCAAAATATAACAAAACTTTATAATTTTAATAATTCGTTATGCTCTTTTAAACGAACGGTTAACCTAGCGATCTCTAGAATGTAATCCATTTGCTTGTGCTTTTGCTTTTACCTTACTCTGCATTTTTCTTCTCTTTCTTTTTTCTTTTTTAATGTATTTTACTTTATGTCATTCTCTTTTTCTGTATTTCTAACCATCTTTCTAACATACTTATGTTCCGTATCAACTTTGTAATAGAGGGTTTTGACCCGTTGATATATATACAAATAATAATAATAATAATAATAATTATTCGAACAAAAGGGAAGCTTTCGAACTGATTTTTTTTGCAGTCTTTGTATACAATTCTACAGAAATAAGGGTATGGATTTTACAACTAAATAATTTTTTCGAAATTTTTTTTAAATTTTGAAAAAAAATTGTTACTTTATTAACTCTTACATAATTCATTTCAGTGTAAAAAATCATATGGATATATATATTTTCAAATTTTTATCTGTAAAATAACTGGTAGTTCATTTTCACCTGAGTAACCCCCCTTAATATACAGATATTAATGATAGCACCTTTAAATCATTGTCGTGCCAGCAAAATTTTGGTAAGTACGTGTCATAGGTTCCCCACCCCAGCCCTAATCGAATATATTTTTCCCTAGTTCCATTTTATTATACTTCACAGGCATGGATTTGGGAGATTACTCTTCAAATGGTTCATGTGTCGTGAGACTTTTTTCCAGCCATTGTTATATGTATAGTGGCAAGGATAACAAGGATTTTCATTTAAAAATATGAAACGCTGTGCCTGAGAGGGTTAAACTGAAAGGTTTGTACGGTATTGTGAGATGCGGTTATTTCAGTGTGAAGGTACTATCATGGTAAAAGCTTTCCAATTTGAAATACAAAAAGCCAGTAAAAGGAAGATTAACGGAAGCGGATTGTACATTTTATGAAAAAATCGTAGCGAAGAGCCTGAATTAATAACAATCATTCTTTATTTAACTTTGGTCTGAATATTACACAGAATTTTTTTTCATTTATAAAACACGAAGACTGTTAAATAGAAAGGAGATTCAGATAAGTCTATACTGAAAATAGAAGGTGAATAATGAATTGCATCACAAACGTGGTTCAGTTTTCTAAAATATTCCTACTATTTTCTTCTGCATTGTAGGAGAATTATAAGTTTGTGCTAATGAACATCATTTGCTCCTTCAAGAGAAGGATGTTTTAAAAAACGAACAAATTTAGTTTAAGGTAGTTCCTGAATAATCTACTAAATTACAGAATTCTTTCAAATTTCGTACAAAACTAACTTGGAATACAAGAAACCCTTGTACAAAGTTTAAAATCGATTTATCGTATAATTATCGAGAAATTGTTAATTAAAGTTGATGCATTTTAACACAGTGGCATATGGCGAAATCAAATAAAGAGGGTTATAGTTTCAGTTTTTCTTCTGAAACAGGAAAACCATATTTAAGAAGTGTACCAAAATTGGCACAAAAGTACAACGAAATGTCAGGAAATGAATTTATTAATTTCTGCAAAACTGACTACATAGTTTCTTCGTAAATGCCCATAAAAAAATAGGTTTACGTGCAAATTTTTGAGAAACTACGTAGAGCAGTGAACGTGGCAACGTCGCACAATCGATATGTTTAGACATTTAAATAGCAGACGAAGATTCAGATTCATACGAACCTTTTTTCTGACATTTTGGTTATAAAACACGCTCCGAATGAATGCGGCGTTGTCAAATCTGCTGCTCCAATTCACTACGCTAACTAATTTAATATCCCATTTTCGTAATACAATTATTTATATTAACATTGAACTTTTTAAAATATATATACATGATGTTAAAAATTATTATTATTATTTCCATAGTATCATACTACTTTATATTTATCGTTTATTATCCCGCTCTAATTTGATTAGCATAGTTGGTTAGGAACTACCTTGAATAATTGGTAATAATTGCAACAGATTTTCCAATTACAAACTCTGATCGCTCCTTGAAGGAGGGGCATAAACTTTTCATTTTTACATGGTATAAAAGCTTGTTAATGCCATCAAGTTTAGTGAAAAAGTTACGTCAGTATAATTAACACGTTTATCGCGTGAGTTAACTTTAGAACCGGTGCGAGGTAGAGCAAAACTTTAAATACAAGAATTTTTCAGTATTGTACGCTCTATCGCACTACCAAATTAAAAATAAAGTCATATTAAACAAACGAAAAATCGCGACAACTTTAAGGGCTGACTTCGCCTCTCCAAAGTGAATTTCCACCGAAAAGAAGAATTGCCTCTCTTATACTCCAATATCCTCTACATTCATACGAAGTTTCATTAAAATCAGAATTTTCTTGCGAGCGCGCAGATCAGACACGTATAAACGCCGCGGACAATATAATCCCACAGAGGAGCTTGCTATCTGCCATCTGAGATATTCCGTTGAGATTAATCCGAGGCTATATTTGTCCAGATGCTGTCCGGTAGAAGTACTCAGAAGTTTGATTAGTATCTACTCATACTTTAGCAAGCCCTACTAACTATTTCCAAGCGGAATGTGAAACGGATTAAAATTTTCGCCTTTGAGGATTAAGTCCCTTTTCACTGGAGGCTCAGCTCCATTACCATTCAAGGCAATCAGAGGTTAAACTGGCTGGCCTCTGAAGTACGAAGTGGAAGGTGGGTCGGGACTTCAAAGGTCAGACTTTTACGACGACAAAGTGGCATTACCTTTACGAAGTAGTAACTCGGCAGAAAGCAGCTGGCCCGAGGAACCTGGGTGACGAATGTGGGCCAGGGGAAGTTGTACCTTGCGGCCGTGATACTGCCAGTTACCAGGGTGTTGGGAATAAATGGTAAGCAGTGAGAGAGAAATGGGGCTGCCGGTGACGAACGGATGAAACGAGGGAAACAGCGAAAGGAGCATGGAGTAGGAAGAATAGGGGAGAGGCTAACAAGCTGGGTGAAGAAAGAAAAAAATGACTGGCAGGAAGGAAGAGGACCGATGAAGGGGGAAGCAAGAAGAAGGGGCGAAAGGGTGCAGGGGCCGAGGAATAAAATGAAATAGAAAGTGTGTGGGTGGAATACCGAGAGGGTTTGGGACTTCGCAGAGGCGATGTATACATCTGACGTATGGGATACTTCTCTGCGGCTGTTTCAACACGCCGACACTGTCAGGGAAATGTTGCCCCATAAAATATATCTCACCTACTGGCTCGCGCCGCACCCAGCCAGCCAAGATGTTTCTACTTTATGGAAACGCACGTCCGCCGTCTGAGCATGTTGAAGGCGACACGACGCGAGATAAGGTTCGCGATAGGGTTCAAGAGCAAACCACTCGGGGCTTGTTCGATGCCCCACTGCGTCTCCTCGCTTTTGTGCTCGGCATCACCTCTATCGGGGGGGTTATTGACGGAATCTTGACGTCGACGTGCAATTGCGCCTTCTGTTCGGTGTAATTTATGTGGCGTTACTGTTGCGCGCTAGGGGGATTCGACAGCTTGCGAAACGAACTTGGATTCTCCTTCTGTGCTGTATCTTTTGTTCGTTTACTTTGATGTTTAATTTATTTAGTCACTAAACTGAACATTTCTTTATTAAATTTGCATTGGGATTTTATGTAAATATGATGTTTGTGTAACTTCATATTTCTGTAATAATTTAATTGTAAGTAAGGTAAAGACAGTAGTTGACCAGTTAAGAGAAGTCCTTCACGTAAACAATATCAACTACTTGCTCTGTCATTAATTAGTGAGAGTCGCTGCGTAATGATACTCTTTAAGCTTTCTAAACTATGTAACGAGAACGATTTTTTAAAAATGTTATGTTATAAAAATTTTAGAACCATTTTTCAAAGTTCAGTAAATGCTTCAGAAGTTGACCATCTTTGAAAATGAAAATACTAGTAGTTGACCCTATGATAGTCAGTAATTGACTATCTTTTAGCATCGTTTATTGTCAATAATTTAGAACAAATAACAACTAAAAAGGAAAGTGAAATTAAAAGAAACTGGGTAAATGTACGAAAAAGTTGTATATATGTTACTGACTTTTGAGTTCGCGGATTCCGAATCCGACATAGGATTTGTAAAATTAATTTGTTTCAACAATTTGTTTGAACAAGTGGTTGCAAAATTACATGTTTTGGTACATATTCTGCAGGGAAAATAACTAAACAAACATGTATAACTCTCCGAATTTTTTTACTTTTTTCTAAAACTTTTTTTACAATATAATTTGTTAAACCAATTGTTGAAATAAATTAATTTTATAAATCCTATGTCGAATTCGGAACAATATACACATAGTCAGTAATTGACTATACCTGTCAACTTCTGGAAACAATTAGAATGACAAAAGTCATTACTTGACCACCCCAGAAACTATGTGTTTTTGAGGTTAGTATAACAATAACGGTGATTTTATCAAATATAGAACACTATGAGAGTTTAACAAGTAAAGAGTTCAGTCATAAAGAGTTAATAACCTACGAATTTTTTTACCTGAACCATACACCTGTTCTTAACAAAATCATTGAAGAAATAACGATTTAGGAACACACTACTCACCTAGGTGTAAATAAACGTTCGCCAACACTATTCATAGTGCACTTCAAACTTGAATGTTTTAGATTTTAGTTGGTAGATGTCTTACCACGCCAACTGCACTTTTTATCAAAAGATCGGCACTTCTAAAAACCTTATTTTTCATGTTCTTCTGAAAAGTGGTCAACTAGGGTGACCTGGCCAGTGAGTGAACACTTAAGCTGCATGTCTCTTAAAATTAGTATTCAAAAGTCATTATTTAATCTCCTGAATGTTATTGCTGTAAGCGAACTGTTTTTTGAATAAAGTCAGACATCCCGGAACACAATTCTAGCAATGTTTGCTAGTTATAACTTTCATTAAAAGTCTAGAAGAGGATTAAATAAAAAATGGGCCAATGACCAATGAGTGAACATAAATTTCTAGTGGTTGAACAGGGGTACCCCAGTGAGTGAACGGGATAATAACAGTGGTTAGGTTTCCAATGTATTTAAACGATTTATCGTGCAAATAATTTTTCATTCTCCAATTACAATAATATTATTGATTTGATACTTTACTAGTCTTATAAGATCATAATTATGCATAGTTGAAATTTGGTTTCTGTGGTGGGTTAACCTAACCTCCAAACTGGCGGCGAAAGTGTCAAGAAAACGGCCGTTCAGTCATTGGTATTCACTGGTATCTCTCATCCAATGCATGAACACCTGACAAACTCGACAAATTCTTCTAAATCCGTTATTTCATACAGTATTTTTCGTTAAAGGAACATCTAAACGATGTAATTATAACAACAAAATTATCATAGGGCCATTAAATGCACCTCAAAATACAAATTGTAGATATCACGTAACAAGCCTTCCCTTGAACTTGTGGGACGCCATGAGGACAACTGCTGAATAAACGGAATTAATGCCGTAGCGGTTATAATTAAACAGAAAAACGCTTTTGTGAGATATCTGTGGGTCTCCAATGTAGATGTCAGTGTTAGTTTCAACGTAAAGTGGACGCCATAGGCGTTAATTTTTCGTATTATATCAGCAACGTTCACTCACTGGGGGGTGTTCACTCACTGGACAGGTCACCCTACTGGTGCCTTTACAACCCACATTACACAGAAATCAGGGATGACCAGAGAGCAAATTACCTAAACGGAAACTACAGAGGCAGAGACCAAAGCACGATTGCTAGGTTCAGATGTGGAGACGAAGAGAGGGGAAGCAAGTACTGGAAGGAGGAAAAAGACTCAGTATGCAGACTGTGCAACGGGGCTAGAGAGACGCTGGGTCACATGCTACAAGACTGTAAGGAGCTGAAAAGAGAGTATTCAACGATCAGAGCGATTCTAAAGGGAGAAGAAGAAGGAGCGGAGTGGATGCGAATGGTTCTGGAAAAAGGGAGAAGAAAAGAAGAACAAGATGCAGGAAGAAATCAAATCGAAAGCGCATTCTTGAGTTAACAGTCCCAGAAACACTTACACACAGAAAATAAACCTATTTACTACTACTACTAGTAAGTAACTTATTGAATTTTAATCCTTCTCCTTAAATTTTAATACTTTCTTGTGACTCTGCCCCCCCCAGAGTTTGCTCTGGCTCCTCAAAAGTTGACTTTCGGCCTGTGGCTCCTTCGAAACGTTCTGTGGTCCCTTTGCAGTCAAATAATCCACGGGTGATAAACACCGAATTAAAGTATAACGATGATAACTCCTCATTCTTTTAGACATTGTCAAGAATGCACGGGCGCACAGTGGGTTGAAAACTCAGAAACACGGCGAAAATATGAAGGCAATCTTTGATATTCTACAAAAATGATTCTACAGTTTTCGAGGTCGCTGATTACGAATCTGAAGTAAAAATGGCGGATCCAATATGGCGGACACGTATGCCAAAAAAATATCAGATTTGGTCCAAACTTGGTATTCTAGGGTTTTCGAATTAGTTTAGTTAACTTCCAAGTCCGATCAAGCATTGTAGTTTGCACAGTTATCATCTCTGATTATCAAACAACTGAGATTAACTTTCAGATTTTGCTCGTTTTTGCTCCAATCCCTAAAATAACAATTTATTCAAAAATGTTCCAAGTTCATGAAAATATTTTTTTTTGCAAACGCAGTTAATTGAAAGATTTATATGTTATCTTATGGTATAAAGATACTAAACCCTCATCAGGACTCTTCAGAAAGAAAATTGATCATCTACTTTGCGATTAGGGGCGTTTTTTTGAGATATTAAAAAGTTTTTGTCTCGTTATAACAATATCGTTTGTATTCACATCTGAAAATAACAACATATAAATATATAAATCTTTCAGTTAACTGCGTTTGCAAAAAAATATTTTCTGAAAAAAAATATTCTGAAATTTCTGAAAATCTGAAAGTTAATGTCAGTTGTTTGATAATCAGAGATGATAATTGTGCAAACAACAATGCTTGATCGGACTTGGAAGTTAACTAAACTAACTCGAAAACCCTAGAATACCAAGTTTGGACCAAATCTGATATTTTTTGGCATACGTGTCCGCCATATTGGATCCGCCATTTTTACTTCAGATTCGTAATCAGCGACCTGGAAAACTGTAGAATACTCATTTTTGTAAATATCAGAGATAGCCTTCATATTTTCGCCATGTTTCTGTGATTTCAACCCACTGTGGGGCGTGCGAAGTCGAAACGAAAGAAACGCACTGAATTGTTTCTGTTTTGCAAAGCAAGATGTTTACTTCCCGTGGAAACGCGAATCAGTGGTAGCCCCGGGTCGACAAGCTGAGGGAATAAGGACGCGGTAGTGCCGAGACATAAATCACGGGGGCAAAGCCATTCGGGGGCTACGTACATTGCGAGCCGTCTATGGGGTTGCCGTTATTGTGGCGATTTTCACACCGGCAGCCAGCATTTTACGAGTGAGCGGGCCAAAGCAAATTGCCGACTTTTTGCGAAATACGGGCGGGATCGAAGATAGACTGGCAGGGAACGGGGCCTGCAACATCCTGCGAGTTGGTAAAACGCGCAGGAACATAAACGGCAGAAAGGAGCCGGCGGAATTTATGTAATCCGCGGGCAGAGCTGCGGCGGGGTGGTTCCGTACCCCCGAAATACGAAGAGGTTAATAATTCTGGGGGACATCGTAAGTATGTCGCGGAAATTTGGAAGGCGACCAAGAAACTTTCGCGAAAGATATCCCATTATATGCTATCCTATATTGAAACTTGCGACGAGACGAATCGCTTATTAGATTGAAACTTGGACCCTGTCCAACATTAGTTAGCATCTAGTTAAATAAGCACAGGTTTATCGAGCGTCATCTTTTAGGGGCTGATCAGCGTTATTGCTGATATTCAGCAGCCGAGATGGGGTGCTTATTAACGGACAGTTGCCGTCTAATTGTTTTAACAAAAAGTTTTAACAAACTTTTGATAGAAATGAGGTAGAGCAATGATCTTTTTTTAAATTAAAGCTGAAAGATTGCAGAATAAGGGAAAATTAACGAAATTATGGTACGAACGTTTTTTAGCTTTGAAAATCTGTGTTGAACTTGAAATACTACAACAAAATTATGATTTATCCAATACCATGAACGGTTAGATTTTTTTCTTGTCATGTTCTACATCATTTCCTGCAGATTTTGTCACGCTGATTTCAAATCCGTTCGCAAAATTTGACTACTACCTCAGGATTTTGGAAAAAATCGATTTCAAGTTTAACACAGATTTTCAAAGTTAAAAAACGTTCGTACCATAATTTCTTTAATTTTCCCTTATTCTGCAATCTTGAAGCTTTATTTAAAAAAAAATCATCGCTCTATCTCATTTCTATCAAAAGTTCTTTGATTTTGAAACAAACTGCGTCACTTTGCCCCACTGTGCGCCATCCTGAGGCGCTCGAAACAGCATTAAACTAGACGATTTTTTTTTACTGATACTATGAAGTTAAAAATTATTTATTTTCTTCTTATGTGTAGAGCATGTATCAGTGCATATACTGTATAAATACTGTACAAAAATATTAAAAAATGACCGAGTTATTTGTTCTCCCGCGAAGCTCGTCCGCCGTTACACACGTGACTAACCTAACAAATTATAACGAACATGTTCGTCTGAAATCAAAAACCCGATGATTTTCGTGTTCCTTAATAAAATATCTACGATGTAGCATAGGGATTTGAGAAAAAAAAATTTATTGCACAAATGTTTTTCACGTGAAAAAACGAATTTAAACCATTAATTATCTTCGACTGGGGTATCGGATGGAAAAACTGCTATACTACATCGTAGATAATACCATTAAGAATATGTGTAACAAGTTTGAAATCAATCGGACAGATAGTTTTGGAGATATTTGATAAGTCACCTTTAAAAATGTAGTTTCGAGAAAAACGCAAATTTTTGCGTTTACTATGGCTTAAATTATTCTTAAAACTTCACGTAATAAGAAAAAAATACAAGAAAAAAAAATCGATTTTTTAAAACATTCAGGGTGGCGTAACCCCTTAAGGGGGTATATATTGAATGTTCGGAAAATGTGCATATGTATTTTGTGGATTTCTTTATAGGTCAACAGCTTGATGAAAATTTTCCCTTTTTGTCCTATGTTCACATATAGTATTACCTATACACTGTTTAAAAAAAAGTTTCAGTGAAAAAACTATTGTTTCTCGAAACTCTCTTTAAACGGCTGCACGGTGACCCTGAAAAAAGCTGTATGTCGTTTCTGAAATCAAAAACGGTAAATGTTTTTATAATATATGTTAATAGCTATCGATTGCCGGCACCGATTTTGAAGCTTTTGAAAAATAATGAAATGGTGATATCGAAGATAAAGTTAGATTTTCCTACGATAAAAGTCAATTTCTTTTCTTTAGAAATAATAAACGAGGAATCGGAATAAAAAAAGATGTCGTTGGTCGATGTGGAATTGGAAGTGAATTGGTTGAACGTAGCGCGAGTTTTTAGGGCCACCGGGTTTGTTCCCGTTAAATACCTATAACTTCGTTAATTTTCCGAAATTTACGTCGGACCTGAGTCATAATTTTTCTAAAACATCAATCTTATATACCCCCTTAATCTGTTAACTGGGGAGGAGAAGTTAACTTATTTAAAAATTCGTCTACGTCAGGCAAGATGAGTAGATTCGCCAAGAAACTGTAAAACTCTCATTCGCCCAACAGGTGTAAATAATTGTTTCAGTTCATCCGAATTTACTATGGACATAACGAGTGAATTCGTCTGTAATTATTTTTTAACTATAAAATATCATATAGATTGGAGGCGTTTCTGGCGAACAAATGACTCATTGTCAGTTAACAAGTTAAAATTGAAAGACATCTCGGGGGGAATGGTCAGATGTCATGATTTGAGTTTTCAACTCGATTTTCAACAAATGTAGTCTTCAAGCTATCGGCCAGTTTTCCTGAGTCAGCATAAAATTCTGGATATATTAGGTTTATTCTGATGAAATAAATGATATCAGTGTTAGTTTTAATAGCCATTTTATGTTAGACGTACCGACAGCCCCGGATTTACCATATAACTTATTGCTTACGATTGTTGTTCGGGGGAGTTTTAATATCATAAAAGTTAAAGACAGATGTATGCTTTGCAGAGCAAGTATAAATTAGGAGGAGAAATGGCAGAGCGGAGAAGAATAATTAAAAGTATTATAAATCCTTTGGACCACTATGAATTTTTAAAATTGATTATATCTGAATTTCTTCTGCTAAATTTACTAATTTGTTGTCAAAACTGATACTAGAAATTCATTACAAATTTCGTTACATTTTTTCAAACACGTGCCATTGGCAGAATCTTTATGCTTTTCATTTCATGTTTATAAGTTGTGTTTAATACTGTCATACCTTCAAAACTGCCGAGTCAGTTTTTTATAATACTAACAATTTGTACTATTTTTTTTATGTTAAATGTTTATCAACTTCGATGGGACTTTTCAAAAAAACACCAAAAAATACCTCCGCGATGTTTTTTTATATGGATTTAGGGATCATTAAACTTTATATTAACATCGCTTTCAACTGCACATATTTGCACGAAACAGAAAAAATAGCCAATCATTATTAAGACGCTCACCGCTCCACAGTGGGTCGGATTCACTTATTTGACGCCATTTTGGTCTTTTTTTTAAGATATCGGAATGACATTGATACCAAAAAATAGGAAAACATTATTCCTTTCTAATGATGTATAATTTAATATTTTTTACATTTATTTATTTTCCATTTTTTTAAACAAAATTTTGAAAAAAAAATTTGAAAACAATTCATTTGGTACTTTATTTAATGCCCTTTTGAGTGGTTATAGGCAATGTTGGGGAAACTTTTCGTTTTCAAGTTATAAGGAAAAATAAAAAAATAAAGGAATGCGGCCAAATATCGTTTTGTTTAAATTGAAGGCGAATCCTTTGCGCTAAACATCATCTTCTATTAGTAATTAATGTAAACAATTTATTAAAAATAATTCTGAAAACAGTCAGTAAAATTGCGACATTTTTCTTTTAAATCTATACAATGTTTCATCTCATTTATATTTGGTAAGTAATTTGTTACATGATCTATTTCTAAAGCATAAAAATTAGAATGCAACTTTCAAATCTGTTGGAAATGGCTTGAAAACGTCACTGTGCAGTCTCTGCTGGTTCAGTTTCAACTGATTGGAAATAGAAAATACAGGACCAAGTCGAAGGCTTATCTACACCATAGCATAAACATTTCAAGTGCCGATAATCTAAACAATTCCTTCGAAGAAGGATGCAACGCATGAACATGAAGAAAAGGACGCGACGCTGATGACTTCAAACCGAAATATTTCTCGATATTCCTTGTCAATTTTAAAAAATGTCGCAATTTTACTGACTGTTTTCAGAATTATGTTTTAATAAATTGTTTACATTAATTACTAATAGAAGATGATGTTTAGCGTAAAGGATTCGCCTTCAATTTAAACAAAACGATATTTGGCCGCATTCCTTTATTTTTTTACTTTTCCTCATAACTTCAAAACGAAAAGTTTCCCCAGCATTGCCTATAACCACTGAAAAGGGCATTAAATAAAGTACCAAATGAATAGTTTTCAAAATTTTGTTTAAAAAAATGAAAAATAAATAAATAAATAAATGTCAAAAATATTAAATTATACATCATTAGAAAGGAATAATTTGTTCCTATTTTTTGGTATCAATGTCATTCCGATATCTTAAAAAAAAGATCAAAATGGCCTCAAATAAGTGAATCCGGCCCACTGTGCTTATGTGAATCTACACATCCGACATGCTTTTTCCAATTGTTTATACGATATCTACCATGAATTTTCCATTCTGGACGCTGTCTTCAGTTTTAAAATAGCAGTCAAAAACGATACACGCGATAAAAATAATTTGATAAAAAAATGTTTCGAGCAAAAGTTAGTCAGTATACAGTTGACAACAAATTGCAAAAGTAGATATTAATAAAAAACTTTTTATTCACAGAAAAATCAAGATCGCCCTAATTTTTTTAACGTAACTGTATATTTTTTTATACACCTATCGATGCATCTTTATATTCTCTTTAAAAAAGTATTAGGCTACTTAGGTCGAAAACTGATTAGTTCAGAAGCTACGAGTTTTGTCCCGAGCGCCCACATACTCGAAACACTGTGCGTCTCACCAAAATTCATTTGAATTTACGATGAACACTGAAACCATACCAACGAATATTGCCTCCAAACCCATCTCTCAAGGCGACTTCGCGCGCATTCTTCAAGCTAGCTAATAACCGACATTGTGCTTATACGAATTCGTTCCCATTTCATCACGCGAGTATTACCCACCACTCGAATGACGTTCATGAATTTTATCTTTATAACTTGGACGACGAGCACCGACAATTCGACGACTGAGGGTGGGAGGAACGGTTCCCTCTACGTAATAAGAAGCGTCACCGAGCATCTACAAGGATCCCGGGGAGTGCGCGAAAATTCCACGGAATCCTGGAAAAATTTATGGTCTGGATGTTTACCGACGCGGAATTCTCTCAGGTTTCCCCGGACAGGGATAGAATAATGTAGTCCCACTACGTCTCGCTCCTCCGGCATTCGAGGGTGGCTATTAGCAGTAATTACTAGAAGAATAAGTCTCTGCCTAATACTTCTCCCCTGCACCCTTTCATCTTTCACCTAGCCGGGACGGTATTCTCTCACGCCCCGCCACCCTTAGAGGATGTAAACCACCCTCCAGCAGGTTTGCTACACCTTCTTGCGCGAAACTTTCTCATACGGACGGCCTTCATCCCGGCTAAGCTGGTATTAAACGGTGAGAGGGAATTATCGCTCGCTGCGCAATATATTCGGGCAGCGGAGTGAAGCGAGCCTGATTTCGTTTCATTTCTGATTAAATGATGTCTCTGGGATGTTGGCACGCGATGCGGGGCGCTGGTTTCAAGGTTTCGCGATCTTCGACGCGTTAGATGAGGAGCTAGGAAGCAGGTGTGATGGAATTGCAATGATTCTGGTGGCTTTATTTTTATAAGGATTAGGTGTATTGTGGTAAAGAAATATTTTTCTCATCGGACTTTTCAGTTGGACACGTTTACCGCCAAGGACCCAGTTCCTGATCACTTAAGATGCAATGGGAGCAGTTTCTGATCAACCTAAAAATTTTTACTATGAGCTATGAAATGTTTGCGTATAAATTTAAAAAACCTTCATAATTATTTAGTAATTTTTTGGAATAAATTTGTATCGTGATAAAATTATTATTTGGTATTTATATACTAAATTTGATCAGGAATTGGGTTCTGATCAGGAACTGGGTCCTTGACGGTATACCAGTTGAGTGAATAGCTTGACAAAAAAACATTTCCTCTTTAAAGAATACTCTTACAGCACTATGGATTTTAAAATTAGAAAAGGAGGATGCATAAAGATTTTAATCCTGTGTTTTTAAGGATTCTTCCAAATAATGGCGTTCTTGGTAATAGAATTGTAATCAGCTAATTAACAACGAAAATAATAACAAATTATTTAGTTAACTCTGTGTATTTACGACACATATAGTATTTTAAACACCAGAAGTAAACTAGGAAACAGGCATTAATTTAATTACTATATTACAAAGTGACTATGTTTGACGAGAAGTAGTTGTTGCTACGTATAACTTCAATATCTGTTTCTAAAACTACGCATTTTTAAAAAAGTATTTAAACCAGCCTCATCAAGACCTTTTTTTAGACCGAGGCAAGAGAAGTATCTTTTGTTTAGGGTGCGTTTCTAAGAAAGTCATATCTTCTGCTTAGAAATTATAAGCATTCTTCGTTGCATATACGGAGCAAAATGAGCTTCGTTAACATTTATAACTATTAAAGAAGCCAGCGCGCCAACGGAATGTCTTGTTATACGGGAAAATGGTTGAACAGTTGCTGGGAGAATAGAACGATACGAGTTTTCGTACGTAGGGCTATAAATTTAAATTAAACCAAGTTATCTGAAAATTTTTAACGAGTTTCACCTTTTCCATAAGGCAGGGTCTCCGGGAATTTTAGTCTCTCTATGTTATTTTGAAAAAATGTATACTGGTAATGGAATTCTTTTTAACTTACTAACTTGTTTAACGTAGTTTAGGTTTTGAACCCTACTACTGCCGAAAGAGATCGTTTATTGGGTTTAGATTTGTTAGCAATGTAGTTTTAATAAAAGATTGTAGCGCAAAAATATGAAATTGTGACAATTATAAAAGTCGCAATACTTTTATTTCAACCTGCGTGCTCACATTCTTCGCAGACTAAATAAATGTTGCATTCTATGTTTTTCCGTGTTAATTTGCAAGATATTTAAGTTTGTTGAAGAAGAATTCATTTTTCTGTAATCTGTTTCTAACTTGAAAATTGAAAATTTTGTGTTATACACAACTTAAGAGAAATTATAAAAGCAAATTTATTTTGTGACTTTCAACCTCAAAAGTAAATTCTTTTATCTGAAAAATCCATTTTATTTCTCTCCTTTTCGAAAACTTCCATCATTTTTGGAACCTCAGGAAGAAGTAACTAAAAATGAATGCTGTTCGATGCACTTAGAAATCCTTTTTTTAAGAAAGTATTCCTTTTAAAATTCGTGGTATATTTGCAATTTAAAAAATCTATGGTCAGAAGGGGAACTAAAAAAAGTTTTATTTTGAAACAATATTGTATTAAAACTCAATAACGTAAAGGAAAGCCATAGTTATTTCACCGAATATTTTTTGGCACATTTTCAATTATTTCTTTTTCAGTTTTTTCAAAGCTATAAAATTAATCAAATTAATTGGAAAGAATCGTGTAAACTAAACATTTAATATTCAACGCAAAATCTCTTCCATTTTTTTTTAAATAAAATGTTTTCCATTAAGAAGATTCTATAAGCATGCTGGTGAGCTTCCCGTAGTCGTAGATCCTCACAGGTTCTTCTCTTTCCATCCATTTTGATCGACATCTGAATGTCGTACCAACCGGTACTCCACCAGACCGAAACAAGTTTTCGCCGTAATAAGAGTAAATCGATGCCCTCAGAACTCTCTCAGTTCATCTTCTTCCCTTGGAATTCATTAGTCTCCGTCAGAAGCTGCTGTAAATGCAGCTGTGGCGGTCATGTGTCGATATTATTAATAGTAACGTCGATACAATATTTTACTACGAGAAAGAAGTACGGAATTATGCATCACTCATGTTTTAAACATTCTGTTTCGCTGCTTCGGGATAATTAAATTGTTTATGCACCATTTAGGTGATTTATAGGGTAAATTATGTTTATAGGTTTATGATAAAATAAGTGCAGGAAGTTGCTAAAGAAATGCTGGAATTAAATTTGAGTATTTGTGGATTTAATGAATATTTTAAAGAAAAGTACTTTCGTGTATTAGAATAATTTGCATATTTTTTCTATCTGGATTAATATTAATATTCAGAAATATATTGATCTATTATTCAGATGCTTATAACATATGCAAATATTTAGGGGAAGGTGGGGTAAAACGGAACGATTAACTTTGAAGGGTGATAACTTAAAATCGAGAGGAGAAAAAAACACGAGACTTGAACAGGAGTCTTCAGTGGACCTTAGACTATCAGAAAATCAGGGTCATTGTTAAGAACAATCTTTGGGAACGACGGAAAATAAAATTTACCGGAGGAATCGAAATATTTTTTTATTATAATTGTGAGATTTTAATGTATTTTGAAAAGCTATTCGTCTATCTCTCTGTAAATCTTGTTTTGGTTTTTCTTGTCGTAGTTCTTCCGGTAAAATGTTGGTATCCTTTCCTGCCAGCAAATGTTTTGGTGAAAATGTTGTTACTGTGTGTTCAGTTTCGTTGTAGATTTTCGTGCATTCGTGTGCTATGCTAGTCCACGCTCTTTTATTTTTTTCTTCATTTATTTTGCACCGGATTTTATTCAGTAGTGTTTGATTAAGTCTTTCGTTTAGACCGTTTGAGAAAGCTGTATTAACTGCTGTGAATACTATTGGTATATCTTTTTGGTTTAGAAATTGTTTAAAGTCTTTCGAGTTTATTCCAGGCTATTGGTCTGATAAAATCATTGCTATTTTTTCATTTTGGGGTATTTGTTTAATCACTTTAATAAAATCGTGTGCTGATTGGGTTTTTGATGTTAAAATATATACGTATCTTGTGATATGGTCTACAAGTAGGTGCAGGGACTATTATACAAGTAGGTGCTGTGACTGTGGGACTATTTTATTCAGGTCGCGAAAATTTATGCATAACCTTGATGTTTTCCCTTTTTCTTTTTTGAAAGCTAGTGTCACTAGAGCAGCGAACGAACTATAAGACTCTTCGATTAATTTTTTTTCTAATAATTTTGATACTTGTGATTCTATTTCTTTTTATCTTCAATTGTGCATCTGTATGGACTTTTGCAGCAATATTTATCAATTATTAAGTCGATGCGAGCTTCATAATCTTTTACCGTTCCAACGTCATTTCGCAAAAATGTGTTTGTATTCTTCTATTAATTCATTAATTTCAGATTTTTGTTCTAAATTTAGGTTAGTTACCATGATATTAAAATCTTGTGGCCTTATATGCTCGTTGAAATTTATTTAAATTTTTTTGCTTTTATTGTATTATGATCCCTTAGGATTTTTTACTTCTTTATTTTCCATTTCATTATTGCTTGGAGGCATCTTACCTGTACAATCAGGAATTTTTATTTCCCTTTTTGAAACAAAATCATTTTGTGGCTTCATTTTCTGACTAATCTCTAATTCTTCATTCTGTATTAACCAGAATTTTTGTACGTAGTCTAATCCGATTAAAAGCGAGTCGCTTAAATTGGTTCTCATGGTAGAGTTGAGTTTCCGGTTAGAGATAGAAAGATACCGTCTTCTGATATAGATCGAAGCGATAAGCCGCGATAAGCACGTTGTAAGAGAAAAGTGTCGGAATGAAAATTAAAGACTTATATTCATTATCTTAAACCTAAGTAAAGTGGGTTGTGAAAAATAAAGCCACATTTATATTTAAACAAACTTTCTTTATTTCACGCCATTGTGGATTCAGTAAAATTAATAACCCAACACCTTCATTGTTTCTTCTATATTCAAAATTTTTATTTTCAACGATACACTACCTAGAGTTTTTCTCCCACCATTAATCGTCGTCACTTCACTATGATAATTATTTGGTCTATTTTTCCAGTGTAATAATCTTGAATTGATTATTGAAATGTTTGCACCAGGATCATATATTCCTTGTATTTCTAATTTATCATTAATGGTAACGGGTATTTTAATTAATGGTGGTAAAATTAGTTTTTTGGATCTATGTTCTGAAATTCTGCTTCCATTAATTATTATTTATTTCTTCCTGAGCATTTTTTCGTTTATCTTCTTGTTTGTTTTTAAACCAGCATGCAGATTCCGGGTGAAATCTTATACCTTTGTTTTCTTTTTTGCATATTGTGCATGGTGATTTATTGACTTTGTAATTGTTTTTAACAGTCGTATTGTTATCATATTTTTCTTTTGAATTTGTTTTTTTTATTAAATGTTCAAGACCTCTGATGTTGCTAAATAGATCATTTGTTGCGTTTAATTTTTCTCTATCTATCTTGTCTGTTATAAAGTTTGGTAATCCTGTGGCAATGAGGTTAATAAGTGTTTGTGTATCTATAGATTTATTTATTTCTAACAGTAATCTTTCTTTTTTCAAAGCGTACTCCAGTATTGATCCTTGTTTATATCTGTAATTAAATGCGTATCTGATTGGTGACCATCCTTTATTTGAAAATGTTTCACATAAACTATTTTCCCAGATGATCCATTCAGAATTTATTGAGTATTTAATTATCATAGAATTGTACCAATCCATCGCAGACTCTTCCATCAGTAATTTTAACATTTCAATTTTATCCGTATCTGTAATTATTTCGAATCTGGTGCATTCACTTTCAAAATTATTTAGCCATTGATGCACATTTGCAATTTTTTCTGAAAATTTTTCTGATACAAACTTTTCTACTAGTTTTAATTTATTCTTTTGCTGTTGCCTGTCTCCTTGTTCGGTTACTTCCAAATATTCTAAAAATTTTGTGAAATGTTCATCCGTAGTTACATATTTATCTTCTTCTTCAGCTTTCTCTAGCAAAAATCCATCAAATTGAATATTACCTTCATCAACGTAGGTTTTCTTTAATTCATTTGTTAAGGTAATCCAAACTTCCCTTTTCTCATGTCTTTTCTTTAAAGATGTTTTCACTTTATTAATAATTTCACATTTTAGAATTTCTTTGTGTAAATTTAAAGGTTGTAATTCTTCTGGTATGATATAAGTTTGCTTAGTAGGAGTAGAAATTGAGGTTATGGCATATAAACTTATGTTTGGGTCGTCTGGTTTCGCTTTTATCGTAAAATTAAAACACAGTTTTTCCATTGCTGTTTCCAAATAGCTGACAA
Source organism: Andrena dorsata (assembly GCA_929108735.1). Classification (NCBI taxonomy): domain Eukaryota; kingdom Metazoa; phylum Arthropoda; class Insecta; order Hymenoptera; family Andrenidae; genus Andrena; species Andrena dorsata. Next base: position 103,138,213 of record OV815487.1, read on the forward strand.
AATGTCGTTTTATAATGAGTTTATACTTTTTTCCCTTAATTTATCTTGAGGAAGTAATAACCGAACTGAGTTTCACTGTAAACACAAGATATTTATTATTTGCAATAATTTACACAGTTTAACTTAACCTACTGTACACGCTTACCTGTAAACACAAGAAACGACATTAAAAGCTATTATTTCACCAGGATTTATGTAAGAGAGTGACGATTTATTTAGACAATCCTAATCAATTAGATTTTGTACACGTGGCTTTCCTTTCTTATCAGCTATGTCAGTCCGCCGTCTTGTGCTACAGACATGCGCAATACGTATCTAATTCAAAACGAGTTTTAAAAGAAATACGTTAATTTTACATAGCTTCTATCGTATTTCTTTTACATATATATTATACATACATATAAGAGAAAATATTTTATTAGATAACATGAGAATTACGGAAAATAATCAAATATAAATGTAATATCGTAAAAGAAGGATAGATTAATACAGTTTGTTTATTATTTTATGAACAATAAGCGGGCTGGAATTACCCCGCTTTCCCCTACACGCGGATTTTTACATGAATATCAATACTTGCATGGAAAACACATCAGCATTAAATGATTATGTTATTTATTACAATTTAAACTAACAGCTTGATAGAATGACAGATGTATCTCATACCTACATCATAATTTTCTATACAAAATCAATTTTTTTGCAAACAAGGGTAGTAATTAAAAGTTTAATCTACAATCTAATAATTAAAAGAGATAATAAACACGTACTAAAACACATTTTCATTCTTCTCCATGTATAATAAGCGTTCTGTTTTACCCCACGAAAAGTGTTCCGTTTTGCCCCACGTGCAGTCATTTAGTAAACATTTAATATTTATTCTTCAGCGTGAGGTAAAGAACTTTTTATATACGTCAAAATGTAGCGTAAAGACTATAGAATCCAAAGATGAACTTGCCGTTATTAATTTACGAAATCCAAGTACCGAAAAGTGGTCGAAAGTCCAACGCAATATTGAAACGTCGATACCGGAAATTTTTCCAACTCTCTTAATGGAAAAATAACTTGTGCAGGGGTCTATGGTCTATCACAAAAGTTCTTATCTAACAGAAACATTGGTGTTCCGTTTTACCCCACTTTCCCCTACTATTTAATTATGTTTATTTTTAAATACCTTTCTAAAACATTGTAATACATACAATTTTTAAAATATTAATTATTAATCTGTACCTACGATTCAGTTGTTACAAATTCCATTTCAAGGTAGTGGTTATTTTCCACCTGTGCAAAATTGGACAAAGAAATTTTTTATTCGCTAAGCATTTTTAGCTCCTGGCACTACATATGTCCATCACTATTATTTTTAAGCATTATTTTTCTTTCAAATAATGTAAAGCATAATTCTCTGAGTTATTCAATTTATTTACAAAATGAAATCAAAAACGAACCTTGGTTTTTTTACCAAAAATTGCTATAAGTTCCTGAAATGTCATGTTATTTCTTGTGATACGATTCACCGATTTCAAAAACCAAAATAAAAAATGGAATCATATTCCAAGAAATATTGTATATATTAACGAAGGAAACGAGACTATTCAGAGAACATAAGGGATTTTCAAATTCTGCCAGATCTATTGACTATTGACCAGTAGAATGAAGTGTGTGCTCGGAACTTGGTTTGCTCAAAATTCCATAGCTTCGTTAATTAACTAACTTTCTTCGTTATTTTTTCGAACGCGTTCTCAGCACTTTGTATTTTAACAGAATGTAAAACGCTAGAAATCAATTTTTTCAAAGTGTATCTGTATACAACCCCTCAAAGTTTTGGTGCTGCGATGAGGCAATTAGATTACAGAGTTTCACTCGATCAATTCGGAATAATATTTGACACTGCATTGCAAGCAAGGCGTTATATTAATGAATCTGAAAGCTTTACTAATTAACTCAACACGTTCCGTAGAAAGCGAATGACCAACTGAACTGATTCATTCGAATCCATCGAAAGTTTTCACAAAAGTATTTTCTTCTTCCCCTTCAATATACACTGTACACAGTTCGTGGGGAATCTAAATGAAGTTACCATTTTCCAATGATGTGATATTGATTTGTTTTGTGTCCTTTCTTCTCGCCCGAGCTTCCTGACTCTTGTCGCCCTTCCTCGGAAACCCTGACGACGCCCTTCCATTATTACTACCACCTTTCCATCAACAAGTTTTCTGCTTTTCCACTCTCGCTGTTCTTCTCTCTTCATTCCATCTTCAAGCCTATCTTCTTCCTTCCTTCCTCAACGTTTGTTTCCATTTATCGCATACTTCTCGATTCTGCCCGGCTTCCTCCATCAACTGTGATCGGCGGTTTCCTTCGGAGCTTCAGTTAACGTAAACCAATAGTTTAGAGGGGCTTAATATTTACTTTTGATTCAACAGTGTGTGTATGAGAGTTCCTCGTTATCAGGAGTGTGTGTACTGCTCCGTCTGTCGGGACGAAAGCGGGATTAGAGTGAAGCGTAAATTCTTTCGCCGTTTACGATCGGTGAGTTTACTGAAAGAAACAGGATTATAAGCAAAAATTAAATACCGCGCAACACGCAGAAATGTCGATTATTTCCATTCATTTCTGGTTCTATTTATTAACCTTTCCTTACTAATATGTTTTTATTAAAAGGATTATTTTCTTCAATAATTATTGAATAAAATATTTATTCGTATTAAAATATTTAATTGTATAAAATTAATACACTTTTTTCTTTGTATAAATAGCCATTGTGATAATTGGCGCCATTTATGTATATCATTAGTTTTGTAAGGCTTTTAATTTACGACAATATTTTTAAATGGGATTCTTTTTGATAGGATTATATACTTGGCGCTTTTATTGTAACATTTTTTTAAAAAATGTAATTTTTGGGGGAATATATCTACACTAAATTAATCGGTAAACTGTATGTACCTGTGGTTACTCGATAATTTGATTTTACTAAAAAAGTTTTCACACGTCTACGTGACTGTGTTAATTCTACTTATTAATTGAATTCTAACATTAATGCAGTAATTTGGCGTCGAGGTGGTTAAATATGCGACGCAACTTCAAGCTGAAAGTAATTAAAAAATTATGTTCTGCTCAAGCGAGGATATTTCTGGAAATCTGCTTCCTTTCAGACCCACTAATGAATACGCCTGAATAGGAAGCTAATGGTAAATTGGTTTCTGCGATAACTTTTCAACGATGCCCGTTAAAGAACGAATCGACGGGGTTTGGGACGATCCGGATCAACGATTACTGACGTGGGAACGTTCAGGCCTAGTATTTATGGGCTTAGAAATCGCCGCAACCGACAAACGAGCGTTACTGCCCCTCCAAGTGTATTTAGTGCGGGTTAACTATATCGAATTTAGCGAGCCAGGCTTCGTTATATGCCGATTGGTCGTATTATGGAATTGTCATTTTTTATTAAACGCACTATTGGGATTCAATGTGGCCGCCATGTTTATATCTGTTTTATTCACAAATATGCGGAATAAATTGTTTTAGAAGACAACAGTTACTATTTAGTTATTTTCTAGATTATAATTCTAATTTACCGTACAATGAAAAATGATAAATACGAGATCCTAGCTTCGGAGGTTGGGCATTGGATATTGCAATTCATAAATTATTATACTTCTGCTGAAGACTTTTACAAAGATTTAACAAATTTATACAAATATTAAAATTGTGGAAGGGGATAGGATTTCAGTGAATTTTTACAACCTGTTGTATTTATGTTCATTATATTTTATCGCGAGCCTTATAACAAAAGATTGTTGGTAACTGTAATTAATATTGCTTGTATGAAAAACAGCCGATTTTACCTTGCCACGTTTTTTGGCATTTATGCAAGTTTTTGCATTGTGTCAAATATTGTTAGCTCTTAATATAGGTAATTTTCTCTTTCACTATATCATGTCTTGTGATTGTTCTAATCTGTCAGGTAGGAGTACCCAGGTAACAATAAATTTTGTCTTTCATGTTTTAAGTTTAATTATTGTCTTGTTCTTCATAATCATTCTAGGCAAATAATAATAATAAATTCTATACAATTTATGGACTGCATGTGATAATAAATAGTTTAATTTATTTTTCAATGAAATTGTCATTGAAAGTATTATAAGCTAAAGGTAAATATTACTACATTGGCAAAGCTAGTTAAATGTATAGAAGAAAATTCTTAGTATCAATTAACAGTAATTGTTTAACAACGGTATTCCATTTATATTGGACAATAATGGCTCTTTCTCTGCATCCGAAAATTCGATTCTTTATGTTTCAAATGTGTCCATGTATTTTCATTGCATTTCGATTGGAAAATTGAAGCACTGGTTCAGAAAACAAGGAAATTCGATTTAATGCGAAGCAAAGTTAATTCCGTGATAAATGAAGTAACGGATCAGTTATCCTGCTCGACGTAATGTGATTCGAAAAATTTCTCGTTTATAACGTCGATATTGTAATAAATTATACGTATGCCATTTCGCATGAGCATTGCAACGTGAAAACTCGAAAATCTACGTTCTTTAGCAGAATGCAGAGTATCGATGGAATGAAAATCATAAAGTAATAAGTTAATTTGAAAATTTCTTCGGTGTTAATGGGGAATAACACCCCTGATGTAATAAGGGGACTAGCGCTCGAAAATGGAAAGAATTATTGTCCAAACGCTAAAAAAGATTGGAAAATTAAATGTTGTTAATTTTCGAGCGCTAGTCCCCTTATTGCATTCGACCCTTCAATTGTTTCTACACAATCAGTATGTCAGGAGTTCTGGTATGAACCACCATCATTAGGATCAAAATTAAATCGACGCCATTTTAGACAGGTAAACACAACGTTTTTGATAAAAGTGAGAAAAAACAGGAACTAGAAGTTCAACAGTCTTGTCAGTGCTTCACAGCAGAGTCCCATGTGTGGTTAAATTGCTGTAAAAATTTTAACACTGGTGATGTCTTAGCTTTTGAGTACCATGAACCCAGTTCCAAAAAAGATCAAAATTAAAATACCCAGGGGTGGGAATCGCCATCAACTTTAATGGGCTAGTTTGGGTGTGTAAAAATAGAGTAGTAATGAAATACTGGAAATAACAATTGAATAAATATAATTTAGCATTCACTCAATTATTTTCTTAAAAATTACAAACTTACCACAACAACCCTATTTATTAGATCATGTTCTTACGTCCCAAGTAAAATCACTTTCAATATTCATGTAAAACGCCGGAGAGTTGAAGAAGGAAATTCTACGAATACATTTAATAAGTAAACCAGTATTTCACCTTTGAGTGTGTAGAATATTTTCGCGTGAAAAGTGCGAAATAAACGTCTCTTTCAATAAAAATCGTGGAGAAAAAAGGATGGGGGGGAAAGGAGCTGTAGGGGGTTAAAAGTGCGCGACAAAAACAATGACGCGGGCACAAAGAAAGAGTCACCGACCCGTTCCTGAAAACACATTTATAATCCCTGCCGCAGAACGTGGCGTTGCAAAATTGCAACAGCAGAAAGCATCCGTGCAGAAAACGCGGAAATCGCCTCGCATCGGAAACTGTCGCGTATGTGATACCGGTCTGGACTGCTTGAGAATGGCCGTAAACGTGTTTCGTGAAAGCTTTTCACCTATATTTGCTACGTCACGCGTGTTAGGCTATTACAAGCGCGCAAATTAGCTTTCCGTACAGTTTCTCTCTTATGTGTGAGCGTTTAAGAGGCATATATAAGTATAATCGATAATCCCTAATCGGTAATCACGGATCGAAGCGCGCCATTATCGTATTATCAGATGTATCCATTGGATTAAGTTCGCGAATTAAGGTTGCGCTAAATAGGTACCAGAGTTAACTGAATTATTGGCTATGAGTGGTAATTGATTTGATTGTTATTAATATCAAAGACGAAAATATCATTGAAATAAGTCTTAGCAAAGATGAGCATTTTAATTTTTATTTACGATACTTCATTGACAGAGGGTAGTGTCGAAAGAACTTTTAGAAATATTTCGAGAAAATTTTTCCTCGATTTTTATATTTTTGTAAACATTATAAATTTTTAATCAAAAACACCACCGATTGTAGTCAAAAACAGATTAATACTTGATGTCGTAGGAATGTAATTTTATTTAAATATATGTTCTAATACAAGTGCATTAATCCAAATGGCACTACTTGAACTGTGCTCGAGAGTAAATTTGAAGTTCGAAAAGTATAATTTGAGGAAAAAATCCGAGACAACATGGATGAGAGGGAATTTTACTCGTTGCGAAATGTGATCCAACCCTTTGCATTATTGTAGTTGAGCAAGTGAAGCAATCAAAAATTTAGTATCACGATATACAGATTCTGCTTGAACAATTTTAATTTCGATCACACGCTTTTCTTTTTGTTACACGCGGAGTAATTAGACGAGCTCGTGCGTTCGCTCCCAAATATTACACCCGGGAGCAGAATTATCCGCGAAAATTAGATTTATGACAGCAGGACGACGTTAGCGTAACAAAATACAGCAAAAGCTAAACATAACGGATCTGGCTAACTGGTTTTTCATGCCAAACAGCAATTAAATCCTTCCGCAGTATGTAGATTGCGTTCCTAATTAAAATTTACGCATTTATTACCTACGCTGAAGCAGAACGACATATTATACGATGAAAGATTGTAGTTGTTCAGAGTTTGCCTGATGACAGGCATAAATCTCATCCAATTTAAATTCAGAATGTATGTTTTGGGAAATTAAATCATGGTTCGATGATTCTCAGCAGGATAACGTACGATCATGTATTTTATTTAGAATTTGTCACCGTACGAATGATCGCGTATTTATGCGAGTAAATTTCAGAATGAGTTCAGAAAATAAATATGCAGAGTATTTCACTATTTAAGACTGTTGTAGAAAGTTCTTATAGTGGTGCAGTAGTGAAAATATTTATTACATCGATCACAAGTCTACGTAGCATAGTTTTCGTAGCCAAATGATATAGTGATTGATGAAAGTGACTGTAACCTGTTTTGGCTAATTGTAAGTCATCCGGCATTGAATTCACAGTCAATAATAATGCGTTCCTAATATTAATATTAAGTGGTGTATTAGTGACGGAATGTTAATTATTTGAGTGATGCAATAAATATTCCCTGTAGTAAATAATCTTTTTAGTTGCAAATTCATCATCTGTAGAGCTTTTCTGTTTGCCACGAAAGGGAGAGAATTTTGAACTACTTTTGACAGTATAAATAGTGATATAATTTAAGAATCATAAATGGACGTGTTGCTAAAGTATGTTTTTACCAAAGTCGTGTTAATTAAATAATTTTTATTCCATAGAATTTTCAGAATAATGCTTATTGGGGACGCTTCTGCAAATTGTACTAAAAGAATATAATATATCAAATATCAAAATATTTTAAACAAGAACTATTCGACTTAATACAAAGTTTAAAAAGATGTACAAATTTATTCATTCAGTAAATAAAATTAAGCCAATATTATTATTACATTGTCGACAGATTTTTTGTAATAGAATTGATGTGCCACTTGCAATTAATTTTGTATTCACAAAAATAAACACAGAAGTGTTCTTTCTTTATAGCGTTCCACTAATTCTATTGCAAAAATTTCATTGTGAATGTGTTAATCATATTAATATATTTCTTCTTAACTTTTTCGATACGAGCTACTATTTTGTACACCAAAGGCTTCGTGCTTTCTCTAACGGGACTAACGAGGTTGTAAGTGAATAATCTTAAAGAGTATTATGTAATGCAGAATATTAAACATGTTAAAGTTCTCGTGGATTTGTATCACAACGGCAGAAAACTATTCTGAAAATAATACACGTGGGCGAAATTGTAGAGAGATATGGGCCCACTGTATACGTAGTATTGATTTATCAAGAGCGTCTGACCATAGACACTCCTCTTCCACTTGCCCTCTTAAAGATTATACGTATACTTCTCTCTCACGTTTTAGTTACACGAATCAATCGTTCCTTGAAGATTCTCAAGTTACAATATTATTTACGCTGTTATACAAGATTTAAAATCTTTTCCTTTATATGAAACACAAGAATCGTGAACACAATCAAGTTCAAAGAAAAATGTGATATCGATAATATAAACGCAATTGCAAAAACCTCTTTTTAAAGAGACAGGGAAGCACTTTGTATGTGTGTTGAAATCAATTATAACATAGACATAGGCGAACATTTATTAACAAATGTCTTCCTTTTATTCTAATAGAGATTTGAGATTAAAATTCCTTGAATTTCGTGATTTAAATCATATCTTCTAATATCGTTGTAAATTTATCAAGTCACTAAGTTTGGACGAATAAATATAGGTTTTTCTTTTCGAGATTATAAAGGCGGTGAATATTTTTACACATCTTCCCCTTTCTACTCACACGGGACAGTTCCGGAGTGTCAAACCCCGATTGTGATAAAACTTTAGTATGATATAGTCCCCGTGAAAATATTTGACACGTCATTTTTTTTTATCGGCCATTGTCCATGTTGAAGGGTTGAAAGCAGCCCTCAAACTAGGGTGTCGATAAAATATTTCCTTGAATATCTCGAAAACTGTTCGGTATAGAAAAAAAAGTTAAATTGCAAAGTTGGTTATTTTTATAGGGTGAATTCAGCTATGTAAACAGTTTCCGGGATATTCAAGAAAATATCATTTCACCCCTTCAAGATGGACGATGGCCGATAAAAAGAAATATGTGCCAAATACTTTCAGGATTTACATTTACAGTTTCATCAAAATTAGTGATTGACACATCGAGACTGTCCCTTGTTACTCCAAATCGAATGTATTATTTGAATACTGCGTGACACTGTAGAAAAGTTGAGGCGAACCAATGCCATGTCTTCTCGAGGATACATTGGCCATCGACCGTAAAAAATTTCAACGACTATCAAACGGAAGTATGTATCAAACATCTTATAGTTTTATAATTGACACTTTTTACCCGACCATTCCGATTGTTTTGAAACCGTACAGGTATGCAGAGTTCTTCTCAATTTTTCGTTTGTAGTAGTTTTCGATTATTCAGGATGAAAACATCCCTTAAAAGTTAACATGTGATTTTCTACTTCCCTGTACATCTTGATAATTGTAGTAAATATAAAAAAATGATTCCTGCTTATGTTCTATCAAACTGTGTAATTAAATTGTTTAGAATTTGTATTTAAACAATTAGATTACATAATTTCATAAAGCATAACAAACACTAAGTTGTCTTTGTAAAACTTTATTCTATCCACTATAGTTTTCAAGATACCTATACAGGAAAGTAGGAAAGCACTAATTAACCAGGCTGGGGTGTTTTCACCCTGAAGAACCGAAAACGAGCACAACCGAAAAATTGCCATTTCTATCGAGGTTCTCTACAAACCTGCACAGATAAAAAAAAATTACTTTTTGGGTGACCGAATATCGCTTGTTAGCTTACTTTAAAAAATGTATACCTACCTTACCCGATTCGCGAATCAACGCCGGATTCGAAAATACAGAAACGACAAAAAAAAAAGAGAGGAAGTAGAAATCTAATGGCTCCGCCTGGTCTAGCCGTTATACCGATCGCTTCGTTCCGGCATGCAAGCGATTCTCCCTGCTTCCGTTCTGCTCCCGAACAAAATATTTATAGGCGCCCCATCTATCTCGCAGATTTTCGACGGGGAAAAGAGGCCAGTTTGAGGGGCGTCCGTATAAGGCGAGCCATTTACCAATTACTTCTCACGCGGGGGCTCTGTTTTTTCATCCGTGCAGTATTGCGCTGTCAGTACGTTTAATGCGAGTACCATCTGCATAATATCCACTCGTAAATCCAGGGAAAGCCTGCCGCTGACCCAGGCGCCCTCTGTGTACGTACGTGGCTGGTCGGATGATCCCCGGGATTTTATTTTCAGGATACCCGCCCCTCCCCCCTCGGGGAATGTGGGGAGGGACTTGTCGGCGCGAGTGAACGGGTGCGAGGTATAATATCGGCATTAATTATATTACCCCTCACCACCCCCTCCGTATAATAGGCAAGCCGCTTTAGTGCCTAATTATTTCGTGATTGGGCCATCCCTTTCGAGAAGCCAACGCCTCCGCGGAATAAATTGCGAGCTTGTAATATTTTATGGATGTAGCTGCATCTAATGTTGCGCGCTGTCGCTCCTGATTCCCTTTGTTTAACCAGCGGCTGGTTTAAGGGAGGGGGGCACACACATTTCTGTAGGAAAAAAATTCTTCACCCTTTCGCTGTTTGGAATTCGAATTTATCGCCTCGCGAGAGGGTACATTCTATATTTATGAAACACTGCTGGGAGGGTGGTAATCTCAGTATGCAGAGTGTTTTCTAATTTGTTAGAAGTACCGCTGCGGAGGATTTAGTAGGTGCGCAAAAGTAATTAAAGAAGGTAATATAAATGTATGTTTAATGTGACCCTGTTTTTGAGATGCAGCCTTTTCTGCTTTCCAAAAATTATTTCCAGGAGGAAATGTAATATAAGTATTTATTTGTAATGCTGTTATTGATAATCTACTTTTGCCACCGCAACGGGCGCAGCGTTTATTGGTGTTCGTTGTTTAATGTTTTCAGTTCGATACGGTTGAAATATTTTCAGAATTAATTATAAGCTCGCAGGAGCTTCAATTTTTCAGCTGCAGGTTTGTGGACGATTTTAATGGAAAGCCGTAAAAGCTGGCGCAGGGTGGTTTTCTATGTAAACGGCGTGGCACTGATGGATATCTGGAACTTGGTTATAGTGTCGTCGAGCTTGAGATAATACGAATATGCAGAGAGGATCTCCCCCGGTTTTCTTCGAACCAACTTTTCTTCTATTCAGCCCTGTTGTCCAACCACGTGGCAGGAGCTGCCTGGTTTTCCTTTACCAAAAGTTTGCTTATCCTTCTTTTCTTGGGAACAGATCGAACCTCGATCCACAAAGAAACTATGGAGGGCCAACAAGATGTAGCTCACTTCAGGGGGATTCAAACTATTTTTATAAAAGATCTGCAGATACACTTAATAACAACTAAGAACAACTTGCAGTATTTGCGATGTACTGTTAGTTTATATTTACTGGGTAAAAATGATGGATTAAGTTTCTTCGGTTCATCGCCTAGCTTTTGAAAGGAGTGATTTTGAACATGCAACTGTGATATTATGGTTTTATTTAAGTTTCAGCATCATCTGTATTAAGCGACCCTCGTGAATCTTTAGACAATAATAATACTATAATTTTCAAATTAAAATTTCGACCGTAAATATTAAATAAAGTGGTATCGGCGCACTGATTCTGTCACTATACAAAGTTTATTTTATTTATTTAAGAATAAAATAAAGTATCATCGCTATTTGTCAATTATTTATAAAAAAATCCGACGTTTCGGTTCTTGATTTGAACCCTCTTCAAGGAAAGCGAGATTAATTTTATACTATTGCGTTAGCTGATGAAAATTCTGTCGCAGCGTTAAATCGAGCAATCGACACGCGAGTCGGTTGGAAGAAGTCTTCTTCTTTTTATAAATAATTGACAAACAGCGATGATACTTTATTTTATTTTTAAATAAATAAAATAAACTTTGTATAGTGACCGAATCAGTGCGCCGATACCACTTTAAATAATAATACTATGTTACAATTAATACTGTGCAGTTGGTAATGGTATTACAAATTTGAAAAAATATTTTTTATAAATCTTTGGATAGTGTCGTTCATGTTATTGTAAGCAAACTGCAAAACTACACTCTTCGTATTAGATTCTTATAAATTTTAGAATTTTTCTAGTAAAATTCTTGCATCTTCTCAGTTGTCCAGGATTTATTATTTCTTGAGTGTACAGGACTGCTTTAATGTAACCTCATAAGTGAAAATTTACACAAAAATGAATACAAAAGTCGCAGATAAGAACTGCCTTATACATGCAGAAGGAAATATAAAGCATTATTCCGTTCCTTTACTTTTTTTCAAACACTAAAAAAATTAGAACTCTTAAAAATTTATTCCACATTTCTTGCTTTTTTTAAAAGTCACATATGTGTCTTAAAAGACATTAAGATTTAAAAAATACATGTTCGTAAAATTGTTGAATTTAGAGATAAGGCTATGCTGTAGCTATTAATATACATGTTGGATTTAAGTAGTATAAATTTTCCACGTGACCTAGGTAGCACATTAAAGTAACGAACTTGCACTAAAGTTCTTAAAATAGCGCACATTACAGTTGAAATTTATTTCGAGAGTATTTATCCGAAGTAAAGTTATATTAAGAAATAGAATGGTAATTTGATTGCATCTGTCTTTTTATTATGTACTCGGGAAGAGATAATTTACTGAGCACGGGCTGTGAATATATAAAAATTTAATATACCACTGCAGATATTCTGGCTGGTTATGTCTTGAAAAAAAGCTTTTCTGCTGAAATGTACCGGGTGGATTAAGTAACTGGATTAAATTGTACTGACTGGATTATTCAATTTATTATGCTTGAATGCGTTCCCCCTTTTAAGAGTAAAAATATTTTTGTTTCTTTTCGTTGAGCTTTCTAGCAAATGCAAGCTATGTGACATTTTTTACGCATTTTTTTTCTGCTGCGAGTGGTATTACGCGAACACGACGCTAGGAAAACCTTGTCCATTGCCAATCTCACGAGGGGCAAAAAATTACTGAGTCAAGAGATTAAAAGAATATTTTATCACGTCTACGCGGGTGCCATTAATAATCTATATCGTAGATGAAAACCAATTTTTTAAGGGATGTTCCTGTATACCACTCGCAATGGGGATAAATAATTACTAACTTACATAATCTTGCACTATTTTTCCTGCTACAGATAAATTGAAAGCTTAGGAAACGAAGGCAAGTAACGTGAGTTACATAATTTTACCAGTCAATCTTATACCTGAAATAAGGGTAAAATGAATTAATGTCAATTGATTTTTACATATGCACTTTTTTGTACTGGTTCTTTTAGAAATTTTATTCAGAACAAATGAGTTTAAAATTTGGTTGCTTCTTCAGATAAACTCTGCTTTTATGATCTTTCATTTTGGAATTTTAATTTATTAACCGAATACCATCGTGAGAGTAATTTTGCAAGTCAGCAATAAACTAAATCGTATAGAAGAAGTAAAGTATAAAAATTTCTCATTTATCAGATTTCATTATTACTTTCCCCATCATTTCAATTTAGTCAAGTACATTTCTGTTGTTAACGACAATACATCACGAAGTCATCGCTTGAGACAAGACATTCATATTTTTAATTATTCTTCGCCGTACTTATTAATTCCAAAATTTGACATGCATCAAAAAGTATCATTTTCAAAATTTTAATTCCGTCGCAAATTCCTGTGGCATCAAATGACGCACAAGATTAAAATATCATTCGGATGAAATTGAAAAACTTTTTTCCAAAATTGGTGAATCCTTACGAAATACCTCGTTCACGTAACGGGAGGCGTTAGCGAAAATTGGACCATACCAGTCCTGGTTTCGAAACATCGCTGGCACGTACATATTTAAAAACGTTAGCCAGAGACGCATAGCGGCAGATTGATGAAAGGAAAAATGAGACACGCATTGTTGTCCGTTTCATTGCCGTGCTGGTATTTAAAAATTGGTTGAGGAGAACAGAGATTGGGTTTTGGAAACCGTTTGCGTATTTTGATGAAAAAATTCGGAACAAAATTGCAAATAAAGCATCCACGGTGCTGCTGGTAAATTCGTGGTATGTTGCAAGGACAATTTTCTGATTGCGAAAATAAACGAAACAGCTATAAATTTACTACACGGCCATTGCGGTTCACGTTTCATCATCAGTCTCCGAGTTTCATTTTCAATCTCGGATGTTCAATTTCCGTGCACCTAACAGCTGAGCTATCTGTAAGAGAGTTCATGTCTCCTGTATAAAATACGTCATGGGTAAAGGAAGCTGCTTATTTGTTCATTTGTAATAACATACTCTCCAAGACGAGTCGTACCACATGAGTGACTGATGAATTTATGCTTCCTAAATGTAACTAATAACTAATTCTACTTTTATTCATTATTTCTTTTAAGGTGTAATCGACTGCTTTGACGTTCGCAACTTATTTTAGTTAGTCAAGATTTATGTTAGCAAATTTATGTGCTTAATATAGTCAATGATATTTTTAGCAATTTTTTGCTGTTGTTAATAGTTCTTTCAAGTTTAGGTTTGATACTAGAATTATGTTCCTCTATATTTCATGTGTTCAGTTGTAAGTGCGATGTCGCATGTTTGTAGATTAAATGAAATTGGATTTCTTTTCCAATTCTACCACTTTAACAAATTTACTCAAGTTTAATTTTTTTATTGCTAGAAAGAGCTGGACGACATGGAAAAATATTTTCGAACTAAATATACTGAACATGTATATACCTAGCTGGCTTTGACACATTGACAGGGTAATATATTATGTTTTAAAATAATATTTTACATATATTAATGTGGTGAGTGCAGTAGATGTATCTATTGTATATACATCTTCAAACATAGAATTATCATTTATAATTCTAATCTTTGAATTCTATGCCTTGAAAGGATTATGTTAGGTAACGATTTAATAAAATTTTGTTAGGTAACTTTTTTAAATAAAATCGATTTTATTCAAATTGTATATTTGTGATGAATCGGATAAAGTGGTTAGAAGATACCATAATATTTTTAATACTATCGCCATAGCTGCAGTCACCAAAATTTTGCACTTTTTGAGAAAATTCAGGAAAGAGCATTACCGAAACACAAAAAAATATAATATGTGTGAAATTCATGCCTGACGTTATAAATGGCACACATAAATAACAGTTTGCGGTATGAATTAATCCCTAGAGGACATGCAAATTATTTATCTAATTAGCAGAACATTATAATCCGCCAAAATTTCGGATTTAGACACTGCAACCGCTACGCTTTACCTCCATAACGTTAATTTTATATGCTACAACATTTCCCTCCGCACAATTTCCTATTTGTAAACACAATAGTACGCCATATATACAGATATATTGTACATATAGTTGGAAGCAATTACTTTCTACATTTTCTGCAACAATAAATTAATAAAAATTACCTGATTTATTCTAATAGATTGAACTTTAACCCTTCGTGGTTACACAGGGTGTATCACACCCCAGGAAAGTTTTTTTCTTCGCGAATATTTCTGTAAATTTTTAGACCTTAATATTAAAATTTAAAAATCCGTTGTATTTTAACAAAAAAAGCCTTTTTCCACAACTATTCTTTAACTACAAATTTTATGGTATCAAAATTTACATTTCTAGAAAAAGACTCTCACTCAAAAGTTAAAAGATTAAAAATACGAAAATGGTAACTCTAAAATGACGCTGGGGTGCAGCGAACCTATGTGATCAATTTGCGATTATAACAAAGTATGATCACGAAGGGTTAAATTCACGTTTACCGAAAATGAAGAAATATTGACAGTTTCACCAACAAGCCAACGATATGCATGCACGTATATCTGTAACGAAATTTCGAGCAGGTCATGGACCGCACGAAATCAGCTTCTACGATCGATATAGATCAGTTAACGGACACACGCACACGATATTCTGGCAGCCTCGATTGCGTTCAGTGAATAAATTATCTGAGGTTAACTGCGTTTTCCAAGGAAGCCAGGGGGGAACAAAAGGTGGAAGAGAAACACAGGTTACGTCGGAAGTGCACGGTAGAGTTACGGCGAGGACGAAACCGTTCGTTCAAATCATTTCGACTGGACCGGAAATTCGATTTGATTCGAATCGCTTTTTTTTTTTTTGTTTGCCCTCGCGTATGCCGACAGTGTATTTGACATTGACTGAGAAATGTGCGCAACGCGTTTTGAATTTTCCAATCTGCGCCGGAACAACCGGGCGGCCATTTAATTCGTTGCATCGGGCAAAGCGCGATTGCATTCTTTTTTCATGTCGCGCGGAATTACTAGTGACCGCACCGTTTGTACAGCGACGAACGATCCACAGAGGCGAGCCGCGACTTGCTCCCCTTCAGAGCGAATGGCGCAAGTCGTTTGCATAGTCCTATTAACCCTCTGCACTTCAAGTATGCCTCGCAGGCGCATCGAGGTTTAAATTAGCGTTGCAGGATTGCCGTGATTTCGTTAACACGGCTGCCGCGTGATTGCCTCACGCTTTCCGTTCGTTTGCGATTATTCAAGCGTGTATTATCGGAAATAAGAATGCTATATGGTTTAACGATACTTGTTGGTTAAGGATGAACTATTTTGCATCATTTCTAATAATAGCAATGTAAGTGTATCCAAAGTGAACCTTTATTTGTTTATTGCAAAGGTTCTAAAGAGAAAGTGTAGGGAATTATGGCAGTGAACGTGTTCAACACTGCGAATGTGGAAGATTTCCTGAATGTGTTATTTATTTGTAATATTTACCTAGGTAGATAATATTTACGCAGATATTATAAAATTTCAGAAAATTTTAGTTCATGTAAGTTATAAAAATTGTTATTTAGATCTTGTTATTTAGATAAGATCTCTTTTCTGTTCAATATATCTTATAAAACTTTTAATTACTTATGTTATGATTTTTTTACCTTTTATTAAATAAACACGAAGAATATGATATTATATTGTTAAATAAAACTTATAGTATCTAAGATTTTAGTACCTTTCTTTATCATATGGAACCTTTTTTAGTAAATATTGTAATATAACTGTTTCCATGGAGGTTTTATTATATAGGTTGTAAAATTTCTTAAGGGTACTATTTCTTTCAATAAAAATTCCACAGGACCAGATATTTTCTTAAACGAAACATAGGGTAATTCCGGGAGACGCAGTCGGGCTGGAGAGTTGGTCGAAGCAGTTGATTTCTAGAGAATTGATTGTTCTGAAGCTTAACACATATTTACATATACACTAGGGTGGCCCTAACTTACTCTTGGTAAAAAAAATTTCAAGATTTTCTACGGGGCACCCTCCAGAATGGTTCCAAATAATTAAAAAAAAATCCCTGTACAGTTTGAGCTCGATCGGATAAGGGTGCCCCTACGCCCTTAAACATTTAAATCATTATTTAACAGCTCGCGAGGTAAATTTGATATAGCATCTTCCAAGTTATTGATTAAATAAAAAAATATGTCGAACAAAACTTGTAGATCCGGACAAGGAGCATCTTTTTTGTTGTATTACTTTTTCTCGTGTGACAAACGGTTTGCGAAATAAATCTGAAAAACTAAAAAAAATATCGAAAATATAAAGTCTATATATTCGATATTTTTGCAAATTTCGGGCCCAAATTTTCAGGAAACATTCGTGACATATCAAACACTGAAAATGAGTAAAACAATTTTTTTTATCTTTTTTACATATTTCGGTAAATGCCCTCCCCCTTAAATGTTTAAAAAATAGTCGTCGAAAATAAAAATTCAATTTTTTTGTTCACCTTCGTAAATAAAAAGTGTTCTAGAAGCATTTAAACTTTACCCTATGTTTCGTTTAAGAAAATATCTGTTCCTGTGGAATTTTTATTGAAAGAAATAGTACCCTTAAGAAATTTATAAAAGTTCTAACAGAATTTTCTTAAAACTAACAGTTCCAGAACCTTTTCGATTCATGCGTTAAATACTTCACATAAACATAGGAGATCCTTCCACACCTTTAAGACTCCCTCAGTCATTCTTAACTACGTCATAATTTCTTCCACAACGCGTATATAAAATCAGCCCCATAATTTCGAATATTTTGCACAAAATAATTACCTCCGATTATAACAAGCCAGATTCGGCGAAGGTTACCGACTGCAATCGATGCGAAGGTAGCAAAGAAACTACCCCTAAAACAAAGTTTCTTCTGTTGCTCGCAAAACGGTGCTCCAATTCCTCTCTCCCCGAACAACTCGCCGCTGAAATTATTTTCACAGCACAATAATACGATTCTCCCACGCGCGAATGTCTGCAATATAATAAATCACCATCCACGAGTAATTCCCTTTCAAATTTCTCGGGCATCCCCGGCCGCCGCCTGTACACGTCGAAGATCGCAATATTTCTCCGTTTTCCGCCGGAAGCTTCACCGGACCGAAAGCAACCCCGTCCGATTATTCTTCCTCCCGCTGGCGAGAACGCCCGGGGTGGGGTGCATCGGACGAGCGGTAGAAGAGTGGGGGGGGGGGCGGATCAGGAACTTATTATGCCAGGCTGCTTTCTGCCGCGGTTTATTTGAATATTGCTACGTGACCGTAATGCATGTCAGTGGCTGCGCGTATGCCTGTACTGTTCGCATCACCGTGGCCCAGGCCCGTACGTGCGTGTACTTATGTATGCACGATTTTGGTCGGTGTTGGTTGCGTGACCCGCGCGCGCGAGAATAGGTCGAACTCAATAACCCCGGGGAGCCAAGCAGCTACGCGATTTGCGACAGTCAATAAACCCCGTGTATTCCAGGGAAAAAGGTTTTAACCCCGCGAGCGGGATGTAAAAGCCGGCAAGTCTCGCCCTTCCCACCCCCCCCCCCCCCCCCGCTCTATCTCTCTGTCGCTATGTCCGAATATCAGAGAAAGGCGTTCGTCGACGCCTCGATCGTATCGCTTCCGTTCTCTTTCGTTCCTGATTTATTGACGTTTCGACTGTCCTCAGGATTGCATTCGGGGTATTTTTGAAATGCTGGGAACGGCGACGCGGGCCGGGGATCATTCGTTGGGCTTACGGCGCGTTCGCGTCGGAGAAAGACAGTTGCGTGCGATATTGGACCTGTTTGCGCGCACAGCGTTTTGTGCCTCGCGGATGAATCGTGAAACAAGGTGTATTGGGTTAGAGCGTTTACACCGAGTTGATCAGGCAATGAGGATCTCGGTGACTTTGGGTTATGTTGAATGCTGCCAGTTCGAAATTGAGTGAATTTAATTTGAAGATTTAAACTGTTAAAGAAAAGTAGCTATTTCTTGCTATTGTCTTAGAATGTTTTTTAGTGGGTTATTTAATATCGAGTAGTATAATTACTATTATTTCTTTTTTACTCCTAAAATAGAATTTTGGTTTGGCAGTTTAAATAATTTTATAATGAAGCGGTGTTCTATGGGTTGGAATTTTTTTCATAATAAAGATCACAAAGTTATAGGATCCGTACTGTGTTTAAAAAATTTCTTGCTCTTTTGAGGGTTGGTGGGTTTCTGCATAACTTTGCCCAATTGCGATTGTATAGAGAGTGTTGGTAAGAGTTGAGTTTGTTTTCCCCCTCTGTCTATTACTTTTCAATATCAATTCAACACTGCAGTATGTGCCTAATATACATATTCTGAAAGAGAATTAAAAGCTGTATAAAATCCAGTTACAGTAAAAGTTATCTAACTAACAAACAAAAACCTCACATAACATTAAACAAGACAACACACTTTTAAAGCCAACAAAAAGTTACCGCTTTTGAACATTAATAAAAAAAATCTAATATTTTGTGGTGGCACCTTTTGCTTTTAGGACAACCTAACAAGTTAATAAACGTGGTAACTTCTCTGTCGGTCCCAAAAATGTTACCCCATTCAATGTCATGTAACACTTTTGTTTGTCAGTTAAATAAATTCAACTTTAACTGGGTTTTATACAGCTTTAAATTCTTCGTCAGAATATGCATATTAAACAAATACCACTGTCCCAAACGTATGCTAAAAAATAACAAAAATAGAACAAATCGAAAAAGTGGTAACTTTTTTGTTCGCTAGTGTATTGTGGCTTAGAGGGACAGAGCGTTTGATACTTTTGCCTTACACACATATGTTAACCATACGTCATTATTACTTAATAAAGCCTTTTTATTAAGTAATAAAAAGGGTGCATAAAGGGTGTTGGTGCATTATGTCGGTGCATAAGTAATTTCATTTTTCGAGATTACAAATTAGTCTTCTTTTTGCACCTTTCCCCTTGCATGTAAGCCTCGAGTTACTGTTGTGTAAACTAATTTTGGCATACTTTTTCCTAAAAAATACCTTCATAAATTTTGAAAATAATTCCAGTTGCTTCTGCAGCCGATTTTCCTTTGTGGGATGGGAAAAGAATTTTCCATCTCCAATTTCACAGAAATTACATGTTTATTTCAGTAACTAAAAAGAAACCCCATTTACTTATTTACACTATTGAAATAATATAATAAATATAGACTAAAAAAATCTATTTTACTTACATTTAGAGTCTTTAGAACATAACCGGAATTATTTATGCGCTGACCTAACATTTTGCCTACGGAATTTTATTATGTGTTGTAAGAATAGCGGGTAGATTAAGGGGATTTTGGCATGAAAAGGGGTTATATTATAATAAAAATGCAATTTTATACGATGCTGCAATACTGTGGCTGAAAAATAACGAAATAACCATTTCGACTGAGTGACATTGATCCCCCCTCAAAGAACGATTACACACGATATTTTAATAATGAGTATATTGAACTTGAATGACAAATCTTGGGTGTCCTCTTAAGGGAGTACTCCACTGTGAACGGTCGAAAAATGAAGCTATTTTTAAAGATTTTTTCTCAGTAAATACAATATATAATGAAATAAATCTTTTTGATATTTATTAAGCTATACAAAAACGGTATGTTTGTGGTGCAGGTGATTTCCCGGCTCAGACTTGTCCGAAATAAAAAATTCGAAAAGATTCTTAATCGGTGTAAGTGTCTCTATCGTCCGTACCTCAATTAACAATTTTTGCCGAAAAATAACCGAGATTTTTCTCGGGGAACAATCGAGAAACACCCCTTTGGGGAACTTTTTCCTTCAAACAGTCGCCATTTTGTTATTTCTCAACAAAAATTGTTAATTGAGCTACTCATCCAGATTAAGAATCTTTTCAAATTTTTGGTTTCAGATAAGCCTAAGCTGGGAAATCACCTGCACCATGTTTTTCTTTAGGTGCCATATTGACGCTTTGTAAAGAACAAGTAAAGCAAATAAAAATATTTTTTTAATTTCTTGGTATAATATAAGAGTAGCTTTATAAAAACCAAAAATATTTATTTCGTTATATGTTGTATTTACTGAGAAAAAAATCTTTAAAAATAGCTAGATTTCTCGACCGTTCACAGTGGAGTACCCCCTTAATACAGCCCTGGCACATACTCTTGCTTCTTTAAAACTTCGAATTGAAAGCCACTTAAATGTACATAGAACATGACCTGTAAAAATCAATATGCGTTATATGCTTAACTTGCAAGTAAACAACAGAATTTTCTAACTTCGTGCTTTGTAGAGGAACCACCTTCTTCACAAGTTAAAACTAATCATAAGTCACGATGAAGGTACCACGCGAGTTTCTTGAATCCAGGTCGATAAATATTAAGTCAAAAAGGAAACTGTACCTGTATCTTCGCCCGATCTCGTGTCCAATTGCAAGAATAAAGCGAAAGGAAGAAAATTTCTGTGCAAAAGTGTTCGGCGAACAAAATGCAAGGTATACTGTCGTAAATGTCAAATATCCTTTAAGGTTTCAATACTTTGTCTAAAAATGTTTGTTTCGCAAGGTATCTTTTCCAGCGGAAAGCACTTTTGACGCAGAGAGGCTCCCTGGTTGTCGTTTGTGTAATAAAGGGAAGAAGTGGCAAACTGGAAAAATTAAATGCTGCTGCACTCTGCGCGGACCTTATGGAAAGGTTTTTCTTTTAGCAGAAAACTCGTGCAGCTAGTCCATGTCCTACCGTCCAAATAATGTAGAACACGTAGCTATAACGCTACACCACCGGCCCCTCTTTATTCTGCATCTGGTTGTTTGCGCCCCATGTACCTGCCACCTTGCTCCTTTTAGAAATATGCGACGGGAAACGTTCTAAGAGGCAGATTTTCAACATCCCTTCAATAGTGGGCTCGGGTTAACGGCATTGGGTCGCAAAATTTATCGGATGGCTTGTAACAAAGTGTTTGTAATGTTAGCGTTAATCAATGTAAGAGTTTAATAAATTATTTGTAATATAATGTTATTAACCCCCGGTTGTCACACTGGGTCAAATTGACCCTGCGTTTTTTTAAGCAAAAAAACCTTGTTGTCGATACTCTTAATGCTTAAAAAAAATTTTATGCACGATGACATTTTAAATGTCAACTTTCCACGATGGGCATTTATTCTACAATGTTCAAACATTATCACAGAATTTTTGAGACTTTATTTAACAAATAGTTTTTAAATAACAACTGATTGAAAATTGACCCAGTGTGACAACGACGTTCGAAAAAGTAGCTGTGACCACCGGGGGTTATGGTGATATAATTTCTGCGTTTCAATAAAATGTATATAATATACAAGGAAAGATTAGTTTAGAGTTTGAAAATATGGGAAATGTTTTACTTTTAGATCGTTTGTAATATGTTCTATGTATACTGTCATATGTCGACAAGTTGTCTGCATAATAAGTTTCATACGAATTATACAGCGCGTGTAATGCATCCAGCAGTAACGCATCCTCTTATGTATACAATAAAATACGTGCATAAAAGTATCGCATAACATTTAACACGGGAAACGTTGCGCTTTCAATTAGCCGCAGACACCTTTTAAGTGGAACAGGTCAGCGTTTTGTCAAACGCGGCGGCATATGTACGCAGATTACTACTGCCACTTCTACCAATAATTGAAGAGAGGAGAGACAAAAATCAAATTCTGTGCCTACTATAGTACAATACCATTGGCACGTAGAACATTTTCTGATGAGATTTTTTTTAATTTTGGCACATGTATTCTACAAGGATTCGTCAATTATTTATATTCAATTTCTTGTTTGATCAAAACATTTCTCTGTTTGAACTCTCTTCAATAACTTCCTAAAGAAACTTCTTCGAACGTATGTTTACTGAAATTTGTTACATTATTACATAAGTTGCTGAAATTGAGTTATAGGTAGCATTGAATGTTAAAAAAAATAACTGTGATTTAACTGAAAGTGGACATCGTTTTGTAGAGTTTGGTACAGATGACAATAATCAGGCAGGTATACTTTAGGACCATTTCATAATTTAGTAAGCGTATTTCACTATATTTTTATAAAATTGTGTAAATTGATGTTTTCTGATATGCGCTTCCATGTACTATAATATAGTTTTATAATATAATGGTGC
The DNA here is from genome assembly GCA_929108735.1 of Andrena dorsata. Classification (NCBI taxonomy): domain Eukaryota; kingdom Metazoa; phylum Arthropoda; class Insecta; order Hymenoptera; family Andrenidae; genus Andrena; species Andrena dorsata. The sequence continues at coordinate 103,161,312 of OV815487.1, forward strand.
TTTGTAATTACTCGAATTAAATGGATTTTTGTACAATTTGATGCAAAAAACAGGCAGCCCCAATATTTAGAAAATTCGCTCGGCCACAGAGAAAATATATTTTTCCTTAGTAATAGTGCTAAATTCTGCGTTAATATGTAGATTTTAAGTGGATAAAATACTTTAAACATATTTCTAAGAATATTTAGTTAACCCTTTAACGCCCAGTCCCTTGAACCGTTATTTCAAAATTGTGAGACTGACATATGAGGCAGTCAGAAAAAAAAATTTGTTTCTTCCTATTTTATATGGTTAGTAGAGCCTATTGGAACACGTTATTGCTACTAATTCAATTTCGAAAAAAAATGTGGGTTAGTCCATTGTTGCTCTGACTGCCTCACATATGTTGTATCTTGCTATTTTGAAATGGAAAATATGGGTTATTTATTTTTTTTATGAAAAAAGAAGCAGTAACCTGATTTCTTTGAAAAGAATAAGGAAACACGAGATGACAGCTTAATCCCCAATAAATTTTTAAAGAGAATGTTTGATTTTCTCAACCGAGAACCTTGAAATATACTTTACCATCAGGAAAGCTACAGCTGGTTGCTACCAAAAGTTAAATAGAAACAGGCGATAGAATTTTACGCACTTTTAAAATAAGTGTTGTACTGGTGCAACACTGGGAGTTAAAGGGTTAACATTGTTTTTATTAAATATTTGGGGCTTTCCCCTTGTTGCTACAAAATCTTCAATTATTATTAGTGCCCTTTCGGTTAAGGACAGTCTGTAAAAAAATGTTTTTTGAAATCACTATTACTATACATAATACGCGATATACACTGCCCTCATTAGTTAAAACGTCCTATCTGACATTTCGAAACATCCGAGAAAACTGAAGTTTAATAATTTCCTTTGTGCCGTCCTTGTTTTTCGTCATTTAATTTAAAAAATGTAGTCATTATTTCGTAGCAGCCTAATATAATTGTTTGTCATAGGTGTATCGGCATATAATGTATTATTAACGTGGCAATTAATTAAATGCTTCAGATAGGATATTTTAACTTAGTAAAGAAAGTAAGATAGGATACTTTATTATAACAAACACTTAAAACCGTATTTAATTTATACTTTTAAATGTACAACTTAAACAAAAGTAAGATTGACATAAACTAGGTAATTAAAAATAAACATATACATATAACTTAAACATACGAACAAATTAAACATAGTTATTATTATTATTATTATTCGATACTTTTAATGATTCCCAAAAGGCAAGCTGATTGGCTGGCATGATTGGCTTCAATTTCGAAATTAAATTTTCTTTTCTCTCTGCTGAAATTCCTTTACACTGAACTCTGGCTTTTGGTTTTGGTAATTTAGTTTTCATTGCTTTTGCATTAAGAAAATTTAACTCCTGAAATTCGGCAGAAAAATCATTTTTACATTTTATGATTTTTTCCCCTCTTGTAAATTGAACATGTACAAAATCATAAAGATATGGTCTAGAAGAAATTTTTTTAATTTGTACTGAGAAGTGAAATCTTCCCAATCAAAAAAATTAGCGATGTCCATTTCACAAACGTCTACTTTTGAAGAATTTGCCTCCTGCACAGCACATTTAAAATCATTAAAATCAAACACCTTATGTTTTCTTTTTAAAGAAAGTTCCACCTGATGGTGGAAGGAGTCGGCAGACATGAATGTATGTCCGGCCTGAAAATATTTAATTTCTAAGCATTTAACATTAACCTCACAACAATTTACTATATAAATAAAAAAACAATATAGTGCCCAATTTTTATCCTGAGCTGCACAATTGTACACTCAGGACAATTTAATTTAGTAGATAATACATAGGACATTATAAACTAGTAAAACGATCTGAAAAGCAGTTAGGGTGAATAAATTAGACCGTTTCTAGACCTCTACGAAGCACGTAGGATTTTCCAACTTTACCTAAAAGGTAAAAGACATGTGGAACTTCAAATATTTCAACACATCTCAAAAACTGAAAAAATGTTAGATAGGACGTTTTAACTAAGAAGGGCAGTACATATATACGTAGAATATCGCGCATCTATTCATTTCGCGAACTATTCAACCGATCCATTCAGAATGCACGTTCAACGAGCAGCAGGCATGCCCTCGTTTCATCGTCCAATAAGTTTTATAACCTTTTGTCGGAGTAATGGAGAATCAAAGAGACCTATAATATCAATAACCCCTTCTACTGAACCTGCTCCAACCTTTGTCTTTCCGTGCTTCACCTTCGACCATCTCCAGGCCTCTACCTTCACCTACTTCTGTCACGGCTGTGTCTTTGACTCTTACTTTGATTTACACGAGTAATTTCCTCTCTGGCCACCATTCCGCTGTACCTATATAATCTTTATATCGAGATATTTGACGCCAGAGTTTGTCAGAGCGTGATAAACTAATTTCTGTTAGCGCGCCATCTCTTTTCATCTTTTTCGCCAGATCCTGCCCAAGTGACTTTCGTCTCCTTTCATTTATAACTAAATACAATACCAAGAAAGACTTTCTGTTATTAGTGAAGGTCGTTTCCTCAATTTTTTATCTGAGCCTGTAATGAAAATTTAAAAATCCCGTTTGTAGATATAAATAGCTTAAGTAGGGTAAACGCACCAATAAATGAACGCTTAAGGCTAATGAATGAACACTTTGATAAAATTATGTTTGCAGCGCGATTGATTCCACGTGTTGCAAAAATTGTTTGGATATGAAGCAAGAAATTAAAAGAAGTCTCTAATTAATTAGTTGCTTATTTTAATAACTTATTTTACTCGTTGTAGTAAAAAACGTCCATTCACTGGTACGTGTTCAGTTACTGGTACATCCACCTTATATTCCTTACTTTACCTTCTTCGAAAAGGATTCTAAATTCGATTTTCTTTTTTATCCCTTCAAGTGTTCGTAACCGCCTGAACAAAATTTTCGATCTATTTCGTGATTCGCAGGGACAATTCGTCCACTATGTATGCTTCGAAATTTTTGCACGATAAAGTAGGAGGAGGAGGATGAGATGGCAATAACGTTAGGGCAGGTTGCTCAACGGTGGCTCGTTCAATGCGATTACGAGATGGGGCTGCCGCCGTGAATGGAAAGATGCCGCGGAGGCCGTCGCGTGTTCCCCGAGACGAGCTCAGTGGATTGACATTAATTTTTATGGAAATTCGCGCGCGACCCTCGGTTAGCTGGCTGCCGGGGCGTGACGAAGCAGGGAAAGTGGAGGCGTCGCTTATGCATACGTCGCTTCTGCGTCGCGTGTCTCTTACTGATCGCGTGTGTTAACAGCAGCCCTTTTAAACAGTGCCACGGCCGTGTGAAGATGGCTCACCCATTTGCATCAGTAACAGAGTACGCTGCGAGTTAAAATTTACCTCGGTAATTCTCAACTCACGCAATTAGTGGTGAAAGATTTGGGGATTGTCATTGTCGAAAATGGTGTTGAACATCCCTTACGTTAGTCTTAATATACCGGAGGATTTAAAGCATATGTGCTGCGAAAAACTATTGTGTCTTGCACTTTCAATTCCAGGCTCAAATTCTTATCGCGTGGAATTATATTATTTAATTTATTATTATAATAGGGAGCCAAACGCACGCGTTTCTTTATAAATTTTACGTTCCTGTCACGCCTGGTTTAGACTTTATAAGTTTGTAACTCTTACAACTGGAATTTCTACTGTAAAGTTTATAAGGGGCACAAAATGGTCTTTTCAGTGTTGACATTTTTTTAAATAAAGTTTTAACCCTTCGTTGACACACTTCTTTCTTGAGAATAATTTTTGAACGACTGCCATTCGCATTTAAAGAATTCAATCGATATGAAAAAAATCATGGGTCAATTTCAAGGTCTCTAGAATGCATTATAATAGATTTTTGATTGACATTTTATCGTAGTGTTTGCAAAAAATTCTAGATTACCAGAGGGCGAGGAAACACGAAGAAAATTTTCAAAAAATTGTTTGGCTGTCCTTTTAAAGTAGTACACAGTAAAATATGCTTCATATACTTTTTAGTAAACTCTCTTCTTATTTTTTGTCATCGAATCGGTTAGTTCAATAAACTCGCGGCGATGCAGTACACGAAGTTACGAATAGAATTCTGAAGAAAATGGTGGCGGAATGAGGAAACACGCTCGAAGGTTTCTATGCCAGGCGAAATGTAATATATATGTATACACAGCATCTTCCGAAATACGTGATGCAACTTGAAAGGGGATGATTCTTGTTGAAAAAATAAATCGAAACTGTAGAATAATATCTTTCCTACGTGGCTCTTCGTTCTCGAGAAAATTGATTTTGAATATACGAGGGATACGTGTAAGCTTGCATGAAATTTAATTCCACGAATCTCATTACAGCTTTCTTGAATAAAATTCGTTACCCATAGTAGAGAGATGTAATGTTATTTTAGAAACTGTAACTTAATTCTAAGTTTTTAAACAAATTGAAGAATTGTTGGAAATTTTGAAATTAAGAACGCGTGAAGTTTTCTAAAGTCTCAAATGCCTAAATAATTCTTCTTTTTAATTAAGAATAAACTTTTAGCATTGATTGTAAAAATTGTACGTTCAATTATATCATATATTATTATACGTTGTTTTTAATTTTTTATACGTTTACTGCGAGGTTCGCCAAACCAGAGTTTTTAAATATATAAGTCAAAACGCAAATACTTGGCAGATTCTATATGTATATTGATACGTTAAAACGCAATAAGCTAATGCAATTGCATATTAATATAAGAGAAATTTTAAAAGTTATGGTATAAGAGTTAATATTTAATTAATATCTTGAATTAGATAATTTTAGATTTTAGTTACGAATGGTTATCATTATTTTTATTTTTTTATTATGAATGATTAACATTTTTTTGGCTTGAAATAACTAGTACCAAGGATCCAAATTTTATTTTGGTTACCGATAACCATTATCTACGGTGAAAAATCTTTTTCGATACCGCTAACCAATATCGACGGCAAAATTTGTCTGTTTACATTCGATAATTATCAATTATTCTTATTAATATTACTGATAATTAATATTCATTGACAACATAAAAAAACAATTACAAAACTTATATATTTTATTAAGCAAAAAAAAATACAGCATCTTTTATTTATTCTATTCTTTGTTTCATATATTTTCATACCGTTTTTCGCTTAAGGGAAGAGGACACTGAAAAAATCGCGATTTTCGACCATTTCTAAGATTTTTTTTTTGCATTTTTGGCAAGTTTGAACCCTTGTTCAACCGTACACAACATGGTTTGACACATAGTGTTGTCTTTCTACCAGAAAAACCTATTTCTCCAAAACGTTGCGAAAGAGCCGAAAACCAAAACCTTGGTTTTTCGGTATATTTCTCTATTATTTAGCTCTTCGAGTATGTTCAATCGCTGGCTAGTGTTTTGGGAAATCCAAATTAACTGCATGGACTTGACATTGTTTATTTTCTTCAATGGCCAAAATGCGTTCCATGATTCTAAAACGCATTCGACTGCGCCTACTAAACTACGAACGCTTTCTTACAAAGTACAGTATGTGACGGAGGTCGTGGTCAGGTTGCGTATCTCTCGGCTATCTGTAACGCGGCCAATATGTAACTCCGCCATGTACAATAGGTAACTCTCTAAGCGGGCCCAAAAGGGTCAGTGGTTGCCGACAGAGGTCAGTCTCTTCGGGCGCTAGACACTATATTTTTTTAAATCTTTCAAAACTTCGGTTTACGTGAAAATACAGAGTGAGATTTTACGGTGCAGTGAACTTAGCTTATATAAAACGAGTGAAATGGACCTCATTAGAAGAAAATATCGCAAGAGTAGGAGTAGAATGAAGCATGCTATTATTATAGGTTATAGAGCGATTTGTAGAAAACATGTATATTTTATCAATTTGATATTTTCTGTCGGGTTGCAAAAGTTATTTCTAATGTTACAAAAATGCTATTGTAAAAAATATGCCAAATGTAAAGGCCATGGAATATGCTGTGATGGCTATTTTAGATCACTGTAGCTCTATAGACAGCAAACCTAACCATGCCAGATGTACTAAGGGCAAGCAATCGTGGTACTTTTACAATTGAGCAAAAAGTGTTAGACTAAAACCAATGAGCCACACACACATGTCACTCAAGCTGTCTGAAGATGTGGCCACCAAAGTGAAAACCCGATACGAAAGACTGTCAAATGAAAATTTGATGGCAATGTGCTGTAAGGGAGGCACTGAAAATGCAAATTAATCTCTCCATTCAAAAGTGTGGAGATCCTGCCCGAAGACAACATTTGTATCGCAGGCAAGACTTGAAGTACCTGTGGCATGCGTTGTTTCAGAATTTAATATGGGTTGTGTACGCTCATTGACAGTGAGGAAACAAACAGCTGGGAAAGTTGTATCTGAAACAGCTATAAGTATAGCTAGAGACAGAGACAACAGAAAAGAAACCTGCAGTTCACAACAGCAATCCACTACAAGAAAGCGCTTTAAGAAGAAACAAAACACAAAGAAAATTGCTGCTGATAGGAAAAGACGCAAGATTGATGAGAATGTGTATCAACCAGATGGATTTTAGACTATACAAAAAGGGAAGTAGTCTGGAATTTACTCTTTAGATTTAAAATGCATTTATCTCAAATCTTACTTTTTTAATATATCTAATGTTCCTTGCGCAAAACTGTTGGTCCGATTCTCTTACAGCTTGGCGTGCTTCAAGAGTGACATGAAACCAAAAAGATTGTGTATCGGCATGAAGAAATTTGCAAAAGTCTTTGCGCTGCGCTTGCTTTTCCTCAAAATTTTGATGAAATTTTGCATTTTTGCCATTTAATAAATTCAATCAGTTTTAGCTTAAAAAGTATGAGACGTAGAAACTTCTCGATACACAATTTTTTACTTCACTATGGACCCTTCTTCGCTGTAAATCCTGGAGGCTGTGGCATCACACACTTTGCGCAAGAAGATTTTTGAAGTTATGCTTGATTTTTGTAACGTAATGTAAATTCTATGACAACCAGTGATTAAAACTGTGTTCCCACTGGCATGAGGCCTTTACTTCAAACCTACTTCCTTCCCTTAAAAGGAATTTCGCATGTCTCAAATATTTTCGGATTTCCAAATTTCAGTGACCTCTTCCCTTAATAATGTTTACTATATTTTGAGAAATTTCTTTGCGATTTAATGACAACTGGCTTCCATCTAAATAAAAATAAATCTGTACTTAATGACGTGTTTCCAAAAAATTTTAATATAACTTGTTTTGAATCTCTGATTTCATCTTTCCGTATAAACCTGCATTTCGCAGTCATATTATTTCAGAAAACTCATACGACACGTTTAAAAAATAATGTTAATGAAATTTCAATTAGGTTTCAAAAGATAACCCTCCTCATAATTTACTTCACTTCAGAGGAAAATCTAGATCCCGATTATCGATGTAGATTCGATATTTCGCCAGAGAGTTCGGTTTGTTAATCAGGATTCGCCGAAGCTTACAAAGGACAAAGGACACCGTCGGTGTTAACAGAGTGGTAGGGTAAAACCTCCGCACAGCGTGTAGGAGCTGTCAGTTCCGGAGGCGTTCCTGGTGCTAGGATATTGGATTGTCTTGTTACACATCACCCTTTCTCTTCCCGGCTTCGGTGCTGGGCGTCGAGATTCTAACCTTTACCTAAAACCCACACGGCGAAAAGTGATACGATGTGTTCACAGTTCGTTCGCCTTCGTCCAGGACCTCGCGCCGATTGACGGAAGGAGAATCGAAGCTGTCAGATCTGGAATTGCCTCGGGGATCTTTCAAGGAATTCTCGGTGTCCATGCAACGTCCACTTCCGTTCTTTGGCAGCGTGGAATCGTTGCAATTATTGCCGTGAGAAATGCTGTCGTTTCCTTAAGTTAAAGCTGCACCGTTCGCGGCGAGCTTGTTTCTTTGACAAATGTTACGTTACGACAGGGGCTCCGCGAGATATTCCGAATGTATGATATCGTGGCAGATTTACTTGGTGAAATTTTTGTGCCGGGGCGACGGTGTGTTATACCAAGGTGACAAACATGTTTACTTTACAGAGCGGTTCAGGAAAATGTTTCTGGCAAAATTAATGTTAAATTATGGTTGTAATCATTTCTGTGGAATTTCGGTGAAAAGGAATCACGTTCTGCGAAGGAGATATTTTTGGAGCAAGGTATTTTATATTAAGATTCTGCACACTCAATATTCTAATATTCTAATATTTTAACAGTCTATTATTCTAATTAGGGGTTGCAATCCCGCGAGACGGGATCCCGCGCAATTTTTGGGTCCCGCATATTTTAAATAGGAGCTGCTCGACTGTATATATAAACAAAATTGCGCAAATGACGACGCGCACGACGAACTACGTTGTAACTAATCTTGCTTTGTTTCGCGACTTTGCGCTCCTCACTTATTCCCAGTCCAGTAAAGAATTGATGTGTGATGAGAAAGGAAACACTAATAAAACTCTTTGGGATTATTTTGTGAAAAGTGATACTGCCGAAAATGCTAAATGCTTGAAGTGTTCTGCCATTTTGAAATTAACTCAACGATCAAGAAAAGGATTGATAACACATTTAAAAAGCAAACATTGAGAAAGGATTCATGTAATGAATCACAAATAACAGCCCAGCCGCAGATTGTCGACAATTGCGAAAATTTAATACCAAAAAAGAGGGCTAAAACAATTGACAACTTTTTCGTTAAAGAAAATTCCATGGAAAAAATGATATCTGTAAATCTGTAGACTTAAGAAGCTTGTGTCTGAAAAGTGGTTTTAAACATCCAACTTCTCCTAATACAACAAGATCAATAGTTATTACATTCTCAGATTCTGTAAAAGCCGATATGATAAATAAATTTACAAAACTTCAAGAACAAAGCCAAAAGTTTTCATTAACATTTGACGAGATACTTAAACATATATGTGCATTATAAAGAGAAACACTTTAATCTTGGTGTAGTATGAATCCATGGTTCATGTACGGCAGAGCATTGCATCAACCTAGTTGAAGAACGTCTGAAGAGCTTCAATCTAGACATTAAAGACGATATTATTGGTATAACTACTGATGGTAAAAGTTGGTAGACTTGTACCTTGCTATCAACAACTTTGTTATGCAAACGGCATACAACTTGCCGTTATTGACGTTTTATACCAAAAAAATTCGAAGCAAAATTCATCAGAAGAAACACAAATACAGTTCAATATGACTGATGATGAGGGTGGCTTATCTGTAACTTTGAGTCTTCCATCTGTAGAAGTAGTTTCAGATTATAAAGACCTTATTGCGAAAGTGAGAAAGGCTGTGAGCCTTTTGAAAATTTTTAAAAAGTCGCCGACAAAACATGACATTTACTTGCAGAAATATGTGCAAGACGAACACGGCAAAAGATTAGAATTAATTTTAGATTGTAAGACTCGTTGGAACAGTCTACTTAATATGTTAGAACGCTTTTACAACCTAAGATTGTGCATAAGTAAAGCTTTGATTGATTTAGAGTCGGAAATATATTTCACTGATGAAGAGTGGTCCAAAATAAATGACTTAAAGTTATGTCTGGAACCAGTTAAGCTGGGCCTCGAAGTCATGTGCAGAAGAGATTCAACTCTGACCACCGCAGAAACAATTTTTCGTTTTATACTGGAAAAATTCGAAAAGCAATCTACTCTTCTCAGCACTGATTTAACCATGGCATTTCGTGAAAGGATAGGACAACGTCGCTCCGATTTAAGCGGAACATTGGTTTATTTACAAAATCCGAATAAATTTGAACATGATTTGAAAAATTTCAAAAATACTACATTTGAAATGCCTAAAAATACTATAATACGCAAAGAAATAAAAAATCTATTAGAAAGAGTCCTTAGTAATACACGCGGGGATAATAGTGTAAATAATATCGATACTGCATCCAACAACTTCGAGGAAAACCAAGATCAAGATATTCAACAGAATGAACAACAGCCCAATTTATCCTTACAAGAAGAGTTAGAGTTCAAATTGCAAAAGGAGTATTCCCAAGTAATTAAATCGAAGGGTTTGTCAGAAGATATGGATAAAATTTTAAAGAAAGAGATGAGTGCCTTTGAAAGTGACGGCACAAAAGGAAAATATTTACACCTGGCGTACGAATATTTATTGACTATTACCCGTACAAGTGTTGAGGCTGAACTAGGTTTTTTCGCTGCAGTATATCTTTGTAATAACTTAAGGAGCAGCCTGGGAGATGAAACAATTAATAGTCTTTGCTTTTTGAGATCATATTTTCAAAATTCTACAAATTAAACTTTTATTTTGTAATATGAATATTTGATTACTATTGTTCAAAAATTTATTAGTTTATAGTTTGAGAACAGAAGGCTGAAAAAATTCTGTAATAAAAAATAATTATTGAATTAAGATTTTAATGTGTTTCCTTATTAAATGTATATAGATGTAACAACCAAATCTTTAATCCCGCGAGATTGCAACCCCTAATTCTAATATTTTAATATCCTGATATTCTGATACTTTGATAATTTAATTTTAATATTCTAATGCAAACACATGTTCCCTTAAAAAATATCATCCCTACCACACAGAACTGTCTTGTCAAGGTTTCCATTTATGACTACAACCCCCACCGAATTCCTCCCTATTTCCAACAAATCAAAATGAAATAAAACACATCCACGAGAATTACAATTGAACAGAGAATAACAAAATAATTAACTTATTTATCCCATTATTCACGCCGAAAGGCACACGGTTCGTTAAATTCTAAACTATTTTATGTACCACCGAAATTGCAATGTTATTTTCACGCATGTATGTTACTGTCGACATTTGCCCAGGCGCCGTGGACTTTATTCGGGCAACAAATTTAATTTTACACGGATGCAACGCATGTCAGAGACGCGTTACCGTGTCAGTAGAACATTCGCAGCGTGCAGCTGCGTCTAGAACTGCAGATACAAGTGATACAACGCTCGCGGTCGGAAACCATCAACCAGCAGATGAAGCGGCTGGCGGCGCAATCGATTCAACAAATAATAAATAATATCGCAGCCGGTGCCCAGCCAATTCGCGATCAATTTTCTTCGAGCCAATCGGCACTCGACGCTGCCGTGAAAGGTGGCCGTTGCGTCGACATCAGTTTATAATCCGATCACGATGTCAGCCATTGATTTTGTGCGACGCACGTATGTACATATGGATACGCGTCTCGTTCTGTCCAACGGCACGGAAATATTATATGAGTGCTGGGCGAGTTTCCGCGTTCGCTTTGTGTATTGACGGCCAGCCAACGATCTCCTGGCCGCTTCAACATTTCATGCATTTATTTAGGTCACATTATAGCGAAAGTAGCGTAGGCTTGACTTCGTCGCCATCAGGATGTTTACTTTTTGTTCAATGGTAACAGAACGGTTACCATTTGTTTAGTTAATCAACATAAATACCAACACTTGAAATTCATAACAATTACATGTTAAATTGTAAGGAAGAATGAGTTTATTCCTTAACTAAGGTAAATTTTCATTCACTTTGACCTATAACTCTTAAGGGTTTTGTAGAAAGAAGTAGAATTTAAGTAGAATTTAATAATAATATATACTAGGGTGGCTCTAACTTTCGATTTTTGAATTTTCCTCGGGGTACCCCCCAGAATGGTTCTAAATAATTAAAAAAAATCCCTGTAAAGTTTGAGCTCGATCCGATAACGGGAAAGGGTGCCCCTGGGCCCTTAAACATTTAAATCATTATTTAACAGCTCGCGAAGTCGATTTTATTTAACATCTTCCAAGTTATTGATTAAATAAAAAAGTATGTCAAACAAAAGTTGTAGATCCGGACAAGGAGCATCTTTTTTGTTCTATTACTTTTTCTCGTACGATAAACGGTTTTCGGAGTTTACGGATTTACGGAGTAAGTAGAACTGCCCAGTGCGCGGTCAGACCTACATCAACAATTCAAACAGTGGATTCATTTAACTGTACACTGAGAATTAGGTGATAAATACCATTATCATCATAGTTACATAATGGATCTACAATGGGAAAGCAAACTGGGTTCCAAAATCAAAATACGTATTGTTGCGTTTCGCACAGCCATCCTCGTTTGTAATGATAATTAACTAATACGTTCACACTTTCTAACAGTAGAGTAAATATTAAATTAACTCCATCTCTATTTACTGAGAAGATTATGGAACTCGGAATTCGACTTGCTACCGGTTTGGATGTTAAGAAGGTACAGCAGTATTTTCGAAAACTAAGAATCTGACGAAACAGTTGACCGGGGACGACGCGATAGGCGAGAAAGGAAAATATGCGACGTTTTGCACAAACGGCAGGAATTTATTGATTTGGAAGATGTCTGAGGCATCTATGAGAAAGTTCCCCGGAATAAGTTATGTCGTTCACCCTTTTTACTGCAACGAAACCCTTTGAAAATTCACATCAAAGTTAACGATTTCGGTTACTTTTTGCCTTTCCATTGAATCTGGCGAGCTTTACCGATTCTAAGGATGCACGGTCCACGTCCATCGCGTAGCCGAAGCCTTAGAATCGACAAGGAGGCGCCTGCCTTTGATAGCTGTTAAGGTGAAAAATATTTCTCTCGGCAGTGGCGTTTCAGAGAGGGATGCATTCTTTTTTCCCTCTGTAAAACGTACACCTTCGACCATTTTCCTTTCCGCATCTTAGCGGCGCCAAAGCAAATTCTTAAAATTGTTATAGACATTTCAAACCATGTATTTTTCCCGTTTTTAATTGGTTACGGTAAAAGGAATTGTTTTAATATAATTCGTGTAAGAATGTATTATACAGTAATCAGACATTTTATGTTATTAAGTTTGAATGTTACTTATTCATTTAATAAAAATGTACTCCTAATAAGATAATATTAATGTTTCTATAAAGGGAATATTATGTATGTACTGAGGGTAAGAAGATATTTTATTCAATCTGAAATTTGTATGAAAAAAGCACTCAAGTGCTTGAGAGAACTTGCGAATTCATTTAAATTCAGAAGCGAAAAATTCTCTGCAGAAAAACGAAGTGAAGAAATATTTACTTGACTTAATATGTTTACCGTAATTACATAAATAATAAGAAATGGAAAGAAGAGGATAGTTCCATTATTCATAATATTGAAGCAAAAATTAAATTTAAAATAAAAGGGTATACCACGTGAAAGAAACTATGGAAGAAGAAAATGAATCTTTGTTTCCGTACAAACATTGTGAATGCTATTATCTGATTACAAAATAGTGTCTTCTAGCCTTCAACGAGCAGTTGAAATAATTTTTCTCTTGTTATAATATGCAACTGTATTTGAATTCTTTGGAAATCAACATTTATTATTGTTACGCATTGAGACGCTTCCTTCCGCATGGTGTTTTTACAATTTCTCAATAATATTTAACAAACACAAGCATTATAATCGCAATAACCAATTGAATCAATTAAAAATTGACGTGTTTTCTCTCAAAATTCAAATTTCATTCCAGCTACACATTTAGTTTTCGCTTAAACGATAATCCCAGTAGTTTCAGCACTACGTTAAAATTGTGTGTATCTTTTATTACTCCTATAATAGAATCCAAAAGGCTTTATGCATATTTTACATAAAGTGGATTAGGATTTCGACCGTAGATCTTTCAAAAATTAAATCGTGGGATATCGGCGCACTGATTCGGTCACTATTAAAAAAGTATTTAAAAAAGTATTAAAAAACTTTTTAAATAGTGACCGAATCAATGCGCCGATATCCCACGATTTAATTTTTAGCTTTAAGCATAGTTACGACGACTAATCAGTCGAGCAGTCGAATTTAGAGGTTTAAGGAGATATCATTGCGGGGCAGAGTTTATGTGGGCAATCGAATTTAGACGGCGTGGAAGGGCGAGATGGACCAATAATTAATATGTGCTGAGTATCGCTTGTTGAACCTGCTCGGCGGTTGATTATGCTTGTTACGGTCGCAACATAGATTCAGCGATAGGACAATGTTAGTTGGGCAGAACCAGTTTCTGTGTATACGCGTTCAATGCTGCTGTTCATTACGTCGAGTCAATGAAACATTCAACGTACGACGGTATACAGGCTGGTGCAGATGAACCGGACTAACGTTATTATTTGAGCTATGTACTAAATATAAATAGACCGAAGACGGACATATTAATAGTGACGACCACAGAAATAGATATAGAAATTTATTGGCAATGGAAGTAATTGCATAATGAAAATTCCAACAGTGTTATGAAAACTTTATGACATGTTGTTCTGAACAGTAATTATTCTATGTTCTTAGTCACAATTTACGTATCTAAGGAATATCGCGAAGTTCTCAATAAATAAGAATAAGACTGGCATTCATATTCGATGCATAATCATGAAATAAAAATTATACGATCCTATTTAAAAAGCTTAAAATTATTTTGACTTTTTTTTAATGAAAAAGTGTGTCCTGAAACTTTTTTACGTTTCATATTTTTATTTCGTGAAATTATAGCACGCATTAGGTAATTTTATTTTGTACATAGAAATACGAAATGCATCACATACACATTACTGCACGAATTTATATAAACATTGTTCAGTATATTTTATTATTTTAATATTTATTATTATTATTTTAGTGTTAGTATATTTATATACTTCAGAAATACCTGAAAAATAAGTTAATCCAAACTCTAAACCTTCCTGTTCCTTAACGTCAGAAGTAAAACTGCTGTCCTATGTCAATTTACAAATCAAGGGATTAAACAATATGAACACAAGCACAAAACCAACGGATGAATAACGTGGTGCCATTTTTCGGGAATGCAGTGCACCTGTCAAAGGCTCTTCTCAGATATTCAATTTCCTCGACGTCGTATATGCAATGGAACAATGCCCCATAAATAATCACAAAACGGCATGGCAACACGTAAAAAAGCTCGCAGTTCTGCCATGAAAGCTTAATCCTCGCCTCGATAGCTCGGCCCCTGTACAGGTTGCACAAAAATTACCTGTCCTGACTTACACACGATTCTACTCACTTAAATTGGTCAAGGTCTGTTAAAAGAAATGTGCCGCAAAATTATCCTTCATCTAGAAATTGAAGTTCAAACTTTTTTCTTATCGTGACGTGTTCTAGTCACTGATAGGGTAAGACGTGCAAAGGGAACAATTATTCGGCTCGTTATTTGGAACAAGATTTAGTTAAAACTTTTCATTGCCTCAGGCAGAGTTGGGCATTATTCGGATAAATTTTCATTCGAATACGTATTCGAATAAATTTGTGGGCATAAATTCTTATTCGAATAATCTTCGAATAAAAAATTCGAATAAATTCTTATTCGAATAATCTTCGAATAAAAAATTCGAATAAATTCTTATTCGAATAATCTTCGAATACAAAATTCGAATAAATTCTTATTCGAATAATCTTCGAATCAAAAATTCGAATAAATTCTTATTCGAATAAATTCTTATTCGAATAATCTTCGAATAAAAAATTCGAATAAATTCTTATTCGAATAATCTTCGAATAAAATGACATTATTCGAATAATCTTCGAATAAAAAATTCGAATAAAATGACATTATTCGACAATAACGAATAATTTTTTATTTGACGGAAAATTTATTCGAATAATTCCTTATTCCAGTCAAAACGTATGTTGGTCACAGTACAGACTTCCATCGATAGATGCCGGGTATCACATTTCTTATTCGTCGTTCATTCAGGTCGAATAACGAATAAATTCTTATTCGAACGAATCTGGTTAGAATAACGGTACAGATGTATTCGTGAATAACGAATAATTTTACGTCGAATAAAATCGTCATTTGTTATTCGCGCATACATCTTGGGGATGTATACGAATTCGTATCCGAATGAAAATTTATTCGAATAATGCCCAACTCTGGCCTCAGGCAGTAGAATATGTTACGATAAAACGAACTTGGTCCTGAATTTCAAGGTCAAGGTCAATTTTGTGGTACATAGATATATATTCGAGGCCAATGTCATATTTAAAAATTATTTCCGCCCAGTACTCTGCATTCTGACGTCCACATTTTTTTGGAAACTTATTTCAATACACTACTTTTTAATTTAAGGCTTACAATTTTGACGTAGAACTACGTCTTTCTCTGCATTATATAGTTACGGAACGGCTATGGGGGTACAAATTAATTCATTGTAAAATTATTTCACTGTAACACTACTATTTTTTGGTTTTTTAACATCTTTTTAATGGCAACGCACGTATTTATATTTTTAAAATCAACCGGAAAAACAGCCACGTCGAATAAATTTTTTTACACCCTGTACGAAGGGGCTGGTGACGCCACGCACCCACTGTTTGCTATTTGGTCGCTTTCGCAACATTGGAGGCGATAATAAAGCGCAAAGCCGGATGAAAACACATATGGGCGAAGTCCTCGTGAGGTCTAATTTCGCGGCTCAACTGCGCAACGGCTGGACTAAAAAAAGAGAAAACGGGATGACTGTGTCGCGTCTCCACGTGCGAGAAGATTCACGAAGATAATGAGCTACGGATAATTAAGCTTGACTCTCGTGAATCTACGTTTGGCCAGAGTGCTCTAAGAGGGATGTGGAGTGATTTTAGTCTCTGTATATGGAATTAAACTGTCAGCCCAAACTTTGGCATCACTCCGTGATTAGAGGGATGCAGTGAAATTTTTATAAAAATATTCGGCCATCCAGGCAATTGGTTATAAGTTAGTAAATGCGATACAGAAATTTCCAAATTTTCTTTTTCACATTGGCGCACAATTCTATTGTAGAAAAATCGATAACGCATGGTAGACACGGGCTTATAACGAGTGCACACTGCATCTCGTTTGTGCTACGATTAAGAATTGCTTTTAGGCTCGTGAAATTTCAAAATAAGATTATTTTGTTACTCGCAGAGATTAGAGGGTATAAGTCATTATTTATTGCGAACTGAATAGATATAATCGTGTGCTCTCTATGTGAACATAGAAATCAATTGGTATTTACGTAGCATGGAGGATTTTGTAAAATTGAAACAATGCTTGATGGATGTCAAACATTAAATAAATGTGCACACATCAATTACATTCTTTTTTAAAGACGATGCAGCGATAATAAAATTGGTTTATGAAGGCAATTATTTTTCTGTGTGATTTACTTTATCTGATTAAAATCATTTCACCTCTGTTCAGCACATTTTTATCCATTTTTAACGCCAGTGGATAAAAGAAACTGACTTCATTCCAATTCCTGTTACTTTAACTAAATCTGTATTTCATTCGATCGCAAAAAAAACATTGCTGTAAACGAAAGATTGGAATATTACTCCAAATCCTTGTTTATTGCTTTAATTTCAAACAATATTCACTCAAGTTAAATGACCCGTTGAAACAGCAGAATCAGATTTAAACAGAGTTTTCATTGCCTCTGAGTTTTTTCTGCTGTTTATTACCTCTCACAATTTATTTGACGATTCCCTTTGACCGCAACGGTATTATAACCAAACCAATTTTCTTTATGACGTTTTACAATGCATATTTCGTTCGGCTTTGCCGTTATTTTTCCGCGCGATACTTCGGCAGAAGCTTTCTTCTTAACGAATGAAACGGGGTTAATTAGAAATGTGCCAGAAAAGTTACGTGTTTGTCACATCAGCGAACTTGAAGTTGAATGTACGAACTGGGACGCGAGTTTTATATTTCGGACGCGGAGCCAGTTGTCAGAAGCAGCCTGTGAAAGAAGCAATAGACCATCGGTCTGCTTGTTGTCGCGGAATAGCAGTTCATACCACCGATAGCACGGGAACGGAAGTTTTATAGCGTCCCAAGTACATCTGACATGTTTGGCTTTAGTTGAATGAACAGTCGGTTATCCGATTCGTAATGGAAACTCTTATTATTGGAGAAGACACCGGAGAAAAGGCAATTCCGATGGAAGGTACCGGAAAGCAATAAAAAACGTTCATCGAAAGAAAACTTAACACCGAACTACCTTACGAAATTCAGCTAATATAATTCTGTTCGCTGCGGATTTATAATCTAAACTTTTAACGGAAAAGCTAAAGATGTGTTACGTTCTGACAGTGGCATAAAAAATTGATGTAATGTGGATTGTAGGTACCTACTTAAGCAGAAATAGTGAAAATAGTGTCACTCTGTGAAATAAAACGTAAAAATTTGTCAGAATAGATATAATGTTAATGCATTTACCAGCTGTATTTTATACATGCTTTAGAATTAGAATTTAGAATTCAACAGTACTTATTATTAGTGCTATGAATATATTTATCAGCTAAACGGGACAAGTGGAAATGCCCCGTATGCGGTCAGACATATTCAACTTTGCACTGAGGTTTAGTTGACAAATACCACTGACGTAGTATTTGATATTTATTATTTCAAGAATTCGCTATTTCCTTTTAGAAATAAAAATTTAAAGCTTGCCGCGTTTTATTGATTTGTTATACAATGATCTGTTACATTAAAAATGATAGGTAATTGTAATATTTCGTTTCTACATCCAAAATATCTAAATAAAAATTAGAATGTTACAAGTTTATAAGTAGGGGAGACCAGGGCACGTTTGGACAGTTTAAAATTGGGGCAGATATTGGAATAGGTACATTATTACCACTTGATGATGAAAAAATATCTGTTGGGGATTTTTGCTAATTAAGTTTCCGACAAAAAGCAGTGAGATAAGGTTCTATTTAGGGCAAATTCGAAAACTAGAAGACGATAGCACTTATGAGATGAAGTGTTTAAGAAAGAAAAGGAAAATTCGGTTTCGTTTGGTAGACGATATTTCAACAATAATGCGTTCGGATGTAGTTGCCAAGTTGCCAAAACCTATCAATGTGGTGAAACGTCAAGACTGAATGCCTGTGTCAAATTTAATTTACATTTTGATGGTTATCAGATTGAGTAACTTAAAATAGCGATCTATTTCTTTGTTTCAGTATGTTTGATTTTCAATCTTGCTTGTATTGTGTTTAAAAAAGTTAAATAAATGCTTTGTATAACATTTTTATGGCATTTTATATTTACGTAAATATAATTGTGCCCCAGTGCTGTCCAAAACTACCCCTTACCGGGCAGAGTTGAGCATTATTCGAATAAATTTTCATTCGAATACGAATTCGTATACATCCCCAAGATTTATGCGCGAATAACAAATGACGATTTTATTCGACGTAAAATTATTCGTTATTCGCGAATAAATCTGTACCGTTATTCTAACCAGATTCGTTCGAATAAGAATTTATTCGTTATTCGACCTGAATGAACGACGAATAAGAAATCTGATACCCGGCATCTATCGATGGAAGTCTGTACTGTGAGCTAAAAAACGAAGCGATCTGAAGATTCTGTAAGACGACGGCAACAACGACGGTACCGTTTAGAAGATGGAATTCAGAGTTCACTTTTTGACACTTTGACGCCTAAACGACTGGTCCTACGTCGTTTTTGACGAAATTTCGAAAGAAAACTCAACCAAAGAAAGATATAATCTCCTCCTTTTAAAACGTTCCATGTACTTTAAGCAAGCAGATTGCCCGATCATTTTATTCGTCCGTTGAGTCGACTAAATTCTTATTCAAATAAGAAATTATTCGTTATTGTCGAATAATGTCATTTTATTCGAATTTTTTATTCAAAGATTATTCGAATAAGAATTTATTCGCACAAATTTATTCGAATACTCATTCGAATGAAAATTTAGTCGAATAATGCCCAACTCTGTTACCGGGGCACAATTATTGAAAAAATGCAGAAAGAAATTAATAAAAAAAAATCGTTGAAGACACTGTACAAAAGTCTCAGATAAAATTCATTCAGTTAAAAATATGTCTAACCTTCACCCGTGTAGAAGACAACAGTTATTTTTCCAGTGTATAAAATAAATATGTTCCAATTTAAAAAAATGTCTAATCGTGCCATCCCATTGCACTAAAAGTTGATTTCTTTGCGTTAAGTTACTATCTTCTAACCGATGCAATGGAACAGGGAGCACTGTCTACCGAAACCAAAGGACTGAAGGAATTCCTTTGGAAGTACATATTAAGTCATCGTCAAGTTGCTGGCAGCAGCCATCCGAGATAGCCTGCCGTGGTGAATGTTTGGTTAACCAATTCCTACGTTTCTCCCCGATAACTTCAAGAGGCAATTTTACCCTGGTGGCTTCGACAAAGGCTTCCTGCGCGAACGGCACGGGAACGGCACCCCGGCGTGCTGCAGACCACGCAACCGCCCCGTGTTGCACAAAGGGAAGTGAAATTCTGCAAAGGAGCTCCCCAGGTCATCGCGACAATTGCTTCACTCGTCCTTCGAGGTTTAGTAATGACTTCTCGGCGTAAAGCTTCCCTCGCCAGAGACGGACACGAAAATCGTCGTAGTTACACCAACCGGGGCGTGTTTGCCGCGAGCAAATATTCAGCAAGTTCCTGACGTGTCATCGCTTCCAGGAATCCCGTGGAGAGTCGCGTGTGCAAAGAAGCCACCTGACCGAAACGAGGCGAGAGCACCCCTTACTTCTACGGGCGGTAATATTCTCTGTCCATCGGGACTCGTCCAATTGTAAATTCGGCGAGATGTCTATTTCGAATTCATTCGTATCCACGCTGCAACTCGGCATAGGTACATCATGCTTTCTTCAGCAAACAGTCCATAAAGAGGGCTAACCAGGGTGCATCGTCAACGTCACAATTTATAATTGAGAGCAGTAATGTCCCTTTATTATACTTTGGCCAAAATTCATTTTTCGAACAGTGGAATCGATAAAAAATCGTTAGAAGATATTAACCCTACGAGAAATTACTTGTCGTTGATACTGATTTGTAAGAAAAAGATTGTTTTGCGGTTGTCAAGCTTTTCTTATTTTATAATAAAGAAACTAATTAATGTCATGCTCAAAATGGAATTTTCACTTTTACAGAATATACTCAAGACATTTCAAGTCAATGTTTTCATTAGATTCGAAGAAGTCTCGAGGCCATGAAAAGATTTACAAAGCCTGTATAATATACTCTTCTCAGCGTAAAAACTAATTAATAATTCGAAATCATTATGTAGTTATTATATTTCATATCAGTCACCCTAATTATTGTAAAATTTAGTCTGACTGATCTTTAATCTGTCCTTCCTTTCTTTTTCTTATCACCTCGCCTACTCGCCATACGAAGTCATTTAATAATAATAATATACATATGTATTATAATATCGATTTCTAGATTATTTAAAAATATAGAGAAATAAGAAAGGTCTTCAATAGTGATGAAGTTATTTTTTAACTTAAAAGTTCCGTTCAATTATAAGTAGGTTTGCGCAGGACAAAGGGGTGCGGCTTTCGAAATAAAGGGTTCCTTTCTTCTGTATTTTCTTCTGGAACAGCATCGTTATCGGGCACGTCTCAGAGAAAATTCTTCTATTATCATTCGTGAAAATACGGCTACAATTATAAATGAATAAGATAGTACTATATCCTATCTCACTAAAATGCAGATAATGTACTTTGAATAAAATTTTTAACTACGTTTCTCCTTTCAGTAGAAATATCTGATACCTATAACTGATAAATACTTTGTCAGTAATTTTATAAAGTCTTTTAGGTAAACTTAGGTATATCTCATATCAAAAGTGTATTTTTCTATAGTTTTGTGTTTATTACCATATTCATTACTGAAATTAAACAAGTATTAGCACTTCGATACATGCTAAATTCTGTTTCCAATTTTGTCAGTTAGATGATTGGAATTAAGTAATTAGTCACTATGTTCACGTATTGATTGCTTTGAAATCAAAATAAGAAAATTCTTGATTAATACATAACTGTACTTCTATTGCATTCTATTTTATCGGAATAATAATTCACCTTTGCATAAAACTTGCAATTTGATGTATGATACGATTGATACGCTTGTGCAATAATGAGATCTGAATAGTTCAATGATTCTGAATGGACCAATGGAAATCAATCAAAGCTTAGTAACCAGTCCAGCAAGCAAATCCTATTATGAATTTCTACGGAACAATTAATGCAATTATGACATAATTAACACAGCTCAAAAGCGTCACTCGCTCATTAATTATTATCACGCTGACGCCATGCTGCTATCCGCAACTTAGTATAAAACAATGTATCTATCAGCCCAGAAGATAACCTATGAAATTTATTGGTAAACAGTAACCGTCTAGGGATTATGGCAGTGTTTCGGTAGGTTCGAACGGCTCTATACAACGAAATTCATTCAAGTGTCCGATAATATATGCATTTCATTCGCATTATAAAGGAGTGAATTGGGTCAGCTTTGAATGGCAAAAATGAAAATGAAAGACAAGAGATACGAGCCATCAATTTCACATGGCTCTCATTTGTTCAAGTTGCGAAATGAATACAAGGAGAAGATAGATTTAGTATTTACATAATATGCGTATACACTTTAATACACTTATACATGCATAATCCCATATATTGTAATTATTTTAATTTTAATCTGTATTATTTTTAATTATTTTCACTCATCTATTGAATGTTACATATTGTTAGTGAAATTAATAGGAGAGTATATTATTTCTCAATTACTTAAGAGGATTCCTAATTTTTAAATTTCTTTTTCAACGTATTTTCTGTTAATTGTTGTTGTTTTTGAGGTCTATAATTTCTGGAAATTTAAGCGCAAATTGGGCCCCAAAATTCGAGACCTTAAGTGAGATTCATGGGAAAACGCTACACTTAACAATTTTAATGATTCCTCGCACTAACCTAAACCGCACTTGATAATATTCAAGCAAGTCATAACGTTTGGATATAAAAATCTTATCAAAAATGATATATTAGAAACATGTGGGGGAGGCTGTAACCTGCACAGCAACGAGGGAGGGTCTAAATAAAAAATATGGATACACGCTTAGAAGCGCAGTAGCATTGAATCAGTTGATTAGAGTTGCATACACAGTATTAGGAACTTTCAACAATCATTCTCAATTGTATCTTGATATCTTTTCCACGTAAGAGTGTCATAAATATGAAAAATCGAGGTGTAGAGTCATAGCCCAGGTCGGAGTTGGGCACTAATAAATAAAAAATTATTTAAATAACGGATCGAATAAAAGTAACATTAACTTTAACTTTAACAGTTTAATTTTATTCGACACATGACGAATATTTTTTTCAATTTTATTCGTTCTTCGACATTTTTATATAAATAAAAATTTTGCCCATTTCTGGTCCAGGACATACCATAATGTTTAACTTCTCTCAGAATAAAGTATTATTAGATAAAGTCGAGAAACAGTGATTCCATAATTCTTTGTAATAAGTTTTCTACCAAATGAGATCGATCGAAGCAGTATTTTGTTAATGTGTAGTAAATCATGCGCAATTGTGCTAATCGATCGAAACAGTGTGGAAAAACCATGGCATTGAAGGATTTCCTAGCAGTCGGCAAAAATAATCGAATTTATTTCGCAAACCGAGGGTGACGAAAACTACATGAAAAAGTGTTCGCGTAAGGATTGAAAGGCTTCGTCTCGTTGGTGATGGTACTGTAATCGATAGTACCAATTGAAGTTTCTTTTTCGTGCGGTGAAACGAAAAAGGAAAGGGAAACCGAAGATCCATAGGAAAGATATTGCGAACCTGAAGCCGGAGAAAAAGATGTCGAAGAATATCTTCATCCGTTAACGTCCGACACGGATTACAGTGACTGATTTTTCTATCGCGTTCCATTTCTGATATTCCTTTCAATGCTGAGTGACAATGCGATCGCAATGTTTGATATTTGATTAATGTCTATACGCCTTTGTTGGCTACTCAATTAATTATTGTTAACTTAACACTTTCACGACCGTACATTTGGGGCAAAGTACGTTCACCGTAGATATTTTTTTAAATTTTTAATCTTTTTAATTTTTTACTTTTCTGGTGAAAAGTAGTACATCAACATCGAGAAATCGGTGTTTATTAATGTAAGTATAATTGCCAACGTTATAGTCTATCATAAAATGTAACATTAGCAGCATTAAAATGTTATTAAACAATTTTGAAGTGAAAAATTGAATATAAGTTGAGGAGATGAAATGGTGATGTAAGGACCAGTAGTTAAAATTTTTTCAGTGGAAATAAAAAACGCATGTCTGTTTATTTTGCCACTTACATCGTTTATCTCAACTTGATCTTTATTGCTATGGACTTTCAGTGTATACCAGATTTACAGATTTAGAGGTGAATAAAAATATTATGGCCGCAAAGATTGCAGGTACTTTCATCGTTTTTTACCACAGCGAAGCTGGCACTTACGATTTTAGCTCTATCTTGCGATAGCCCTAACAGTTAAAATAAATTATTCAAGCCCTTCTAACTTTTGCCATCGTATTCCGCATGGAATTCATATCTTTTACTTGCATCGTTTATCATTTCAACTCCTCAATTATTAGGATGTAAACTAGAGTGGAACGAAAAAATGAAAATTGTATGACTGTTTTCTAATAGTGAAAATAAGTTGTCTTTAGGCTTTCAGATTAAGCCTGTAAAAGTTAGTTTCTGTCAAAACATTTTTTGAGGTGTCGCAAGGGTTTGGATTTTTTCTTTTTCATTTTTAAACATATTTATTAAATTTTGTATCTATCAGCTGTTTTTATAGGTTTAAAGTAAAAAATGATCCTTCACATTTCCATTTTTAATGGGATTCTTTAAAATTTTGGAGTTCTTACATTCTTAAAAAAATTTCACCATTTTTAATACTTTGTAACAGAACTTCATCGTGTCATAAAGTGTCAGCGCAATTTAAAGT
The DNA here is from genome assembly GCA_929108735.1 of Andrena dorsata. Lineage (NCBI taxonomy): Eukaryota > Metazoa > Arthropoda > Insecta > Hymenoptera > Andrenidae > Andrena > Andrena dorsata. The sequence goes on from OV815487.1 coordinate 103,186,111, forward strand.
GACCTTGGGTGAAGTGATATATCATTGCCAGGAGCAAAACCAATCGCATTAACATTTTCGTTGCGGATTCGTAGGAAGGTACTTCAATGTAGACAACACGTATTTTTTTAGATGTTATTCAGTTATTAAATTGTAAACGGCTGTAAGCAACACCTGCGCTGAACCTTTGTCGTAAGTATCTATATATAAATACGTGCTGTTTCGCTACATGCAGGACGTAACAAACGAAACCCGAAACAAATGACGGTGTCAAAAGGCATCATCCGCAGCGAATGCGTTAAGAGTGTAGACATTGTAGGCAAGCATGTCAATTGGTGCGGTCGTGGACCCATAATAGTATAAAATCTACATTTGATAGGTGTGAATTATCTGTTGTGCATCGCGAGTTGTGTGCTATAGAAAAATAATAAATCACTATTTCCGAGATCTTGTTGGCGAGTGTAAAAGAAAATGGCAACGCTAAAAAAAGTACAAACTAGACAAGCAGTTGAGTGTCCTATATTTGGCTGTCCAAAGGACTTAAATTACAACGTTCTTCCCAGTTATGAAGATATTATGAAGTGTTACCTGCACATACGGCAGGAATTAAGAGCACTGAGCGAAAAGAAACCAACAGTAGGTGAACTTACTGACAAATTAGTTCCAAAAGTTGAACGAATATTGGCGAGAGCTTCTATTCCCGTTGTCTCTCAAACTCGGGGTTCACAGATGATAAAGTCGTATCATGAAAAATATAGAAATCTTCTAAAATCAAAGGGCAGAAAAGGAACTCAGAAGTATGACTCAAATTTAGTGTTCCTTCTCGAGAATTCTTTCTCGAGAAATTTTGTAATTTTTTATTTTTTATTTCTCAAGAAATTGCAGTGTCTCTCGAGAATCTTCAGTGTAGGAAAATTATTATAAATCCCATTGGTTTTCACAAATGAATTTTCAGTTAGTTCAAATTGTGTGTTAATCGTGAACATATAAACACATCTACAACTGTTAGCAATATACACATAGAATTGCGCGATTGGTTATAAATTTTTTAAACTATTCTCTTCTTATCACAGATGCTCTATATACAATTAAACCAACATCCACTTAAAACGAAAGAAATTTTTCTACAGTCGCAGAGTTTGTTACAAAAAAAAAGAAGTAGATTGGCTGACGCGACATTAGACGCATTGTGCTTTGAAAAAAACTATTTTAAATCAAAAGAAGTAACGTTTTGCCTTTTTATAATAAATAACTAAATTTATCCGTTTTTTTCATAAAAATTTAGATAAATATTATCAACATTATTCCAAAAATATAAATTTGCAATATCTTTTTAATTTCTTGAGAATTCTGGAGAATTCTCGAGAAATATAATCTGATTTCTCATTTCTCGAGATGCGAAAAATATCGAGAAATCAGGAACACTACTCAAATTTAAACACCTTTAGAATAAATTCGAAGCAACTTTTTTATACAGCAGCCTGTAAATGTTCTGATTTTGCGAGGTGTGAATGTGAAAAAATTAAGAAAGTCCCCATTATTGAAAAAGCATTTTTGCAAGACTAAAGATCACAGAGGCAGATGGCAGAGCCTACCCCTCTCATCTAAGATTATCGTTAAATATTAAGAAAAATTATCTGGTGGAAACAAATGGCAAATTATTGTAAATTACTGAAAAAATGACGAAATCCAAACACAATCAGTAAATATTAATTTTTGAAAGGCTTGCGGCACCTCAAAAAATTTGTTGATTACGTTCAAATTTTGACAGCTTAAATACCATTATAAAAGGCAACTTTTGCCCACTATTAGAAGTCATGAATAATAAAAAAATATTTTGCCCCTATATCTCGTTCCACCCTAATGTAAACAGTTCGATTACATAAAAAGCAACAATAATAGTAATATCAAATTAAAATGGGGTAATTTGATAAAGACCAGTAAATGAACACGTACGAGTGAATGGACATTTTTTATTAAAATGAGTAAAATAAATTATTAAAATAAGGAACCAATTAATTAGAGACTTTTTCTAATTTCTTGTTTCATATTCAAACAATTTTTGCAACACGTGGAATCAATGGCGCTGCAAACATAATTGTATAAAAGTGTTCATTCATTAGCCTTAATGTGTTCATTTACTGGTGCGTTTACCCTACGTTCTGTTTTAGTCTATTTTTTCTGTTAACAAACGTACAAGCAATAAATGACGAAATACTTTTGACCGGTAGTGTACGTCTCTCTTAAGTAACCCAGATTCCCTCGGAACGTCACTTTTCTCTCAATTTCTACAGCGGCCAGCGTGTAGCGCATTCCCCTGAAAGAGGCAAGACGTAACGCCATCAACCCCCTTCGTTCCACACCTACCCATCGAAAGTGCTTCAATAATCCCCGGACGAAAAATCTGAAGGGTCGTGAAAGCATGCCGCGGCTCAACTGTCGGAATAACAAATCGCGCATCCGGCCCTCCTGGACCCTCGTCCACCGCTTGTTTTCGATCACGTCCGCTCCCCGTTGCCAGTCTTTTCGCTTTGACATCGATTTTGTATCAGACAGGTAATTACAGGTTTCGAGTTATCTATGCGAATCCATCGACGGGACGTGCCCCGAATTATTCCCGGCTCTCCTCGGTCTGCTTCCGTTTTCCTGCCCATTTTACTCTTCCTCGTGGCATTTCTCCGGCCAGTTTTTGAAAGGCATGCGAGACTGCCTCGAACGGAGAGACCGTTTGCACGGCTCGATTCCTCTTGCTTCTGCCACATCACTTCCCCGAGTTATTGGCTTCCATAATAAGTTCATTTGGATCAGGAAATGGTACGTTGAACGGTATTATTTCTATATTTCTATATAGTATAATACATTTTTACCGTTCTATTTCATTTAAATCATACACTTATATGTATAAATACTCTTCATTGCCATTGAGGTGGTGGAAAAATCTTTTTTCCTTCTTATTCCTTATTCCACTTACTCTTGGGACACCAAATAATAATAATAATAATCATAATAAAGACGAATTATTATTATTATTATTATTATTATTTGGTGTCCCAAGAATAAGTGGAATAAGGAATAAGAAGGAAAAAAGATTTTTCCACCACCTCAGTGGCAATGAAGAGTATTTAAATATATAAAAGTGTATGATTTAAATGAAATGAAACGGTAAAAATGTATTATACTTAAAAAATACGAAAACTTGAGACGTATCGCGGTTGCTAAAAGTACCATTGAACTTTGGCGTGTGGACGTTTACATCCACTGTATCACAACGATAAGATTTTCTACGCGTCACTAAAATTTGAGTGAATTTTTTACATAACTCCGGATGTTCCCGTGGGCAAAAATAATGGGGACTCGTTCGATTCACGAAAGGATTGGGTAACTGGTCGAGTGTGGATGGCTGAGGGGTGAGGCGCCATCAGTGCTGCGGTATCTGCGGAACTGTGCGAAGGGGGGGAGTTTATTTTCGCAAAGCCGCGATATAGCTTCGAGACTGACGGCGTGTGTCCGGCATTAAGCAAGCATTCGCCGTGGAAGTTTATCTGGTTGTGGCTTCGATTTTTCGGCCCCTTCAACCATGCAGGTCCGGCGCTGTTCTAGGTTCCAAGCGGCTCGTGAACGGAATAAGAAGCGGATGCTGTATTTCTTCTGCTTAGTTTCTCCCCCTCGAACTTACTCCCGATTCGTGTCGACGGCGACAAAAGTTTGTCCGAGGACACTGTCGGAATTGAGGTTAACGTTTCCGTCGGAAAAATACGCTATTGTCTGTTGAATAAACCCCCGCGGAAAGGGAAAACCGCGAATGTGAACGTCTCTCGTTTATTTATCTCGGAAGTTTCTTTAAGTGATTTGAGATAATAATTTAATAATAGCAAAAGGGAAATTCGTTTAGAGTACTTTTAGAATTGGAAGAGATTAAGGGGGGAGCCTGCTTTATATGGTCCAAAAAATCGATTTTTTTTTAATGCTTAAATCGATAGATAAACTATCCAAGAATGTATTCACAAAGTTTTAGTGGCCAATTCGAAGTATTTTTAACCCTCCGTGGTCACACGGGGTGTATTGTACCCCAGCCAAGTTTCGAGTTATATTATCGCGCCTTTACGAATTCGAAATGTGACTTAGCGCGCCAGCTACCATTAGTTGAGAGACCTTACAAACTACGTTTGAAAAATAGTGGGGCGTAGCGAACCCCGGTGTGACCAAAGTGTGATTCGGTGCAAAAATTTTGAAGTTTTTTTTTGAGTTCTTTGAATTCAGCAGATTTTATTAAATTTAAGTAAAAGGTTCTAAACCCTGCGATTTTTTAAAGGATTTATTCAGTGATTTATATTATCTGTTATGTGCAGTCGTGCAGATGCCATATAATCTACGAAGTCGGATGCGCACAGTTTTATTTTTTTTTTTTTTTTTTTGGACATAATATTAATACAATACACCGTAAAACCCTACCAAAGAGGTTTTTTATTTTATTTCTAGCAAATAAATAACCATACTTATATGCCAATTTTCGATTTCATTTATGCTGAACATAGAACACTTCTTATCTCAGAATAAATACCTTTTTGCCACGCCCAGCACTAAACTAATTTTCTTCCTGAAGTATATGTCTTTGCCAATATTTCTGTAAATTTTCAGACCTTGCTTTAAAAATTTAAAAATTTGGTGAATTTTAATAGAAAAAATCGCTTCTTTCCACAACTATTTCTTTAAATGTAAATTTCATCTTGTCGAAACTTACATTTCTAGAAAAAGACTATTAGAGCATAATTATATGAGTATTACGAATGTACAATGTTCGGTCGGACACGGGCGCGTGCTTTACCCTTTGACGCGTCCCCATTCGTCGATCATTACTTTTAAAGACAATCGAAACGACAGAGTTGTGCAATGTAATAGTGCAGAATAGTCGTAGAGCAGAGTGAGTTAGAGATTTTATAAGTTGAACGTAGAGAATTGTAGCGATCGACCGCGACCGAAAATTTTAAAGGGCGATTTCTCTTTTTCATTTTTACGATTCTTTAAAATTGGCGGGTGTGATAGCAAAAAACTATGCGGTCTGTTGAATTAAACCAAAGCTTATGCTCTGCAGTATTAAATTCTTTTCTATGTGAACTAAAAAGATTGTTAAAAAATTCTTTTTAAATAATTTTTATACCACGTTAACGTCAAATGTTATTTTTAAAAAGTAGACATTCTTCTTATCAAACTAAAAAAATTATGATTTCGCGCTTTTTTCTGATTTTCTTAGTTCACCCAGAAGAAAAATATATGAGCATTAAAAAGCATTTTGATTTTTTCATTCAGACAAGAATTACAACCAGAATATGTTTAAATATACCTAATAGTTTACGAAGATCAATTGGTCCTTTCCCTTTAAAAAGAAATCGCGAGAAAATCACTTTTTTGGACTTTGTAAAGCAGGACACTCCCTTAACTTGTGTCTTTTTTGGACAGTACGAAATTATCGATTGTATATGTTTTCCTTTGATAGTAAATATAATAAACAGTAAATTTTAGAAGGGGTCTAGTGCTGAATGGATTATTCAATTTTTATATAATTTCGTTTCTATTGTACATAAATACGCTGAATTCACTTTTTAATCGAATTAGAAAATAATCTTAGATTTTATTAAAAACATCCAACTAAATTCAATAATCATAATGCAAAATGTAAAAATATTTATAAAAATACAATGAGACACTATCATTTTGGGGAGTAAAGTTTCCTTTTCGGAATTAATTAACTACCTGTAGTTATTCATGTGACTTTACGTACATTTTCAAACACATTGACTATTAATCCTTCTCATGTAACAGTAGCCCACGTTACATTCACCCGCGGCAACCGTGAATTAAAAAAAACTCTGCCTCCTACGTGTACCTTGATTCTCGTAAAAAATTGTCAAAAAAGGAAAAAGGTAAAAAAGGGAGCACAATTACTTCGATCCCTGACATTCGGTTTTCAGCGTAATGCACTTCCCGTCAGGTGCGTTCTATGAGCGCGCGCATAAATTCGTTGGTGGGTGATAAAGAATTTTAAATCGTCGAAACGAGGTCGCGGGAAGAATACGGTTTCAACGGTGGTGGTACCTCAGCTTCGCCACGGGATCGCGTCATTGGCAGATTGGCTGATTTGGATCGCGGTTCTAAATCCAGAACTGATTTCTATTCTTCTGTTTCTTCATACACACACATACCTCGTCACTAGTTTTCAACAAGGACCTATTCTGTTTTATTCCCCAGGATTCGGATCATTTTTCGACCAAGTGCAAAAGGTGGGCAATGAAAAGAAGAGAAGCTACAGTCGGATGTGAACCGCGTGTCTCCTTTATGATAGACTATACTACTGAAAATGCACGATCCGCTCGAAACGGAATTGTAAATTCGACACGTGTCGTTCTGTGAAAACTAATCCGAAGGTTTTCTGATCAAGGCTTCTAGTATTTCGTATATTAGATACTTGTTTTCGAAAATTGTATTTTCTTTAAATTATTGTTGTTAGTCCTTGGGGCTTGGCAGACCAATGTCGCATTATACGTGCATTCTTTATGTTTTGAAAGGTTTAAGGGGACCCTCTGGTTAAAATTTTTTATTCGAGAATATCCTGTGAAAGTTTCGCACCAAAATTCGTAACGGTATAGATTCTACAGTCACATCACTAATTACAACTCCGACCGCAGGTATGAGCCGAGAACACTTTCAACACATTTATCTCGAAACACGATATTTCGAAACAATAATCACCATTTCAGAAGAACTAATGAACCGATTTAAAAAAAACCTTGAGACATTCAATTCGTAATTGGACTCGCTATCGCAGTATCGTATAACATCATTTTTTGAAACTCGGATTCTTTCAATTTGTATATTTTTGAGGAAATTGACCCCCTATTTTAGCAGTATTTTGTTCAAATGTGCTGCAATTGAAACAAATTTTAAAAAATTGTTTGAATTTTTGATTTTGGACGATCCTGTGAGTAAATTTCGTAGTTACCATTTTGGCATCTCTTTTTGGCAGCACCAAAAATTTGATTACTTGTATAGAATAATTTTCAACAATAATGGCGAGGTAACAAGCATGGCACACAGGATCGAAAGCATACTTTTCTTGTTAATATATAATTAAGTCTTCATAATGTTTAATATTTCAATAGAAGAACTTTTTTAATCCCTTCACACTTGGACTTGAAAGTTACACGACACATGTGCGCAGATCTATAACAATACTTCGGAAGAAGGAACCATATTTCATTTATTGTAGGACGTAGCTGTTATATTAAAATTCTTGAAGTTTTCAGAACTTCCACAAAGTTGATATCCTCAGAACTCCTTCGAATAAGGGACGAACTTTAAATTTTGCACTCTACTTCAACATTTACATATACCTACTGTACCATTTCCAACCACTATTTTCCTCTTTCCTGTTTTCATACATGTATTTGTTTTTGTTTCATATCCTTTATGTCTACTGGTGCAATACAAAATTATTATTATAAATCGTTAATTGAACCGTGTAGTTTGAAAGTGGCCTAACTCCATTTATACTTAAATCAAGATATTTACTGTTATATTATATTATATTATATTTGTTTTAATTATATGTCAAATAAATTCAGTATTGTTTTTTTCAATTTGAAGCATCTTAAATTATGTTGAATGGACTTGGGCACCTTCAAATTTGATAATGAATCTGGTTGTTAATTTTGAAAGTGGCCTAACTCTATTCTTGATAAGAAAACGCATATTATTCACTTAATAATTGCCACTATTTTAATAGGAGCTATAAATTTAACACCCTTAGATACACTTAAGCAGTATGACTCATTAGTATCCAATACGTATATTTTAAACCCTTAAATATCTCGATTTGAAGATAAATGGACTTAGGCCACTTTCAAAATAAACGGCTCAATTTCATAATTGATGCAACTTGCACTTGCATCTTTCTGTGAAACAGAACCACTGATTTTCTCTACACAAATTGACCATCCCCACCATTCTACACATAAAAATACCCAATTGTAAGGTATGGTCGCAAACAATTAAATTCTTCAACGTCAACAATGAAAAACCCTGAAAAGTGAGACCGAGTATTTATGCTTCGTTCTGCGCACCTATAAAAGATACTTCCAAAACAAATGTCAATACATAAAAACTGACACATAAATTCTCCACTACTGGTCGGGCGGAAATGATAAAATACCTTCCTAACAATCGTCGTGTCTAACTAATTCGAAATTACGACGTCTTTATCGCGCAATAAAGGCTGGTTTCCGAAAGCCAGCTGTATTTGAGACATTCAACCGTGGAGATCCAGCAGCACGGGTGGGGGGCGGTATTTTCCAGGACGAAGGTGGAGATTACGCTTAATGTATTCCCCGGGGTGTACAAGTTCTTCGTCCTCGCAGCCGCAGCCGTCGTCGGGGACAAAGTTGTCGTTCGACCATGGTAGCGGGCTGGTGCACCGTAACAATCGCTATTGCCATGTTAATGGCTGCAAGCTCGCGGTGCCGGTTCCACATTCCCTTGTTCGGCTTCTTCTTCGTTGGCCGCGTACAACTTCGCCACCTTATCCGCGCTTCTTTTGGACGGCCAAAGGGACGCAGTCGGAGCCGAGCTGGCTTCAATGCAAATTCGACGAAGAAAGATGGCACTTTAGGAACTGACCTGGGATTTTTGTCTAGTGGTCGCGGCGGGAATTTCAATCGCCCTAGCTGCACGGAATTTACGGAGAATCATCTTTGTTCGAAACACAATTGGTAGCTTCTGGATGGAATATTGATTCTAATGATAAAGAAGAAAATCATTTTTCTTTTAATATGTTGAATAACGATAATAACGACTTTATTATATCATCAAGTATAAATATTCAAGTGATGAATGGGCAACGTTCTGTATTACTGCTGTTTTAAAACCAAATCCTGTCAGGAATGGGCAAAATTTTGATTTAAATAAAATCTCCATAAAAAAACTTCAAAAAAGTACAAATTTACGCCAAGTAGGGTAAACCAACCAGTGAATGACCGAATTGTTGAATGAGAAGCCCAGTAAATGACCGCATACTTTTAATAAGAATTGTAGTTATTAAAGTTTGTTTAATACGCGTAACTAAAAATATGGGATATTAAAAGTGCAACTACACTCCATCTATAAACATATAATAATTTTTAAATTTATAATTGATATTTCTTTGCCTAATGGTCATTCACTGGTATGCAGTCAATTACTGGTTGGTTTACCCTACATGAAAATCAAATAAATCACAAAAAATAGAAAAATATACAATACAAAAAAGATGTGAAATCAAAATGGGCTGCCAGTACATAAAGGTGCTTTCCAACTGCGTTTAAGATGACACAACTACGTATATACAGCTAAAATGTTGTGTTCATAAATTCCATTACTCATATCGCGGACATTTTAATTAACCCATCAAAAAGAATCCCATTTAAAAACATTGTCGTAAATTAACTAATAGCTTTACGAAATTAATGATATACAAAAATTGCGCCAATTTTAACAATGGCTATTTATACAAAGAAAAAATGTATCAAATAATACTAAGCAGATATATTTTTATATAAATAAATATATTAATACGAATAAATATTTTATTCGAAATACTTGGCGCTGCGAAACCGAATTGGTGTTGCTAAATTGAATAAATATGTATATGTAAATTGCAATAATAATCTTTTTCTCTCTTTCTTGTACGTGCATTCGTGATTGTGTGTATGTGCATATGCTACGTAGAATATTAGAATTAAATATATGTAGAATAAATCTGACTGCGTTTCTAATACGCGTATGTATATGTATGTATATATTTATGTATTTTAGATTGTAAGGGAGTTATTGTAAATTATTAATAATACTAACACAATTAACATTTTTTCGATTTCGCAGCGCCAAGTATTTTGAATAAAATATTTATTCGTATTAAAATATTTATTTGTATAAAAATATATCTGCTTAATATTATTTAATACATTTTTTCTTTGTATAAATAGCCATTGTTAAAATTGGAGCAATTTTTGTATATCATTAATTTTGTAAAGCTATTATTTAATTTACGACAATGTTTTTAAATGTGATTCTTTTTGATGGGTTAATTAAAATGTCCGCGATATGAGTAATGGAATTTATGAACACAACATTTTAGCTGTATATACGTAAGTAGTTCTGTCATCTTAAGCGCAATTGGAAAGCACCTTTATGTACTGGCAGCTCATTTTGATTTCACATCTTTTTTGTATTGTATATTTTTTCTATGTTTTATGATTTATTTGATTTTCATGTACTTGGCGTAATTTTTTTACTTTTTTGAAATTTTTTTATGGAGATCTCACTTCTTTTTACAAAGATAATTTGCATAGGGAATGACATCAGACAATTTTTAATATTATATTTATCATTATCTTCTATTTTTTGTGATTTACTTTTTGATAACTCTTTTCCCTCCTCGACTATTTCGCGTACTTGGCGCATTTTTTTACTTTTTTTAATTTTTTATGGGGATAATATATACATAAATAAAATCCTGAGTTTAGTTACAAATGAAAAACAGTTCGATGATATTTAAACATGTCGCAATTCCGGCAACTTCCCTTGTGTTTGAGACTGCATTTTGATTGCAATTCAATGGTACGACACATATTTGTAAAAATACGTGACATCTCAAATTTTGAAAACTTACGTTATTTAACATTCGCCAGGTTATAACCTGACTGTAAGCTGTCAAATATTTGAGGTAGCGTTTGAAGAACGAAAGCGGTGTTAATTTCTTTTTGTCCGATGGTGTGCATGTAACGCATATACACGTATTATGTTGACGAAAATTTTGACTGGAGAATCAGAAGAAAAATTTTACCGTTTCTGACAGATCCATGAGACGACATTACGATATCTCTGTCATGTGTGGACCAATTTTATTGAAATTGGTCTTATTTGAAAGCTGATATGTGGTTTACATAAGAAAAATGTAAATTTAGAAAATATTGCAGGCGTGATGAGATAATTAATGAAATAAGTTTAAAAGTTAAAAAGTTAAATAGACAGTTTACATATACAGGGTGTCGATTCATGTAAGTACTTGGCGTCGAGACGCTACCGCGTCTCTAGATTTCGAATAAAGAATAAAACTTAAAAAACATTATTCGTCGAATTTCACGAATACAGGAATATTCATTGGCTTGTTTTGGCTTAATTTTCGTATTTAATCAATTTTCTCCTCACGAAATGACTTCCCCAATCTATAGTAGGGCTGAGACTATTCGAATAATTTACTATTCGAATATTTTACAAGTATTCGAATGCTACGAATAAACTTCGAATATTTGAGTATTCGACTGTTATTATTCGAATACTATTCGAATACTACTATATTCGAATACCGATGTATTCGAATAGTATGGTATGAAGTGGGTTCAAATTAGCTTACAAGATTTCACCATGACAAATGAACCTATATTCGAATAGTATTCGAATACTGAAATATTCGAATAGCATTCGAATACTTGGATATTCGAATTATATTCGTCAAATAATTAAGCAAGTGAAGTATTCGAATATTCGAATACCGAATAATTCGACAAATAGTCCCAGCCCTAATCTATAGCCGCGATACTTAGTGCACGATTAACGAGTGTTTACTTGCATTCAAACCGAATCCCCTTTTCCAGCTAATATCCGATGCTCGACTCGACGCGACGAAATTATTCGCACTTCAGGCCCGTTGTTTATCCAGACAAGGTGAACGGATTCGGAACTGCAGGTTCTCGGGACTTCAAGATTGCCGTCTAGTCGCGAGCTGTCGAGTAGCGCCGAGAGGCGTACCGTCGATATGTTTCGACGTTTCGCGGCGCGCGATTCTCGAACGGGGGATGGGCGAACGAGGGGGGGAAGAGGGGGGGGGGGAGGGGTAGCAGAACGAACGAGAACGCGAACGAAGGTGGATCTCGTTTTAATTCCAAGTCCTGGGCACCTCGTGCATATTCAGAAGTTTTGCGCCGAATGCCAGGCCGTTGTTATGCTAAGACCACGAGGGTGACTTGGTCGGCTCTTAGCATATTTCGACGATATTTCCGGCGGTGCCGTATCTACGGGACTTCCGGTAGCACTGTTGCCTACGAAGTCTCACCCCGCTACTTCCTTCTTCCCGCAGTTTCACGTGCGTTTGCATTATCAGCTTTAATTACCACTCGGCTCGGTCGGCTTTCGACGCCGTAACGTGTCCGCGTTTTCTTACTGGCTCCGATCGGTTTTACCATTCTGCGGAGGAGCGTCGGGTAGCTGGGTAGCTGGCGTGAAATACACTTCATAATAATAATAGCTTGGTATTGTTAAGTGTCGCTCGCTCAATTGTTCGGGCGTTAACTTAATGTTACTCGGATTGCTTCGGATTCATAATGATGCCTGCGATGAAATGTTGAAGACACTTGACTCGGTGCGTGCAATTAATTTTCTTGCACACTATTGCAAACGTGGAAGTAAGGTAAATGTCCCAATACCCGGACGCTTAAGCCGCTTAAGGAATAGCACTAAAGTTTGTTCCCTAATTTAATTTGTAAAACCATCATGAAATAGGAAAATATTGTTGAACTGTTGAAGATAAGACAATATTATACTATCAGAAAATGAAAAAAAATGTTTATGTATTATAACAGACGTATTTATTAATGAAAATACGAAACCATGAAGATGTCCCAGTAAGCGGATAACCTAAAAATGCATGTCCCGATGTGGTACATTCACGAAATTCTTGTAGCCATAAATAAATTTAGACTTGTTTAAAAAAAATATTAATTTTCTTGCAAGTTTAACCATCTTAAACTAAATTTAAATCTATTTACTTTTTCAATAATGTATTATTATAATATATAAATAAGAAATGCGGTCAATATTTTCTTAGTAAATGAGTGGGGTTTCTTAACAGACGCCATAGAAATTTCTCGAAATCTGCTATGCGTACGAAGTGTGTTACAAAATAATTATTTCTATCTAACGATTGTTAATTTTCTATAATAATGATTTTAATTAATATTGCTAAATACTTATGCATTATGCTACTATATTTTGTTCTTAATTACATTAAAAATTAAGCTTAAAAATAAATAAAATTCGCATTGCTGTTCAGGTACTGGGACATGGCCGGGTACTGGTACATTTACCTTAAGCACGATGTATCGAAAGATGGTAGTGACGTGTTGAACGCGGCTTGCACGTGACTGGCCAAAGAAATATGTCTGGGAGAGAGTTGTACATTGCGGTGAAGGTTTACAGAGGCATTCCTATTGGTCAGTTTGAATATTCGACGGTTCAAAAAAATGTTTTGCGAGGACAAAATGTAGCCACGATACCTATTGGCTTTGGGAAGCTTCAAGGTATTGCCTCAAGGTATAAGCCACACGAAGTAATTTCTATAATATGCATCTGAAACGATGCACAGTGGTTCGAGTATACTACATGCTGGACAAAATTATTTTTTCGCGGGTTTGGGTTCATATGAGGTCCAAATTGTTGGAAAACATACCTGATTCGTATTACAGTTTATTATTTCACTAAAAATAGCAATAAAATAAAAATATGACTAATTCAATAAAGGAAAAAGGACAAAACGACAGTATTGTACCGTTAAGGAACTAGTTTCTGATCAGTTTAGAGGGTTTCCCGCTTTAATATATATTTTTAACCTAATAAAACATTAAACCATAGACTTTTTTTATACTAAAAGTTGAATTAATGTTTAAACTTCAAGGAAAATATTTAAAAAGTTGAAAATAACTATATAATTTAATTATTTATGGAATAATTTATGGAATATTATTTGTATGGAATAATAAGGTGACTAGGAACTAGTTTTTGATCATCTGAAACTGACAATATTAACTGCTTTCACAGACAACACATATATTTTTGAGTTATCAATTTTTATGTTAGTAATTATTTCAAACAATTATTTATTGACATAAACTCAAAAGAACGATTTATTTCATGAACTGATAAAAAATTAGTGCCTGATCAAGAACTAGTTCCTTAACGGTACATTAAATATAATTAACAGTTATAACATTATGTCTATTCCTATAATTTCTGAGTTTTTAATTTATAAAACCTGGTTTTTGAAATCAGTTTTCCCTGCATCGCTATTAAAATAGTGTTTTACAATATGTTCCACGTCGATTCACGGCGACAAGGGTTGAATGTACGGAAAGTAGAGACTTTCTAGTTTATTTTAATCAATCGGGCGGTCTGCAACAATTTGCAAAACTATATTTTTTTTATTGTTTTCGAGCGCCACTGTGATATCTCTCCTGCCGAGCGTCGACGCTCGAAAACAATTAAAAAAATATAGTTTTGCAAATTTTTGCAGATCGACCGATTGATTAAAATAAACTAGGAAGTCTCTACTTTCCGCACATTCAACCCTTGTCGCGTGGATCGACGTGGAACATATTGTAAAACACTATTTTAATAGCGATGCAGAGAAAACTGATTTCAAAAACCAGGTTTTATAACTTAAAAACTCAGAAATTACAGGAATAGACATAATGTTATAACTGTTAATTATATTTAATGTACAATACTGTCGTTTTGTCCTTTTTCCTTTATTGAATTAGTAATATTTTTATTTTATTGCTATTTTTAGTGAAATAATACACTGTAATACGAATCAAGTATGTTTTCTAACAATTTGGACCTCATATGAACCCAAACCCGCGAAAAAATAATTTTGTCCAGCTAGCATGTAGTATACTCGAACCACTGTGCGATGCAGTAAAATGTAATAAGAAGAGACAAGTTTAACCGAAGCAGAGCAAGGGAAAATGAACCGTATATAGTCAGACACACTGTGAAACTGTTGTGATAGTAATTACACTTTTGTAAATTTTTCTGCTTGTATTATTACTATAGCAATCGATTAATTTTTATTTTATTAAACGTTTGCCATAAATTTACTATAAACTGGAAATCCAATACTAAAATATTTAATCCAGACTCATTTAATCATTTTATAAAATGAATTTCGTAATAAAATCGATTCCTTCCAAAAATCGAGTCTTTCTTCTCCTTTCGTTTAATTCATGAAAACTATAGAATAGCTTCATCGATTTACATCCTACGAAAGCAAACCACTTTTACTACGAAAGTTGAAATTAATATCTCCCTATTACGCTTCAATTATGGTCAGCCGTACTATCTGGCAAGTAATTCTAATGAAGTTCGCGCGGTCGTAATGCGAGCTTTATGATTTTGCTTGCCACGAAGTTCATTTCTCGCCCAGCTTTCGCCATGGTCATTAAAGGTGAGCCCCTCACAATAAGCTGATTTCGTAAAGCACGCTCAGCCGAACGAAAAGAGGGTCGAGTGTTTTAATTGTCAAGTTAATCAGGACGTAGGGTGCATTACATAGAACTTCAACATTAAAAATTAATATAACCTACATGCAAGAAGGATAGAAAATTTTTAAAAAAAATCAAGGATTCAGAGATCTAAGTAAAAGTGAGGATCTCTGCAAAATAAAAGTAAAACGAATTCGTGTAACATCCATTTACATAGACCAATAGAATATTCTGCCCATGAATAAAACATACTTCGTTACTAAATTCCTGAGTGTTATTAAGCTTGACTGGCTATATTCTCTTTTCTTTTCAATTGTGTTCCTTAATTTTCGATTTATATGTCAAACGTTTCTTCCTAAAAGCGAAATTAAGCATTTCATGTGCAATATGATGTACAACAGTCTGAATTCTTTTGCAAAGCTATTTCTTCTCTTGATTAATCCCCCTTGTTTTATGTTACTCCGAGCGCATTGGCTTGTTTATGAATTTATGGGATTGTCCTTCCGTAAATACGTTTAAAAAGGATAGGGAATGCGGCGTCTGTGTGAAACGTTAAAAGAAACATGGCGGATTACAGGGCTAAGTTTTTATGGAGAAGGTTAGAAGAACAAATAAAGAAAGCAGATGGATGGTTAATGCGTTCGTTGGGGCGGTGGTGCATCTGCAAGTCCGACCATCTTCGTTGGAATATACCGGCCCGGTATTACGCGGATTTAGGTGTAATAATTTTTACGGAATAATATGGGCTTGCACGTTAAGA
The DNA here is from genome assembly GCA_929108735.1 of Andrena dorsata. Taxonomy (NCBI): domain Eukaryota; kingdom Metazoa; phylum Arthropoda; class Insecta; order Hymenoptera; family Andrenidae; genus Andrena; species Andrena dorsata. The sequence goes on from OV815487.1 coordinate 103,202,194, forward strand.
CACGATATTTATGCCGATATTAGAAAACTTCTTTGTGCAGACTCAGCGTAATATGTATTTTGCGCTGATATTGTTTGAATTACCGTTTAGCTATTATATTCTGTTCCTTTTATGCATAAGCAGTGCTGCAAATGGCAAATGCACACTACTTAGTCATAATTTGCAGAAGATGTTATGAAAAACTAACATTTTATTTATCTGACCAGATGTGACGTGTCATGCAGGTTGAGATAAATATATATTTGCATTCAAATGTAAATATAGTTATTCGTAATGTCAATTATAGTAACGTTACCAAAGGTAATGTTCATACCTTTATACAGGCCCAGATCTAGGGGGCGGCAAAATTGGTAGACAAATACCTACAAAAAATTTTGCTCAGTGTCAAAAAATATATTGTAAAATACTTATTTATGATTCAATGCAAAGGCTTTTTAACAATCGTAAGATTGTACATACATATTCTTTCTGATGCTTTCGCCTATCATTATTAACACAGACGTCCTCATTACGTATTTATAAATAAGATTTATTTATAAAAAATCACAACTTGGAATATAATAACAGGTTTCTGGATGTAGCAGATTTTCTGAAGTTTGTAAGACGACATTTAATCATCGTTGTAAATTTTTTGTTAACTAACCAACCATAATAATTGTGGGCCCAACAATGAATATTCGTTGGCAAACTGTCGTTTCTTGTTAATTAATCCACCATAATAATTATAGGCGAAAGCACCAGAAAGAATATGTATGTACAATCTTTCGATTGTTAAAAAGGCTTTAGGCTCGGATAATCGGGAGACGTACCCACCCCACTGTTTTGAGAGCAATAAAACCGACGGGCCAGATAAAATGTTCATGTTTTTGACAAGTGTTGATAAAAGTATTACCAATCGATTCCTCATGTCTTCCCGATGAAAATGGCCCAAAAAATTATACAATTCGGACCATAATTAAGGATATTACGTGAGAAAATAAAAATAGTCCGATTTATATTATTTTCTGTCCAATTAATCGGGAGAACACCAGGAATTCATTGGTGTGACAGAACGTGTCACACTCGCAAATACATCGCATTAATTTCGTGATAAAGAAGCAATAGGAGCACCGGTGCTCTGAAATAGTTCTAGATGCGTTGAAAACACTGACTCTACGTTCGTGTTAACATTACTAACATGCAGGACCACTGTCCTCTATGAAAGACTTTATCGCAAAATAACCACTGACTCTACAATCTCATTGCACACGATTATAAAAGCACTTTTAAACATCTCTCAACAGTGGGAAGATGTGTTCGGGGTCGAGTAAAGTGTTTCCGAAATAGTCCTCTAGAGTCCAGTAATCAATGAAATTGATGCAGGAATCGTGAAATCACGAAATATAATATCCACTGTGACTGCACAGATATTCAGTGATCCGAACACCGACGCGGACGAAGTCGAACTGTTACGGCACACCGTTCGGCAATGTAGTGACTTTGGTAGAGGTTGTTGATGTTTTTGTCGCGCTCGGCCGACTCCCAGCTAACTTGAAATTCGTCAAGGCCAGAAATAATATTATATAGCAATGTCCATTACAATATGTTCACTTTTCACAACGTCGTGCACCCTGCACATTCTTCACGTGTTTTTATCACTGCGATCAGAGATGGGCAAAAAATTATTTTAAATAAAAAATTGATTTCGAATAAAAGACAAAAAATTTATTCGAGGGTCATCGAATAAAAATAACTTTGGGTAATTTTTATTCGAAGCGCCTCAAAATAACTTTTTTATTCGACGAGATTTTTTTATTCGAGCTTTAAAATGATTTTCTCCGTTTCAGGCCTGTCAAAAAATATATTGTTAAATACTTATTTATGATTCAATGCAAAGGGCGGCAAAAATAACTTTAGCCCAGAGCGGCGGAAAAGTTAGATCGGGCCCTGCCTTTATGTGTCATAAAATTATAGAATTGAAATAAAAATGGAAATATATATTCGTGAAAACAAAAGAGTTTCATTTTTAATTACAGAAAAATGGTAGATTTTTGGTTAGGGTGGGATAATGTAACATGTTGCAGTATAATGAAGCTGAGCCAGTAACCTTTTATAATAAATGAAAACTAATGCTCAGTGCTTTGCACGAACGTGAACAAGAATCTGATGCAGCAGAAAAGTTTTCGGGCTGTTTTATGATACGAAATTCATTGTATTCTGGACTGAAAGTGCTTCCACGTGGAGCGTGAACTACGTTTTCTCACGCTGGAGCGTATCGCATTAATCAAAGGCAACTATTCTCGCCTTCTTCTGTCTTGTCGACATCGTTCCAACCTTCCAACCCCCTTGCAATTTTTCTGCAGCGCAATGGTCGCTCCTTCCCGCCAACGCCATCTGTTTAAAGCACTTGTTTCCTCGGAAACATTACTACTGCAAATTGTTTCGTCCCGATACCGTCTATTGGTTACCAATCTGAATTCTACGATTGCATCTCTTTAAAGGAGAACATGATAACCGCAAAGCTGACAGCTGTTTTTTAATAATTCAGTTTCAGTTTACATTTCATGTCGCCACGTGTCAGTACCTAAGTGTTTGCATTATTGATAACAAATTAATGATTTTACCTAGGGCTCACTTCGCGTTAACACATTGTTATCTAAGTAATTAAAATCAGAAAAATATGTGATGTCGCGGTGGTATTAAAAATGGTGAATTAGTCCATATGTTTGATAGTGTGCTGCAACATTTACATAATTTTTTATGCCGCCACGAATACATTACTGCTGCAGACCTAATTACAGGGTATCAAATTAATTAGACTATGTAAAATTATGAAAGGAAAGTAAAGCTTATTATCCATTTTTTCGTTGTACAGAATTTCGTTATGGATAATGTATGAATAAATAACGGCGGAGGAGCGAGAAAATGCTGCATTATTTTTCACCCCAGTATTTGTATCAGTGAATTAAAAAATATGAAAGATGCCTTGATTTTAATACAGAGTTGCACTCTACTTCTCCTTTTACATATACTATTTTTCTCTTTCTTATTTTCTTACATATATTTGTGTTTTTCTATCTTCTTGATATTTTCCTAATGTCCACTGGTGCAATAAAGAATTATTATTACAATTATTAATATTATTTGTACCATGCTTAAAATATCGCTTTCCCTCAGTGGTGCATGGACTAAATAAGAGTTTCGAAGACAGGACGGAAATAAAGACAGTAAGAGAAAGAACGGGAGGAAAGTGCAATCGAGGGAAATACCCTCCCCTAGTGTGGACTCTCGAAAATAGAAAAATCGTGCAAGTCGGCCGAAACGCCGCGAAACACGTACGTTCCATTGGAGAGGAAAGATTAGAAGAAATATATTTTCAGACGTTCGTTTCGCCTATTCAATCTACAATTTATGGCACTCTGAAGAGGAAACGTAATCGGAAAGTTATCTATGGTCCGAAACGTCGCGACGAGGCGAGGGGAAACGTTAAAGTGACGGGAGGGAGAGGACCAGATTAAAAAATATATCTTGCGCGGCGCACAATTCCACTCGAGTCGCGATCGATCATTCGTGTATATTATCATTCTTGAAAGAGAAAGGTGAAATCCATCTTCTCGTGGCGTTTGATGGCGACGTCGACAGATATAATAGGTATTATGTGCACAGAGTATACTACCGTTTCGACGGAGAAGAAAGATCGTGAAATATATATAAATAAAAGTGTCGAGTTTTTCGTATCGACCCAAGTATTTTACTTTTTATCATTTCGTTACTTTTATCCGAGTTTCTCGTACACTCCTATTGTCCTGCCCGATACTGGTTTGTCAAAGGAGTATAATTTCTGTTCGACGACCATCTTGTAATCATCGATTCCACGAAGTTTCGCTAACAGACGGTGAAAATCTGGAGACCAGACGGAAGAGGAAATCGAAGATGAGAAACGATTCCTTTCAAGCTTAATGAATTTGACGTCAATTATCGATACTGTTCCTCCTTTGATCTCGGGACAGTTTGATTGCTTTAGGAAACCAGGCTGGGGATGCTAAATAGATCAGTATTCGATTGAATAATAATTGTGTTACGGAAGCGTAAAGAAAAGTTAGGCACTAACCTTTCACAATGGCACAAAGAATTTTTCTTGCGAAGTAGTATGATGGATTATTAAAATATTCTATAGCAAAGTTAGCAAATATATTTTGTATTATTATTATAAATATCTCTTGCGTTCGGATAATATGAACGATGGAATAGGATAAAGGAATTTGAGTGGGAGTTTAGAAAGGCGATTAACACTCATCTAAGTATCCATAATTAATTAATAGGGAAAATTAGTTTAGCCCTTAAATCTATTTATTTTGTAATGAGAAGGACTTATTAACTTGCAATATTCTATTATTGGAAATTATAAACTGATTGAGAACTGTGTATCGTGGCTTGTACTACACTTATCTTCAAGTAGTGCATAAGTACTATCGATTTTATAACATTCAAGAGACGAAAAACGAAATTTGTAACATTGATAAGTAATAATGTCAGGTGATGTGATGTTTTTTCATTCCCAACAATTCTTCCTCACACTTTAAAATAGATATGCATTATCGTGCACAATTTTGATTTTCCCTTTACGCAACGTTTTTAGAAAAACTGTCGTATATATGAAAATATTCGGTACATTAATTAAATCACATGATATTTCCTTTAAAATATTATACACTGTACAGAGGCGCACTCAGGATTTAATCTTGGGGCGAGCCTAGTTGAATGGATAAAAATATTTCTAATGTAAGTTCAATAGGTAAATTCACTTCTCTTTTGTTTTTACATAGTGGTTATATTAATCTCCTTTTTTTTCTTTTGGGACTTGCCTCCCACCCCCACCCCCTAGGTGCGCGACTGAAAATATATTTACGCAATACTTTTTCTCATTTTTCCTCTTCAGCAGATTTAAACCGCCGGCGACAATAATTTTAATACACCATCCCACTTTATCCACAGAACCGAAATAATAATTTATTCATAGTAGGTACAATCGTGGACAGTATTTTGAATTATTCGATCTCTGACAATTGGAATTGTTTCGTTACATACGTATGTACGTTCTCTATAGAGGAAGCCAGGGAAATGGAAGGAATTACAATTTCCGTTCGGTTTTCTATGCGAACGGAGCGCAATTGAAATGACGTGGAATTTCTATCAGTGCACGGAAGATCGGGGATCGGTTAAAATTCGCAATGGCGTTGCTTGGTCGAGTGGGCCGAAGGAAACAGAAAACGAAAATAGCAATTTTACGGGCAGCGAGACGAGAGGGGAAACACGAAGGTGGAGGAGGACGTCTGAGGAGCTTGATGCGCTGCAACGGCTGAAAGATGAGACGCGAGCTGGGGAGCGCGAAAGAAAAGAAGCAGGGGAAGACGAGTAGATAGGCGTGATTCGAATCCAAGGAAACACGAAAAGAAGGAACCAACCTTTGCGCCACTTCTAGACTTCCTCACGACCTCTTGGAACACACCTTTCTATTCTCTTTTCGCTTCTGTGTTATCGAATTTGATTGATATACACCCGCGGCGCACAGTGGTCAAAAATCGAAAAAACCTGCCCAAAACCTCAAGATGACCTTTGATTTGTTTAAAAATGGGTATACTATGGTTTTCGAGGTCGCCGATTAAGAATCTGAAGTCAAAATTGCTAAAAATAAAATGGCGGATCCAATATGGCGGACGCGCATATCAGAAAAGCATTAGATTTAATCTAAACTTGGTATCCTGGTGTTTTCGAGGTCGCTGATTACGAATATGAGGTCAAAATTACAAAAAACAAAATGGCGGACCTAATATGGCAGACCGCATATAAGAAAACATCAAACTTGGTCTAAACTTGGTACTCTAGAGTTTTCGAGGTCGCTAATTACGAATCTGAGGTCAAAATTTCAAAAAAACAAAATGGCGGACCCAATATGGCCGACCGCATATCAGAAAAACATCAGATTTGGTCTAAACGTGGTATCAACAGCCAACAGTTTGTACTTTGACGGCCTCTAAAAAAAAGTTCAGATTTGTTCCACCTTGGGACTTGTTGGAACTTAATCACACAACTGTAGAGAGTCTGAAAAAATTATTTCCAGCTGCTACTTTTTGCAACTTTGTATCGCATATAAAAAAAAACATCAGATTTGTTCTAAACTTGATATCCTGGCGTTTTCGATCCCACTTTTCTATGTTCGATTTTCATCAAATAAACGTATATTTAGTCGAATTACTCCATTCGGTTCCATAGATGAAGCGGAAATAGTTCTGTCCAGATGAATAGCCCATTTTGACCACTTGCGAAGACTGTCGACTGCTGATACCAAGCTTAGACCAAATCTGATGTTTTTTTATATGCGATCCAAAGTTGCAAAAAGTAGCAGCTGGAAATAATTTTTTCAGACTCTCTACAGTTGTGTGATTAAGTTCCAACAAGTCCCAAGGTGGAACAAATCTGAACTTTTTTTTAGAGGCCGTCAAAGTACAAACTGTTGGCTGTTGATACCACGTTTAGACCAAATCTGATGTTTTTCTGATATGCGGTCGGCCATATTGGGTCCGCCATTTTGTTTTTTTGAAATTTTGACCTCAGATTCGTAATCAGCGACCTCGAAAACTCTAGAGTACCAAGTTTGATGTTTTCTTATATGCGGTCTGCCATATTAGGTCCGCCATTTTGTTTTTTGTAATTTTGACCTCATATTCGTAATCAGCGACCTCGAAAACACCAGGATACCAAGTTCAGATTAAATCTAATGCTTTTCTGATATGCGCGTCCGCCATATTGGATCCGCCATTTTATTTTTAGCAATTTTGACTTCAGATTCTTAATCAGCGACCTCGAAAACCATAGTATACCCATTTTTAAACAAATCAAAGGTCATCTTGAGGTTTTGGGCAGGTTTTTTCGATTTTTGACCACTGTGCGGCGCGGAAGAACCAACTAATTAGGTACATCTAACGAGGAGAGTATTTTAGGTGTCCACCTCCGATCATTTTGATTTTTGGATATGTTATAGAGGACAAAGAAATAAGAAATACGTGTTTTTTTATTTTTCCCCGTTTTCATATTTGGGGGGTGAAAACTGCGTTCAAAGTTATTATGTATTATTTAAACAAATGGACTTTTTGAAAATCTGGTGAGTCAGTCATATTTCGCATTCAAAGACGCAAAATTTGTCCATTGACACTATTCCCCTATCTCTAATCGTTCTCGAGATATTCCACAAAAATGATTTTTCAACCCTAACTTTGACATTAACAATAAGTGGTTTCGGCGCACTGGTTCGGTCAGTTTAATAATGGGTATAATAGCGTTGTTAGTCTTTAGAAGTTTCCCTGTTTGTTCGCTAATCTGTTTCTTTTTTACCATATTCGTAATGATAGAGTTTGATCTCTTCTCAAAGGTACATGTATATTCAAATTTACTAACTGTGTATGTGGTTACGTCGTTCAACAATTTCATCACTTCCGAGATATAAAACTCCCTCTCAACTAGAACTGTAGTGTTGCCTTTATCAGATTTTAACACTAATAAATTACTGTTTACTTTAAAAAAATTTCGTTTCAATAATTTCAGATTTAGACAATAACTCATTATTAGGTTTTATTGAATTGGTGGTATAATTTATAATTTTGTTAACCATTCTTACTCTGGCATTAATTTTTATTAAACCTGCCTCGATTGAAGATATGAATTTAGATATTAGAGTGGTGATAAAATTCTTTGAAACGGGCAAAGCATGTTAGGGGCCCAAGGTGAACACTTTTTTGACGTTCTGTGGGATTTTAACGTTCGAAAGAATTTTAAACCAATAAATCATTATGGTCGTTGTTAAAACTATTGTTTCTGGCAACTAGCAAATTGTTGACTTTTTGTATACATTTATTTTTCTGGATTTTAAATAATCTATTGTATTTTTTTCTTCAAAAGAACAATATTTTTCAAAGATGTATAAGGGGAGATTGAATCTAATTTCTTCATTTAATTGTGTTATTTTATTTATGATTGACTTTTGTATATTATGTGTATCTTTTATGGCAATGTTCAGTAATTTACGTGAATATTTGTTTTTTAGATTCAACAGTTTGCTAGCGGCTGAGGTCGAAGACATAAATATGCTTGAGTTGTTAATAATATTATTTGAAATGAATTTCGGTATTATATTTTTTGCTCTGCATTTTAGTAAAAATAGTTTCCTATTACTTATCTTGAGAAACTGACCGAACCAGTGCGCTGAAACCACTTATTGTTATATTCTAAAAATACGGTCGATATTATAACTACTTTACCTAACTTTTAAAGTCTATCTCGAGATTTCGGCAATAATCCCGGGATTAGGTAATAGAAAATTTCAGTAATTAAAATGATTCATTATGTGTTAAAATTCTAAATCTTTATAAGCTAAAATCATTTCTAACAATAATAAAAACAGATAATATCAGTAAACCATTATGAAGATTTTTGGAAATGCAAACCAAGAAACAACAAAGCACCTAAAGTACATATCTACAATGTTTCGACTTTACGTGACAGACAAGTTGCGATTTGCAACTCGCGTGATTTCGAAAAAATAGCAGAAAGTGAGAATATCATTGCAAAAATAAATATAGTTTAGTTAGTTATATGCGACTTAATATTATTGTTTAAATAAATCATTATTATTGTTGTCCTTATTATTATTAAATGACTATGTTTATTTTTATATTTTACAGCAGTTTATAAAGTAATTCACATTTTTAAAAAATCCCGAAATTCTCGGGATTAGTTATATCAAATCCCGGGATTTTTGGAATCCAAAAAACAGCCTTTCCCTACTTGTAATTAACTCATAGAATATGTTTTCAAGATCATACACTTATATTTCTTTATTGTAAGCGGAAGAAACTATTTACCTTTGTATTTGAAAATATCTGGTGTATGAAAATATATATATACATGCTAGTGTATATATATTTACGTACATTCAAATGAATATTGGACGAACGAGGACTTAATCTGCATTTTATTAGTCATTAATATTACCTTCATTGGTAATTTTTTTTACGTTAACAATTGTTGCTCGGTTTTCCTTCACTTTTTTATTCCAGTGGCTGCCACCATTTGTGTGTAAATGTCATTCTTGATTTTTTTATTGAATCTTCAATCTTCGGTAAAACAGTCATGGAAATAACTATTTATCTTTCATTTGTGACTATTTTCAAAAAAATCCTACTGTCAATATTCGCAAAAATTTTCACACAAAAATCTTGATTCATTATTCAAATTTTGTAATCTCAATTTACCATTTTTTCTATTTTAGTATAGTCACTTTTCTTTACAATCGAAACATTCTAATCATCACATCCATTTTCTAAAACTCCCTTACAGCACTCGGATCTTTTCCTCTTCCAATTATGCACCAAATTTTGTCGCCCTTTGTTTCCCGGAGCTCACATGCTCTTCAAAGGTAAGTATTCAGTGTTTCACGTTCCCCCTATTTTATTCCCTTAATTTGCAGTATTTTTTTATCCAAAAGGGGGGGTAAAAATTCTCCAATCTTTCAGGCCCATTGAATTTTCCATCCGTTGAGCGGGTCTGCGCGTTTCAAGCGTCGATTTGCAATATCGAGGTGCAATCAGCCGTGCGGGAGAAAAGGAGGGGTTACGAAAGAAACAAGGATGGGAGAGCTCGGCGGGATAACACGGCTCGGGACGGGAACAAAATTGCGATTAGTCCGCGACCTCTTCTCACCTAGCAATCCATTAGCGAGTCGCGGAAAAGTCGAATGCCCCCAGGCCGTCTTAGGACGCCCTCGAGTCCTCTGATTAAAATTCACGAAACTGGCGGGAACGGGAGGGGTGTGAGGTGCCTTTGGCCTCGTCAAGGCGGCCAGTTGTCGATGGCCGTCGTCGCACCTACTTCATTCTCCATTCCCGTGCCCCACGAAGTGCGCGTGGGCCGACGGAAAATGGCGGAAGAGAAATTATAGCGCCCGTATAAAATGGGGTACTGTCTCAGACAAAAACACTGGCACGGGGATAGAAAGAGAGAGAGAGAGAGAGAGAGAAAGAGGGAGAGAAAAGTGGAACGCGCTCTGTTGAAGAAGCTGCAGATACGCGCCTCGAAAAAAGCCGGCGGGAATACGCGACTACCCCTGATGGCAAATAGAGGAACGAAAGGATGGAGATCACGACAACAGGAAAGTAACCACGCGAGATGATTAATGGATCCTTCCCCTGGCTATCGCCGTTCGAAGGTCGAACAGGAACCGGCAAAACCTGAAAACGCGCTGCTTGTATCTATTACGAACGCTGGGGGGGATCCCGTGGCTGCTCGCGACGCATCGTAACCAAATGCGAGGCAATTTAATGGTGATTTATGCGTTGCTCTGTAGACTGAAGGATTGTACTGGCACGGCTAGGATTAGGTTGCTTGATTAGGGAGGAACTATCACTGAGGGATGCGCTGGGCGCCAGAGGGGATGGAACTTTAACGTCAATTGTAAAATGAGAGAAATAAATGTTTTTAATAGGTATTATACTTTTGGCTCTGTTCCGTGGAAATATTGTTAAAGAAGAATTTAGAAGAAAAAAATTAAAGACAAATGGAATGAAGAATGGGAAACCACAACTAAACCACGACTGACAGCAATCAAAGACAACTTTTTCGAGAAAGGCATCACGTTGTAATATCAAGAATCACGATTGGACACACAAAACTCACACACCGGTACCTCCTCGACAGAGAAGAACCCCCATCCTGTGATTTGTGCAGAGTGCAACTAACAGTGGAACATATCATCCTGCACTGCAGGAAATACTCCTACAGGCAAAACTACAACCTGAGACTCGATCTAAAGGACAATTTACATAACAAAGAGTCAATACAAAAACTATTAGAATACCTAAAAGATATCAAACTTTACAACCAACTATAGACTAGAGCTTAAGTCGCTAATAACCCATATTAGTGGTTAATGCGACGTTAAATAATGGATATAAAAAATAAAAAAATTTAGAATAGTAGGGGCGAGTCACTTGAATTAGAACCTAAAACATCTTCGAGCCTTTCGACGATATAAAAAAATGTTGGAGGGGCAAATATTGCTGTGAAGTAATAATTTCTTTCGAGGTCACATTTCTCGAGATTTCGAGGTCATTGAATTTGTTTTAAATAGGATGTCACATTTTTTGAATTACCAAAAGGACGTGTTTATGGGAAGAAATCAAAAAAGCAAAACCAGAAGGTTTTAGAAACTATATGCGGATGGCTATGGCACGTCGGGTTCGATTTTGAAAATTTTCAAAAATTACAGAATGGTTAACCTCTGAAAAAAATTTGATATTCGGTTCTATTGAAAAAAAATAAAAGGAAACAACCCATCGAAAAATCTCCTGGTGTGCCATCCGCATGTATTTACTAAAACATTGTGAACTTTTTATTTTAGATCCACCGTTTCGTCAGAAAACTGTCAATCAGATTTTTTGCAGCGCAAAGTTACTGACCCTGTACAGCTTGCAAATCTGCTTTAAATAAATTTAAAAAAAAAAAACGTCCTGAAAGTCCTGAAAGTTTCGAAAAGATCCATTAAGCAGTTTGTTTTTAATACATTTCCTAAGATACTTTTAATTTTCGAGCAATTACCCTGTTGTCCCCCCTTAACTAATGCTTGAAAGGTGTTCCATATTTTTTAATAATTTAACTCGCTTATCACCATAATTACGTAATTTACAATTGCTTGCAAAAAACTTTCCCTTTCTTCAACACCAAACCAATTTCCATGCTTCTAAATTTCCTACAAGCTTTTTACCACGAAATGCATGGAATACTTTGTGGAGTTGTTTTTCTCATCATTATTATATGTTCCCTTATTTGCTCAGTAGATGGCGGCTTCCGGGCCCAGGCGTTTTCTCCTTACGTAGAATGCCATCTAGTATTTATATGTTTTTGGTATTCTTCCTGTTCTGGCCTCATGGTCAGCAAGTGTAATAAGAGACGCACGTGTATTTTGTTTTTTCTATAAGGTAAATGTTCCCATTAGCAACCGCTTAAGAGTGTGACTGGTTCGAAATAGTAATTTCTTTACTAATATACGACAATGTTTGAGTAAAGTATGGATCATTATATTTTTTGAAGTATCTAGTTTCTTCATCAAATTAGTTTTAGAGTGATATTTGACTAGGGTAAAAGACCCAATTACTGTCGCACTATGCTGTTTTACTTAAAATAAGCCTTAAACCATGTGAAGTCGTACACGAAAAAATTTTGACATACAATTAACATTGTAATTTATACGAGGAAAAGCAGGACTTAATTTTTTTTCTTATTAATTTTGATAAGATGATAAAAGGTTTTAATTTGGTTAGGTAAAAGAATGAAAACCACAACTTTCTTACTAGCGACAGAGAAAACAAGGCACTAAAGAAAAGGCTGTAATTGTAATATTTAAGCTGTTAACGCAATGAAACATAATTGTTTAGATAATATAAGCATCGTAGAACATACTAACAATCAAAATTTAACGTTTTACTGCTTCGTTTTATTTAATGTTCGAGTGACAGTGATTGGTACAAGTGTTTCAAGCCTTTTTAATTATTGTCATGGCAGTAATTGATCAGGAAAATGAAGCCTTACGCTATTACTGTCACTTGTCACCTATCGCGTGTGGACATAACCTTGTCCTAGGGCGGTATTCTCAGTCGTGGCTTAAATAAGCAACGACTGAGAATACCGCCCCTAGTTACGAAATTTTTGACAACGTAACCGTACACTTTTTGTAAGTACTATTGTTAATATTTATAACAGAAATGTACTTTGACATCTTTTATTAAAATAGCAAAATTCCTATATTACAACACAACAGTACTTTTGACCGTAATTAATGCAAAAAAGTAATTTCTGGAATATGTGGCAGTAAATGAGATGACAGTAATACGATTGAACACATTTCACAGATGACAGTATTTGCTCCCGTCATATCTTTTTTAAATCAATAAATTTATAAATAAAAATAGAGATTTTAAGAGTCATACACATTTTTTTCTTCAACTAAACATATTAAATAATAATAAATAAATAGAAAAACTTATGCTTGTGATGAATAAATACAAAAACTATGCGATACTGTCAGAATCAATCCTTAACCTGACAGTAATTGGGTCTTTTACCCTATATACACAAAAATTATGCTGAAAATTATATTGGACCTGATTATTGACCAACTTGTACCATTTTCGATTTTCTGCTACAATAATGAAAGAAAATGAATATTTTCTTTTTATTTTACAATTCTGTATATATTTCTAGTTAATTTGAGTAAGTTACTGCATGGATCCATGTACTTTTATTGTAAAATTTGCGAGTTTAATGATATCTGTAGTATAACCTCACGTTATTAGAATCTGTCAACTTTCGTGTCAATGACCAACTCCTAATTTACACGTGAATTTACTTAAAGATGGAACAATAAATTACATAGGCTTTAATTATAATTTCTGAACTTTCTGGTTGATATTTCGCTTTCTGTATTGCAATAAACAATAATAAATGACATTTACCTTAATATATTATCATTATCTACTTTTCTTAGACACAATAATAAGCGTGTGTGTTTTATTCTCCCTCCACATGCTTCAAGAATACTTCAATTTCCTACAGTTAATCAGTATCTTCCGGTTTTCGATCAGAGCGAGCAATCTGTCATTCCCCGAACCCACCTCCTCCGAACAAGAATATTCTTTCCTACGATTCAGCGAAGATCCTCGACTCTAATCCGCGACTAACGAAACGTTGCGTCGCAGCACAAGAAGCAGCACAAAAAAGTACTGCTCCACGGGGTCCGGGAGGAATCTGCGATTTTACAGATCGCAGGATCCATCGACAACAGCTTCCTCTCCCATGAACGTATCAATCTTGCAGATAAACACGACACTCGGGGACTCTGTCGCGCGGGTGGCATCGACGAGAAGGATGAAATATTTGATTCAGGGAATTCCATATCCGGTGCCGTTCGCCGATAAGGTGAGCTAAGAACACATGGGGGCAGGTGAAATGCAAGGAATACCCTCGGAGGGGATAAAAATCGAGTTTGATCCTCGGGATCCGTATTCCCTGGCTCTTGGTCCTCGTCCAGCGGCGCTCGGACCATTTTCTGAATACGTAACTCCTGGCCGCGGAGAGGCAATCGGCCAAATATTCATGCGGCCTCGTATCGCGAAATATAAACGGACGATCCGTCTCGGGCGATACGTAAACTGGATTATGCTCCCAAGAGCTATGCCAGATTTGTCGTAAGTGTCATGCGATATTTGCGAACAACGATGGGAACTGAATAGCCACGGGTCCTGCGAGAACGTTTTCTAAGGTACGGTGGGCTCCTGTGCATTTAGGAATGTCTGGTAATGAAATTTCTTCAAGCTTTGTTTCTTTTCGGATTCTTACTTCCTTCTGAATGCGGATGGTATTCCTTGGGACCCACTACACGAAACTGTCCAGGGTTAACCTGACGCTGTTAGTCGAGTAGAATGTGGGTGGATTTTAATGTAACAAATATTAAATATGATGGGACTATAATAACATTTATATGAACGTTATAGGTTGTTATAGGTGCTGTTGTTATTATTTCTTATTTTGCGATCGACACTACCCCTTGTAAGTACATATTTCTCTGTTTGCATAAGGGTAGTAGGGTAAACTGTACTAATGTCAAATATTGTAAAACTGTAAAAAGTCAAATATTAAGAAGCACAAGCTTGGAAAGTACTTTTTTATCATTTCTTATTTTTCTTTCACAACAACACTGCAAAGTCCAGTAGTTGATCTACACATTTTACATCTGGCAACACCACAATGTGGGACAAAGGGCTGTGTTTTAGGTGTTTTCTAAAAATTTTGAAAAAGGGTAGGTAACTATATTTTGTTACTTTATAACTAAATAATGGATTGAAATGCAGATTTAATAAGTGTTTAATAATGAATGAAATAGTCTGTTTAAACACTTTAAACTTTGTTTTTAACCCTTCGTTGACACACCCCATTTTCCGATCAACTTTAACACACCTGGGTGGTTCACACCCAGAACAATTTTTGAACGACTGCCATTCTGATCTGAAGAATCCAATCGTTAGGAAAAAAAAACATGGATCAATTTCATGGTCTGTAGTATGTATTCCAATAGTTTTTTTTATTGAAATTTCATGAGTGTTCTTGTAAAAAAATCTAGATTACCATATGTCGAGAAAACACGAAAAAAATCTTCAAAAAACTGTAACTTTTACGAATTTAAATATCAGAAGCTAAAAATCTACAGAGTTATTGCTCAGATATAATATTTTGAGAGAAAAAATAGTTTGTAAGTTGGTTTTGGAAAACAGGAATTTATTTTGCATATACAAGGGTTAACTACATATGTTTTCCTATACAACCTCAAATTTTAGCGTGCCAATGATTGTACTTTTATGCCTATTTTTGTTTTTCATTGAATATTTTTAAAATAAAAGACTTAACAGGTACTCGAGATATTTTATTCTAATAAGAAATCCATAAACATTTATAATAACTGAAAATTAAGACCATACAAAAGCTTCAGAAAAAAATATAGCCAATCATTGTACAATTTACCCTATGTGGCTATAATAAAATGATACAGCCTGTGCAAAATAAGCAATTTTACTTTTGTTTGGGGAGAATTTTTAGTAATTCAGGTTTCTACTTTGTGTAGAATGTAAATTCATCTGTAGTTAGGCTTTCTGTTTTTAATAGTAGGAGAGTGTAATCCGTTTGAAAGCAATTCTGTCAGTTTTGTTAAAGAAAAGTTTATAATTTATCGAGAGATATTGCGATGGTAGCTGAACAAATTTTCAAAGACCGATGCTCATAAAGGGAAGGGATCACTGACAATGGTTTACAACCTCTTTTATTTAAAATTATTTTCTAGGTTTCTATAGACAATACACTTTTTAAACATTTTGCAAAGTATTTGGGAACATTATACACACGTAGCTAGTTAAATACTTATGGGCGTTAATGTATGTTCGTTAAACCCTCTTCACTCAGATTGGTTGAGATTATCTACTCTACAAGTTTTGAACCCTGTTTATTTTTCGTGATGTTGCGATTTATAGCATATTTTGTTGATGGCGACTGGGATTACAGAACTGTCGGAAGTTCAAATACCCCCGTAAGATAACGTTAAATATTTGGTATATGTACTGGTTAAAAACAGGAAGTTAACAATAAGCTTCAAGCTTCTGTCGTCAAGGTAAAACAAGAAATTATTTAAGAAGAAAATTATGTAAGAAGATTAAATTCATTGAACCTTGCGTCTTTACTGGTGGATTAAAGTATTGAGACTTAATTTTCTCGATAAAACTGTTTTGTGGCATTCCCTGCTTTGTTCATACTAATGTAATCATTGTAATGCAGCACAATTAAACGGCTAATAGAAATTCCTTATGATCGGAGTGCAGCAAATTCACCGATTTGCCTCAATTTTTGTATAAGTACTGTTAGTACGTACTACGTATAATAATATATCGAGCACAAATTGAAATCTTAATTATTATTATTATTATTAAACGTTTTTATTGCAAACAGAGAAAATGACAAGAACGAAGGTAAATAAACAAAATTAACATTAAATTCTTTAAATTAAGAACGAAAGTAAACAAAGACACAAGCAGAGGCGAAGTTCAGTCAAAGACTGTTTTTCAACTTAACCTGAATTGAATTTCAGTATCAGCTCAACTGTAACCAATGTACCTATGTAATTCCAGACAATTGTATACATTTTAAAAAAATTTTAATTTCTTCTCTCATTGTTGCATATTGATCCGAATGTTATATATAAATCGTAGACCAGTGCGAATTAAGAAAAAATGTAAAAACGTTTAGCAGACTGAAGCTTAACCAGCTTCTGACCAAGATTCTGGCAAAGACAAAAATTCGGACTCAATTTTCTTACAGAATTTTAAAGTAATGCACTTTACATGCTTGATGTACTGTTGTAAACATTGTGCACTAAGTATTTAAAAATTTTATGCCATTTCGGTGACCCGGATCTTGTTTACTCTCATCATTAATATCCTTCGTTCCACTGCTGACATTTGTATTCTACTTTACCTGGTCTACTTAATCCCAAACTTCGCAGTACAGTACAGTTAAATCAATAGATTATTTGAAAGGAGAATCCCATCTCGACAACCGCACGGAGATTGTTTTGTCAGCCGGTGTCCCTTTAATAGAATGTCACCGTCTTGCCATCGATATTTTTTGTGAGTCGAAAAGTGCTCCCCTCCGCGTCTCGAATAATTACGGAAACTTCAGGGAGAAGCAAGAAACGAAACGTTTTGCCTGGACGCATCCTGGGTGCGGCTCGTTTTGCGTACGGCGGATCGATAAGCGGTCTGAATGAAATTCGTCACAAGAAACAGGGGGACGAAAAATTCGATTACATTTTGTCGACGTGCTTAATGATCGTGGTACGAGCTTCCTACGGTCCTTCATTTTTGCGACTACTATTATGTTACTCTGAAAAAGGCTATCTAATATTACCAGCGGAAGTATCGGACGAGCAAATATTAAAAGGCCACGCTTTGTATCGTTCCGAACAACGTCGCGCCGTTGTAACGCACGAAACGACGAAATTTTTGGAACGCGACAGCAGCGAGCAATTAGAAAGTTCCTTACTCGAAACGAAGAAGATATCAAGTTCAGCCTCGTCAACGCGAAGTTTTCGGTGGAATACTGGGAGTTAATTTAACAGGCGCTGCAGGCTAATTGTAAGGGACGAAACTCTACGACCCTCAAATTCAACCACTTCCCAGAATATAATTAATTGCTACATGTAAATGCAAATTGCTTTGTAGTCTTAATTTTACGTTATTCGTTTACTCAATGATTTAATTTTAATGTAACATGTTCATTAGTATTACTCGTAAAGATCATAAAAATTAGTACATTCGAAGTTCAGTAGATTACTTTGACATGAAAGTTTAGATGACTTTCAGTCGATTATAATAATGGGTGGAAGAAGATGCATGCAATTATATAATTGTTTATTCAAAAATGCAGAGCGTGGAAAGTATTAACCGTAACAAAAAATTAGACTTTTTTTTTCAAAACAGAAATGTTACTTAAAAGTCCGCTGATTTTTATTGATTTAAATAGCGACGCACTGTGTGTGCCTGTTTAGTTTGTCTTTCTTCTCCTTGCGATTTAAAGCAACTTTTGTGTTGTGAATGAGCAAGGGGACATTTAGTGCCTCGCCCTTACTAAACTTCCTTGGCTAACACTCGGGAGTTTCCATGAGCGGGCGTTCATTATTCCTTAGAAATCCTCGAGACACCCCCAACCCCAGAAAAATAACGCTCGTTGGTTACAACAACTCTTTCTTTAAGCCCGCGTATCGAAATGTTCCAGCATTAAAGGGAGAATTTTCCTTCTTCCTTTCATGCGTTTATCCGCTTCTTCCAGCTTTCGCATTTTCTCTCGGCAGGGGATAAGAAAAATTGCAGAAAAGTTATCGTTGAATAAGAAATACATATACTCGATATTCTCTTCAGAATTTATTCCAGATATATTTACGTAATCCTAGTTACATCAATGTTCGCGGAATATGGATGACCTTGGAATAAAATTTCCACAGCAAAGAATTAATCTTGCATTTTTGAAACTATGCTGTCTTATGTATATTATTATTTTATTATTGTTGAGCTGAACTGGATTATTTAGGTAAATAAAGAAACGAAGAATGTTAAGCGATGTTTTTGTATTCAAACATGTCGATGAAAAGGACCCACGGTGTTTTTCGTAATTCAATTACCAGATGCATTCACTACTGCTGGCAAGAAGTTGCTGAGTATCTTTTCACCGGGAAAGGTACAGATCGGCGAAAGAAAATCAGATTGGTCAGCTCAAGAATTCCAGAAAATAACTAGTCTCCTCCGGCATCTTTTTTAGATCACATTGTTTCAACAGCCCCTTGCTTTGCTCCTTTACAACTGTGACAACGAAAGTGAATAAAGGACCTTCAAAACGTATTAAATCCAAGGAGGAGCATTTAAAATTAAGATTGAAAAATTGAATGCATCTTTTACATTTGAAGAACTGGTAATTAATGTCAATTGCTAAGTTAAACTTCCTTTCTTTAATTGTTACAAAACAGTGTAGCCTCCCTTAAAGTTTAAATCGGAGTGTAAATTTGTTCCGTCTCGTGACCGGTCATTTTAAATCTCGAAAAGAAAGTAAAGGGAACTGAGGGAGCAGTTAGAGAAAGGATTAAGACAAAAGAAAGGTTCGACAGAAAGTTAAAAGAGGAGTTGGGGGTGGATCGAAGAGAAGGGAGCAGAATGTAATTGAAAGAGATAGGGAGGCTAGTTACAATAGCGAAGCGAGACGAAAAATATGGAAACGAAATGGAGCAGAGAGATAACGACGATATGAGAATAATTAATTAATTTTGATAGGTTAACAACGAAACATGGGTATCTAATTAAATAATAATATAAAATCATATAATGCTTTATGTCGAGTTTTGCCTATTGTATTCTGTTCGGAATATATTGATATTAATATTTCATCCATGATGTTTTAATGCTCATGCTTTTATTACATGCTTTAACCATGTCCCATGAATTTAATGAATATTATATTATTAGCGTGTATATGTAACATATGATTCTCATAAGTGAAACTATAAATAACCTAATGCATATTATATAGAGAAGAATATTTTTATCTGGCAAATGTTAATTTCCAACAACTTGTCTACTGTTTCAGTTAATTTAGAATATTACGATTGAGAGGTAAGTTTACTGTTACGATTTATAATGCTACCTTCTTAACTGTAAAAGTAAGGCACTGACAGTGATATTCCGTTTAATATCTGTCACTGTATAACTTTTCATCCACGAAAAAGATTTCAATCGTAATGCTTTAATGGAAATAGATGTATTCAACGAATTATTAATATCAGGCATAAGCAACGTACGAAATTTCTTTCACATTATCCTTAAGGGGCAATATATATGTTTTTTCACTGACAATATTTTTCAATTTAAAAATCTTCATATCTAAAATTAAGAAGATTGAACCGAACAGCTTTCGCGGTAACCAAAATATCTCCGTCAGTTTTTTTACCCGAAACAAAGAAAAAGAAGTCGCAGCCGATATTAAAAATACCAATTTCTCGAAAATGGGCGGCCATTTGAATACAGATGTATGGGTCCGTAGAAAAAACCCTGTTTTACTTGAAAAAATGTGCTATGACATTAAAAAACAATCTACAACAACTAAACAATTCTGTCAAAAACCTGCGTTCCAAATTTCAACAGAATCGGGCCACCGGTTCTCAAGAAATATTAGTTACAGTTTTTCAAAATATCATTTTGAGATTGTATAATTCAATTTTCTTATTTTTCTAATTCAATTTACGCAATAATTGTTGTATTAAAGTATGTACATCAAGATGTATTTAAAGATTTCTAAATAAAAATATATATTCAAAGCTCAGTATGTCTCTTCACAAGGATCAACTAAACCGCAGTCCGTAATTATTCAAACGTTAACTCGATCGTACTGCATATCACGTCGAGAATTAAACAGGAAATCGCATAAATTCCTGCCGCGCTACATGCGAGTGCAGGTGAAGAGCTTCTGGTGGCGTTGGCCAGCTGAATTTTCACGGGAGAAATTGTCGATGCAGGGGAGGTAGAAAAAGAGAAAGAAAAACATATATTGCAACGATAATTCGAT
Organism: Andrena dorsata; assembly: GCA_929108735.1. Taxonomy (NCBI): domain Eukaryota; kingdom Metazoa; phylum Arthropoda; class Insecta; order Hymenoptera; family Andrenidae; genus Andrena; species Andrena dorsata. Next base: position 103,222,930 of record OV815487.1, read on the forward strand.
AAGCTGTTTCGTATCCCCGCTTGTTCCCGAATATCTGTAGAGATACTCCCCCTATTTCGCGTCTGTCCTATGTGTTTCCCTGTTCCCTTTTTTTTTCGTAATATCCACAAAACTCATAGACTTCCAATCTGCTTCAGTAATAACGAGAGTAAACGATCGGACGTGACGTCACTCGGTTCGAACGCCGCTAAGCTGGACGCTTTGAAATTGTCCGCGCACAGCCGGCCTGCCGATATGTAAAGCGGACAAAAGAAGACCGTCCCGAGCCACGGCCATTACACGTTAATGTTGGACTCTGTTTGCCTTAAAAATTAATGCTCGCCATACTGTCCCCTTCCCTGTTTCGCTCTTTCGAGCTCGCAACCACTGACTCTTGTTGCCCCCGCGCCATTTTTTCCTCGCCACGTTCCATTTCCCGGGGCCAGCTATGCGCCCCCACCCCGCGCCAACGAAAGCGACACACGTTTTATCGAGAATCGTTCCGACGTAAAAGTCTTCGTCGTTTCATTTTGTATCCGCGAAGGTGGCGTGTCCCCTGGATACGACGCTACGACGTCAGAATTTCAATGTTTGGCGTTTCGATTAATGCCCGGCCTTGTTTGGACGGCGCCGGTCTGTTCAGCCTTCCGTTTCAGTGGAGTGTTTGCTCGCACACGTTTGCAATCGAATATGCTACCGTTTAGAGGCACTTGTTTGATGGCCAGTTCGATACGTTTTCTCGGGGGCTTAGACACGCCTCGAAGAGTGAATTAATCGTGTTTAGAAGGGACAGCTGGCAGTTTACTCACTCGAAGTTTACTGTCCGTTCAAATCGCAGAAGCGGAGCTAAAGATTCGCCTTTAAGGGAGTTCACTCAGGTGTAAATGAACTACCAGTAATTTTACAGATAAAAATTTGAAAATATTTATGTCCATATGAGTTTTTACGCTGAAATGAATTTTGTAAGAGTTAATATAGTGACAATTTTTTTTTCTCAAAATTTAAAAATAAAATTTCGAAAAAATTATTCGATTGTAAAATCCATACCCTTATCTCTGTATTATTGTGTGCCAAGCCTGCAAAAAAATTTCAGCTCGAAAACTTCCTTTTAAAAATATCCTTTGGGCACTTACGCCATATCATGTTATGCAAACTTTCATTAGAATTTTGCGTAAGGCACTGTGCACAACGACGGAGCAGTTTTTCATCGCTTAGTCTATTATGAATTAGTAATGTTTTACCCAGAAATTGTTCTTTGATAGGTGTTTCTATTTTCTTAGCATGAGAACCAGGTTTTCTTCCTTTCGCATTTACGGATTGGTAGAAACACCATGATTCTTTACCCGGTGGGCATTTATAATGTTGTGGTTTCGTATCAGTTTTAGTTACTACGCCAAAACAAAAAACTTTATAACTCGGACAAATATGAAGTTTTCCAGCTGAAATTCTTTTTGCAGTCTTTGTATACAATTCTACAGAAATAAGGGTATGGATTTTACAATCGAATAATTTTTTCGAAATTTTATTTTTAAATTTTGAGAAAAGAAGGTTGTCACTATATGAACTCTTACATAATTCATTTCAGCGTAAAAAATAATATGGATATAAATATTTTCAAATTTTTATCTGTAAAATTACTGGTAGTTCATTTTCACCTGAGTGATTCCCCTTAATCAAAAGCATTTATTTCCTCCATAGCTCGCGAAGAAGTTTAGCAATTCGCAACTTTAAAGAAATCAAACTGCAGAAATTTAGCTCAAGTGATGCTGATAACGTAATTATTTTTTGATTCGGTAATAAAACGGTCCTAAGGGTGAAGACACCTCGTCAAAGAAATTGTTAAATCGAGAAAAGGTTCAAATTAAACTTCTATGCCAAACGTCTATGCCCCGAAATTCAAAAAATTGAACGAAGTACGGCCAAAAATGTACGAGTCTCCATGTCCACCTTTAAACGTGATTCTCAGAAACTACGTTTTCCAAAACGGTGAACATAAAATCTCGAAAACCGCTCTAACGGTTTGACTGAAAATTTACAGGGAGGTGCAGAAAACTATTCTCCACAATCTGTAGGGAGCACATTTTCAATATAAATTCTTAAAAAAAAAAGATAAAAAATATTTTTCCCACAAAATAGGATAAAATGATATACATCAACATAAAAATTTTATTAATCTATTTATCAAAATTTTGCTTCCTACCCAAGATGGAGACTGTCTTGCAGATTATAAAAATGCCTTTACATTGTATTTTACATAATTCACCTGTTCGGAATTGTGTTCACCATCAGACGGTGCATCGCGCACACGCTCTCACATTTATATTTATAACTTTTTTCCTGTAAATATATTTAAAATTTTCTTTTTGTGCATTAAAGTCAACGAAATGACGATTAACAATTGAAACAAAAATTAACTCTATATTCATTTATTACTTCAGAATATGCGTTTGAAAAAGAGCCTTAAGGGGGTAGATAACCCTCAACAGCCCTAAAACAGGCCTCATAAAATAACGACTAAAACTAGAAAAAAATGTTGCCTTTATTGTTATTTATCACTTTACAAATTGCGTTTGAAAAACAGTTGGTTTCAGGGCTATCGAGGGTGACCTACCCCCTTAAGGGGTTAGGACATAGTAACGGGCCAAGAAAGCAGACGATTTTTAGACGACGATAATAAGAAAAGTAAACAATCAATTAATATAAAGTTCTGTGTTTTATATTATGAACTATAAGAAAAACATATAATATTTACAAAATAGCATTTGTAGGCCGTGCAATGTCTCCATTTAAAATGTCCTTTTTTTCCCGATGGCCAACTGGTGGTCCGTATTTCGCGAAATCGGATGGACTGTAACAAAAACCCCAAAAATGTCATAAACTATAATATATTTCCTAGGCATTGACGATCCAACATTTCAATTTTTGCAAAAATTGACAAAATGGCCGATGTTTGAAAAATAATGATCAAATTTCGACAGAAGTGTGCGAATCTTTTTGTCTATATTTTCTACAATAATTAAAAAATTTTAAATTTTGGATCGTCAATGCCTAGGAAATATATTATAGTTTATGACATTTTTGGGGTTTTTGTTACAGTTCATCCGATTTCCGGGAAAAAAGGACATTTTAAATGGAGACATTGCCCGGCATACAAATGCTATTTTGTAAATATTATATGTTTTTCTTATAGTTCATAATATAAAACACAAAACCTTATATTAATCGATTGTTTACCCCTTAAAGAATCCTGCATAAATAATTCCCGCCGCAAGTAAACTATTATTTATTTAATTAAAGTTCGACGTCGCTCGACGAACTTATAGCATCGATATTCCGATCTGCCATAGGTTCAGAGTGATAATCAAGACCGGGGGAGTAGCGATGAATTACGTGAGTTGGAAGTCTAAAGTGATATCGAAGGCTCCGTTAATTCCCTTAAGTACTTGTGTAATAGGCACTACTTACCGATAGTAGTCAACACCGTGAGGGAGTACAAGAACGCTTTGGCGAAGTTCCACTCGTATTCAGGCACACGCCGTTCAGTCACGGGATCGCTGGCGGAACTTCCGATGTACGTTCCTGCGTTCTGGGTCACCATCATGTCCTCGGTGATCCTCTTCACCAGTTGATCCTGAAAACGTGCGATCTCCTGGGCGGCCAGTCTTGTCCAGTTCTCACGGTAGAGGATGTTCAAACTCTCTGTGATTATCCATATGTTCTCAACGGTTTTCGCCCGAGCCTCGTAATTAACCTTAACACAGGGAACGCTTGCGTTAAACAAATAGGAATGCAATTGCGCGGCTTGAGAAAATATTTAGAACGGAGGATACGTTCGCTACGTGGGAAGTGAAATTAAATGTTAATGGGGAGAAACGTTGCAGAAATCATTTAATGGTAGGAATCTCAGTTTATTCTTAACGAGGAAATTTTTTCAAAGAAACTATTAAGCGGATCTTTTCCAAACTTTTAGGATAGTTTAGTTCCCATTCACTTTGTCAGTGGACCCTTCAGATTTCTTAACACAACAATTTATACAGCTACGTATAATTAATCCACAACACTCCACTATTTTCCGAGAACTTCTAAAGTAACTTGGGCCACCGTTCTTGCATCATTTGTTGTGTGTCTCTGTTACTACAATTCTGTTTATCACGATGAATCGAAGAAAGAAATAACTGTTTGGAGAGAAAGTTCGCGTGGTGAAGTACTGCGAAACTTAGAGGACATGGCGCATGAAGAGTAACTACGAATAAGATCGCGAAACCGTAAATATCCTTTCTGCGCAGGAATCCTTGCGGAATGGGTATCACTTTTAAAGAAAGCAGAAACTGGATGGGACGTTCGATCGATAAAACTTGGTAGAAACGAACGCCAACGCCAGAACGCACAGATAATTCGATTGACTTCGGGTACAGCGAAGACATTTCAGGTAGGACAGCGGGTCTGAACAAGAGATGTGACGATAAATCGGGATTTACTTTTATCTATACCTGAAGAACGATTCGCAGGTAATGGGGAAGGTGAAATATTTTTAGACCTATCGAGGATGAATGAGGATAATAATGCACAGCATGTTTTAGCTGGGAACGAAATAGGGATTTTGTATGGGATTATAGTCGCTCACTTTTTCCCATCGTTTATTTATTAAAATTCACATTTCGATAGAATTATGCATTTCACTCCAGACTCTGCCAATACGGGCACGAAATTTGAATCTTCAACAAGTAATTGCAATTAGTTCATTCTGATATCGAGTTATTTGCTTCATTTTCAATTTACTTCTCATTGAGATGGAAATAAAATTATGCTGATTGCGTACGTCTGTTTGAAACTGTACATCATTAAAAGTAAACTAAATACCAATGGGAGAGTAGGTGCGTGATTTCTACTGTTCATGTTTTTATGGAAATTATTTGTAGATGTTATTGAGATATTAACAATGGGCTGCCTGCGATGATGAAAGTTATGTATTGCAATATCACCGAGGGGAATTCTCCATTCTTTCCTATTTATGCAACATGCCAGGAAATTATATTCAAATATTTAAATTTGGATCTCCAATTTATGCAATTTCTTAGTGTTTGTTACAGATTGTGTACATTTAAATCCTGTCGGTTTTTTTTAGTAATAGGTAGTGCTAAAACATGTCACGAGAAAATTCTTTGAAAGTTCAATTAAGACATAGACCTTTTCAGTACGCTGTTATTATTTTTTTTAATAAAAAACCAGTTGATCAATTACGAAGAACCTTCTCTGAATTTATACAAGTCACTGAGTAGGAATGTGATGTGAAATATTGTGAACATTGAGTTATTTAAATATTTCTGAGTCTTACATCTCTTCAAACATGATAAAATTAGCTGAACGTTATTTTATTATTTTCATAGTACTTGAAGTTATTAATTGAATAAGGAGGTGGGTCATTTGAATCTGATAAAATTAGTGGTATTTGTAGTCTCAACAGTTAAAATTTCCAAATAAATTTTAAGTATAGGGCAGAATGACGAAATATTCTGGATAGCCTAATTGGTGGATTAATTTTACGCTGCGCAAGATATTCTGGTTGGAAGTTTTATCCTCGGTTTATATTAGTAGTGAGTTGTTAGGTAACAAGTAACTAATAAGTGCGCGACAATTGAAGACTTTACACTAAGAAGGGAGCAGCTCCAAATCTATTAACTTTTGGAAAACTAATAAAAATATTTTTAGACACATGTATTAGGGTGCCACTTATCTTTCCGTGGGACCCCCCACCCCTAATTTTGTTTCATTTGATTTAATATAGTGATGTGTAAAGGTTCAACTTAATCGAATAATATTAAACCGTGGCGATTTGACCTTTAACTTTAAAAAATTATAAAGAAATCTTGCAAAAAACGAAAATTAAGCAACACAACAGCAACCTCCGCTATTTCATTTTACTTTCACTGTTTTGTAGAATTGTCGTTATCTGTAACGGTTATGTAAATCACCGTGTATCAAATCAGTTATAAAGGCAGCAGAATAAAACAGTACAACTGTATACTTGACTTTGATATATTACGGAATTGTAATTAGGTAATTTTTTAATTTGGGACATTTGAAATAAGATAAATCCTCCGATAAAAATTGGAAAATGTAATTTTTGTTAATTTCTACGTGTTGTCGCAACGGAATAATATTATTCTAATGAGCTGAAATTTGATGTAGCGCAATTTTAGATCAAAAGGAACAAAATTCGGTGGGGTTTCCTTTCAAAATCAAAAATCGAAAAATAAGTGGCACCTTAATATGCATATACAAAGTGATTTATCCACTTAAAATCTACATATTTAACACTCTTACTATGCGAAAATGCGTTTAGTTAATGGCCAGGCGAATTCTCAAAATTGGAGGCTGACCCCTTTTTGCATTAAATTGTGTAAAAATCTACTTAAGGGGTTACACCTAGTCAGGGGACCGAAAAGAGGCGCAATGTTTGTGAATTTTTTTTTAAAAAGCGGGAGCATATATTCTTACAGAACTTTTTGCACTTAAAAGAGCAACATTTAAAGAACATTTGGTAACTTTTTGGTAAAAAATATTGACGTTTATAATAAAGTAACAACCGACATCCAAGAAGCCTTTTTGAAACCGGTGAGTAAGATATCTCAACAATCACTGCACCAATCTACCCTATAACTGTAAAATCATAATGTGAAGATTTCAATTGTTTTTTTATCGATTATGTCACGTTTTTTGTGTCACGTTTTCTGTTACGCATTAAAAGTCGCGGTATTTTGTAACGCTATAAAGTGGAGATATTATTAATAATACAGAAATGTGTTTGGTGTTCTTCTTTTCGCTATTTATTCAGGTTTTAACGAATACTGTTAGAATTTAAAATTCATGTTTCAATCGAATGTGTCACGATTTGTGAAATTATTTAAATGGAGGTTATTTAAAAGTTGTTAGGTGTCTTTCTTTTCTACATTTGTCGAGGTTTAAACTGTTAGAATTTAAAATTCATTGCGTATTATATTTATAAACTAAAGAATCGGGGAGGTCATAGCTTTCGGTCGATTATGTCACAATTTTTGTGCTTCTTTAATAATGGATTACCGCTGGATTTTAAAATTCATGTTTAATTGAATTTTAAATTGGGGGGCGTAGCCCCCCTATCTTCCTATAATTTTGTGTGCTTATTTTTTATATAAAAATCAAATGACTATCGTTCGCCTTTTTTTAAATGTATATTTTCGACTTTATTAACGAAAAATGGCCGTTTTTCGCGCGAAAATCAGGACTTCAAACTTTAAATAGCCGCCATTTTATTTTAAATTAATATTTCGAAAATTCCCCCTCCGTCAGTCGATAGATACATTAATATACTAACGAAATCTTTTTTGTTTTTTGATTTCAGATAACCTGGTTCCGAGTTACAGTGCTCACCGCAAAACAACTTTTTAAAAAAGCCTTCTTGGATATCGGTTGTAACTTTATTATAAACATAAATATTTTTTTACGAAAAAATTGTTCAACCTTCTTTAAACGTTGCTCTTTAAAGTGCAAAAAGTTCTGCGAAAATTTGCGCTTCCGTTTTTCCAAAAAAAATCGCAAACATTCGCTTTTTTTTCGGCCTCCTGACTAGGTATAACCAGGGACTTAATACCGGTATAATGCTCATACCGGTATTTCGCCAATACAGCTATACCGAAACCGATATCATACCGAAACAGATAAATATCGAAACCGATATCATACCGAAAACAAAAGGTTACCGGTAATCGAAATAAATACCGGTATTTTTCGGTATTCTTCTCGGTGAACACCGAAAGCTACCACGTTACTGAAAAGAATACCGAAAAAATATCGGTATTTAGGGTAAAAAGACCAGTAGCTGGACAGAGCCCAGCAGATGGACAAATCGTTGGTTAATCGTTAATATTGAAAGAACTAGAGTTTTAATCTACATTATTGTTTTTTTATTATGTAGAAAAAACGTTTCTGGTTTCATAAAACATTAACATATTTATCGAAAAAAAATTTTGTACGCGAAAAATGTATTTCTATATACGATTTCACGCCACCATGCGCAAGTCACTTCATGCGTTGACATCTGGCCACTTTAGGCTAGAGATAACCTCACTTTATTTGCGGCCTGGGACTATATCCTTTTGCATCGTTTTCTGGCAATGAAGACTCCATACGTTTTTAGTTTTGGTGAAATAAACTATATTTTAACAAAAAATAACTTAACCTTCCGGTACTCGCGCCTATTTTTATAACACGAGCGCTCGCGTCGTGCACTGAGTGCACGGTCACGTATTATTAACCTTTTTGGTTGAAAAAACCGTTTTACCGTGATCTATTGTACCTAGCACCCCTATGTATTCTTCCAGTGGACATTTTTGCATAATGCTACGTACTTGTCAGGTTCAAATCCAGTTTAGAAGTGTTTCTGATTGAATGAAAACGAATGTATGCCGCGTATCTTGCCAGCGACCGCGCCCGTGTACTCACAAGTACGCGTCCAATTGCTTTGGTTTTTTTATATGTTTTGGAGGACCGAAAAATAAGATATACGTGTCTTTTTATTTTCGCCTCTTTGCATGTTTAGGGGGTGAAACCACCCCTCAATGGTTTTCCAGGTATTCGCCTCCGATTGCTTTGATTTTTGGATATGTTTTAGAGGACCGAAAAATAACATATACGTATTTTTTTATTTTCGCCTCTTTGCATGTTTAGGGGGTGAAACCACCCCTCAATGGTTTTCCAGGTATTCGCCTCCGATTGCTTTGATTTTTGGATATGTTTTAGAGGACCGAAAAATAACATATACGTATTTTTTTATTTTGGCCTGTTTGCATGTTTAGGGGGTGAAACCACCCCTCAATGGTTTTCCAGGTATTCGCCTCCGATTGCTTTGGTTTTTGGATATGTTTTAGAGGACCGAAATATAACATATACGTATTTTTTTATTTTGGCCTGTTGTCATCTTTAGGGGGTGAAACCACCCCTCAAAGTTACATGATTTTCAGGTGTTCGTCTACGATGGCTCTGATTTTTGGGTATGTTTTAGAGGACCGAGAAATAAGAAACAGGTAGCTTTTTATTTAGGCCTGTTTGCATGTTTAGGGGGTTAAAGCTTCTCCAAGGTATAAAATTTTTAGGTGATTATCTCCGATTGTTTTGGTTGTTGGATGTTTTTCCATATGAAATTTGACTCAACAAAATTTTGTACCCCTTATGAATTTTGCGGGGTGGTTTCACCCCCTAAAGATGCAAAGAGGCGAAAAAAAAAAATACGTATATGTTATTTTTCGGTCCTCTAAAACATATCCAAAAATCAAAGCAATCGGTGGCGGATAACTGGAAAACTTGTGAGTACACGAGCGCGCTCGCCAACGGGATACGTGGTAATACTTTCGTTTTCGTTCAATCAGAGACACTTGCAAACTGAATTTGAACCTGACAAGTACGTGGCATTATGCAAAAATGTCCGCTGGAAGAATACATAGGGGTGCTGGGTACAATAGATCACGGTAAAACGGTTTTATCAGCCAAAAACTGAACTCCGTGCACTCCGTGCACACGCGCGAGTACCGGAAGGTTAATCTAGATAGCTACTATAGTTAATAAGTCTAGTCGCACACCCGTCCATCTGTTGGTTCGGAACGGTCCATCTGCTAGCTCTATTGTCCATCCACTGGTAATATAGGCTATGAGTAGAATTTTCATCATTTTATCCTTAAATACGTTAATTTTTTTACTTGCAGTTATTTTTTACTTTAAATTTGTACATTTTTACGTGCAAAGCTTTCGATTTATTTTTAATACAACAGATATTTCTAAGAAACACCTTGATGTAAACTTCGGAATCAGCTAAACTGTCCAGCAATTGGCCTTTTTACCCTATTTCGGTTACCGATAACCTTTTGTTTTCGGTATTTATCGGTTTCGGTATAGCTGTATTGGCGAAATACCGGTGTTAAGTCTCAGACGAAGATACAACCGAAAAATACCGGTATTTTGCGTACCGGTAGGAGTCCCTGGATATAACCCCTTAATATAAGGAAGCTGCTCCGTTCTCTCACCAAATCCAGACAGAGTTAAAGTACTACTATCCTTACAACTCGAGACTGAATTATCGGATCTACCTCTTTCCCGCACTAATCAAATTCAGAATTGTTCTCCACATTCAACGCCGCCTATAACTGAATCACGGGAAATCGCGTAACCCGGTTAGAAAAAGTTCCAGGAAGAAACTAAGCGGGTGAAAATCAATATTCCTACACTCACCTGCTTCAGCCAAGCGGTCGTGTTCCGTCTGATAGGCTGATTCCCCGCTATTGTCGTGGCGAGTGTCCTTTGTTGTATCCCGACGTCGGTGCCGCCCTCGATGGCAAGGAAGATGAAACTACCGAGCAAAGTGTAACCGACGAGTAGGGCGCATATCCCGAGGTTTATAATAAAACCCTTGAGGAACGAGTGCTGGCTGGCCTTGTCCGGCACTCCGCCGAAGCAGAGGCACCTCACTTGCCTAGACGGATGCATTTTCGAGCGGTCCGCCGTGGACCTCTTCAAGGACGATGTATTGCCATTGTTCGCGGGCTTGAAGCCCTCGTAAGCCCTGTAATGCCTCACGGTGTCCTTCTCCATCCTCGCGTTTACCCTTTCTACCGGATCAGCCAGTTCGATCCCTTGACTAGCATTTGTCGAACGGTATCTCGGGGCGGCCTGTCGTTCACATTCGCCCGGCACTCCGAAGAAAAATAGGAAGATAAGAGCGGGCCCTCTAATCTGCCACGAGCTCTCCCGATGGCTAATCTCGCGCCATTCGTATCCCCAGCTTCTATCGCCGGGAGCAGAGTGGTCGAAACCGTTTCAGACCCTTTTCCTATCCACCGCCCCGTTAGCTACTGGATCATTCCACCGCTCAGCTCGCCCCCGCCCTGGGTTACGCGATTACCACCCGTCCCGTGTTCATAAGCGGGAGAAAAAGCCATTCCGACACGGTCACTTTGTAACGCTGATGGCGAACAGTTTCTCCAATAACTTCCTTCTCGACCATCTTCGCGAGCGCCGTGAATCCATTCGCCCCAGCTGCGCCGCGTAAATACGGGCCACCCCCCCCGAAATGCCGAGTCCACCGTCCCGAGCCAGCCTCGGCTCGGAACACTCCATCTGACGCACCGGCACGACGCGCTGCGAATGCCTCACATCGGAATGCCTATCGGGCGAACGTTCCGGCACATTTGCGAACGTCCCCGTCGCGGCGGGGTGAAAAAGGGCCGTTGCCACGGAGTCGACACCCCGGTTGCAGTCACTGTCGATTTTTATTATCCTCTTAGAAAACGGTCGCTCCACGGAGGGGCCTAGATCACGGAGGATGTCCCGGAAGAATCGGGGCTGGGGGTTCGATCGCGTGCTCCCGCGATTTTTCTAGAGGACGGCCGCCCCGACTGGAACGCGGCCCAGAATTCTATGGATAAAATCGATGCTTCAGATATTTTCCGGGATATTAGTTCCCACGGAAGATCGAAATCGAAAGGCTCGGTCCTCGTTTTCGGGATATTGCCCCCTTAAGGGACGCATACGTTTAAGAAATATTTATAGGTGGCGGCGCAATAACGTCGGCTCTTATTATTATCGCCATTATGCGGGGCGCATAATTCCGCATCGCATGTTCCGCGGGAACTCTTCGATTTTACCATCACTGAGCCTTTCTTATTGGGAAATCATTTACGGCAGTGGTGCGTAACAAAGTCCCCGATTAATCACTTATTTCACCTTCAGCGATACGAAGAAACCGTTGCCACAGTCATTTCAAACCGGGAATGGTCAGGAACGGCGATGCTGGAATACCCCTCGCAGGGGCGCGCGCGGCGATCAATTAAACCCCGGGGAGAGCCACCGCCACTGCGGCATCCACCGGAACACTTGCGTTACACCGAAGGCCTCCCCCTTTTTCTGTCAGCGGGGGGAGCTGGAAACTTAAGGAGCCGCGCGGGGGGGGACGAGTTTCAAGAGTGTCTCCATGAGTCGGTTAAACTTTCCCTGGTGCCGGCTGAATGCAAAGCCACCGACCGCGGGGCTCGTCGCTACCCCATCTTTTTCTTCGGGGCGCAAGGTGGAAGGGAACGTCGCCGCGAGTGGGGCCGCGGTATGCAGTCGGAAACGCAACCGGCGAAGAAGTGGATGGCAATTTCAAGGCTTCATCCCGACAAACCGGATTTCCGGAATAAGTATTTTCCCGATGCACGCCGCGGCTGCGTAGATTTCCCGTCTTCCCTCGAATGCTCCACGCTGGCTCGTTCCTCTCATTTCTTCCCCTCCTGCTCCTCTCTTCTTCCTTTTTTTTTTTTCAGCGACGCCGATTTAATGCAGGACCGTTTTTTACCTTCGGGTGAAAGCTCGCTGCGAAAAGCCGATTAACGCGGTCAGGCTCGATCCAGTAATTTGCTTATGCCTCCTACGCTCTGTGCCGCGGTGTTTTCATTCCGTTGCCCCCTTCCTCCCCTCCCCCCTCCCCCCCCCAACCCCTCTGGCGCATAAATCAGCGGCTCCGTGACGCGCGAACCGAGCGTCGTTTCCTTTCCGCTCGATCGAGGTAATCTGCAAACAGAAGCGAGAAAATAGGATTGGTCGATTGGATTTCACGCTTACTTTTCTTCACCCTCTGCCGCGCGGTATTGCGGTAATATTTCAACACGCCGCGAGAGGAGGAAGCCTTCCGTACGGAAATGGAACTGACCATTTCCCGTCCCTCCGATCCGACGTGCCGCTGCACCGGGGCGATCTTCCCGCTCCGAGGCAGGGAAACGTGAAATTTGCGTGGCGCGAATACATTGGTGGCACCTTAGTCGCGTTATATTTAGGTGTCCAGTGATGTCAGGGTGCGATTAAGAATTCATAGAAAAATAGGAGTTTGTGGTGTGGGGACTGTATTTGAATATTAATAAGGGATTTGTTACTTTTATGAGAGAATGCTCAAGAATTCAACGCAGTGAAATTGAAAGTGGTTATTGTATTTATTTATCCGCGATAAACAAAGGCGTGAGTGACCCAATTACGGATGGTGTCCCTATTACGGTGGGCTACCTATATTTTTATGAATTAAAAACACTGTATTTATACAACACCTGAAACAATTTTTTTTCGCGAAATTCAACGCTGATTTTATTCGGGAGAATTAAAACAATTTTACTTTAAACTCTTATATTTATTAAATTTCGTGTTTTAGTACTGATCATGACAGTTTTGTCGTGATTCTTGAAACAGATAAGTGAAAGTGCTAAGAAGTCGCATCTGTATATAAGTAAAGATAAATGTATACTTTTATGGAATGAATATATATGATTTCGGCGCACTGATTCGGTCAGTTGAAAACAATAAAAACTAGCTATTTTGCAATAATAATTATAAAATCTTTCGACGTTTCGATCTTAGTTTAGATCATCTTCAGGAAAGTTTAGAAAGGATATAAAATAAGGGAGAGTGGGGGAATCTCGAACACCTAAGCAAAAAAGCATACAAAACGAAAACTATGCGAGCAATGAATTTGTTCATTATTTACAAACATACTTAAACTATTCATCTATAAAGTACTGAGACGAATTTTTGAAAAATTATAATCAAAATCAACTTTATAGTGAAAAAGCAAAACTCTTGATGTTCGTGATTACTCGACTGCTACTAAATATCGCAGAGAAAGTCGCACAGAAAGCGCGATTTCAATGGTCAACACATAAAAAATGTTGCTACAACCTATACCTAATGGATTTTTCAAATTCCTCTTCTTGTGCGTTAGAAAAAAATTGCAATTAGTCGGAATATCGAAAAAATAGTAAAGGTCTTTTTTTAAACATTTTTTTCTAAGCCTGTAATGAAGATTCAAAAATCTCTTTTTTAGATTTAAGTAAGTTTTATATATGTTGAAATTTCATCAAAATCGGTTAACGTTGCTAATTTCGAAGGTTCGAGATTACCCTATTCGAGGTGTTCGCGAATACCCCACGACATCAAAAAATAAAAAAGAATTTATTTCAGAAGTTAGAATCATAATTCAAGCAATGCCTTGGTCACAAAATGTTGGTAAAAAAGTGCATTATTTCAACTAAAAAAAACACAATTGTATCATTAAATCAACAGTAATTACATGCAATTGAAATGGACAAAATATTACTTGAAACATGATGAAAATAATAAATTGTGTTTATCTTGAATGGCATGAGCGTTCTGTATTTATTACTTTCTGCCCGGTGTTGGATACTTTTTTATTTATTAAAACGCAGTAACATCGCATTCGCGATTACTCCGCGTTCGTATTTACCCCACTCTCCCTTACATATTGTGGATTTTTTTACAAGTCAACGGTTTGATGCAGATTTCCCGTTTTTTTTTACTATCTTTACATAGTGTTATGAACTACAAAAAAAAAGTTTCAGTTAAAAAACTATTGTTTTTGGAAAGTGCATACACATCCGAAAGTCTTTCGATTTTAGACGGCTAAACGGTGGCCCTAAAAACTCGGACTACGGTCATCCAATTCACTTCCAATTTTGCGTGCAGAATCATAATAAGATTCCACATCGTCCAACGAAGCCTTTTTTTATTCCGATTCCCCGTTTATTATTTATAAAGAAAAAAGGTGGATTTTTCCCTTAGAAAAATCTAACTTTACCTGTGATATCACACCATTTCTTTATTTTTCAAAATTTTCAAAATCGGCTTCGTTGGACGATACCCATTGACATACTTTATAAGAAAATTTTATGGTGTTTGATTTCAGACACGACATACAGCTGTTTTCAGGGCCACCGTTTAGGCGTCTAAAATCGAAAGACTTTCGGATGTGTATGCATAATTTCCTAAAACAATAATTTGTTAACTGAAACTTTTTTTTGAGTAGTTCGTAATATTATGTAAAGATAGTAGAAAAACGGGAAATCTGCATCAGACCGTTGACTTTTTAAAAAAATCCACAATATGTCCACATTTTCTGAGGGTTCAAACGTCAGGAGGCCGAAAAGAGGCGAATGTTTCTGAATTTTATTTTAAAAAGCATTTTTACAGACCCTTTTCCACTTAAAAGAGCAACAATTAAAAAACATTTCCTAATTTTTTGTAGAAAATATTTACGTTTATAATAAAAATACGACATTCGAGAAGCCTTTTTAAAAACGGTGAGCAAAATATCTTAAAAAGTACTGCACCAATCTTTCTCAAATTTTGTGGACTTATTTTTATATAAAAATCTACTAAAAGAAGGGGGAATTTTTTCTCCATTAGTTTCGATTTTATCAACGAAAAATGGCTTCACGGTTATCACTAATGGTCGTTTTGATATAATGGAAACTCTACATTGAAAAAAGATCCTCCCGCCATTCAGTAAATTTTTATATAAAAAATAAGCCCACAAAATAAACAAAACCAAAAATCGCTTCTACCTCAAACACAGTAGATTTCTCAACCTACTTTAATTAACCACCCGTCACTCAACTTAGCGAGCACTATTCACCCTGTTTCAAGAATACCCTGTTTACGTAGCTTCGCCAGGAAAGCGTATTTGACAGAAACGCCAAGTGGAAATCTTAAATGTTCCTTGATCTTATCTCTCCGATATAAATGGGAACAGCGTACCGATTGACGTCCAAGAATAAGGATCGTGGGTAAAAGTAGAGCGCCGGACACTGGTCTAGCGGTTACGTAGCGCGCCCGAACGTTCCTTATCCTCTTACTCGCCGTATCAAATTTCGAAAAGGAATCAGAGACCTGACGCCCAGCCGGGATGGCTTCGATGTCCTAGAGAAGACAGCTGAATTCCGGGTAGACGTTGAATTATCGCGGGAGGTCGAGGGGGCCCTTTGGGAAATCGTGGAGAAGTTCCCCGTGATGTTTCTGTTTCCTTGCCGCGCTGCCTCCGAGCCATGCGAGCCCTCCTGGCGGAGAGGCCATAATCGCCGATCATCCTCAAATCCACTAATACAGAGCCCACCGAGTCGGACAAAAGGAAGCGCAGGAAAGCCCGCCGGACCGAGATGGAAAGGTAAAGGACGCTCGTCCCGGTCTGGATCGGGAGCGAAAAGTCGATTCGTCGTAAGCGAAAAGCGCGCGATATACTACCTACGTCCTTCGACATCCATAAATGCATAGCAAGATCAACTGGTTTAAAGCCCCCGAGTTCTTCATATCCGAGCGTGATTCAGGACCCGTGGCTGGCTGGATGTTCAGTGATATTTAAATTCGAAGATTCCAAGGGAGATTTTGTACCTTATACGGGGATATATAGGGAAAGCCCCGGCGTCACAGTTGAAAACTGGAAACGTCTCCATGGTATTTTCAATATCATTGTAACACGGGGCTATTGAAAGTCTCCTACAAGCATCGACTGGGGATACCAGCATCCGCGTTCCTTATAAAGGGACGGATCTGATCGCGGTATTAATAGTAATACGTGAAATCGGAACTGTACTTCTAGTAGCTTTCCGATCTCATCGATTATTATTAAGGTATGTGGGTACTTCGGGGTGAAAAAATCGATTTTTTTCTTTCGTTTGTTTATGGTAGCCACAAATCTTGGAAGTATTTTTAACCCTTATGTCAGTGCTGCACAAGGAGCTGTTTTCGGCGCCCAGCGGCGAGCAACCCACCTTTCCTGTTGCTAAGGTTAGAATCGGTGAGGAGAACTGCAGTAGTGTATGTGCGTGAATGTAGGCTCGTAGCATCAGTAAATATGGCTGGGTTCAAGTCATACCAAATGCACGTACACTACTGCAGTTCTCCTCACCGATTCTAACCTTAGCAACGAGATAGGTGGGTCGCTCGCCGCTAGGCGCCGAAAACAGCTCCTTGTGCAGCGCTGCCTTATGTGATCAACCGGGTACCCGGGTACCCATTTCTATGTTTCCTTGAGTAACTTTTTATGTTCTTTTTTATGATCCACATTCTTTAACGTCTTTTGCCCTGATATACGTTTTTAAAAAATTTTTTTTAAAAAGGATGTTAAATAGTAAAGTTTCAATTATGTTGTAGTTTCGAGTAATTTATCCACTTAAATAGTTTGAAACGGCACTTGGTATGTTATAGGAATTGAAAACTAAGTGTTTCGAAGTACGAAAGTAAAATTATCGCTGTATTTGAGATGTATCGGAACATGGGGTACCCGGGTGTCCCGGTTGCGCAACAACCGTGAAACTTTTGGTTGATCACATAAGGGTTAAAAAAGGTTTCTTTAAAAAATTCGAAAAATTCCGAGTGTTAGAGCGTAAAAAGTAACGGACGGGCCAATGCAGGTAAACGCGCCGCGGCAGACTTTAAAGGCCGTTCTTTCGAAACTGTGTTTCTCAAGACGGCGAACATTGTAACTCGAGAACGGATTGATATTTTTTGTTGAAATTTTAACTGGACCTACATAACACTTTTCTCCACGATGTGGTACTTGCTCACTAAGATCGCATAACTTTAACAACATTTACGACAACATTTATCACAGAGTTACTTCAGTAAAATCCTTCAAAGTTGATATTTGTTGCATAAAATTTTCGACCCACTTCTACATTGTACATTTCGAGTTAAAGGATATATAGTGATTTTGCTTTTAGATGAGTCGGTTAATCGGAATCGTGTTCACCACATGAAAGTACGCACTGCGCACGCCCTCTATATTAGTATTTTAATATTTTAGAAACATTCTTACTTGAAAGTACGTCGTATATTTCAAAGAAAAAATTGTTAAAAGAGCAAATGCTTTAAGTTATTACTGGCTCAACAATCTAGCCCAGAACCAATCATTGATTTTAGCTGTCTAATACACATGTGCTCTTTTAATGGAATGATTACATTCGTCCTTTTATATAACAAGAAAATATTGTTTCAAGATTGACAGTGTGAATTTATGATCACTAATAAGAAGATCACTAACAAGGAGAGTATTTTAGGTGTCCGCCTCCGATCATTTTGATTTTTGGATATGTTCTAGAGGACCGAAAAATAAGAAATACGTGTTTTTTTATTTTTCCCCGTTTTCATATTTGGGGGGTGAAAACTGCGTTCAAAGTTAGGGTTGAAAAATCATTTTTGTGGAATATCTCGAGAACTATTAGAGATAGGGGAATAGTGTAAATGGACGAATTTTGTGTCTTTGAATGCGAAATATGACTGACTCACCAGATTTTGAAAAAGTCCATTTGTTTAAATAATACATAAAAAATTGTGATTTGTTTATTAATAATTCTTGTAACTCTTCATCTATATTCATGCAAATATGTCATGTATCATGTATTTCCTACAAATTAACAAATATATTTTGTTTAGAATTTTATTTCTAGATAAGTTGAGAACTACATTTCCCTGTAGGAGGACACCTTACTATAAGTAAACTTCAATAATAATTATATTTGTTAATTTGTAGGAAATACAAATTCTGATTTATCCGTATTTTCGGTTCGGCTGGGAAGTATGAAAAAATAAATTCGCATGAATATAGATGAAGATTTACAAGAATTATTAACAAACAAATAACAATTTTTTATGTATTATTTTAAACAAATGGACTTTTTGAAAATCTTCAAAGACACAAAATTCGTCCATTGACACTATTCCCTTATCTCTAATAGTTTTCGCGATATTCTACAAAAATGATTTTTCAGCCCTAACTTTGAACGCAGTTTTCACTCCCCAAATATGAAAACGGGGAAAAATAAAAACAACACGTATTTCTTATTTTGCGGTCCTCTATAAGATATCCAAAAATCAAAATGATCGGAGGCGGACACATAAAGTACTCTACTTGTAAGTCACTAATAGAATTTGAAATAAACAAACCCATCGGCATTTTAAATTTGAGTAATTGCGTCTCTACGAAACTTGATGAGCTTTTTACTTTTTTTTTGGTTGATATCGAGGCCGAAATCTCCCAGCATTTAACATTATATTTGCCGAAACGTTCGGAACATGTGTTACACCACTTGCCCATAAATAAATACGATGCTACCAAAACCACTAAAAGTCAGACATCTCAAAGTTTCACCAGGTATAAAATGATCCTCGTCACCCCACTCTACAATTAGTGATGGGACTGATACCGTATCGATGCATATCGATATCCTTCTACAAATTTCAATCTGGTAGGGTGAAAGCACTAGTAGTCGACCACCCTCTAGTAGTCGACCACTTTTATTGTTTAGCTTAAAGAAATAAGTACTGAAATAAAGAATTTATTAAATGACAATTTTATATTATATTTTGAATTTCTAACTTTACAATACGACAAAAAGCGCCCGTCATAGGTAAAAAAAATAAATGCTTTTAAAGAGATTTGTAAACTCATTTTAATTCTACATGTGCCACTGCTGTTTTCTAACACGAGAAGCATAAGTGTGCTTTGAATAGAAACGACAAATGTAATTCAGTTCTATACATTTTTTACTGGAAAATTATGCTATTTCACTGAAAAAGCATCAACAATTTGATATGCGCTTCAAAAATTAAAAAAAAATGGGATAATTTATTTATATATGGGAGGTCGGTAACTGCATCATCATTCCCTTTCAATTTCCAATAGTCGACCACAGCGGTCGACTTCTGAAACTAACTGCATTCACAATGAATGCTAAAAGTCGACCACGTATTAAACTATATAATTTTTCTTACTTTAACCTCAGAAACAAACTGACAGAAATGAAATTTAACTCACATTTGAACTATTCACATAACCTATTTTGAATTTTATATTAAAAGAAGGTGGTCGATTACTATTGAAGAAGCTATTGGACCGGTCGACTTTTAGAGTTAAGCGGTCGATTATTAAAGCATTCGGACACTTTATTTTTAACATTAATTATTTATTTTCTCCGAACTTTCCTACTAACACAAAATATTTAGTGATATATTAAATACATTTGAATTACTTCAATACATTTTATATATTTTATAACATTGATTGTTTATGTTTTTTCAGAACTTTTCATTCGAGTTTAGCTTGAAGTGGTCGACTACTAGTGCTTTCACCCTATTAATACATATCAAAGTCAAATGTATCAAAAGGAATCGATGCTTCTTTGATACTTACATAACAGAATGTATCGATACCTATTTGATACCTACACAAAAATATCGATACCTACTTGATACCTATACGAGAATATCGATAGCTGCAATATCTTTACGAAGAAAAGAAAAAATACGTAAAGACTGAGATGCAAAATATCGATAATTTCGTAAAGTATCAAACCGGTTTTGATTCGGTATAGTATTGATATAGTATCGGTTGAAGAAGAATCGGTATAGATGATTGATACCAAGTACATAACATTTTGATGCGTATCAATAATTCCTATCGAGTACTTTGATATCGACTTGATTAAATATCATCAATAGTATTGGTATCAGTCCCATCACTATCTACAATCCCTTTGGAAACAAAAACAAGTGTCCATCATTTTCAAAAAGTGCAAGCTAATTCCACCCATGCCAATGCAATATATCCATTAGCATCAGGAACATCTAAATGACTATATTCCACTTAAAGCAGAATACAGAACAGCCGCCAAGGATTAGCACAAAGGAAGGGGGTTTCGCGACCAATAGAAATTAGTGGAGGCAACGGTAGCAACAATTACGTCCGATCGGTTTATTCGTCTGTTTCCGGGCGGGGGCGGAAGGCGCCTCAGCTGTTCAGAATTCGATCCTAACGATAAGACCCGTTCCAGCGCCACCCTTCCTCGCCACTGTCAGCCGGATACCCGAAGAATAACGTTTCCGAGGATTTAGCGTTCGCTGGGTTTCTTTCCCATTCAGTGGAATCTGAGCAAGTTCAAGCCGAGAGCTCACAAACACGCGGGGACGTATTTGAACAGCAAAATTGGCCGCATCCAGCCGTCGAGCTGCTTTGGACGGGGGTGCACATACGAGCGCAAGCGCGAGCCACCCGAATATAATGGGGGTGGGGGCCAATGAATTTGAGCACGTCGGATACTAACTCGATGCTAATTTATCGTCTGTCCTGATCGATCGTTCCTCTCGATCCTCCTTTTCACTGGTGAAGAAACGATTTCCCTTTAGAACGAACTGCCGAAGCGCGCTCGCGATCGTAAATCGGTCCCCGCGATGGCGCCGGGCATGGATCTGACCTCTTTCACTTCCGTTCCGATTCCCACTCTTCTCTCCCCCGTGTCTTCCTTTTTCCTACCACCTTTACTGCCCGGTTACGAGCTCGCCTGAATCCTCGTAAACGACTGATAGTTTCTGTCCCGCTTTATCTTCCGTTGCCTTTTTTTTTTATTGTAAACAATCGAAGAACCATCCGGTTGAAGTTTATGGCTCATTTCGGAGAACCTTAGACCGCCTGAAAGCACCAGTTCGTTTTACAGACGAGACCCGGTAGGCAGACGATCGTTACCGGTTCGCGATAGCGGCTAGTTCGATTTGGGTTTGACAAATGATTCTTGATGATCGAGCGGTGAGATGCTTTGTCGCTTTGATGAATATTGTGTTATTAAATTGGTGATTGGGTTGCAAATGTGAAGTGTGAAAATGCATTGTTTTTATTCAGGCATTTGCCTAATTCTTTTTGAAACGAATTGGTTCGCGTAGAAAAGTAGGGTGTATCGCAATTAGGGGTGAAAGTAAAGATAATAGAAGTGGACACTTAATGAAAAATGTACACGGAATTTAGAAGGGAGCGAACTGTTTTTTTTTTCTAATAATTTTAACTAGAAGTATAAAATTCTGTGTGATCCTAGACGGTGGAGTAATTAGTTCTGATACTTAAAAGGGGACATATCGATCTCGTGCACGTCGATTTTGATAAGACTATGCAGATTTGCAGAATATTGAAAAATATTTGACACGTATTTTTTGTTATCTGCAATAATGCGATCAAAGTCCCTTTAAACTTCTTCCAGATTCTTTAACAGCTGCACCCTTATCCTTCCGTGGTCACGCGGGGTGTATCGCACCCCGAGAGCAATTTCCGGGTTCAAACGTTGCGTCTTTACGCCCTCAAAAGGGGATTTATCGCGGAAAGAAAATCGCTTTTTCCATAACCGTGGTAAATCGCTCTTTTTCAACTACAAATTTCTTGATATGAAAATTTAGATTTCTAGAAAAAGACAGATTGTACGAATAATACGAATATACAATTACTTTTCGAAAGTTAAAAGATTAAAAAATACGAAAATGTGATGACCAGGTTGTGATTATAAGAAGGTGTGACCACGAAGGGTTAACATTCTTAATTTTTACTTCGCAGACTTTCCTCGCGATCTTACAAACCCGATACCAATCGATTCCTTGTGCTTTCCCGATCAAAATGATACCAAACCCGCCATCATTCAGACTATAATTAACGAAATTACACATAAAATTAATTTGCAAAATTTAAAGCCAGTTTCGTTAAAAATAGTGTTTTTCTCAAGTATTTGGCTTACAATTAGCGGTGTAGTTGTTTCACTGATAAATGAAACTGCATTCTCACCAACAACCATACTGCGCCTGCAAAACACCAGCTCCCGTCTGATCACTGCTGTTAATCTTTAGAGGGCCGGGATTTTTTCATTGAAATTGTAAATTTTATTTACTTAAAATTCATGCATGTATACCACCAAAATGGCCGGCAAAGTATTCAAATTCTTAGGTGGCCACTGGGGTGGCTCTAACTTTCGATTTTTGAATTTTCCTCGGGGCACCCCCTAGAATGGTTCCAAATAATTACAAAAAATCCCTGTAAAGTTTAAATGCTTCTAGAACACTTTTTATTTACGAAGGTGAACAAAAAAATAGAATTTTTATTTTCGATGACTATTTTTAAACATTTAAGGGGTGGGTATTTACCAAAATTTACCAAAATATGTAAAAAAGATAAAATGTTTTTTACTTATTTTCAGTGTTTGATATATCATGAATGTTTCCTGAAAATTTGGGCCCGAAATTCGCAAAAATATCGAAAATATAGACTTTATATTTTCGATATTTTTTTTTAGTTTTTCGGATTTATTTCGAAAACCGTTTGTTGTACGAGAAAAAGTAATAGAACAAAAAAGATGCTTCTTGTCCGCATCTACAACTTTTGTTTGACAAATTTTTTTATTTAATCAATAACTTGGAAGATGTTATATCAAATCGACTTCGCGAGCTGGCCCAGGGGCACCCTTTCCCGTTATCCGATCGAGCTCAAACTTTACAGGGATTTTTTTTTAATTATTTGAAACCATTCTGGAGGGTGCCCCATAGAAAATCTTGAAAAAAAATTTTACCAAGAGTAAGGTAAAATGACATACCATTACTATCTTTTCAAATATTCGCGCGAGAAACGTGACATTGATGTTTATTCATCGGTTAGTAGATTTCCCCAATAGTGCAACATTGTATGATCATCGGCGGACGCACGTTTAGACGTGCTGGGGAGTTGTCTGATTCTGTGACCGAAAAAAGAATTATTCTGGTTTATGTATTGTTACGAAAGTACCCATTAGGTAAGGAATTCAATTTATTACATGATTTTTGTGTAAAGTAGCGTTAATTATCATCATGAATACTGTACAGCTGAGAAAGAAATCATAAAGTTTTGGTCACTAGAAAGCAATACATTTTTTCGTCCACTTTTGGGTAAGATGACATAATGAACGTCGGTTTAAGATGGCATAAAAATGCTTACTCCTAGGAAAAAGCTTATACGACCTTTTTTGTACAGAATTTCTTAGGCTATAAATCGTATAATAACTATATTTATCGCAAAACTGCTAGATAACGAGATATTCGCGAAAAGCTGTTGTTTTCTTTCAACCCTCTGTAAAATTTTTAGCGGCAGTCGGATCGATGGGGACTTTTGACATATTGTTTAAAACGACCAAATAAATGCCCATAGCAAAATTTAGCTTGGTGGGAATTATAGACTGAGCAAGCCCGCTTTAGAGTATGTCATCTTATACAGAAGTATGTGAACTTATACAGATGCACAGGCATGTCATTTTTTATTTCTCTTGTTTTTGTTCTTATCGCCGGAGTCACGAGACTGGTGTTTTACGTTCTATTAATAAACAGATAAAGACTGCTCTTTGGTTTTATTTTGATACCACCTTTAATTTTTAAGATATTTGCCCCAGAACAAAAAGTATGTCATCGTGGCCAGCTTGTGTACGAAATTTTTATTTCAAATAATATTTTGTCCATCTCTGGTGGACACATGTAGTGTTGGTTTCCACCTCTTGGTGGTGTCCCTTGTTGACCGCTGCCTACCGCAGTAACTGATTTAAAACTACCGTTAAATAAATAAATATATAATAGTCCTGTACATTTATTATTACCAGGATCTGCGTTTGAGATTCGAGCTTATTTCACCCCCGCATTACGATTCCCTTCGAACAGGATCATCCGAGCACATTTCCTTAAACTCCCCAAATTGAAGTGCATCCTCGTACACCCCCATCGCGGGAACTGGCATTCATCTTCGGAACCCGGAGCACCTACGGTGTGGTCGACCTTAAAATTGCACGTCGGCCGCGTTTCACCTCTCTAAAAACGTTCCTCCTCGGAGATTGCATCGCAGCTGGCTCGTACATTAGCATTTATAACCAATTCTCAGCAAGAATTGGGAGATAACTGGTCTGGGAGAGTCGAGGGCGCCGACCACGACTTCGTCGTAGGCGATCGTGGACGTGCACGGTTTATAGGGGGTTGACGTTAGTGTTCGCGGTAAGGGAGGGGGGTTACGAAGAAGGCCACCGCTCGTATAAGGGAACGAGGGGACGAACGAAATGTGCGGTGCATGGGGCAGCGAGCGGACGAGGGGGTGGGGTGCTGGGGGAGGGGGTGGAGGGGCGGGCGAGTACGATGGAGGATAGTGTGAAATGCAATTTTTCCGTTCGGCGCTTTCCACCGCCGGCGGGGGAGAACCACCTGTGCTCGTCTCAGCGACTTTTAAATTCGTACCATTGTCATACGTATTTGCTGAAAAATGTTTATTCAATTCCGTTTACCGTCACTGCAAGATATTTACTCGGTCGCTTTTGCTCGAACAGCCCCGTCGGCACCACTACAGGCAATGGGAATTGGATGAGGTCGAGATGCCAGGCGGATGTCGGGGGCCCCGGGAGTGGTGGCGCAGGCCGAGGGGTGGGAGTGGCGGCGAGCTAGAGGGAGACCGCAAAAATTTTCTTGCTAACCAAAGTGGAGGAAATTTTCCGGCAAATAGAGCACAGTCAGATAAGTGTTGAAACGGTTTTGGTTTATGACGGGGGTGGATACGAAGCTTTAAGCCCCTGTTTGCTGACTGTACTGATTCGATATTGGCTGGGATAATATTTCCTCCTGCCAGTTTACAGTAATTGCCTCGGGAAACGAATGATATCAACGTTAACTACTTAGGATCAGCTGGTTCGGTCTGCAAACTTGCTTAACCTTCCGGTACTCGCGCCTGTTTTTGTAACGCGAGCACTCGCGTCCTGCACTGAGTGCACGGTGACGTATTATTAACATGCCGGCAGAGTTTTTGGCTGCAAAAACCGGTTTACCGTGATGTATTGTATCCAGCACCCCTATGTATTCTTCCAGCGGACATTTGTCAGGTTCAAATTCAGTTTGGAAGTGTTTCTGATTGAATGAAAACGAAAGTGTGTCGCGTATCTTGCCGGCGACAGCGCCCGTGTACTCGCAACTACGCCTCCAATTGGGGGTGAAACCACCCCTCAAAGATTTTTAGATCTTCGCCTACGTTTGTCCTGGTTTTTGGATATGTTTTAGAGGACCGAAAGATATATAATAAGATATACGTGCTATTTTATTTTGTCCTGTTTATCATGTTTGGGGGGTGAAACCACCCCTCAAAGGTTTTCAGGTGTTCGCCTCCGATTGTACTGGTTTTTGGATATGTTTTATGGAATCAAAAAATAAGATACACGTGTTTTTTCATAGCGACCCGTTTTCATATTTAGGGTGTGAAACCACCCCTCAAAAATCATAAGGGGTACAAAATTCTGTTGAGTCAAATTTCATATGGAAAAACGTATCCAACAACGAAAGCAATCGGAGATGATCACCTGAAAATTGTATACCTTGGGGGAAGCTTTCACCCCCTAAACATGCAAACAGGCCTAAATAAAAAGATTCCTGTTTCTTATTTCTCGGTCCTCTAAAAAATACCCAATAATCAGAGCTATCGTAGACGAACACCTGAAAATCATATAACTTTCAGGGGTGGTTTCACCCCCTAAACATGCAAACAGGCTAAAATAAAAAAACACGTGTATTTTATTTTTCGCTTCTCTAAAGCATATCCAAAAACTAGAACAATCGGAGGCGAACACCTGAAAACCTTTGAGGGGTGGTTTCACCCCCTAAACATGCAAACAGGCTAAAATAAAAAACCACGTGTAGTTATTTTTCGGTTCTCTGAAGCATATCCAAAAACTTGAACAATCGGAGGCGAACACATGAAAACATTTGAGGGGTGGTTTCACCCCCTAAACATGCAAACAGGCCAAAATGAAAAAAGTTGTGAGTACACGGGCGCTGTCGCCGGCAAGATACGCGACATACTTTCGTTTTCATTCAATCAGAAACACTTCCAAACTGAATTTGAACCTGACAAGTGCGTAGCATTATGCATAAATGTCCGCTGGAAGAATACATAGGGGTGCTGGGTACAATACATCACGATAAAACGTTTTTCTCTGCCAAAAACTGACCTCCGGGAGATATCGAGGGTTTATTGTTTAGACTATCATTTTGACAAGGGAAGTTAGGCAACCCGAAAATTCGGAAAATTATGCAACTAGAGTAGTACATCCGTAAAACAAACCTATTTTTAGTGGCACCACAGTACAGTTTAAGAGAGAGAGTGAAATTATACATTGAAAAAAATGCAGAATTTTATTTTTCGTGGAATATCTCCATAACGGTGAGTGATATCGAAAAGAAGTTGAACTTTTTTTACACTAATACCGACTTTTTTATGATACAGCGACCAACAGAAATTCGTTTTAATAAATGGGACTCATTTGCACTTGCCTCCAATCGTCACAAATTACTTACGTGCTGAATAAAAACGAATGCCCATCCCCGCGTTGCAATTTCCACACTCATGCAGCAGAAAGAATTCTCACGTCCGACGAACAGTAGCGGCGGAAACAGAGTAATGGACGGATCGCGCAAAAATCGTCGCGCAAAAAGCGGATGCAGACTCGATTAAGCATCGCCGAGGAAGTTCGAGCGTCCAACTACAGCCGCTCCGTAAGCAGCCCGGGCGGAAGTGCCTTGTTACCCCGGGCACTCGAATTTGTAACGTTCTATTTTTTTTTTTTTACCCAAGTCCATTCGGTTAGCCTTACAACCATTCCCGCAAGAACCGAACGTGATGAAACGCCGTTGGTCGGCGGTTTGGAAGCCGTTGCAAAAAGGAACCGCGCGCGGACAAATAACGACGATACATTCCCCGCAGCTGTTCGCCGAACTTTATCACCATCATTTCTCTCTGCACACGTGCATCGATGCTTCTGCACGTACAGGGCCAGCCTCTGCATCCGTGCCGTGCGAAGTTACACGTGTACAACAGCCCCCGCGTAGCTATAGCCTTAAGTTAAGCAGGTGCGGTGTCCTGGAATGGTGTCGTAAGTTGCAGACAATTTTCCGCCGCCCCATTCTGACCGCGTCCCTTATCGCGTCTCAGAGTGAACGGAACAAATGGGAAACGGGTGGAAAGAAATGAAAACGTAGGTAGATTATTTGGGGAATACTGAAGGCCGCTGACAGCCTGGTGTTTTGTGCAGGGTGGTTTTAAAAAACCGTTCGGGACTTGCAGGGTGGAGTATTTGTTAAGCTGAGTAAAGTGTGATTAAGTAGCATGGGTTGAGGAACCCTGTCAGAATTGGAAGGGCTTTTCGGCGTTGGTAATGCAACTGATTCGTCTGTTTTTAGCGTATTTATTGCGTGAAGATGATAATAATGTGTGCACTGAGTGCTGGGAAAACTATTATCTAACAAAAAAGAAAACAGATTGGATTAAGTGTTCTTCATGCCTAAAATGGCTTTATGAGTCATACACAATGTATTCTCCGCATTGCAATAATTGTGGATGGGAAATGCTGCGCAAAAAGAACCAAAACAAGCCATGATGACATGTATGGCATCTCTCCCACACTACGAGGGAGAGATGGCCTTTTGCCGACATACATTATTTATTATGCATTTTTTTATTTTTTTGTCGAAACACAAAAACATTGTAATTATAATATATAATATTAGTGTATCTTTGAAGAAAAAAAATAAAGGATTCAATTATATTGCATTTTTTTCATTTATTACTCCTTTATACAAAAAGTATGGCGTCTCTCCCACTTTTACCCTATCACAATTTACAATGACTATTATGTTGTAGTATGATGTTTTTTATATTATAAGGTATTATACTGTGGGTTTTCTTTCAGTAAGTAGAAAATGACTGTCGAGGGTAGACCAGAAAGTTTTGAAAGAGTTCGATACTTTGTTGTGTGTGAACAGAAGTGTGAAGTAGAATATATTTTATAAATACCAAAATTAGAATGTGGTAATAGAGTTATTTATTTTCACTCCACTCGAATCACTCGAATTAATAACACTGAAAATCCACTCTAACCTCAACAGAGTAGACTTTCGACCCGTGTTCATTAAACCCTTCAGACCTACCTCCGTAATATTAAGTTTCTTGCGAATAGTCTACAAATTTCACCGCCGTAATATTAAGTTCATAAGAATCATAACCGCTTTACGTTTTTTTAAAAGTCGAAACACACAAAAATATGAAATTCTATTTGGTAAAATAGAAACACCAAAAAGGTTGTGATTTTATTAACGTCTTTCTAAAATTTAGTGTGACGTTAAAGGGTTAAACACATTCTACCTGTCATGTAAGTTAGGACGGGTGGAAAAAATAAAATTTTCAATACTTTTCGAAACAGCCTAATGCGGAAAAGTTGTCGAGGCAAAAAAGTTTTTGAATTCTGTCAATATTTGTCCGGTCTCCAACGAAATCAAAGTTTTTAATTTTTTACCAAGTTTGATGATTTCTGTGAACCCAAAGCATTGTAAAACAATAACAGGAAATAAAACGTACCCAACGAAATGAAGCCACTTCTCTATAAAAATTAAAATCATCAAACTAAATTTACTGAGTTTCAGATTATTGAGGGTTGGTAGCTTTGGTAGTATCATAACCTACCATGCTTTATTCACTAATTATCTACTTAGTACTAATTGTAGCACTAATTGTAGCACTAATTGTACCACCGTTCAAATGTATTGCAACTAGGGAATTCAATCCCGGGATCCTGACTGATTTTTAGATTCCATTTTTATATTTTTCGCGAAAATTATTAAAAATTCGCGAAATTCTCGGGATAAGTTCTAACTTAATATATCAAATCCCGGAATTTGAAAAAAAAAAAACAGCCGGGACCCGGGATTGAATTCCCTAATTGCAACGTATCAGACTTGAAACAGTTTAGCAATTACCTCCTCGAAATTTATTTCTGCCGACGCTTGCCATCTATTCCTGTCACTCGACTCGCAAATTCATATAAATCCTCAGATTACAAAAAAAAAATCAAAGAGAACGGGAGGAGCAATGAACAAAGACATAGCGACAAATAAAGGTTTCGAAATTTTTGTCGGACAGCGGAGAATGAAATTTTTTTAGGAAACAGGGGAGATATAGAATAAAGGCAAGCGATGCAAACAAAGGCGGCTAAACAGGAGGGAAATGGAGGAACGGGAGATAACGATACGAGATACAGGATAGTGGTTTCAAAGCGAGAAAAAATAGTCTGCGACTTACGACATCCTTTCAGGTCGCCGTCCCTTGCACTGCGCTGTACACATGCTGGCGAATGTGTACAACAGGCCGATATGTAGCGCTGGAAAATGGAACGAGGATGGAATTTGTGCCCCGAGATGAAATTCCCCTCTATACAGCAACGGTTTTCGCGAGAACGTACGTATCCGTTCGGGAGAATCCTTTCGCGATTCAGCTTGTTAGGGAATGCGGTTACACAGTGGCGGCAGCCTCGAGTGCACGCCTGTATTTTCCTGAATTAGCTATGTAAAGAAGCCGCGTCCCGTCTCGAGAACTCGCTACACGCTTTTTACCATCACCTTTGCGGTCAAGATTTTCGTCAACTCCTTTGCTAAGCGCACAGAAGTGTCTACATACGCATGATGCTCTTGGCGACGTGAATTTACCATTGGGACCTGCTGGAAAATTTCATGAACACTTTGAGGCAGAAACGGGAAATAGTATTAGTGAAGGACGAATTTAATTAAACGGAAAAATATATCAAAGTGAAATAGAATTTGAAACATAGAAATAGGACGGATGTTTTTGACAGAAAAATAGTTCGTCGCGAGATTTAAAATAAAATTCTGTAAATTGTCTGTGCGTTCTTCGTGGTTTTGATTTTACACGATTTAAAAAAAAAAACATTTTATTATTCGCTACAGTTTGTATTTTCAATGATTATTACAAATATTTGTTGAACTGATTGTGTTTTAATCAATTTTTATGTTTTATGATTATTGAATTTTATACATGTAGTATTAGGCACCGTCACTGTTTAAGCCAGCTGTTTTACTTTTCTGACTTATAAAAAAGCGTTAGAATGTTGTATTTTCAATATATTCATAATTGCCGCAGAGTTTACAGAATTTACAAATATCTATTTAAATATCTTTCAAATGACAAGCAATAAGCACAAACGAAAACAGCTGAATATAAAGGATGATGCATATGAAGCACATCAATGCTTTCAAGGTCATTAATGCTCTGTTAATTAATGCATATGTCCCCATTTTCTCACACGTGCATTATAAAGCGTTCACAACAGCAAATTACAGAAAGCCACAATGACCTTCGACCTCCTCTGAAACTCAGCCTTTACATTCCCTGCCCTTCGAAATTGCTTGTTCATTAACACAGAATTGATCGAGTAATCTAACAGTGTAAAAGCCCGCAAACATTAAATTACTACCAATCTGTAATAGGAACAAACACAACCCCCGTACAACGTTGAATGCTAATAAGCAAGATGTCGATTCCGAGTAGCGACGATGCAACTGTTACTACTACAGGCTGGTACACGTGCAGCATCAGGCTAATTAGAAGTTAATTGCCGGTATAAATGTTATACTATTTACCATCGACGCGGTACATTACACGCGGGTGTTACCTTGCCGGGGTGTAAACGTTATATTATTGGCCCCGTCCGGCCGTCGATGTGACGTTAACGCGTGCAGGATCTTGTCAAGCGGCACAGCTCGTCGCTATTAGTTCTATTACAAAGAGTCGCCGACCGCGTCGGTTTATCGTGAACATTACCTCCATTTCCATCGATACGGCCGATAATTGAATTTTGTTGATAAACGTTTCAGCGGATTATTTGAGTATCGGCCCCACGGCAGACAAAACCACTTAGCACGTCGATGATTCGATAATAACGTGACTGTGAAAAGGCTACTGAAACGTACGACGAATTGAACGCATATTTAAGGGCTCATTTGGATGTTAACTTTGAAAAGGTTAAATGCTGCTTTGTAAATTAAAAGCAGACAATTTTTATGCTTGTATATATGTGTTCAAATATATTTTTTTGTTCCGTGCGAAGTCGATAACGATATTACTAGGGTTAGGTGTGAAGTAAGGGTGTTATGAATATTTGAATATTCCAATATCAGAGAATTCGAAGTTGAGGTTCGAATATTTGAATATTCTAAGTATTCGAACAATCTGCTGCTCGAATATATTCGAATATTTACAGCTCTAATATAACTACTTACAAGGGAAGATCCCGAACCCGGAAATTAAAAAAGTTCTGAAACTTTGTGGATATGTAGGGGATTTCCTCCTGATTACAACGCAATTTTTTTTGCTGCCCAAAATCACTCTAAGGGGGTGAAATTAACCCCCGAAAATTCGGCTATTTTTCGATTTTCTGTTATAACTCGCGAACTGTAAGAGATAGAAAAAAATCTCGAGACGAAAGTTACTTCTTTTAATTAGATCTATCAAATAGTAAAAGTTAAATCAATTGTTTAAACAATTAGAAAAAAAGTTATAAACAAAAATATTAATAATGTTTACTATTGTTTACGTTGTAATCAGGAGGAAATCCCCTACATATCCACAAAGTTTCAGAATTTTTTTAATTTCCGGGTTCGGGATCTTCCCTTGTTAGTCAATTATAGCACTCGATATAGCCCTTTGCATATATTACACCTCTCTTCAGCTGTGTTAACCTTATATTTAAACAACTCCCTTAGTGCAATTAATTAACCCTCTAGTGCATACGCCTGCCTTAAGGCGGGCACCTGTTTAATCCAAGGGTTGTAAATTCTCATTTGCCAGCCCAAAAATAGTGCCACAGCACACATATTGGTTTAAGAAACATGTCAATCTGGGTTTTCAATTTGACAGAAATCTGGTTTGAAGTGCATTTTTGAGCTACGCACGCTGCAAAACTTAATATTAATACACTCTCTATTATACACTCTCCTGACTTCGTTCAAGCCGTGGGTAGGTTATTTTTCATATTATTTTTCATATTATTTCACTATTTTTTATATTTTCTTGCTTTTTTTCTCTCCTCTTCTGTATTATTTATAACTAGGTTAAGTTACCGTCTTAGGTTAAGTTGTAAAACAGTCTCGGACTGAACTTCGCCTGTATTTTTTGTCGATGTTTACCCACCGTTTATTGTCCTCTGTTATTTTGAGCAATAAAAGACGTTAATAATAATAATAATTATTATTATTATTATTATTTCCTCCAGATTGAAAACTAACATCGGTTTCAGTCTTTTCATCCCCAAATGAGAGTGGTCTAATTTTTCCAACTGAATTAAAAATCTATGCACTAGAGGTTGAAGACGTTAATAATAAAAATAATTAGAGGTGCTATTCAGAAACTCGCGAAATCGATGCGGAAACATTTCGTCCAAAGTTTTAGTTATTACAATCATTTCCCGCGTACTTTTTACAGTAACGCCCAATCTGTAACATAATCGAGGCAAATATTAAGGCTGCTGAAAGTCGATTCCTATAACTTGCGCCGCGAGGAACGGTAACTGGTATCGAAAGCTATTCAAATAATCGGTTTCATTCGTGAACAACCAACGATAGCAGAAACGGCGGAGCGTATCCGTTCACGATTTTTCCCCTTAAGTGGTATTTCTCGTTTATGGAATAGCCAATCAGACGGTAATTTCTGATGTAAACGTAACGCCGCGTTACTATAAACGGGGGCGACAGCGTTATTTGACCAGGGGGGGGGGGGGGAGAGTTGGCGGCCGCAATTGGTGGAATCCCGGTCGCTCACGAAGAGTCGGCGATTCGATTCAGTTTATTAGTCGGCTATGCTCAATTATCGCCGGTATGACAATAATTTGCTCTCGTTTGCAGAGGCCCGGCCGTTGCAAACCTGTCGAATCAGCCGGCGGAATTAACCGAATGAATTCGAATTGCACGGCGCATCGATCGGTCCCGAGCCCCTACGAGGGTCCACGTTGCTCACATTATTCTAGATGCACCGTCGAAATTAACCCGCGCGCACCAGCCTCTATACATATATGGACGCGAGCCTCCTTCATTAGCGGAAGTAAGCCGAATTACGCGTCCCGGATTGCGTAGGCCAGGGCCACCGGCTCGATCCGAGGGCCGCGGGGAAAACTCGTCAATTTGCCACTACAAAACGAAAATTAATTAGATACGCCTATATGTGTGATGGAAAATTGTTCGAGGTAACAGAAGCGTCGGGGAACGGCAGTGACAAACGCGAGAAAATCAATCCCCGGTTTACGGACCTGTGTATTGTTAACATTCATCCGAGGCACGCTTTGGATAACAGTAATAGACATGTTGAATATTCTAATGAACTGTTTATTTAGTTAATATTAAATTTGAGAGAGTCACTGGCGCACTCAGGGCTAGGGGGCCTCACCCCCCCCCACCCCCTCCAAAGAAAAAGGGAAAAAAGGAAAAAGTTTCGTCACAATTTTACATCCTATTCGGAGAAGGTGAGTCTAATAATTTCGTAAATCCAAGAATATCTACTAGAAAAACCTAATTAATGATGTAGTTAAGGACTGTAATCGATTCAAATATTTTTATAATGAAAATAACGTTAGTGAAAATGACTTTATTTGTCAAATATGTACATCGGAACGTAAAAAATAAAATACTTTAAACATCTATATTTTTAAATTCTATATACAAATAAAATCAAAGATGGGTAAATATACATTTGTAGTGCAAGAAATAATAAAAGCACGTGTGAAAATGACTTAAAAAACTTATATATACATGAATTAATCAATATTTCTTGAGGTGACGATATTAGGTACACTTTTTTCAGGACCCGATTTTTGCATGTCTCACGTTTTGCGAGTCCTAATTAAAAATTTGTAGGTTTCAACGATTCTAACTTATACTACATGAAAGATGAATAATTTCTCTTTACTTTGAAACAAACTGCATGCAAAAATATCAATTATTATTCAATTGACAGCGATTTAACTTTTGCCTGGCGATATTAGGTACAGTCACCCTAAGTGGTTCTTGGGATATTAAATCGTGACACTCGTAACTCTACATTCTGTATAAACAAGTCCCACAAACCTGATGTGAAGAAATATTACAATTCGTAAAATATATCTCATAACTGACAGTTTAAAGTTAAATAAATTAATTCCATCAAGCAGAAGTACTAGGAAAGGATTAACTCAATATGATAAGTCGCTGCAATGTGTCACAAAATATAGAAATTCATTTTACTTTCTAATTTCGGTATTTCATTAAATAGTATAAGTACAGTTTTAAGTCTTAATTTAGTAAGTGCTATGAATCATAATACAATCACCCATAAATCTCGAACATCTCTTCTCATGCAAACATCAGTTAGTGAACTTTGATCATCGAAATCTGTCATAAGAGAGTGGGAATAATTAATCGTGGGGATTTACGATCTTCCATACAGGCCGGACTAATTAAAGAATTAAGTTCTAGTTAGCCATAACTTGATCCTTTGAAAGCAAAGTGCAATGTAACTGAATGTATCTCGAGAATATTTCTCACAGTGGAAAAACATCTAAAAACACAATTCAGATGTTCCACTGGTGCCAGTTACATTTTTGTAATGCCTGTAATTGTACGTAGTTAGAAAATAAATTTGGGAAATGGTGTGCTCCACTTATTTTATTAAAAATGCAATATTCCAAACCGCCGATAATGGTGAACTTTTTTTCTTACAAAGCGGAAAGCACAGTCCCCGATTTTCTTCGCTACTTCACTTTCGATGTCTGAGCGATAGGTGGGAACGATTTCGAAATATCTCGAAACTTTATAGAAGCTTTTCTGTTCGTCCGACGCGCGGAAAGCGTTATACGAGACACTTGAGCGATTTCACCCGCTGCGAAACTTTCATTTTGTCGTTTCACCGACAGAAAGTGCCGCAAAAATGGAGAAAAAATCTTGAGGAAGGAAAAAGAAGGCGGAGAATGTGAGAGGGAAGTTCGAGGGGATGGGGAATAGGATAGAAATTACTAGTGAATAGTGAATTGTCGGTATTAACATGAACTATCAACAGCCGTCTACAGATCTGGCTGAAATAATCTGTTTGCATTTACGAATTGAATGGAATGTTACTTTTTCACGAATAACGCATTTTTGTTTTCTGACCATTTTGTTTCCCAAACGTTAATTTTCATAAATTCAATCGCTATTTCAGTGTCACAGGATTAATACTCCAAGACTACCATGTATTACTATTTATTTCGGAAGAGAATAAACTAGTAATATTATTTAATATTTCGTTCGACGAAATGAAGTTGAAGAAAGGAATCCCATTATTAACATTTCAGTAGTTCTGTATCTTCGTAATTTCATGTTAATGAACTCGTTATGATCAAAGGTGGTAAACTATAGTTCATTTTCCTTAATAAAATGACACTTCAACTGGAATAAAGTAATGAAGGGTCTCTGTAATTTTATCCTCCCCGTTTTATTAAATACGATCTTCATGGATGGAAGTTAACCATTTAACAATATTAAATACAGTTAAAAATATGCTTTCATATGTTTGTTTGACAGAATAAATTCTTGTTAAAAAGAATTTAATTTTACAATACTAAATGTAAAGGACGTTTTAAGACAATACTTGAAAAATTTTAGACTATAATGGTAATCTTGGGGTACTAAATTAGAATAAAACAGCCCTCAGACTTATAAAGCTTATTCATAGCACGACATTAATTTGATTATCAATCTAAAGGATATGGCAGTTGAATCGATGGGAGGAATACGAGTTAAAGCATTTGAAAAATTGATTCCTCAGGGTAATTCACAGGGACTATGTGAATTATCGACAACAAAAGACGAACTAATTACTAACTGATTTTTGCACGAAAAAGAAAATGAGCTTGAGGACTTTAGTTAACAAACATCCAATCCTTGTGTATTCACCAAACCTTTCTTCCACGAAGAACACGTTTCATTTGAGGATCGCAGGATTGTTGTTGGATTTAATTAATGGTCACAGCCTCCGTCATTTATAAGACAGAAGGTAAAACAGGACGGGTACGTAAATTTCATAGGTTTCCTTCGACCAGAGCGAATTTATCGAACCGCTGACGCGAATTTCTTCATATAATTCACGGCATTCGACCGTGATCCCATTTGGAAGATCGATTTCATGGGGTTCCCAGCATTCGAGGGAAAAGTGTTCGATCAAGAATTCAGGCGAAGCGATGAAGTTTCCCGGAAGTGGCCGAGGAAAATGTATACTTAGAGATATCCCGACGAAAAATATATAGAAATGCGCATTCCTCGGTGCCTGTGGAACTTCGTTTTCAACTTTCTGCACGTATCGCGAGTTACCTTCATAGTTATTGCACTTTGAAACGGCACGGCGTGTTCCAAGTTGTAAAAATATTTATTGCATTACCACGCGAAGCGTGTCGGCAAGGATGAAGCCAGGACCTTGCCACCGACAGGATGTAAAATATGAAACTGCAACCTAGAAATGGGGTAAGAGAATCGATGTTCTTTAACCCACCCTCTTGGCCGAAGAATATTTTCGGAGAAATTCTCTTTTCTTCCTGGCAATCAACGTGGAAAATATTTTTTCGTATTCGTCTTAAAAACTTATTTTTATTTTCTTCACGTTCCGTATTTTTGTTATGACGCTTTAAGGGAAGAGGTCACTGAAATTTGGAAATCCGAAAATATTTGAGACATGCGAAATTCCTTTTAAGGGAAGGAAGTAGGTTTGAAGTAAAGGCCTTATGCCAGTGGGAACACAGTTTTAATCACTGGTTGTCATAGAATTTACACTACGTTACAAAAATCAAGCATAACTTCAAAAATCTTCTTGCGCAAAGTGTGTGATGCCACAGCCTCCAGGATTTACAGCGAAGAAGGGTCCATAGTGAAGTAAAAAATTGTGTATCGAGAAGTTTCTACGTCTCATACTTTTTAAGCTAAAAATGATTGAATTTATTAAATGGCAAAAATGCAAAATTTCATCAAAATTTTGAGGAAAAGCAAGCGCAGCGCAAAGAGTTTTGCAGATTTCTTCATGCCGATACACAATCTTTTTGGTTTCATGTCACTCTTGAAGCACGCCAAGCTGTAAGAGAATCGGACCAACAGTTTTGCGCAAGGAACATTAGATATATTAAAAAAGTAAGATTTGAGATAAATGCATTTTAAATCTAAAGAGTAAATTCCAGATTACTTCCCTTTTTGTATAGTGTAAAATCCATCTGGTTGATACACATTCTCATCAATCTTGCGTCTTTTCCTATCAGCAGCAATTTTCTTTGTGTTTTGTTTCTTCTTAAAGCGCTTTCTTGTAGTGGATTGCTGTTGTGAACTGCAGGTTTCTTTTCTGTTGTCTCTGTCTCTTGCTATACTTATAGCTGTTTCAGATACAACTTTCCCAGCTGTTTGTTTCCTCACTGTCAATGAGCGTACACAACCCATATTAAATTCTGAAACAGCGCATGCCACAGGTACTTCAAGTCTTGCCTGCGATACAAATGTTGTCTTCGGGCAGGATCTCCACACTTTTGAATGGAGAGATTAATTTGCATTTTCAGTGCCTCCCTTACAGCACCTTGCCATCAAATTTTCATTTGACAGTCTTTCGTATCGGGTTTTCACTTTGGTGGCCACATCTTCAGACAGCTTGAGTGACATGTGTGTGTGGCTCATTGGTTTTAGTCTAATACTTTTTGCTCAATTGTAAAAGTACCACGATTGCTTGCCCTTAGTACATCTGGCATGGTTAGGTTTGCTGTCTATAGAGCTACAGTGATCTAAAATAGCCATCACAGCATATTCCATGGCCTTTACATTTGGCATATTTTTTACAATAGCATTTTTGTAACATTAGAAATAACTTTTGCAACCCGACAGAAAATATCAAATTGATAAAATATACATGTTTTCTACAAATCGCTCTATAACCTATAATAATAGCATGCTTCATTCTACTCCTACTCTTGCGATATTTTCTTCTAATGAGGTCCATTTCACTCGTTTTATATAAGCTAAGTTCACTGCACCGTAAAATCTCACTCTGTATTTTCACGTAAACCGAAGTTTTGAAAGATTTAAAAAAATATAGTGTCTAGCGCCCGAAGAGACTGACCTCTGTCGGCAACCACTGACCCTTTTGGGCCCGCTTAGAGAGTTACCTATTGTACATGGCGGAGTTACATATTGGCCGCGTTACAGATAGCCGAGAGATACGCAACCTGACCACGACCTCCGTCACATACTGTACTTTGTAAGAAAGCGTTCGTAGTTTAGTAGGCGCAGTCGAATGCGTTTTAGAATCATGAAACGCATTTTGGCCATTGAAGAAAATAAACAATGTCAAGTCCATGCAGTTAATTTGGATTTCCCAAAACACTAGCCAGCGATTGAACATACTCGAAGAGCTAAATAATAGAGAAATGTGCCGAAAAACCAAGGTTTTGGTTTTCGGCCCTTTCGCAACGTTTTGGAGTAATAGGTTTTTCTGGTAGAAAGACAACACTATGTGTCAAACCATGTTGTGTACGGTTGAACAAGGGTTCAAACTTGCCAAAAATGCAAAAAAAAAAAATCTTAGAAATGGTCGAAAATCGCGATTTTTTCAGTGTCCTCTTCCCTTAATAAACGATTTGTGGGTCAATATTTATGACATTTTCTTTTATTTTTACTCGTAGAACACGCTGAGACGCTCTAATAAAATAATTCAAAAG
The DNA here is from genome assembly GCA_929108735.1 of Andrena dorsata. Lineage (NCBI taxonomy): Eukaryota > Metazoa > Arthropoda > Insecta > Hymenoptera > Andrenidae > Andrena > Andrena dorsata. The sequence goes on from OV815487.1 coordinate 103,262,136, forward strand.
ACAAAGTGGTTTCAGCGCACTGTTCGGTCAGTTCAATGAAACCACTTTGTCTTTTGAATTATTTCATATATACGGTCGAAATTCTAATCAATTTATTCTAATAAAATAATCCAATGACGCATTGTATGGTATTCAACGTGTCTAAGTAACTGCTTTGCCACAGAACGCTTTTGAACACCAGTTCAACGATCAGTTTTATCTCAGTGTTTAGCAACAAGTGTTCAAGAAACATGAATGAAGTGTTCACATAGTGTTCACATAAGAAAATACTTGTACAGCTCCTGTTCCATGTTGTCTCTGCTCTAAGAAGGCCAACGCCAAATTTAGTCCAGGCCCAGATTCAGGGGGGGCGCAAGTAGGGCAATTGCCTAGAGTGGCAAATTTTGGGGGTGGCAGAATTGGTAGACAAATGCCTACCAGAAATTTTGCTCAGTGTCAAAAAAATTATTTTAAAATACTTATTTATGATTCAATGCAAAGGGCGACAAAAATCGTTTTTGCCCAGAGTGGCGGAATGGCCGCTTTTTTTCAAACGCAAATTGTAAAGTGATAAATAACAATAGAGGCAACATTTTTTTCTAGTTTTAGTCGTTATTTGATGAGTTTTAACGCAAGAAAAGGAAAGTCTAAATATCGCTATGTAGATAAAAGTTGTGATTAAAAACGTAAAAGCGTGTATGCGGTGCACCGTTTGATGGTGTACTTAAAATCTCGAAAACCACTCCAACGATTTGGATGAAAATTTAATGAGAGATGCCGAAACCCATCCCCTAGGATGTGTCGGGAGTAGATTTTCGAAAAAAAAATAATACAATCTTTATGTTGAAAAACGCGATTTGATCGATTTCTTGTATGAAAAATATTTTTTACCTTTTTTAAAGTATTTATCTCGAAATTCTGCGCCCAACACATCTTAGGAAATTGTATTCTGTATCTCTCATTAAATTTTCATCCAAATCGTTGTACATAGAAATATTTATACTTTTCTTTTTTTATGTTAAAGCTCATAGAATAACGACTAAGACTAGAAAAAAAGTTGTCTCTATTCTTATTTATCACTTTACAATTTGCGTTTGAAAAAAGGCCTGTTTTAGGGCTATCGAGGGTGACCTACCCCCTTAAGCCTACTTTCCTGCCTCATCTTTACCTCCACGGAACACAACTATCAACTGGGCCTTAATAAAGCTTCCACCAAGATGGAAAAACAGGTATGTTGGATTAACTTTTCGTTCCATTCGCTGAAAATAATGTTAGCAAATTATGCTTTTAAATTCTAAGGCAAAATACTTAATGTTCCTGAAAAATTAATTAGTTCCTGCAATGTAATATAATTCCACCGCCTCCTAATTTAATAGCAGGTACGTTTCTCCGAACAAAATCATATTAAATTTTCTTCGCGCTGTGAAAAAACAAATGTGTAAGAGGGGTCCAAGCCACACAGATCATACATTATTTTCAAAATGAAAACTATTATTTCTTAGTTATTTACTAAATACACAACACATATTTAGCAATATAATTTTCCAATTTGGTAAAAAATATTCAAACTATAGGAGCTAATAACCAATGATTTATTCGAAGTACAATGTACTAAAAACTGATCTAATAAAAGTAAAATAATTTTTCAGCAGAAAGTTGATAATAGTTGTTATTTACCATCCAGTTCAAGTATCGCTTAAAATAATTACAATATCGTACCGCATTTCTTATGAAAATAATTTTTCCTTCAACTTGCTTTCCTCTAAAATCAGAAAACGATGGAGCATGCGCTTGTTTTCCATTGGTTCCCTAAATTATTAAAAGAATTTATATTTCAAGATAAACAAAGATTCAGGTACCTACATAGAAAACTGTGGAATAAATAGAAGACTGACGAAACTAAGCAAATGTAAAATATATCGCCACAAATAAAAAGAATAGGATCGTTATTTGCAGTAGGATTTTATCAATAGCGATATGCAGCGCAGAAAAATTGTATAAATAGATTTATTTTGTTGTAGAAACACAGCATAAATATTCTCTGTCAGGACTCGAGGAAGGAGCTTCTGTTGTTTAAATCACGAAGATTAACGAACAAAGATAATACTGTCTGAACATTAATATACAGTCGCAAAATATTTCAAACTTATAGAGTGTTTGTAAATTGGGGAGTTGACAAAATTTTTAAAAGTGTTTAAAACTGTTCATTATGATAAAATATACTTGTAAGAAAAATATTAATTATTTGCTACACCTCTAACATGAAAAAAACGTAATTTTTATTTGAAATAAAAAAGTTGCCGCGAAAACGCACTGCATGGTCACGTGACCATTTGTGACGTGAACGTGCAGTAAACAAAGAAAGTTGTGGTTAGGGAAAGTAAGGAGTAAATTTTTCTCGCAAAAACAATGGCTAATAAAAATTATTACCAATACTGTGCTGTTCCCTGTTGTGAGAACACTTCAATACGTACGCCTAAGAAGTTATTTATTCATGTTCCGCTGGAAACAAACATTCGCAACAAGTGGCTAAATCTTGCGAGAATAAACTATCAAGTGTCTCCTAAATCTAATTTGTGTCTTTGTGAAGACCATTTCAATGTAAGTAACTAACTTATTATTAACTATCTCCATTTCTAGTTCACTATTTCTGCAGTTTTAATGCTTACGTATCATAATTTCATTTCGTTGAGGTTATATTAGATTGTGTGTCATAATAGCGTCCAATCTTCGTAAATTTGTGCTATAACCTTTAACGAAGTTCTCTTCCATTGCCAATAATATACTTTCACTACTTTCCTTACCAAAGAAATCGAGTAGAAAATACTCGTAAACGATATTTTTTAATATAACCTTATATGAGCAAATGCTGTTTACTGCACAATGACGTCACGCGCCGTGATTGGCGTTTGAGATCACATGACTCACAACTTAAAAAGGTCAATTTTAAATATTAAATTTTGCTTAAACTAATAAGTGTTTTATTAATATTTCTATCATTTTAGGCTTTTCATTAATAAATCTGTAGGTTTCACTACTTTTCCATTTTTTTCAAATACTGGCAACTCCCCAATTTTCCTAACTAACTGTCAATTATTTCACGAATTCCAATTAATTATCACGTTCTTCAAGGTGAAGCCTGAAAACCCAACGCCCACAAGAAAAAAAGAAACAGAGGTACCCATTCAATGACAGAAAATTTCACCCAATTTGCAGAGCCTCGCCACAATAAGCCCGGCTGAATCAATCATTTTTCAGCGGGCCCTTAATGAATCCCCTAATGAGATGTTTCGCCCGACATCGATAGTACCGGTTGCTTCATTCGCATCAGGGGATCAGTTCCGCGCCAATAATTCGGACGTTTCATCGATGATCGGAAAGTCGCGGGCGCCCTGCCTCGCGACAACCGCGCGGAATCGCGCGCCTCGTCCGCGTTTTGCATATAGACACCGACGTAGATCCGCGCATATACATGTATTGTATGCCCGCGCAGATTATTACGCGCGCGGCACGAGGGCGAATTCGACGACGGTGACAGTCGCATGCAAATTGTCGCGGCGCGAAATGACAAATTAACGGCGCCGGCCCATTCATACGGACACTGATTAATTGCCATTTACTTGCAAATTTCCAGGGTGCTCGCGTTTACACGTTGCATGGGTAACCCTCGGGCGTCCTCGCCACCCCCCCCCCCCCCACCTCCTCTTCCCCCATCGTCGCTCCCTTTCTCACCCTGACCTGCGCCCCGTGCGTCGCGGCGAATTTCGGTGCTGCGGCTGCTACGCCGCGTTGACGCAGCTTGTTGTTTGTCATTTGTTGCGGACTGCATTAACACCGACCGCATGGGACCGTAACGGGATTCGCACGCGGAAACCTGGCTGCGATACTTGCGCGGCGGGCATCGAAAATTCTAGCTGAAGCCTGCCCTGCCACCAGGGAGGAGCGTGTGCTTGCAATTTTGTATGCTGCGCCGTGGAAGCAGCTGGATGAATCATGGAATTCTGGATGGCTGCTGACGATCTTTGCCTGGGGTGGTGATTGCCGTGGCAGAGCGTCGCGATTGGGGGAGGATGTAATTCTCCGTAACGGATAAGTGGCAATGTTCTTGCTGGGAATTAATATGGATAGGGGTCGTTGGAGGGCCTTGGGTGTTATTGCAGGTTGGGGTAATTAAAATCTGATGCACCGTAAACTGGGAGAACATTGGCAGGTGTTTGTAACGTTTTATTGTATAATGTATTAACATTTTTACATCTGCTTTAAGTAGGTATTCTATTATAGCATTTCATCTTTTGTGATTATACTACTCTGCAACTCTTTTGTAAAATTATTTTTTTTCTTTAATATATGTTAATTAACTTTATATATAAATAGCATTAACATCCAGGATGTAATCCAAGTTTTCAAAACGATTTATTTACTTGATCTCTTATAAGTGAGTATTATGTAATTTTGCAACCAAATTTCAAATATTTAATCATTGTGCGGAGGTGGGTGGTCGCTAATGACTCTAGTGTAGATGTGGCCAGCTTAAAATAAAACCCTGCTAAAAAAAAGCTTTGTTTAATATATTTTATTCAGGCTTAATTTGAATGATTCATACTGACTATAGGTAGTTCAAATTTGTTATAATAACTTCAATTTTGTGTTTATTTCGAATGCTATTCTGCTATTTTTACAGAAATAAAATAACGGTGATGGGAGTGATGAGATTTAATCAGTCAGTGACACCCTTTTTTTAATTTTGTGAATTTTGCAACTAAGTGTACCCAGTTAATTAGAATTCATTAAACATTAATCGAACCATTAAACTTGATTATTGTACTGATTCTAATGGATCTCTAATAGAGACAGTTTTATTATTATACTTGTTGTCCTTTTAGTCTTAGAAAAGCAGATTTTAATTTTATTTTTAGCTAAATAATTTTTTGCTTTCTGTGTGAAGACTTGCGTGTTTTTTTTTTCCGGAAAATGTTATAGTTTATTTTCAGTTGATGGCATGTGAAGAAGGCCGCTCTTATGTAATTATTTATTACGTGTTTAAAGAATTGCCAAAGGTTCTACTAAATATTTCAAGTGACTGATTAAATATCTTGACTTTTCATTATTTCTCCTCTACCACTTTTAAAACTATTTTTCTCAATAACGCTAAAAGTGGTTATACAATATTTGAGCCGTTTATTTTGAAAGTGGCCTAACTCCATTTATACTTGTCAGAAATGAAGCGTATACAATTTTCTATAAGACATTAATGAATGAGAATGAAAATTTTAAAGTCCTGAATGTATTACCACGTCGGGGTAGACCAAGAAAGTTCGAAAATATTGTATTGACACCACTGTATAAAAATATCAGACAAATTACAACAGCAAAATTCAAGGACATAATTGACCTATTACGATATACACCACTGGAACATCATGATTTCTTCAAATCCCTTTCACACGCACAAAATGTAGATGAGTAGTAAATTGTTTTGTAATAAATTTATGTTTGTAATTTTGTACGTTATGTAGTTAAAAAATGTTTTGAATCGCATAAATTATGTTTCCGAAGTGTTTTAAAGATATGTCAAACTAATTCAGTATTGTTTTTTTTCAATTTGAAGCATCTTAAATTATGTTGAATGGACTTGGGCACCTTCAAATTTTATAATGAATCTGGTTGTTAATTTTGAAAGTGGCCTAACTCCATTCTTGATAAGAAAACGCATATTATTCACTTAATAATTGCCACTATTTTAATAGGAACTATAAATTTAACACCCTTAGATACACTTAAGCAGTATGACTCATTAGTATCCTATACGTATACTTTAAACCCTTAAATATCTCGATTTGAAGATAAATGGACTTAGGCCACTTTCAAAATAAACGGCTCAATTGTATAATAAACCAATCTTTCCTCCGAGAAGCGATCACTCGGAATGTCCTGACCAACTTGAAACTGTATTCCGCCAACCCTTGCGCCAGTCAAACTGTTAATAAAAAAATATCTACCCCAATTTTACCATATCGATAACAAGTCGAAACACCTGTAGTGCCAGCAGCTAGGGAAGAAGAGCTTCCTGTTACCTGTTACCCATCAGACAACGACAGGCAACAGCTGTCCGCGCGTATGCCTCTCCGTCGCGCGCGCAATTTTGCATTTGCACCAGTTCGAGGGCGACACAGTATCAAGCTGCCATTGAGGCCCATACATATTCCCTCGCCCCACGCATGCCCTCTCAGTTTCTACAGGGGGCACGTGTGTAAACGTTAGTCTATTAGACGGTTCGAATATCCAGAGGAACAGGGTTGCGTCCGTGTCGTGCCGCAACTAGGGCGGGGACTATTCGAATAATTTACTATTCGAATATTTTACAAGTATTCGAATGCTACGAATAAACTTCGAATATTTGAGTATTCGAATGTTATTATTCGAATACTGAAATATTCGAATAGTATTCGAATACTGAAATATTCGAATAGTATTCGAATACTTGGATATTCGAATTATATTCGTCAAATAATTAAGCAACTGAAGTATTCGAATATTCGAATACCGAATAATTCGACAAATAGTCCCAGCCCTAGCCGCAACTGCATCGAAAGTTCCTTAACATCGACAAAATTTTCCCCACAGCATGCAAAGCTCCCCGATGAGTTTCACCGCGCTCGTGTAACGCTGGCAGCTTGCGCAGAATTCGTTCGGCACAGTGGTTATAAAATATTGCTAAGCGGCCATCTCTGATGACGGGCGTCGCCGCGGCGCTCGCGAACTGCCGTCCCTACGGCTCTAATCCGTCTCTCGACAAGGATTTAATCCCTCCAGCGAAATAAAGATTTCCCTTGCTAACGCGCGCTCAAAGGGACCCCCGTATTACTAACCACTTCTGCTCTCTACCTGGCGTAGCTTCAGCCTTAGGTTATCCAATGAGTAACGCGGGTTTTCTGGTGGGTACTTATATTAGATGAGCAGCGCTGCACCCAGAGGGGGTGAGGGTGGCCCCTAAAGAAGGAGCTTCGTGAAAAGAAAAGAAAAATAGATTTCATACTTTAAACAAATTTTTATAATCTCCTAATGGATTTTATTGAATTTGCAATAAAAATTTAATTCGTTATTCAATAGAGTTAAGGGTTGATTAGAAGTTATCTTTTTTTGGTAAGTAGACATACCTATAAGAATTTAAGTAGGCATTGAAAGAGGATTTTTATTACAAATAAAACGTTTTAAGTGAGTGTTAATTAAATATGATTTAAATTGTTCAAAAAATAAATGAACATTACTATTCATATATTGTATAAGGACACTTGTTTAAAAGCTTCAGTTTCCAGAGATATTATGCTCTGAGGTGATAATGTATCGTTTAAATATGTGTCCCATATTTCTGCGGAGCATTCGCGCAGGCTTGTTTTCCAGAAATGCATGCGCTTGTATGTGACAAGTAATATTTTTGCACTTACACGAATGCGGACTTGTTTCCAAAGGTATAACGTCCCGAGTTGATGTTGCACGTTTGAGGTCAGTCGATTTATGAGATTTTCGCACGACATACGTTTACGTTTTTCACGAGTTGTTTATCGTTCAAGTTGAATACGTGCCGTGTATAGTAAATCTATGTATTTTTAGGTTATTGAAATCCACTTTTCACGCTGCCTTTTTTCGTGCCGTGCATACAAATATTTATGGATGTTTTCATTTTATCTTTGGTGTTTTTTTATGTACCTGAGAATACTGGGTGATGCATGTGCGCTACTTGCAAAGCCAACAAAAACTTATTATTCATCGAAGGATATTGATAGTCAATCTACACGTTGTTACTCAAAAAATGACATCCGTGAAGAGTTGTTTATTTAGACGTTGTTAGAGATCACAAGCAATATTACGGTTAATAAAAATTAATTTCGGGTAATGAAATTATGTGGAATCATCTCTAAATTAAAATTTTTGGAATGCCTATAGTCATTATTTTTATGTTAGTCCATTCCATTATTTTTGTTAAGAGGATAGTACTATTTATCTTATCGTTTTTTGGACGGCGTTGAAGATTTAATATATGTATAAAGCATTATAAGACAAGGGGATTTGAAATTTTTACATAAATGTGTCATGCACTTGTAAAGTTCATGGTTGTCACAATTGGTATCATTCATTTAATTCAGACAAGTAAATGCAAGAAAATCTGAATTTATATAAGATTAGCTATTCCCTTGCCAGAATAAAACATAACAATCCCATTTTAACTACATGACAGTCTTAGAAAGAAAATATCAATAATTTTCAATAAATTTTTCGCCTTCTAGAGGTCGTAGAAAAAAAAAAGTTCAGATGCCCAAGTAATTTAGTAAATATATTTTGTTTAGAATTTTATTTCTAGATAACTTGAGAACTACATTTCCCTGTAGGAGGACACCTTACTATAAGTAAACTTCAATAATAATAATTGTTAATTTGTAGGAAATACAAATTCTGATTTATCCGTATTTTCGGTTTGGCTGTGAAGTATGAGAAAATAGATTTACAAGAATTATTATCAAACAAATAACAATTTTTTATGTATTATTTAAACAAATGGACTTTTTGAAAATCTGGTGAGTCAGTCATATTTCGCATTCAAAGACACAAAATTCGTCCATTGACACTATTCCTCTATCTCTAATAGTTTTTTCAACCCTAACTTTGAACGCAGTTTTCACCCCCCAAATATGAAAACGGGGAAAAATAAAAAAACACGTATTTCTTATTTTTCGGTCCTCTATAACATATCCAAAAATCGAAATGATCGGATGCGGACACCTAAAATACTCCCCTTGTTAGTGGTCTGTTTCTATTTATGGCAGCCTATCACAAAATGGCCGTTTGTTTGCACCAGATCAAGATCCATCAGGAGCATTAGAGATTAATTTGGCTTCACTATAATTTGCTCATTGTTAAAGAACGAAATTAAAGAAACGATTTAATATTCCCACGATCTCAATGTACAATTACACGATTTCCACCGGGCGTTTCCGCGCGAACGCGTTATTCCATCAATCGAAGATGAATATCTACTTTTAGTATCGCCGGCAATTGAAGCTGAAAAAAAAGAGAAGAGAATTTTAAATAATTCCCCGCCCCGTTTGAAGTCAGCACAATAGCGCCGAGATGAACACGGCTGTATAGCTTCGAATTCCTTCTTAATTGACGCGGAGGCCCCCTGATGGCGAGGACGTTCGGCTGAACAAGGGGAAAGGGAGGAAACGGAGTGAAGAGCAAGAGAAACGAGTAAGACCAGCGGCAGAAATATTGCGTTAGGAATGCTAATGAGAGAGAAAGCATGGCGAAAGAAGGGATGCTGCTTTCCCTCGTTTCACGCGAACCGGAAGTCCATTATCTCGATTCGTGGACAAAGCATGAAAAATGCTTCAAACGAGATACCGTAATTTCAAAAGACCGCCCCGTTGTACTTTTAATGAAGAATACCCCCTCTCGTGATAATTTATTTACCGTAACGCCACTATTCTACGTATTTTCCAGTTCTCCCCGAAAATCCTACGGGCATAGTTATGAATTTTAAGAAACTCTCTGACAGGCGCTTCACACCTTAACTCTTTATCGCTGGTCTCTGTAATTTTATTCCCTTTCAGAGCAAAATATAGTATATAAATCGGTGTAAGAAATATTTATTTTGCTATTTACTTATAACAGCTATTTTCACTGCGAGGTGAATAATATTATTACGTCAATATTATCTGTGGCTTTGAATTTAAATTGTGTGGATCAAATACCTCCGACAATGAGCAAATATCAATGGGGCCGCTTATGTAATTCAAACAGGATTTACACACATTTTAATTAACTGTAGATATGTTATATTACGTAGAAAGTAAATATCGTCGGGATTAATCTGTGTATTTAACGCGATATTAAATGCTGAATTAAAAACCGGTGGAAAAAATAATGACCAATATGCGGTAGCAAATCGACGACTATTTATTTAACAGTGTAGTAAAAATATTTTACATGCAGATATATATTTTTTCTTACAAATTTGTTCAAGGGTGTCAGAATAATTTATTGATAATGCGTGTAAGGCGGAGAAAAGGGGTCATTTTTGTTTTATATTGAAGGAAATAAAACAGTGATTTGGAACCGATTTCTTCAACCGAGCATCTCGCATATAAACGCCCTCTTCGAAGTTCCAACGCGAGAATCGATTCAGTGAAATCCTATTTTGCGAGAAATACCTCGATTAAAGGAGAGGCAATCAAATAAATGGGATTTAAACGTCGTCGACGACGTTGTATTGAAACGTCGCAGCCTCTCGACAGTGAAAAAAGTTGTCCCGGATAGTCGCGAAGTTCCGAGGATTCGAGACGTACTCCTTTTAATTTCCGTCTCTCCGATTGAAAATTATTGTTATACGATATTCAATGTTATACGTCGTTGTGATGAAACGCACCAGGTTAGTGAATTCCGTACATATAAATAATTTACCAGCAGCGAAGAAGGCAAAGAAGTTTGGTTTTAGTTGCGGGAGTTTAAATTTTAAATCTGTTCGACTTTTAATATCTTTATATGATTTGAGATCAGGTCGGCGTGAACCAAGTCTGTTTGCATCTATATTTATCTAATAAATTTTTGTACGAAAGGACTTAATTTATGAATTTCTCTTTTTACTATATTAAGATTATTAAGAAATCACTTCCTTGGCAGAATTTCAAGTATGTATATTAATTATAGTTTTCAGGGAAGCGTGTTTATACTTCGAACATTCAAAATGCGTTAAATAATTTCCCCCAAAGAGTACACGCCCTATTTAATAGAAGAAAGACGATACTTTGAACAATTTACTGAGTACAATTTTTTGTGAATTGAAGATATCTATTTCCATTTAAAAAATCAACGTTACAACCGATACCTTGGTTATAGATTACTTTTAAAATCCTCCAAGGTCAGCACAGAGTTGACCCCTTCATTATCAACATTGATGCTGCACCCTCATTTTGTACCTTTTACTGTTTTCGAATAAAATGCAGCCAACGCCAGCAGATAATCACTTGTACAAAGTTAGTATTAAGTTTCCATTTAAACATGTAACGTTTTAAACATGTGATGTATTCTGATATTTCCAGACAGAAGGATAATTGAGAGAAAAGTGTAAGATTATATACGTGACTGTTCTGTTTGAGAAAAGAATCTTAGGACACCGATAGGGTGAGCAGTAAAAACTTTGTTCAGGCAAGTTCTATGACAGAATTTAATTTAAGTTTCATCTAATGAAAAGTTCTTCAGGGTTAGTTTTAGTATGAAGTTCCACTGAAGTGTAGAAGTAAAACTGTCATAAAAAATAATTCATGAAAGAAGCTTGGCGCTGCAAGGTACACTGCTCTTCAGGTATAACCTGTTCTTGTAATAAAAATTGACTATTCATTCATATTGATACTGTTCAAAGTTGCAGTTTATTAGCGTTCTAATCATTGTTGCTAAAACTTGAAATATTACAATGAATACATTTTTAATCAATAAGAAACTTTAGTAAATTGCCACAAATACATGCTGAAGCAAATTTTCATTTCAAGACTTGTCGTATCAAAAATCAATACTAACACTGCCAATCAAAGCAATATGGTAAAATTAATACCGAAAACGTACGCTGTCGCGAATTTAACAGCGGCCAATTTCATGCTTGGTTTCTGTCCGATTTATGAAAAATGCGGATTCGTTTCACGGAGATAAAATTTATTGATCAATTTTTATTTTATACGATTTTTTCCGTTTTATGCTGCTGCCACCTAAAAATCGTATGCATTCACAAAATAATTTTTTTTTGGAGATATGATTGAAGTGGTCAGAATGCTCTGAGTAAATCTTAATTAATAGGCCAAATTAATTACTAGATACATATGAAGCCCTATTGTAGGTGGAATATTAAAGTCCCATTGAATAAAAAATCTATGAACGCAGAGAAGTAGTTTCCACAACTTCAGATAGGCAGGCAGAAGTTAGTCGAAAAGTAATCCTTTCTAATCGGCAGAAACGAATTTTCCGGCACAATAATGTTCGACCATTTATAACTTATAACGCAAACGGTACGAATTTCTAGAGCTTAAAGTTGAGATATTTCCTCATCCACCGTACCCTCCGGATCTTTTTCTCTCTGATTTTCATCTCTATCAGCATTTACGTAGCAGCAGATTCTCTGCGAAAGGGCAGTGACAATGTTGTTCTGGGGTTAATAAATCCTAGAACTCTGGAGTTTTATAAAAAAAAAGCATCGACAAACATATTTCTAGCTCAAACAAATAAAATGTTGTTTCATTTTTAAACTGGCGTATTTAAATAAAAAAAAAACACCACAAATTATGGAAAAACTGGTTTACTGCAGAAACAATACATGTGAACATTTATCCAAAAATGTCTTTTTAATTCTCTACTGGAAAGTTGGTTACCTATTTTACCAGAACTGTGAACAAACCTCCCATTTGCAACATACATTTTTCATTGACTATTAGGACAATTCACACAATTGTTATTGTCATATTCGAAAGCTGCAACACGTCACATATAAAGTTTCTGAAATAACCGATCACATTGAAGAACTACAGGGAGCTAGGAAACTACGCGTTACGACCTCGCATTTCCAGCAAGCTCAGTGGTTTTAGTTTGAAAATTGCGCCAAGCAAGGGGGATGTGGAATTGGATATTAATTAATGGTTAACCGAATAACCAAGAGATCCGTCTTGCGGCACGAAACAAGGAAATCCAAATAACATCGTGATTTGATTATTCACCCATCCAACTGAGAATTGGATAACTATGGCGAGTTGTTATTGTTCCCGCGCACAAAGGGTCGGCTTGTAGAAGGCATACACTTTCGCGATCCTCTTAGAAATGTATAATTGGTCCAAGGCGACCAGCGACGTCAGCGCAGGATTTCCACTCGAACGCATTAATTTCTGTTTATTGCGAGTCACTGCTTTGATCTGCGTGCACCGTACGGTCGGTCCAAATTTTCCCCACGAATTGCTGATTTAATAACAGCCACGAAATCCACTAATTCAATTCCTCAACTGCAACCGACAATCCTATTTCTCCGTTAAACGAACTGCTAATATGATTGTTACCACGATTCTTGTAACAATAAATAGTTATTTTGACTAAAATAAGAAGAAACTGAAGTTACCTCTTCGACAGATTCAAGGATTCTGTTGAATATAAATTTATAAAATTTTTGTATACATGGATACATAATTAAAATGAAATGCTCCTCAGTGAGTGACATTTTAAAGTCTCTTTTGTATCCAGTTCCTGTAGCCCTGTAGCAGATTTCAAATTAGGGAATATAAATCACTTCGAAATCATAGAGCGTGAAAATTACTTGTATAACTTTGAAATTACGTCTCCCCTATTATATTATAGTTCTGTTACAGTTGGGAGAGGAGGAGCAATTGAAATTACCATTAAAGGAACAGTAATCGACATTTTAAGGGCGCTTAGAATCGCAAGAACTTTCCCAGTTATCTCGACGCGTTCTATGCAAACAATTCTCATAAACTTCGAGCAACTTCATAAACGCGGAAGGTATTTGCAGGCATGCTACGATACTGCGAAGTCCTGTCATTGTCTGAAACTCAAACTTTTCCAAATATCTGTTGCTGTGTTGAAATGTAGGAAAGATTCTTAAATCACAATAACAAAACAATTTCGTCGTAAAGTACCTATATGTGTGCTATAATAACAATTTCAAAAAGGTGAATTGCAATTTTCTCCAAAACGTCGAAACACGTTACCTAGTCAATTAATCCTTCTAGCTTCTCAAAAAAAAAACTCAAGTCGTTTGAACCATTTTTAAACAAGTTATACGCTTTTAAAGGGAAATAACTGTAATTTTATGACCATTACCTTTTCTGTTGCGAGAAAACTGTTATAAAATGCAGTGTATTAACTACATTTTTCTGTAAATAAGAAACTTTATTTTTGCTTGAACGTAGAACAAACTTCTAGTTAAACACGAAGATTTATTCTGTTTTGTAGAATGTACATTAGGAATGTTAATTTTAAGTAAACATTTCTGTTTTATAAATGTGACTGTCTGGAAATTCCTTCTCTCATTTCTGACTCTGTTCATCAGGGAGTTACATCAACTACCCCAATGAGCTAAGAAAAATGTGCAGCACCGACCAGCGAAAAATCGTACATAACTTTACCCCTAACTTTGAACACACTCCGAATAGCTACCATCATGGACCGTTGGCCAACCGATCCTCAATTGCACTAACAATACATTACCAACTGCAACCAGCAATATACTACCGACCAGAAACGCTGGCAATACATTTTGCAACGTTCTCCGGGAATTGTGAAAAATAGACAGTACGTTTCTCGGAGCGTGCACGCACCCTCTCCACCGTCCGCCCCTTCCTTCGCCACTACGAATAACTGAATCCAATCGGATGAATTTGCTTCGCCGAGCGTAACGTATTCTGTGTACATGGATACCAGCCATGACCACGTGCGTGTGCATGTAAATGCGTAGAGAAACTGTGAGTCCACGTATTTCATGGTCCGCATGCCGCATAACGAATGTTCGGCGCTTTGTGATTTATGCTTTGTTCAGGGTAACTTGGTGTGCGCCCTGGGTAACGGTGAATGCGTAGCTGGCTTCTTGATTATGTTCATACAGAGGACCCAGGGGCACGATCATCCACGCATCGAATAACACACGCGCTGATCCTTCGATCGCGCATTGATCGGTTTAATACTTTTAGCGCCGCACGGTTTGGGCTTTGGAGAAATAACCTGTTTGTACTCTTTTAAATGGCCAGGCATGTTCCAGCGATCGCTTCTACTGGAAAAGCTTTGTGCAACTCGCCTGAGATGAGCAACATTTTTATTTAAATTAAAATTTGGAATATAACTAATATAAGTTAAGAAAGTTATTCGTCATATGTCGAATAAAGTTAAACCGGATAAAGTTAAAGTTGACAAATTTATTCCACGCTGAAGTTGAAACGCTCGACGAATAAAAAAATTAACTTTATTCGTCGAATAAATTCTCGCCGAATAAAAAAATTAGGTTTATTCGTCGAATAAATTCTCGCCGAATAAAAAAATTAGCTTTATTCTTCGAATAAATTCTCGCCGAATAAAAAAATTAGCTTTATTTGTCGAATAAATTCTCGCCGAATAAAAAATTAGCTTTATTCGTCGAATAAATTCTCGCCGAATAAAAAAATTAGCTTTATTCGTCGAATAAATTCTCGCCGAATAAAAAAAATAGCTTTATTCGTCGAATAATCTGAAGTTAAAGTAACTTTTATTCTATACGTGATTTAAATAATTCGTTATTTAGTTAATGTCCAACTCTGGCTGACACCAATAAACATTTTAAGTTCTTTATTTTATATCTTCGTGACGGTACTACAAATGCATGAGCGAGACTCCTTTGATGTAAATGAATCCATACATGACATCATTCGGACTCTGTTTAATCGCGCTTAATTCGAATCAATTTTGAATTCTGTAAATTAATTGCACATCCTGTATGATTAAAAGTAACTCGAGTGAGGTTGAGGTTAGATTTTTTTTCTTTTAGAGAATCTCGCTAATTTGTTCGAAACACGTGTGTGAAGATTTAATAGAAAGTAGACAAATTAAAAGTTTCATTATTAAATGCAAGCAAGACTCCAGCGTGGGCGAATGGTCCCTGGGGTTTGTTTTCAAAGTAAACATTCAGAGGCTCCCGGATAATGCTTTCGATGTTTTCCAGAAAATATAGACGTGGAGACATACTAAAGTCGGGAACAGGGTGGAAATCCCTCGGCGTGAAAACACACTGATGCCACCCCAAGTGTTATAATTGTCGTGTGTTGTTATAATTTTGAAATAACATTTTGAAATAAGTGTTACATATTTGATTTTGAATCTGTTATTTACATGTACCTATGTATCGCTAAAACAGAGGAGCAAATTTGGAATCTTTTCTGGAATAAATTACTGTAACTTCGGTTGATCTAGTTTTGTTTTATCTAAAAGTATCTGATAGGAATTTAATAGGGAATTTGTTTACGATGTAGCTATTTCTGCTATGGATGTTTTCATCTCTAGTATTTTATGACGAATATACGGTTCCAGTGATTCATTAAAAAAAAGAAGGAAGCGAATTTATAAAGTACATTCGTATTGTTGGTTAGCTACACAGTTAAAAATGTAATGTTTGTTGTTAAAATAGAATTACTGACGTTGAAATTGAAATATCAGTTTGTACGGATTTCCATTTAACTTTTCGATTAGGGAAACAGAATGAAATTTTTTATGAAAAACATTCAGTCAGAGTTAACTGTAGGTAGTTTTGCAGAATAGTTTCTGAGAGCTTCAAATTGGCCAAATATTTTTCCAGATAACGTGTCCACTTCGATGAAACTACAATCTGACGTTAGTAGAAAAAACTTCTAACGTCAGACACGTATATTTAACTTTACCATAATCACTGATCTCGGGACAAAAGATTTTGAAAAAAGTATATTATGTGCAATAAGAAAAGAGCGTGAACTATTCAGACAACATAATGGAATTGGAAATCCGGTAAGGATTATTAACAAAAAATGCAAGTTGAAGTTCAGCTGACGAGTCTTTCATCGAACCGATCGATGATAGAATTAATAGCAAAATGCCACGATGATAGATGCATGAAATTGCAATAGAAGGAATTCAAATAGAATTTTTCGAGCAAAAGGAAGCTCCGGCGTTGGTATGTAAAATATTTTATTAAATTTCTCTGCAGTTCCTGGAAACTTGGAATTTCTGAGCTCGTGCGTTACAATTTATTTGCTCAGATATTAAGATTTTACTACACACGTTCAATTTCATTTCCTTATAAATTGAAGCCTCTAATTTAGCATGGTCTACCATTGATCGGTTTACCTAATGTACCTCTTTACTTTTATTAAAAGGAAGTTTCTTCTTATTTACCTTGTTTTCTCGTAAAAGTTCAAAATGCATAAAAGGTGGATGTTAATAAAGTAATAAATTATTGAGCACAAGTGAAACGTTTCAAGAATTAAACTGTGTTAAAGATTTCATATTTTTATGCAAGGTGTATAAAAGAGAAAATACAATAACAAAAAAACGCTTAAAAAAGTTAGTTTCACTATTTATAATGATTATGTTTACTGTAACAATGTAAGCTGCAAAATAAATAGATGTTCAATGTAAAGAAATTATCAGTAATCGTAATTTTGAGTGAGCAGTAGATAAGTTTCAAAATCCATAGTGATGAGAATTAACAAAAAGAGTGATACAGAAAATCCAGATGCAAAACCAAAATTGAGAAGATTTATATTTCTGCTTTGTGATTAACGATATCTTTCGCAGTATTCCCGGACATTTACTGAAAATTTTCAATGAAATTTCGAATTTTACACAGCTCACAGTATTGTATAGGTAATAAAAAAGCTTGCACGCTTTCCAATTTCGTCCATGTCGACTAAAAAAAAGCTGCTATCACCGTTCCGAAAACCATTCCACGTTACCAATATACCAATTACTGAATGACACGAACAAAACTGCTCTCCTCTCCTTTCTGTTTATTTTTTTACCTCTAACACGAAAGCTTCTACAAACAGTAACCGGCGTTGTAACTAAACGAGAATGCTTTATATAAATTGATTTCAATTAACGAAAATTTCTTTCGACTTTTACCGACGAACGGAATGCACGAAACATTTCATTCCATGCTCCTGGAACCGTAGCACCGGTTTCGGAAAGCGTCGCCGTCGCGTAAACCCGCCAAACAGACATTTAATTATTAGAACTCGAAGCTCCCCCTGCTAAGAACTTCGTTAAGCCACGCTGAGTGTTATCGTACTTCTTCGTGTCTCGATGAAACGATAAATTAATCCTGGACCTGATGACGTCCTGGAAGTTGGAGATTAGCAAGTTTCTCGCGAGTACACGGAAAGCACCTTAAAGTCCCTAGCTGGCAACCCATAAGAGACGGGCAATTCCACGGGAATTTTGACGGAGTGACCTTCCTCCCCTCCCTTCCATTTTCTCACCCCCCCCCCCCTCTGGTTCTCGTTCGCGAAGGGCCCCAGCTAGTTCTTTTCCACTTCTATGGAAAAGTTCGTATGCCGAGGTTTCACCCGTGCCGAGGGTTCGGCCATAATGAGATTTCAGCCGAACAATAGTGTCGCCATTTCCCTAATGCGATTCGCTACTTAAATATTTTAATAAAATTCCTTCTTCTTTCAGCAAGCTCCTTACTTAACTTTACCCTCTGCTCTCCGCTGTCACCCACTTTGCATTCTCATACCTTTAATCTTTTTTCCACCTTCGGTGACGTTTTTTTTTGTCCCCATTCGGTTAAGCGAAGCCGGGTTATCGAAATGGCGCTGATATTTGTATCCATCTCGTTCCATTCGTTTTTTGCGGACCGAGTAATTGGCTTTGACGAATTTCCTGTGGCCCTGGTAGTGGTGGTTACCTAGGTCAATGTGGATGTGCTTACGTGATTTTTATTTGAAAATTGTGTATCCTTGTGATGTTGATTTAGAATTTGTTTTAATAAACTGTGTCTTGTATTTAATTAGTTTTGATCAAGTACAGTTCTGATTTGATAATTGCTAGGCTCTGATGAAAATAATGTAGGCAATAAAATAGGGGTTGTGGTTCTGAAACCTGAGGTTACTATTTTGATGGGATGTAATAGAAAATTCAATTCTAACGAGGAGCGTTTTGAAGATGTAACACTGACTTTTTTTAATGAGGCATCGCTCCTTCGTTAGTTTTCGAAAAGATCTTGGAGAATAATTTAACGCCAAGGAAGATCGAGGTCTCGATGAATAAGAATTATTTAAAAACCGGAAACTAATGAAAGTGTCCTCAATGTGTCAAAGTTTTATTTAAACTGATGAATTATTAGCTGTACGTCTGTCAAGGGCAAGGTATTGGTGTCGATGAATGATCTTAGAATTATTTAAAAACGCAAAATAATGAAAGTGTACTCATATATTCTCAGAGTTTTAAATTGACCAATTATCTGAAAGCCTGCGAGAGGGAAGGAGAATTCCTTGCCACGCCATGTCAAGTATTTGACTGAAAACACCTTTATGTACTTGCAGCACATTTTGATTTCACGACTTTTTTTTATTTTGTAATTATAATTATTATTTTCGGTGATATAAATATAACCCGGTACCGGAGCTGGGGAAAATTTGAAATAGTCTGGGACAGAATACTAAAAATTGAAATATTTCCATAAGCAAATATTTTTTTAACTCTAACACGTTAGGATTTATACACGCGGATTGGAAAGCTTCTACAAACAGTAACGGGCGTTGTAACTAAACGAGAATGTAAATTGATTTCAATTAACAAAAAACTAGTTCATATAATGCTTAAATAAAATACTATTTGAAAATACTATAACATTAAATGCTTAAATAAAATACTATTTCATTAAATGCTTAAACAAAATACTATTTGAAAATACTATATCATTTATTGCTTAAATCATGAGCAAATACTACTCACTGTTTACTGAAAATAGGAGATACAAATTTGAAAACCAAACAGATCTCCCAACTATCGCTCGTTACCTTCTTAAAATTACAAATATTCGGGTAAATATGTCGTGCAAGCATTTCTGAACGCAGGTATGTATTTTTACACACATTTTTTGTGTTGTCAGTCATTCAGTCATTAAATCAAAATACTATTATCTGAAATACTAGATATTACTTAAAATGTTATTATATAAAATAATAGTTTCTTATAGTGTTTCCATGAAACACTCATTTCACACCAGTATTTGTATGAATTAGAATTAAAATATATATTTGAAATGCTATTTCTTTAGATAACTACAATTTCAAAGAGAAGTTTATTTCTCAAATCCTGTATCACTGGAAGAAATAAAGATATATATATATCTATTAATCTATTTCAAATATAAAAATACATCAACAATACCTCAACACCCAAAAAGTCGTTACTACCATTAACCTATATTTATATAATTCTCCTTAAATAACGTTTTCCCATAGCTTGCATACAAAAACGAAAACCAACACTCATTTCACACCAGTATTTGTATGAATTAGAATTAAAATATATATTTGAAATGCTATTTCTTTAGTTAACTACAATTTCAAAGAGAAGTTTATTTCTCAAATCCTGTATCACTGGAAGAAATAAAGATATATATATCTATTAATCTATTTCAAATATAAAAATACATCAACAATACCTCAACACCCAAAAAGTCGTTACTACCATTAACCTATATTTATATAATTCTCCTTAAATAACGTTTTCCCATAGCTTGCATACAAAAACGAAAACCAACACTCATTTCACACCAGTATTTGTATGAATTAGTATTAAAATATATATTTGAAATGCTATTTCTTTAGATAACTACAATTTCAAAGAGAAGTTTATTTCTCAAATCCTGTATCACTGGAAGAAATAAAGATATATATATCTATTAATCTATTTCAAATATAAAAATACATCAACAATACCTCAACACCCAAAAAGTCGTTACTACCATTAACCTATATTTATATAATTCTCCTTAAATAACGTTTTCCCATAGCTTGCATACAAAAACGAAAACCAACACTCATTTCACACCAGTATTTGTATGAATTAGAATTAAAATATATATTTGAAATGCTATTTCTTTAGGTAACTACAATTTCAAAGAAAAGTTTATTTCTCAAATCCTGTATCACTGGAAGAAATAAAGATATTTATATCTGTTAATCTATTTCAAGCATAAAAATACATCAACAATAACTCAACATCCAAAAAGTCGTTACTACCATTAACCTATATTTATATAATTCTCCTTAAATAACGTTTTCCCATAGCTTGCATACAAAAACGAAAACCAACCTGTCCCACCAGCCAAAGGCCTCTCCGAATTCCAATCCCAATCCCCAAGTTAATTTCAATCTTCGTGTTTATCCGTGTCCCTTTCGTAATCGTGACTTCGACTTTACTTCACTTCGTTCCTCAATCAGGCACCTCATTGGTTATGCAACCCCGTCCGATATACCCCCGTGTCGAATCTCGAGAATCCTTTCTTATTGGTCCAGAATGAACTTTCCGCGATTCGGTGCGGCAAGACCGACTTCCCTTCCGCATTTTCTGCTTACGTTTGCCTCGCTTGTGGATACCAACCCCCGGTGGTCTCGTCTTCCGGGGAAAGTTTCAAGTAAGCCGGAAGGGTGGATGGGGGGGGGGGGGGAAGGTGGAAAAGTTTCGCGAAAAATAGAAACCGTGGAAAGTTCGCTGGTGGTCGAGTGGACACCAGACATCTCAGATTCTTCGGCTGGATAGGTTCTTCGCGTTTGTGTACGGGGGATTCTATAACGGTTTAGCTTGGTGAAGTTTTATTATTTCCCAGGTTGCTCGCGTGTGAATAATTCTGACTTCGCGAATTGATTTGTTTTATCAGTGAGCCGTGTCGAAATAGTGAATATCGAGCTGGAGGCAGAGAGTAGCAATGACTTGTATTCAACGTGACACGTGGAAAATAAAAGCTTTAATAGTTATTGGAAATCTGTATTTGAAAATGATTTATTAAGTTTCCGTAGCTGGTTTTTAAAGGACAAGTATATTAATTGTTAACTATGTGTGTATAAAAATAAATTAGGTTAAGAGTGGTTTAATTCGATCGTTGAAAATTGATGGACAATTTGTATTTCTACTGCATCTGAGATGAAAGTAAGTTTCTTAATTTTTGGTACTTACTGGTGCGTATGGGGAACTGCAGTTAGTATTTATAATCTAATTTGTTTTTATTAATAGCACAAAAATAAGCAATTAGTTTGGTAAAAGAATGTAAATTATTACTGGCTTTATCTATATCGCGATACTTGTCTTTTAGAAACCTGTTACTAAAACTTAAACAACGTGATTTTGTAAAGTATTAACTGGTATTTTTACAGAGGATTAAAATAAAATAAGCGTTATT
This sequence comes from Andrena dorsata, assembly GCA_929108735.1. Lineage (NCBI taxonomy): Eukaryota > Metazoa > Arthropoda > Insecta > Hymenoptera > Andrenidae > Andrena > Andrena dorsata. The sequence continues at coordinate 103,284,064 of OV815487.1, forward strand.
TTCCACAAATTCCTAATATAGTATTTGTGACTCAGTGGCGCGTGCTTCATTATTTTTATAGAATCTGATCGAGTTGTCAGAAACATAAATAAACGTGCTTTCAAAATGTTTGAACTTTCGCTCTTTGAAATAAACTGCAAAAGATAAAAATTATTTAATAGTATTTGAAAATGATAGTAGGGAGTAAATACAATATGAATTATAGTTTATTTGAGTTTTCATTATTCAAAGTATGTAATAGGGAGAGGTGACTGTTGGGATAAGGGAAATTTCAGATAATAGAAGGATAATGGATGGATAACAGGATTTTCCTGACGTTGAGATCCTGACATACTACCTTCTAACTAAGCCAGCAGAAACCTTTTTATAAAGTAACGATTTTCTTAAAAATTCACGAGCCCTGTGTTGTTTTGATTCTTAAATTGTACAAGTGTGAGAATTATTATGTTTGTTATGATTAAAATTATCTAACATTTTTTGGTATTATTTTACTACCAAAATACTTTAATCACGAAGGAAGTATTTCTAAAGAATGACAATAATAACACTGTCCGTAATCATAACTTTTCTACTATCACACACTCTTCGTAATTCTTGTTAAATACATTTCACAGACTCAACATTCTCTAATTCTGCATTGCCTCGTGCTTAGGTGTCATAGTTATTACAAACTTTCATACCACCATTATATTCCTACATCGCTATATTGTCAATTTCATAGTAATCTGTTAAAGCTGAAATTGTGTTGACAGTCATAGAAAAAAACTATTCTACGAATGTTCAATGTACTTTTTTCAAATAATAGGAAGTTTGAAAAACAGAAACAATTTTCTTCAAGATCAGAATTTCTGAATTTCCAATGATCAGTGTCCCTTTAAGTAGAACAATATGTCTCCCTCATACTTTTGTAAAAGAGAAGCTAAAGATAAATTCAACGATGCGTATTTGCATACGTACCTACTGTTTACCTACACGCATCACCAGTTGTTTCATTCGAAACATCTAGTGAAGAGAATATTCCAGAGGCAATCGAATGCAAGAAAGTAGCAATGTTACTACGTACACCAAGAGGTACTTCATATGAATATATCTCGTACTCTCTTTAAATAAACAGTTCATAAATGTCTTTCCCATCGTTTCTCGAACCAGTGCTTTTTTCGATTCCAATCACGTGAGGCCTTTATTTAACTTATAAATACATATTAGGGAATTTACAGATGATGTAGTACATGACAAGAGCTTGTTAATTTCCTGGACAAGTAATGAGACAATATTATGGATTGATTATCTCCATAATTAAGTAGCCCACTTAGGACCACTTACTTGTGTCTCTAGAATACACGTTTATTAATTACGATGCACTGGTTCCCACCAAGTAGTACAAAATGAATATCACCTGCGACAACATTCATTTGTACGCTGTACGCATTCCTGTAAGAACTATTGGACGTCCACTGTATAGACGCTCGTAAGTCGTAGCGAGGGGATGGAATTGTGTTTCTTTATTTTCGAGAGAACTTCTCTGGAAAGCGGGAGAGCTCAACCACAGCGACAGATAAATCAAAACTGGCCACTAAAGTTTTCAAGTACTTCGAATCCCTCACCAGAGAAATGTTCCTTAGTAACTGGATCGGCGAGAATCCCAGAAACTGTTGTAAAACCTTACGCAACAGAAATTGCTCGATAAAAAGCAAGAAGAATGCGAATAAAATAAATTGTTCGACCGTAGGATGAATTAACAACTGGTCTCAAATTATTTCTCAGTTTAATGGGAATGAGAAATAAGAAACGCCTTGCATTTCTTTGCTTCGTGTCATCTTTGAACGGTACTTTGCAAGTAAACGAGGACGGTATCACTTTTCGATGGAAATTCAGGGGATTCGAATACTATCAAGCGGCGAAGTCAATGTAATCTCATGTTTGAGGAAACACGCAAACTTTCGCCGCTTCGCGGAAAGTTGAAATTATTGTTGTTGCGCGAGCTTTCGCGGACTATCAAAAGTCATAATCACTTTACCCAACTTTCACCTCTAAACCTTTCACCGCCATCTTTACGTTTAAGTGGGAATTTTTTCCGCATAAAAATAGAATTAACTGTCGCAGCGATTTGTGTGAAAATTCTGTACTCCATTTTCATCTTAGAATATAATGGAAAATAATTTCAATAATCTTCTACATAACTAAAGAAGATACCTACAGAAATTGCTTTTGTTGCATTATGAAGTTTCGGTATTATAAAGATAGGTATTAACATGCCATATAAAAATATATAAAATTTTAGAAAATTCTAAAATCATAGTGCGCAACAAATCTATTTTTAACCACAATTTAATTCACTCAATTCACTGCATAACAGCGAAACTCGTTATTTTTAATAGAAGCAGAATAAAAGCCTCGCGTGGTTGCAAAGAAATTGCGGGAATGCATTAGACATTAAGGGTCTGCTTTATTTTCGAATAAATAATACTTGCGTAATAAGTGAGAACTCGTTTTAACGTCGCGCTAAACTTTCGTCCCGCGCTTGTATTTATGCCTCAATAAATTATCATGATCGTTAAATGTCGTCCGAATCGCATGCATCACAGAAACGCACTTGCCCCGAATAACACTCGCCCACTTATTTACTTTCTGCGCTTTGTAATAAAAGTTTCGAGAGCTCGGGAGGTTAAATTGCAGGACTGTGCGCGTATCTACAGATCTGTTGTCAGACTTTAACCGCGAAATTATTTCACGCTAGGGCTGCCTTTTCGCAGTTTTAAACGCTACGTTTTATCTCCGTTGCGGACGGAACAAAAGGCTACGATCTTACGGACGCTTCTCTACTTCCTTTTTTTTTCACGTAACGATAGCGAAGCGCCTCTGGAAACGGGAAAAGTTTTACTGTATCAACAACAGCTAAAGAATCCCTCAACACTGATACCGGGAGAATAGATTTACAATTATAAGGAACAGTGTACATTGTTTCGCGCGTGCACGCGAGATTGTGTAACGGGAATGTGTACTTTCAAAATGAAGATGAAATTTAGATTACGAGGCAGGGTAAGGAGACTGTCTACATCCTCCCTTATGAGTTCTAATTAATTCTCCGATTAAGTCGAATTTCATCGTGTTTCATTGTATAATAATTATTGGTTTCGTACGACGTTGTGGATGACACTGAAACATTTCAAAATCTGTTAATAGACCTGAAGAATGTTAATTTAATTATGGCAGCATAGTGGTTTAGACATTTAAGTAAAAATTCTCCATTTTTAACTGTGAGTATTTTAATGTACATAAGGAAAGAGCTTTAGTCTAAGTTTTGATTTTATTTTTGGAAAAAAGTTACGTATCTCAAGTTGTAATGTGTATTTGGGGATATTCTATTCTAAAGTGATAAAAACATTAACAAACAAAAGAATTTAATTTCTTAATAGAAGTTTTAAGAATTATAAAAACTGAAATTCTGGATATATCTAGAATTCCAGTTTTCAGTTCATAGGTACTAAAATTAGTTGCATGGTTCTCAGTACAAGTGTTTGCACTTTATAATGCAAACGGAGATTTAAAAGAGAATGCTTTTTCTAATAAAATTGTGAAGGTATAAGTTGTTAATAAGCCTAAAATACGTTAACAAATGTTTCCAAGTCCTCGATTTACCAGTCGCATAAAAAACTGAAGAATTAAACAAAGTAAAAATATGAAATATCAACGTATATTTTGTTGAACAATAGTAACCTGCACGTGCGTTTACTTTCATAGTCAATTGTTCGGATAACGATGGCTTGTACAAACAAATTTTGTTCCACACTTTGCTTATTTTTCTCATAGATGTGATCAGCTGTTTTTTGCACTACTTGTGTTAAGATAGTTGACCCAGTCGCCGATAATTTGAATTAATATTGAGATTTTATAAGGTTTTTGAACAAGATTGTGTAAAAAATAAAATTGCAAGTTAATATTTAAGTCTTTATCTACATACCTATATCATGAATTTTAAAGTGATTTATAAATTACATTTATAAATGGCTAACAATATTAGAGATATACCGAGAATCTAAATAAGCTACTTTTCATCATTTTTTTGTATATAAATGTAATTTATAAATCACTTTAAAACTTATGATATATGTAGATAAAGACTTAAATATTAACATGCAATTTTCTTTTTACGACTTTATTATCACACTACGACAAATTATCTACGACTAGGTACCTATCGGCGACTGGGTCAACTACCTTACACGTATCGAAATATATTTGCAATTGGTACAGGTTTGTTAATAATTTGTTAATAATATAACTAGACTGTTTCAATTAAATTTCGTGAAATGTTGAGGCTTTCTATAGCATATAGAAAAATGGTTTTAAAAAATCTCACTAATCTGCAAAATTATTATTTCAAAGTACATACATATTTTTAAGCTGAGTCACTGACGACAAGTTACGGTGTATAAGTACTACTTACTGGTCGGAACATGCGGCTGACCATATACGCTCCGTTTCCCTTGCGTAAGCAGGGAACATCTACACAGGGTGAATCGCGTCACGTGACCACCTCTATTATTTTCGTTGTTAGTGGACCGATCAATATATTTCTTGTGATAGATGACACGATTTTCAAGGACTTTCAAGGTGGTGATATTATATTTTCTCTATGTCTTTTTTTAAATATGTATTCAAAGTCAGCTTCAACTTTTTTATATATAAATTTATTCTTCTTTGCCTATTAGCTAGCTAAGCCAACTAGCTAAAAACATTTTTCTTTATCGAATGTAGGTAATTGGTGAAGTGATTTTGTACAAACTGAATGACAAGTGTGATGTTTACGCGTATTAAGCAATATTAATATGAAACGATGTATCTTTTGTTTTCCTAATAAACATATTTAACAACATCCTTCATATTGAGAGTCAAAGTAGCGGTAATGTTCTGGTCTTCAAAATTCACATGCAAAGTAAACATTATACCGTCGAAAATGAAAACAAGGGCGTGAACAGAAATAATAGAGTGTACAAGTAAACTGCGAGGAGAAAACGCAAGCATCAACAGTTATATAAAACGAGATTTATATAATATTATAATAATATCTATTATATAAGACGAGATATGTAGATAATTTGCATAACGTCCTCTAAGAGCACAATCTAACAAGGGACGTTCGCCAACCCGAAAATTCAGAAAATTATGAAACTCGGTGTGCAAGTAGAGTAGTTCATCCGTAACACAACCAAATTTTTTGTTGGTGCCATAATGCAATTTTTAGGGGTGAAATCACCCCTTGAAAATAATTCAGAATTTTCTTTTCCGTGGAATACCTCGAGAATGGTGAGAGATATCGAAAAGAAGTTTAAACAAAAGTTGCATCCTTCTTCTATATCTACAAAACCGCGGAAAAATAATTTTCGAAAAATCCATATTTTTAAAGTTACCTCCACCACCAACCCTTAAAATTAAGTTTTTATATTTTTTAAATATAAGCTGAAATACCTCTGGATAATCTCTTTTCATAGATATAAGTGATTTATGTGTTATATTTTTTTTTGCAAACGAATAAAGCCTCTATTACCGAATTTGAAGTCCATTTTGGCAGTTTCCATTAATAACATGGTTTCTTAAAGCCATATTTAGATTATTATCATTTCAATAACATATGTATTTTGCAAAGTCATTGTAAATCTTCACGCATTATTTATTGTTCGTTTTATAGATTTAACTTTTGTTTAAACTTCTTTTCGATATCTCCCACCATTCTCGAGGTATTCCACGGAAAAGAAAATTCTGAATTATTTTCAAGGGGTGATTTCACCCCTAAAAATTGCATTATGGCACCAATAAAAAATAGGGTTGTGATACGGATGAACTACTCTACTTGCACACCGAGTTTCATAATTTTCTGAATTTTCGGGTTGCCGAACGTCCTTTGTAAGTGATTTTCGGTGAGAAATAGAAAAATAAGGAAATCAAGAATACTAATTCGTAATCCTTTTCAACCTGGCTATTGACACAATAGCCATATTTTATTGCATACTCATAAATAACAGTGCTTGTCTTCCAACACAAAAGAGCAGAGCACTGATGGCTTTGACAAAATATTGAAAAATAATTCACAATCTGAAGCTCGCAAAACCATTTATATGTATCAAGCTTTCTGCCAAATGCAGGCATCGTTACAGCCAGCTGAAGAAAACGAATAATATCACCGAGTCACAGATATTTAGAGTGCATTCTGTTTTAAAATTTAAGGATTAGAAATGGAAGTACTATGGAAAGATTTACGTTAATGGTTATTGGACGGTGGAGGGAAGAAATTTTATGAAAGTTGGGAAGGCGAGTCTGAAATGGCCACGCTGGGACGTGCGGATACACGAGATGCTCTACGTATGGGAAGAACTAAAGCGGATGTTAGGTAAATTGATTCAAAGCAGCGAAACGGAATCTTGGAGGGGAGTGGAATTTAAAATTTAAATTCAGTTAAAATGTGAACGACGCCTGGCTCGTTATCGTTTGAATTTTTCAAAGAGAATCGACTCGGCCACGGAATTTCATTCAGCCGCGGCAACGATGTTCTGGTTAAGCTCGATTCAAGATTTTGCATACTGAAGGAACTTCACGCCGCTCGAAATTACAGCGGAACTTCTCGGTGTCCACGAACTTTCATCAGCTATTTTGCAAATACGATTCATTGTCAGCTGATACTTGAAAAGAAGTGTATTTATTCAATATTAAAATGATTAGCAACTACAATTTTGTATTCGAATATAAATTTTTCAACCACATTTGCAGTAATTGTTTAGTAACCAGTATTAGTAAAATGAGAATATGTTGGTAACAAATGTACGTATTATCATAGTTTCCAGTTTTAAATATACATATTAATATTATTTTAGTGTTCCGCGATTATTTGGATAATTATTATGTTGAATTATTATTGACGAATAATTTAATTTCCATATTGGCTTCATTCAGTCTTTCGAGAATTGTGAAATATTAATCTGTCTCATAATTAATTATATTATTACCATTAATACATTTTCATAATCCTAATAAATCGATAGACTGGTTCATTTCTACAGCCAACCACTGTATAAATTTTTGAACATGTGTTTTGATCAATTATATCGACATATGTATCGATTCGGTAATCAAGTATTTACGACGCAATTAAAGGAAAGCTACACACTACACATTTTGTGTGGAAAAGTTGCCAACGTCGTAAAACATGTACGACCAGCCTGAAAAATTCCTTAAACGTGTTACACGAAACTGGATCTTCACTCGACGAACCACCGAAGGCAAACTTTTTCCATCCTCACTCGAGAACACAACGTCACTCGCTTCTGGAAATATCACTATTTTCCGTAAGCATAAGTTTCAACGCAGAAAAGGTTTGAACGACAGAAAATTAAGAGCTGGGACATTTATTAATTTCATTTATAAATTCGGAGATAAATTTGTGATGGACAAATTGCAGACATAAGTACTGTAAATCAGAAACTAACATTTATTAACCTCATTATAAAGTATCTTTCACGAAGTAATTCAATTGTTTTAAAAGTTTCATTCTATTCATGAGGTTAATACAGTTTTTTATCCTTTCAATTACAATAAGGTGCATCAACAGTTTATGTATTAGGTAATATGTTGTAGTAGTAAACTTCAGGCTTTCAATGTCTTGAAGAACATCTTGGAGGAACAATCTACAGCTTACGTTGTGCGATAAGATTAACAGGAGGACTATAGCTTAGTGAACTTGTTCGAATTTTATGAGGCCAGAACTCTTTGTTAGAAGCTTTTGAACTTACGAAATTTATGAAACTTGAGAGAGTTTTCAACTTCCATGGATGTAGACTGTACGTGGAGCTAAAATACATAAACGAAGAGCTTTCATTTTCTATTCGCTGTATGCAGTTTTATCGTTAGTGGGGTGAGATGCAAGGTGTAATCGTAAATGCGGTGTAAATAATCTAATCTAAATTATAGAAAAATTTATGGATGCGGGGAGAGAATTTTCATTTAATGACTGACATTTTGGAGAAACATTTACGATTTTCAGCAGAAAGCGCCAAAGGCACGCAGACCTGCCTTCTGAAATTCTAAATTTTTGAATGGCAAGCTAAATTTATAATTGCAAAGCCAGTATAACTTTCGAAACGACCATGTCATAAAAGCGAAACTACGTTAGCAGAAGTGGCGAATATAGTTCATCTTTATTACGCATCACGTACCCCAGCATACCCTGTATCACTACGCCGTCCATGAAATTCAGTTAGAGCAATAATACCTAAACCCAACGTCCTCCCCTTCTGATTATTGCCGCCTCTTTATCTTGGATATTTCTAGCTAACTTAGAAGAGGTCGTAAACTCTTCGAATTGTATTTTCATGTTAGGCATACAGAAACTTGCTAGCTTCGTGGATAACATTTACAGTCGGTGTAGAAAGTATTCGTACAGCGACCAAGTTAAAGTAAAACTTTGTATATCCATGTCAGTAATAAAATTTAACGGAAAGCAATGATTAATTAATATTCTTTGATGTTTGTAGAATAGATTGTGTATAAACAAAATTTTATTCCCTTTAACATATACAAAGATGTTAACAAAAACAGATAAACGCGCAGAAATGGACGCGCAAAAAGTATTCGTACAGTTGAATAAAAAATTAATAAATAATAATGGAAATAAACTAAATATATAATGTTATAATAATTTGTGGGATTGCCTTGTGATTTTATAATAGTTTCGAGGCTACTTGGTATAGAATTTACTAAGTTGGATGTTATATTTTACTCGACTCTTCTGGCAGAATGACTTTCAAACTTTCTTTAGATATAATATTATGATTACGTATTTTTTTGTCCAATTAATCCCGTAGATGCTATATGGGATTGATATGTGGTGATTATGGCGGCTTTTTAAAATATTTTAGTGGGCTATATGAAACCCCCTGCCTAGAATTATATGCAGAATGCTTTGGATCATTGTCATGGGTAAATATAAAATTGTCAGTTAGTCCCATTTTATTTGCACTAGCATGGATGTGCTTGCTCAGGATGTCAATATAAACTTTATAATATATAATATCATCGATGAAATGTTGTCGATGAAAAATACAGAACCCGCTGCCGTATTTCATCATGGATCGCAAATTTTCTTTCCTAAACTCTGTATTCTTATTTCTTCATACTGTGAAGTCTGTTTTGGACCCAAATAATTCGAATTCGCTAACGCTAACAAATTCAAAATATTTGGTTCCATATAGCATCTATCGGCTTAATTGGACAAAAAAATACGTAATCATAATATTATATCTAAAGAAAGTTTGAAAGTCATTCTGCCAGAAGAGTAGAGTAAAATACAACATCCAACTTAGTAAATTCTATACCAAGTAGCCTGGAAGCTATTATATAATCAAAAGGCAATCCCACAAATTATTAAAACATTATATATTTAGTTTATTTCCATTGTTTATTAATTTTTTGTTTATCTGTTTTTTGTTAACATCTTTGTAAATGTTAAAGAGAATAAAATTTTGTTTATACAAAATCTATTCTACAAACATCATAGAATATTGATTAATCATTGCTTTCCGTTAAAATTCATTACTGACATGGATATGCAACGTTTTACTTCAAAATTCGTCGCTGTACGAATACTTTCTACACCGACTGTATGTAAATATAGCAGTGGAGTTTCCAGGAAATGGTTTGAAAAGCCTGATTACACGCAAGAAGGTGAAATAGTATACGAGACTATTATCAATTAAGTATTTATGTTTTTAAGAAATTCTAGCGAAAGTCGAAGGACGACATCGCGAAAGAGTAAATAAATGAGTGTAGACTAAACTGGAGTAGAAAACAGAAAAATGAAGTGGCAATAATGGGAACATTTTGAAGAATGCGATTACTAATGAATTATTTAGAAAAGCTTCAGAAACACCACTAGTGTAAAAACTAAATCATGTGTTTTCCTCTGTTTGATTAACAGATATGGGGCTATTTGACGAGGGTTGAAGATTTGTTGAAGAAGAACTGGCGAGAGAACGGGATTTCTTATTGTTAGAACTGTTTTACAACTATTGAATAACAGCACTGAATAAAAATCATAAATAAAATCGACAATAAAACGAGAACGGATTAGAAAATCAAATTCCACATTTACCCTTACAGCAATTTACCTTCAAACACTAAAATACGGAAAACATTAATTATTTATCAACTTTGTCATTCCGAATTTATTCTCAGGCGACCACAATATCCACAATATAATAAATTTACGTGGAACGTTTAATTTTAATTGAACAATTCCAGCGGGAACTACAACGATATGTACCTAGTCGTTAGAAGAAGCACTTGCAAATTAGCAAAACGTCTCACAAATCGCAGCTGCCCAGTTAATAGACGTTTATGAACCGTAACATCAGCGCCTACTATCGCACACCAGCACCTCGACTGGCTACACTTTCGAAGCTGTTTACAAACAGACTCACGGCGACGTAATAACTCCTATTCCAAACGATGTTCGAAGCCGTGCGCCCAAATTACGTCCATTCTTCACGACACACCGTGTGTAGTCGAATGCCGCGTCTCCAAAATGGGCGAAGATAAGACCATTTCTAACAGTGAATATAACCTTCCAGCTTGTGGAATGTAGCGGACTGGTGGGTGAAAAGGTGCCGCACCTGGCGCGTCCTTATAACTTTGGAACAACCTCTTCATATTTCAAACAGGCACGCTCGTCCGAAGCGGTTGGGGCGAGCGAACAATGTCTAGGTGACGCGATTCGACTCAACGGTCCCCTTTAAGACTGAGCAATTACATGGGGGCGCGCAGGAGTTTCGCTGTAAATCATCCGGGGTCACGTTGTTTTCTCGAAATGCTGTAAAATGTCCAGTATCAGAATTATACATGCAGAAGGGATTCATGACCGTTTGAATCGGAGAGTTTTTCGGGTGATGGGCCACTTCCCTGGTAGAAATTTTTCTCGTTTTTCCCAATTTCTGGTGAGGTAATAGCCAGGCTTGGATAGGGAAAACTAGAAAGGAAAAACTAACCAAATTCCGCCTAAAACCCAATTTGTGAAACTGGAATAGTTGTAACTTTTCCCTTTTAATTCCTGGCTAGTTATAACCTGACTCATGCTGTCAAGTCCATATCTAGTTTTCCTTATTGAATTTTAGTCTAGGTTTTCGCCAACAGAAACTTGTAAATGTGTGGAAAAATTAGTTGAAAAGAGACAATCAAATCTATATTTAAAGATATCGCAGCAAGTCAAACATATTTATTGAATAAAGCAAACATGGAATCTAATGAGCGGAAAAAATTAAATGCTAAACGAGTGCGTAGGTGTAGAAAAAGAATGGAAGTGTTAAATGCTAAATATCACGGTAAGTTCTAAATTCGTACGGGACAAAATACTAGTTTTATTATTTCTTTATAGCACCATAACCTCATTTTTCATAATTATCTTTGTATAAACACACGTAAACATTAAAAAATCTAGTTATTGTTAAAAATTCTTAAAATATGTTAAAGTTTAAAGTAACTCATAAATTATACAAAATATCTTGACAAAATAAAATATATTTTGGTTGAACGTAAAAAGCAATGAGAAACAATAAACGTTCGCTTGTTTTAAGCTAGTTTTCCCTACCAGTTCTTCCACACTATCGCCTGGGAGGGAAAAGCATTACATGACTAGTAGGGAACTAGTAGGGATTCCTAGTAGGGCGCTAGTTGTACCAAGGGAAAAACTAACTAGTGCCCCACTTTTCCCCCAGTTGTATTTCTACTAGGGTTACAATTCTACAATTTAAGGGGTCTCCTTACATTGACGGACGCAAAATGTTGCGAAATTTGGGAATTTTTTAAAACAAAATCAAGTAAATATATTTACTTCCAGCTTTGTGGCTCCATTTGTTAATCTTTAGATTATATGAAAAAAAATTGTATGCAAAAATAGTGATTATATCCGGAGTTATAGTGTTTCAAATAGAGCGCCTTATAAAAATCATACGCACACTGTGAGCATAAAATCAGCCGTTGTAGTTGTCTGAAATAAAGAATTTAAAAATTTGTGTAATCTGTGTGAGTGTGGCTATCGCCCCAACTAGACGAAATGAAAAATACTGACAATTAAAAAAAAAAATGACAGCGTCTAAAACAGACATAGATTTCTGCAAAAAAATCGCTGGTTTTTTGAACTCGCAAAAGTCTAAGTTTGCAGAAACCGACTTAGTTTTAGTACCATCGAGAATGGGACATCTATTGAAGATATATGTCAAGTTTGAAGTGTCATTTTAGCCTCACACAAAAACAGTATGATAGCTACTTAGAACCTTAAGCAACCAAACTAGAATCGTAACGTAAAATGTTAAAAATTACTTATCTTATAAAGATATTGTGTATACAGAAAATTGTTATTTAACTTTATCCAAGATTATATTCCATTACAAGTAAATTGATGTTGCAACGTTTTCAATCCTCTTTAACAATAAATCCGTTCGCCACTGTGAAACAATTCGCAAATGGCATTTCGAAAACAGTTAACCACCATCGAAAATATGAGAAATATCCATCAAATGGATCGGATGAAAACTTCCTTCTAAAATTCAGTGGCGCCACCGTTGTAAATCCACATTGGGGCCAAACCCCATTTTCAATTATTGATTTGCCAACAACATTTTTCTCGCTCATCCCTAAAACGCATGTACAACGTATACACCCCCCTCCCTGTTCCTCCCGTCTTGGACGAGTATTCCATTTTATTCCACAGAGGGGCTGTCATGCGCACTCGATTGAATATGGTCCTTGTTAGAGTCCATGAAAGTTCTCCTCCTGTGCCTCGACAAAGCAGAAGGCCACATCTAAGAAGGACTTAAGAACTGCGCGGGGGTAGAGGGTACGGAAGACAGACAACTTCTTCTTCGTTAGAAGAACAAAAACCATAACGGCGGAATAACGAAGGCATCCTTCTTGATACACAACCCTACTTCGACGGATCTTGTTACTGACACTGGCTTACGACCTCGTTATCCCGAAAATCGGGCCAGCCGCCTGGATAAGGAATACAGATAAATAAAAGGTCCGCGGCAGATTTATTAAACTGCACCATTTACCCCCCGTGGGCTCCATTCTGCTTCATTAGCAGTGATAGATTTATCAGTCCCGATATGTTACAATTATTGACCTCGTTATTGTAACTTAGAAAAAAAAAAACGAGGCGGATTCGAGAGAAGTTATGGTAAAAGCTTTCGAGCTTTGATATAAAGGAAAATATAGGGGAAAGTAGTTGTGCTTTAAACAGGTCGTGAGATTCAGTTTTCGATATCAGTGAATCGAAACATTCGATATCGAAATGGCCATTGTAATTGGTAATTACTTAATGTGACTCTGCTCGTTTATTTTCGGAACAAGTATCAGAGAATTTGGAAACGTGTGTTCGCTGCACGCCACGTTCAAAACCCCGGGGAAAGAAATTCCTCAGATTTGGAACTGGCACGTATCCAGAGAAGCCATTTCAATTACGCCATTATTTCTACCCGTGGAAAATGGTCCGCGTTTAAGGAAAATGCGAGTAAAGATATTTGGTGAAATTTCAACCAACAAGTAGTATTTCAGAGAATTCAGGGCGTTCTCGTTTCCTTACTCCTTCAATTTGTTAGATTAAGAGGCGATAAATATGTAGTTGCTCTGGAAGCTATAAAATATCGGTGCTTAATGCAATATTTCTGCGGAAGTCTTCATTTTATTATCTTTAATCGCTGCCAAAAATTAAGTTTCGTGGATAAGAAATGAGAATTTTATTTAGCCAAATTTATAGAAATTTGTACCTACCCTTCAAAACCATTTAAATTGTGTTTTACATATTTGTCTTTATCTCTGAATTCAAGAGGGACACTTGGAATCCCTGTTTTTGATAATCTACTTTCTGCATTAGGTTTCGCATGTACTGCAGCGACACGTTGAAAAAACGATATCGAGAGCAATTCGGACTGTTCATTCTCAAATGACCCACGCACACGCGGACATCGTCTGGCAGAAAGAGTTGGTCGCAAATCCGCTTGGATTTCGTCATTTAATCCTCTTTCGAACTGCTCCGTACATTTTCGACCTTCCACCCAGCTCTGGCTCTGTCAACCAACAGGAGATCGCTCAGCAGAGTCTGAAATTACGGAGCAGCGAAAGAAGGGCGCACATACCAGCAAACCCGCGTATATAAAGGGAGTGTAGGGAATTCCATGGCAACGGTTACGACCGCAACTTTACATGCATCTCACGTTACAGTACAAATTCGAGAACGTTCGACGTATTTAGAACTGTGGTAATGCTCAAAAACTTTGATATCCTTCAGAGGAAAATATCTAACGACAAAGAGAACATTGAAATTCGAGAAATCGTGATATCCAAAAACACCGATCCCTCTCTGCAATGTAATTGAATCTAGCGCGAGGCTGAAACTGAATAATCCCTTTATACCACGTTTGCAGGCAGAGAATCTGATTCTTGGGTACCATTATGGGACCTGATCCTCGATGAGCCAACCTGGTCTGCAATTTTGGCATGCGTCTAATGCGAATCTCAATGGACGCTGTTGGGTGATGCTTGCAATCAATTTTATGAATTTACAGCTTCACTATTTTAACATCGATTCAGTTTCTGATATTGCGCTGCCTTAGGGCTGGAAACCGTTATTATAAAGATTTAGGTTCTTGAAAGAGTTATGAAGAACCTTTATTCTGAATAACCGTTATAAAGAACCTAAATATATCAGACTATATAAGTATTCGAAGTATTCCAAGTATTCGAATACTACTCGAATATTTCAGTATTCGAATGCTATTCGAATATTTAAGTATTCGAATACTATTCGAATATAGGTTCATTTGTCATGGTGAAATCTTGTAAGCTAATTTGAACCCACTTCATACCATACTATTCGAATACATCGGTATTCGAATATAGCAGTATTCGAATAGTATTCGAATAATAACATTCGAATAGGGGAGACCGGGGCTAAAAGTTCCGGGGGTAAGTTGTTCCGAACGGTTCTATCTTCAAAATGAAAATAGCTTTGTACTTTAAATTATTTTTCCGCGTGACTTGATTCCGACTCGGAACTTTTAGCCCCGGTCTCCCCTACAAAGCTATTTTCATTTTGAAGATAGAACCGTCGGAACAACTTACCCCCCGGAACTTTTAGCCCCGGTCTCCCCTACTCAAATATTCGAAGTTTATTCGTAGCATTCGAATACTTGTAAAATATTCGAATAATAAATTATTCGAATAGTCCCAGCCCTAGTTTAGAAGATGGAATTCAGAGTTCACTTTTTGACACTTTGACGCTGCGTATCTCCTAAACGGCTGGTCCTACGTCGTTTTTGACGAAATTTCAAAAGAAAACTCAACCAAAGAAATATATAATCTCCTCCTGTTAAAACGGCCCATGTACTTTAAGCAAGCAGACTGCCCGACACGGTTGCCCGGAATACGTTCGAAGTGTTGGAAAAAATCGAGCTACCCGTAAAAAATTGAGCTACCCGAAAGAATCGAGCTAACCGAAAAAAATCGAGCTACCCGAAAGAATCGAGCTACCCGAAAGAATCGAGTTACCCGAAAGAATCGAGCTAACCGAAAAAAATCGAGCTACCCGAAAGAATCGGTTCTATAACCGTTTTGGAACTTATATAGAACCTAAAAAATAAAAGTTATTAAATCGGTTCTATAACCGCTTTGGAACTTTTATAGAACCTAAAAATAAAAGTTATAGAGCTATATAGGAACCTAAAAAATAAAAGTTATAGAGCTATATAGGAACCTAAAAAATAAAAGTTATAGAGCTATATAGGAACCTAAAAAATAAAAGTTATAGAGCTATATAGGAACCTAAAAAATAAAAGTTATAGAGCTATATAGGAACCTAAAAAATAAAAGTTATAGAGCTATATAGGAACCTAAAAAATAAAAGTTATAGAGCTATATAGGAACCTAAAAAATAAAAGTTATAGAGCTATATAGGAACCTAAAAAATAAAAGTTATAGAGCTATATAGGAACGTAAAAAATAAAAGTTATAGAGCTATATAGGAACTTACAAAATAAAAGTTATAGAGCTATATAGGAACCTAAAAAATAAAAGTTATAGAGCTATATAGGAACCTAAAAAATAAAAGTTATAGAGCTATATAGGAACCTTAACTTATACTTTTATAGTCTGATATTTAGGTTCTTTATAACGGTTATTAAGAATAAAAGTTCTTCATAACTCTTTCAGTCAGAACCTTTATATAACAGTTTGAAACAGTTATTTCGGAACCTTTTCAAGCCCTTCTTATACCTAATTAAAAATATTTCAGTTTCAGTATTGATAGCATTGATAATTGGCAATCCATTTTGAATATTGTAGTAGGAAACACGGAATTTTGTTTCGATCTGAGAATATAATACTTCATAACTATCAACCCAATAAATGTGGTAGACATGTGTTTGTATCAGTAAGATTTAATCTGGAAGCATTAATTTTGTGTGAGAAACGTTTTCTATGCATGCGCAAAATTGGCAATTTTACTAATCATGCGAGAAACTTGGAAATTTCTCCTTCAGTTTTTGCAAATATCTTCCAGTGATTGCAAGTATCATTGCAGCATTTTGTTCTCTGACTTACTTAGTAATCAATTAACAGATCAATTCTTTGGAATCACGCATATGTAAAAAATTCTAAGGTATACGATCTTAGTGCTAGCACAATCAGTTTTTTACCTCACTAGGATTCTGACTTATTGAATCCTTCAAATGAAACAATTTTGCTTTAAACACAATTTTTATATCTTCGTAAGATTCAAATCTGTTTGACAGAGGTACTTGGTTTTTGTAAAAGATTACTTTTCAAGTATCTTAAATTAAGTTTTCACGTAAACATTTCCAAGTAGGATATACCATCAGATTTCGCAATAATTTGCATGTCGGTAGTAACTACTTTTAACTAAAACAAGTTTAAGCACCTCTATGTTTTTGCTTTTCCTTTTATAATATTAAAATATCGTAATTTTGTTGTCCCTTAATAAGCATCCTTTTAAATTTCCGACGTTATGCTGCTGTCGTCCTATGTTATGCTAAGCATAAGAATTTTTGTGGCTGAAAGTGTCACGGCGGACCGTAAGTCTTACGTATACGGTCTGATATTGCAAGTAACGTTCTGCAATTTCATTGGCGTAAAATACACCAGTCGTTATTTATTGCACAACTGCTTTCAATATTAATGACTCTAGCTCAAACAGATTTTCGTACACACTTAATTTAATCATTCAATC
Source organism: Andrena dorsata (assembly GCA_929108735.1). NCBI lineage: Eukaryota > Metazoa > Arthropoda > Insecta > Hymenoptera > Andrenidae > Andrena > Andrena dorsata. The sequence continues at coordinate 103,301,351 of OV815487.1, forward strand.
AGATACGTAAATATTAGAAGAAAGAGTTTCCGTCACGAACATAAATTCCATCGCACAACACTTATGAGACATAAATATTATCTGCATTCTTATAAAGGCATGCATTTTTTTAAATTGTTTACTTATATGAATTTAAATATCCCACATTTTGGTAAAAAGCATATACCTCCCAAATCTACGTAGGCACATTAGGGGAGACCGGGGCTAAAAGTTCCGGGGGTAAGTTGTTCCGATAGTTCTATCTTCAATAAGAAAGTAGCTTTGTACTTTAAATTATTTTTTCCGTGTGAGTTGATCACGCCACTCTGTCAGCCATTTTAATAGAGCCCGCAACAGCGAGTTGTGTGGTAGTAAGCGAGGACCTATTAGTCGCGTACCAAATAAGTAAATATTTTCCTACTATTATTTTTTGGTCTATTTCGATTATTTAACGTCGATATTATTGATTGATTAGTTCTTATGTATCAAATGACATTTAAGAACATGATGTAATAATGTGGATCGTTTCAATATATGTGTAAGTAAAGTAATCTCTTAAATTGCCACATGTGTCCATAGGGGCTAGTTGTTCCCGTGATTTGGGGCACGTTGTTACCGTAACAACTTGCCCCACCGCAAATGTATAAATTGTTCCAGCTGTGTTTTAAGATGCGAACATATGAATGAAAGGCGAAATGTGGCATCATTTCCATCGAAGTTGTGCATAAAGATAAAAATTGTCGCTAGAGAATTTAATATCTGCCACTTAACTCTATCGAGAATTATTAAAAAATTACAATCTGGACAAGAAGCCACTGTAGGCTACAAGTAGGTACCCACAAACAGTTGAATGTAAGACTGATTTGTAGATTTTAATTTTTATACCAAAGATAGTGTTTATGATTATTAGGGTAACGCATACAGTTGTTGATCCCTATACAATAATTGATCCTCTTCCACAAAAAGTAGGAAATATAATATAATGCTTTTTTCCTATGATAAAATATAATTATATTCGGAACAAAAATATCTGGGCCACTGAAATATAGATATATTTTATTATATAAAAGAAGCATCATATTATATTTCCTACTTTTTGGAGAAGAGGGTCAATCATTTTAAAGGGGTCAACAACTATATGCGTTACCCTATATTGTTTTGGTTTTCTTTTAAAGATAATACATTTTTGTTGGTCCGAACCTTCATAAATAACCATTATTATTAGTAAAATTCTGTTTTATTTAATTAGAAAATGAAGTATTTCATTAAAATGCAACTTTTATATCTTAGTAACAACTTACCCCAATGCGATAACAACTTGCCCCATGAAGGGGTAAGAAGTTCCGCTTCGACTAGCGCCAAAAAAATTACTTTTTATGAAAACCCTATTGCAATATATTAAATACAAGCTTAAAATCATAAAATATAATAAATTTAACAAGAAATTAGTCAATAGTGAAGAGAATAAGTGCATTATTTTGCGGTCATTTTTTATGTTTTATCGAAATCGGAACTTTTAGCCCCGGTCTCCCCCACATATTTTTATAAAAGATTATTTATATAAGCCTTTTACTGAATACAAGGTAAAATATTGAAGTAAGTGATCGAAGTATGAATTCGTACGAAGTAGATTGTTTCGAAAATCGAATTAAAACAAATCCACCTGAACTTGCGTCTCAAAAAAATGATTGCCTTAGGAGCACAGTTGGTATAACTGGTACTAAAATTGATTTTCAACAAAATCCTACCAATTTCCACTCTCTTACCCTTTTCATACTTTAAAGTTTCCCTGGTGTCGGAAAACAGTAATACTAATAAAACTCATATTAATTTGATCGGCCCATTACGTCAGGCAGCGTAGCAGTAAGAAATCGATTTCCCATTAATTGATTATTAATCAAACCGTTGTCGATAGCCGGCCGTCGCGGCCACGCGATAGTTACGGACAGGTTTCGACGGCGAAAACGTAACACGTTTCCACGGCGATAATTACTCGGCGGCTTACAGGGAAACTCAAACGTCAAACGACGGGGGAATTACATTACCGGCAGGAAGTTCTGTTTCCGTTTCACTGTAATTGGTCAAACGATGCACCCGGGGAACCTTTGTGCGTACTTGGCAAGGTATCACAGGCGAAAGGATGAAAATCCATCTGTAGACCACACGCAAATAGACGTGCAAGAAAAACTCTGGAAAATGAATATCCAACTTTACTGAGGAACCTTAATTCGGATGGAATTCTCGATGCTGCGTGCTCATTGTATGGTGTGACAAGAAACATCTCTAGAATAATATCGTGACTAGACAATTTTCTGTCACTACTTTATGGACCCTTTGCTATGATCTTAAATATGGGCGACACGTTGCACAGTGGGGCAAACGCGGACAAAGATCCAAAATTTAAAGTTCGTATCTGGAAAAAATTATTATTGTATTTTATACCTCTTCCCCTTTTCCAAAAGCAAAATGTTGTAAAGCTAAAATTATCAAAATTTTCCTTTGTAGCTATAATTTATTTTCTCTTTAATAATTGTTTAAAGCTTGTTACAGCCTATCTAGTTGGTCAATGTTTTGCAAACCGCACTTTTATACTATAATAGTATCATTTTGTAACAGTAGCCGCCGCATAAAGGTCATTAAATGACCAAAACCGTAAAAAAATTGAATAACTAACGCGTTATCTCGCTTTTAGTTGCCGTTAATGAATTTAGTACCGGGAAGTATCAGAGAATATATACCTAAAAATTCATTTGCGTTTTCTTGCGCATTCGGTAGTTATTGGAATTTATATGGGATGCCGATGAGCGCTGGTCAAGGCGTAGCGCGCGACGCGTGAGGAAACAAGCTCTGGAATTATTAATTTAATTAGTTAAGGTATTGTTGTAGAGGATTATTAATATTTGAAGATAATTATTTTTTGTTTAAATAAAGTAAAAAAAGGTTTACTTATTTTTAACTTTTGCTGTCCCAAAGTCCTACAGACGACCAAATGGTAAAAAGTAAATATTGGTAAAAAAAGTAAAAGAAACGTGAAAAAAGAAAATGTGTGCTGTACGGGAAATTAATACTATTTTGATTTAAATTTTATGTATTAATTTACATAAATCAGTTGTAAATAATATATATATTTATTAATTTTACTTATTTTATTTTAATTATTTCAGTTAAATTTTGTTCCTAATAAATAAATTGGTTTCAGACAAGTTTCAATTTTTTTTAAAATTACAATTCACAGGCTCCGCGAAAATATAATAAAGTTACTGAAATCTTGTTTTCAGAGTGATTTCCCAATGTATTTTTCATTCTGAATCGAAAGAAACCAATTGCATGTCGATAGGATCATTAGTTTAAAAAATATTGAATTTTGTCCGCTTTTTGGACATTTGGCCCCACTGTGCATTGTGGCATGCCTGTGGAAAAATCAGTTTTTGAAGCTTTCGTTCATGATTCGTTAAAGCTGATTGAACCTTGAATCTTTTGTACCGTAGAACCTTTGTATTTCAAGTTAGTGGAGATAACTGATTGTATAGATAGCAATATAAAAAATTTAATATTAAGTTTAATAAATGTTTTAACATATACATTTTCATATAAAAGAATTTTGGGGTAATGGAAGAAGCAAGGAATCGATATTTTGAAGAATGTAATTCAGAGCTAACAAATGCTAAAAAATTTGCTTTAAGGATTGCGTCTTTTACCGGGAATATATAGTAGATTTGCAATCCAGAGGTGTTCGTCAAAAGCAGAAAAATTGCGCTGCATTTATAGGGAAATTCAGAAATTAATTAGGAAACTATCATTATTCATTTCTTTCGAAGTAGTATTAGAAGAAACGTTAAAAAAGTTCAAACTTACGTTCTCCACGTGTCAAATTAATATTTCTATCGTCAGCATCAAAATGACAATTTTGTATACGTACTTCTAGTTGTAAAAAGATAATATTTTAACGTTAAACGGTTTAAAATAAAAGGAACTGACGATAAAACTTCGTAAAAGTTATTTATTGGGTCTATAAATGGCGCGCAATTGTGAAAATAAAAAACTATGTACATGGTTTTACTCAATGGCTCGGTTAAATGACATTTATGATTTGTGGTGTACAGATGGCGGTGAATTACAGTGATTCCTGGACGTGGAACCTTAATGCGAGAGTAATGTTAAAAGTTGCCTTGTTTTAGTAATGGCTTTACAACGGGCAATTCAGGTTAACGATTTTGTTATTTCTCATATCTTCTGCGCAATCTCTTTTTTCTCTTCTAAATCGTATCGTTATTATTAATGTTCTTCATGCACATTTCACCAATGTCGCTATTTTAGTACACGTAATATTAATCATTCTCGTAAGATGCAGTAAACATATACGCTCGTTTTGCGTAAATAAATAATTTCTAGAGTAATTGAAACAGAAACTTGTATTTAATTAAAATAAGTTTCGCCCGATTCCATTTTGTTTCGTGGTAAGTATTTGGCTGTTGAATATGAAACGTTAATTTAAATATAGTGCACTAATGTTTACGTGCACAGCAATACAATAGAGAGGATTATCTGTCTACCATGTTTCTCTCTGTAACAATCTGAAAATCAATATGTGCATATCTTTCTGCTAACACCAAAATAGGGAGAGCTTTATCCTTCTTTTTCACAATATATGGCCATCAGTCTTTACTTTTACAAACACAGAACGAACCGAAACATAAAATTCTGATACAATCGCGAATACATGTTCATTTATATCCGTTAACAAAATATTTTTTAGAAACAGATTACTTTCCTTGATTCGACAGCTACATACATCACTCTAATTTTTTTTTCAAATTTGTGAACTTCAGAACTTTAAAACTGTATGTATGAAGATACACAAATGAAATTGAAAACTTTTACTTCGAAAGTGCAGTGGATGAAACGAGAAGTACATCGATTATTTCCGTTTCAATATACGAAATCACATTTCAAAAAAATGCCACTTTGATTATATGTGTAATATTCCTGACACTTCAGACACGTATTTATAATGCATTATTATTTTTATTAGTGCCCAAAGAAAAATTAAATTACTATGAAGAACAGATTTTTAACAACTTTTTAATAAAGATTCTCCAACCACATTCATTTCACTGGCTTGAATTATTACAAGGATGAATCTAATTGTAAGATATCGAAATTACTTCGAATCGACATTAGCATCCTCATGCTTAATTGGCCATTAAAACTTACTAATTGAAGATCCTAATGTATCCTCGGCAATGGATGTCGGTCGCTGATGAACGCTAATCTGAGTTTTAATAAAACGCGGAAGGGAGCTGGCAGCTGAAGGATCTCGAATTCCAATTAAGAAAACAAAATCTTATTCAAATCACATTATGCAAGAGCGTTGGAATACATGGACAATTAACTTATAACAAATTCTACATAAATGAATTTATTACAATTGGCAAATTAGTAAATTATTAATTCCAGACAGCGGTTTCTATTTATGTATATTTCTTCCGACACAGATAGAGTATATAGTTTTTGGAACATAATCAGTACTTTATTTCCTGCTACTCCAAAAACTATTTTAATATATAAAGCAGAAAGCTTCTAATATGTTTGTGTTTGTCTGTTCCCTAAAAACTTTCGAACGATAAACTCACGAATTATATTTTACATATTTTAACAAAAAAAAATTTTTTTTATAGAATCGGAATCTAAATTTAAAGAAACCTTTTCTTATAAACTGTGCGGGGTGGTTTCATTCCGAATGCCTCGTTCACATTAGTCAAGTTTACTGGCTTCAAGTCGCTTGAATTCAAGTATACTGACTTCAAGTTGGTGTTCAGATAGTGTCAGCTGCATTCAAGTTACTTTCAAGAGTACTTGAAGCTTGAAGCATATAATTAAGATATCTAAAATGGCGTCAAAGGAGTCAGTAACCTTGACTAATGTGAACGAGGCATAAACATGCATTTTTCGGCTGGCTAAAACACATCCAAAAAAACAAATCAATCTGAGGCGAACACCTGAAAACTTTTCCTTATATGTAAGTGCTTCGATGAGAAATGTATTTTGAAGAAATATATCCGAGACAGAGTAAACAGTTGTCCCCCAGACAGTCATTGTCTTGCCAGATCTTCCTCTTAGGAAAAAGAATATCGCGAGGCATGTGTTGACCAGAAGGAAACAAGGTTGAGCATCACAAATCCTTCAGCTTCGAGGCTTATGAAACATTTCCGCTTCACCACTTCAAGGACCAGCACGCACCACTAAAATTACATTGTCAGTCGCAAACAGTTCTTGTTTTCTTAGAACTTTATCAATTGTAGTAGTAAGAAGTCCAAAGTTATTGCGAGTCAAATTTCTATCTCCGCACATACCATTTCGTCATTTTTCCCCTATTTAAGAACCCAACAAATAATAACCTAGAAGTGAACCCATATTTAATTTGTATCATTATCAGCGCTCATTTCATACATTTATACTTATATAAGCGTCGTGTCACAAATTCAACACCGCCCCCAAAAAACGGTTGACCCTAGAAATATGAAATTCGGAGGGTATATTTGCTTTGCGACGTAGGTGCTCGAGACAGTGATTTTTTTTAAATTCCAATCCCAAGGGGGTAAAAAGGAGTGCAGTATGTTTTCTCGGACTCCTTATTATTTTGTAGCTCCGATTAGTCTGTCAACGTGGTTTTTAGTTAAAAACCAGATTCAGCATTTAGCTCTAATCAACGGGGTGAGATGTGTTTCCACGGATTTCTTAATATCTCTTATATAACATTTATGTTAAAAAAATACAATATTTATGAAACAAAGCAGTATGAAATTTAATTATTCAAAATAAGAGTTAAAAGAAAGAAAAAAAAATAAATCAGGGTGACCGGATTTAAAGCCGTGCTGTTTGGTTGGGAAGTAAACGTTGTACGCACCAGAGATGGGCAAAAAAATATTTTAAATAAAAAATTGTGTTCGAATAAAAGGCTGAAAATTTATTCGAAACTCAGCAAATAAAAATTCCCAGAATTATTTATTATTTGAAGCGCCATAAATAAAATTTTCAATCGACGGGAATTCATCCGTAGCTTCGGCCAATTTTCTCACTTTCATTTATATTTGTAGCGGAGAAGCTTAAATAACTCTGGGCGTGGCTCGGAGGCCCTCGGGCCTCAAGCGCCTTTGCTCGAAGATGGGTGAACGATACAATGTCGCTTGTCCCGAGGACCTGGCGGATATTTAAGCTTCTCCGCTACAAATATAAATGAAAGTGAGAAAATTGGCCAAAGCTACGGATGAATTCCCGTCGATTGAAAATTTTATTTATGGACCTTCGGATGAATCCCCGTCGATTGAAAATATTATTTATGGCGCTTCAAATAATAAATAATTCTGGGTGATTTTTATTTATGACACATACAGATAAAGTCTCTTTTATTTAAAAAGTTATTTAGATAATTTTTTATTTAAATAATGCCCATCTCTGGTACGCACTCACTCAACTCACTTTCTGCTTTTAAGGCGCACATATCGATTGTTTATAAATAATGCTCATTGGCATAAAATATTTAGCAGAGGGTCATCCAGGTGATCTCCAGATTCATCCCCTAAAATTGCTTGTTTAGAATAATTTAGATCTAGAGTCATCAATCATATTTGTATCTACTTAGCTGCTATTTTCTTTAATTTGGTTTTGTGTTTTTACCTTTATGTGCTTTTTGCTTCTACTTTATTTACGTACCACCTACGTATAACTCTTTCTCTAATCTGCACTTCACTGCGCAGTATCTATAGGTATTACTGTTTCTTGTTTACTGCATTGTACCCGCCACAGATTTGTCGACTCTATGCCCTCGTGTTTCTTAAATAACGCTGCTCGGTAACACATTTCGGGAAGAAAATCGATTGCAGCTACTTCGGAAGCGGCTGTTTATAATCGAACTCACAGCACCGCGAAACGTTCCGGGAGAGATTGCAGTAAAAGAACGTTGACGAGTCGCAGGAGTGACAGGGCAGTGATAGCTTTCACTCCTATCCGCAATCCCTTTAAAAATGAAATATTGTCAAGGGAAATAGCAATTACCTGTCCCGGTAACAATTTCACCCAAGAAGAGTCAAAGAGCCGGGGATCGGAATGTAGTGAAGCGTTCGCCTTTCAGTAACCGGAAACGGCGTCAAAGAGGAAATACGAGGCGCGGACTGCGGGGGCGCGCGGGGGTACCTCGTGCGAGGACGAATTAAAAAGTTCGTGCTCTGGGGGCGGGGCAGGGGACGGAAATGGGCGGAAGGTGGGATCCTTTTTACGCGAAATGAAACGAGATCTATATACGCCAGGATGAAGGGGGGCTTCGAGAGAAAGTTTTTATTGGACGTACGCGCGAGATACTGCGGTAGTTATCTCCGGTACACGCTACCTTACCAGGGTTACCCTAACTTCGTAACACGGAACATCGACTTCCGGTTTATTTCGAGTGAGCTTTCAGCGAAGTACGGAAATCTCAGAAGCCCGGGCTGATAAATCTCTAAAAGCGGGGATGCGTAAAAATTTTACGGAAATTGCTGCCGTTTAACGGACTCTCGAATCGCTTTTATATCAATTCAATGGGGCGCATTTCTACCGGGGCTATTATTTGTACACCTCGACCGGTGGCTAGTGTTTGTGCACATAACGCGATCTCTATGATTACGATGCTAGTGTCGGAACGGAGAACCTGTGGAGGGGTTTCCATTAAAACTTGAAGTATTTATGTGTGCAGATTTGAGCTTTCAATTAGGGCTGGGACTATTTGTCGAATTATTCGGTATTCGAATATTCGAATACTTCACTTGCTTAATTATTTGACGAATATAATTCGAATATCCAAGTATTCAAATACTATTCGAATATTTCAGTATTCGAATGCTATTCGAATATTTAAGTATTCGAATACTATTCGAATATAGGTTCATTTGTCATGGTGAAATCTGGTAAGCTAATTTGAACCCACTTCATACCATACTATTCGAATACATCGGTATTCGAATATAGCAGTATTCGAATAGTATTCGAATAATAACAGTCGAATACTCAAATATTCGAAGTTTATTCGTAGCATTCGAATACTTGTAAAATATTCGAATAGTCCCAGCCCTACTTTCAATTGGCATGTTTGTTTTTCTGTTGGCTGTTCGAGAACTCGAATAATCGAGTAGCTTGAAGTTCGGACCGAGCCGAACCGAGTACTCGTAAAAACCGAGTGGCTCGAAAGAACCGAGTAGGTCGAATATTTTCGAGCGGCCCGAAAGAACCGAGAAACTCGAATATACTTCGAGCAGATCGAAATTATCGAGCAGCTTGAAGCTTGAAGCTTGAACGTTTCGGGCAATACGAATGTTTCGTATATTTTAGGTTACGTTTATCTACTGGAATGTAAATAATGGTTCTCAATAAGTAATGTGAATAATTAAAATGTAAGCTGTAAATGGAAATATTCTGTAACTTTTGAAAATAAGTACTATCAAGGTGTACATGGAGGACAAAATTGTACTAAATGACACATCTATTACAAAGTGGTGGAGGGAGAATGCAGCTCGCTTCCCGCTTTTGGCACCCGTTGCCAAACAATTTTTGGGGATACCTGCTTCACAGGCCTACAGTGAGAGGCTGTTCTCACTTGCCGGGAATATAATTATTATTATTAAATAAACGGGAGAATTCTTTAGACACCAAAATTTGAACATAAAGTACATGAAATATAAAATATAAAATTAAAATATAGATAAAGGTAAAGTAAACGAATAAAGTAAACAAATAATATAAAGAACAAAATCAATGAAAAAAAGAGCGTCTCTATTGTGGGAGAAAGTAGAACAAATTTGTTTTTTATGCGCAAATGTAGGAAAATAAAATGGTGTTATATTTAGTAATATGTGTATAGTACCTTGTGTACTTCTCTAAAAGTCAACTGTTTAAAATAATGTAAATAGTGTATATATATATATATATTATTATTAAAACATAATTAGTCTATGATAATTATCTGCCGTGATTTCATACCTTCTTTTATAAATATTTACCATCCCCATTCAAGCAGATTTCTATTGTGATCTTACATTAATTAAATAAAAACAGAGAATTTGAAAAATTAATAATGCAAAGTTTACATATTTAAATATTTACAAGTACTTAACGATTCTTTATAATTACGCTTATTTATATTTATTTATTTATTTATGAGCGGGTAACGCCCTGTGTTAACAATGTTAAAACCCATACGATGAAGGTAAAAAAGTAGGAAAAAAAGAAAATGTAAGAAGAAAAGAAAGATAACATAAAGAGAAGTGTATGAATACGTTCATAAGTAAACGAAAAAATGGAAAAAAAAAGAAAGATTTGAAATTAGTACTTATTTTCAAATGTTACAGAATATTTCCATTTACAGGGTACATTTTAATTATTCACATTACTTATTGAGAACCATTATTTACATTCCAGTAGTTAAACGTAACCTAAAATATACGAAACATTCGTATTGCCCGAAATGTTCAAGCTTCAAGCTTCAAGCTGCTCGATAATTTCGATCTGCTCGAAGTATATTCGAGCTTCTCGGTTCTTTCGAACCGCTCGAAAATATTCGAGCTACTCGGTTCTTTCGAGCCACTCGGTTTTTACGAGTATTCGGCTCGGCTCGAAAAACCGAGTCTGCCTCGGCTCGCTTTTTCCGAGTTCTCGAACAGCCTTAGTGTCTGGTTATTTAATCGGAAAAGAAAATAGTATTCAATTTTCTTTTATTACTCTTTGCATACTTCTTTGGGGACATTATTGTTCATATTCAGCTGACTACCTAAATATATTCTTCCTCGTTGATGGCAATCTTACCAAAGATATTTGAAAATTTTAGAGAATTTACCTAACATGAATTTGTAAAATTAATATACCTAATTCTACTATTTTAATGACATCCATCCCCAGCTGGAACTTCCGTTTTCTTATACCACGAAATGCAATGAACATATATCACAAGGACCAACGAAATAAATCTGCATTCTGCAGAAGAGAAATTGGCAGAGTCAAAGAAGCAGTTCCATTCATCTAGCAGTTCCAACCGTTTTTTAGTATATTCCACTCTCCGTATTCGATTGCAAAGAACAAACAGCTCTTGCGCGCTTTATAACAGGGTCTTATCTATAATATATATATAATAATTAAACAGCAGCACCAGATTGCGATTTAAGTAATAGGTATGCGCCTTTCCACACAGCATATTCACACCGAATGTCCCAAATTCAATCGAACCAGACTAAAATACAAATCAGTTCTTCCTCTACTCTCGCATCCTCCGGCGATATCAATACCCTCTCAAAAGATACTAAACTGTTCCCCAAATAAGCTGTACCGTTTCACCGCTGACAACCCCGTAATTGATGGGACGTTAAAACTCGCGAACGAAAAGTCTGCATTCTAGACCTGAAGATTTCAAAGAACTCGGTCACATCCGTCCCACGTGCATCCTCTCGAGGAAAGTAACCAGCCTATTGTTCGATCCTTTGAGCGCGCCTCACAAGCCGGAGGAATGCGCGATCTTGACCACTGGCGAACACGTTACGCCGCCGAACCAAGAGAAAAGGGGGCGACACCACAATGTCATCGTTAAAATATCGCGGTTCGCTGCGATACTGAAAGCATCGGTACGCTAAATCCTCGAACGAAAGGATCGGGACAATAATTCATGCGCTCTTTATTTTCGACATGTACATCCGGACCCTTTTTGTTAAGGTTCTCCCCATTTCCGCGGCGCTCATTCTGCATCGTCGCGTACTCCACCCCCTCCTTCCGCCGCTTTTCTGAATAATTTCCGTGTTGCCTGGCGAATTCTCCGATCTCTCATCTCTCCTCCCCCATCGACGGCACCTTGTGCACCCTCACCCCGCGATAAAAGACAGCACATCGGCGCGGCGATCGATCCACGATGCTTTGAATACACTCCCGCTTCTTTCTCCTCCGTTTCGCGTAGCTTGCCCTCACGCGAGCTGTACTCCGGTTATTGTTTCTTACAGGGAAATGAACTCGCGTGCGTGCAATCGTGTGTTTCGCGTGTCGAAGCGAGTGTAACGCGCCATATCTAACCTGCGGTCATTTAGGTCAGTGGAGGTTAATAATTTACCGCGTGCAAATATCAATGTCAAGATTCATTTTTTTTATCAGTGTTTACCGCGCCTGGTGCACGTTTTGTTGTCACTGAGTAAACTTCTCGTGCATTACATAGGGGGAGTTCCCCTAGTGCCGGACGCTTAAGGTTTTCCTTAAATAAGAAGAAAAAAATAATATTTTAATCTTTTTATTCTGCGCTATTTATAAGATAATAATATGAGATGTCAAAATTACCCAACAAAACATTCAATATTATAATTATAGATAACTTAAATTACTTTTCAACTTGAAGATGCGATTTGGAGAAATCATTAAGTGGCACCTAGTACCGGACACAGTAAAAATTCATTCTCTGCCTTGGGAAAATAAAAAACGGGGGTACAAACTGCCCATTTCAGCTGATGTTAGTTTTCCAACTTGGCGTATCGACTTTGCAGCCAAGACTTTCTGGTGTTTCTGCACGCAGCTGACTCCCGTTTCGTCGCAATTATAAATATTAGAAGCAGAAAACTTATACTGCTTCGTAAGTTTTTCAACATTATCAAAAAAATGTTGAACTTGCGGCTTATTAAAACCCACAGCTCGCATTAGGCTTGTACACTGTGGTGTCCTAAGTGAAAGATCAGTGTGTCTGGCCATAAAATCATAATAAAAATGTTTGCCCGCCATTCCTTTTGCCGTGTTAAAGCGATGAGGAAGTTTTAATTTTACTGCTAAATCATAAGCTAGCTTTAAAAATTCCTTTTTCATTAGTGGCAAACAACGATTAGACAGGTCCTTCACATGATTTATTAATTCCTGTTCATATTCTGGCGGGAACGTTTTGGAAAATCTACCTAATTTACACTGTAATGTAATTTCTTTGCCAGATTTTATACATTTTATTTTATCAAACAAAGTACTTCTTGGAGTGCCATATCTTAAACATGCCTCTCTTAGGCTAATTTCTTTTGCCAAAATTTTCTGAAGTGCAGGTTTCAAATTATTTTCATCCCACGAACCTTTTTTCTTGCTATTCATGATGGTTCCGTGTATCTTTTAAACACTGAAACCGAAATAATAAACAGTAATACAAATAGGAACACACAAGATTCAGATTTGTACTGTCCGGTAATAGGGGACAACGTTCTGTCCGGAACCAGGGGACAGTGAACGGATTAAAAATTTTTTTTTCTGCAAACCAGTGCACTGTTTACACAAAACACGAAGGTAATTAAAAAAATACTTACCAAACGATACAATAACGCAACTCACACGTCTTTTAGCCAGGAAAATTGGTATATATAACAATCTAACTTTTATACGATTCACCGGATTCCCGTCACACCAAACAATCAATCCATTTATTTAGCAAGGCTTATGACGACACATGATCGTCTTTGATTTATCCCCTCTACGGTTTACGCGAAAGAACAGCTCCGTAGCCTTTGAAATGTCACAGATATAGCTAATGTCCGGTATTAGGTGCCGTCCGGCGTTAAGGGAACTCCCCCTACCACGGCTTGTGTAAAATTTAATGTTGCTTGCTTCGCATTGGAATATAAACACGGATAAGAATGGGCGAAAAAAGGAGAATAAAATTTTTTCGTCTGGGTATATAGTATAGTAATAGAGCTTGTAAATTTATATACATAAGAATAATGTTCAAATTTAAATTATTTGTCCATCTGTCTTTAATAACAGTGGTGCATAATTCCTGAATTTTTCGTGCTGTTATCTTACACCATTCTTTTTGTAATAAAATAGCAGGGTCATCAAGGGGCTTGTAGTAGTTACGTTGTAACTTATAGTTTAGTAGTCATGAAATAGTATTTGTTTTTTCGTTTTCTTACTAATCTAATCTTTAAGCTCGTCTTCTAAAATTTCCAGTTTACTGTTGCAATGCTTATTGTCTTTAAAAGAGCTAAGTTGACTTCAAATGCAATCGACTATTACATTTACCACGCTTGACAAAACAGCTTTATTAAGAAAATTAAGTGAAATAGGGTTTTTAAAATATATCATTTTTTGAAATCTAGTGGCGACATTAGGAACATGGGCGATGTCAGGTACGGTCACCCTACTTTTTTAGACACGTACCGTAAAATGGGGGTACATTGGCAGGTTTTTGATACATTTTGTTATATAATGTAAAAATTAAAATGTTTACAGTTGCTTTAAGTATCCTATCATAACGTTGCACGTTTCGTGCTTGTACTACAAGTGTTAAAATGCATGAAATTTTTATCATTTTCTTCTTTAATACATGTTAAATACCAGCCGGTACGGGGTAACGTTGGCACATCATATAAATAATAGTAACAGGTTAAATTTTACTACTCTGAAGTCAGTAAAGACTGGTTCAGACACGTCCAGTAGTTTAGTCGATTAGCAAATAATTTAATCATTTTTCGTGTGTGGATATTAAAATTTAGTCGAGTGGCTTAGTAAAACAATCGTAAATTACTAAATTACTCGCTACTCGACTAAATTACTGGACCTGTCGGTACCAACCTTTAGATACATTGACACTTAAATTTGTTTATTTTATTTTATTTTTTACATCTTAACAAAAATTCTAATCGTCATCCAGACAGACTGGACATTCATAAGTAATTGTTTCGGTTCCACGATTACAAATTCCGCAGACCCACTGACAACACGTTATGCATTGCTGTTGAGACAGTCCAGTTCTAACATCAGCTAAAGCTTTATCAAGATCGGAATCTATAAATGCTTTATACTTCCTCTTCCCCGTAGTCGCTGTATAAGTTCTAGGCATTATTGCGATCTAATGTTATTAATAATATAATGTATAATGTAACAAAGTTATCTATTTGACAGGCAATTATTGGATATCTAACCGCAAACGTTGAAACAATTGAATACCTAAAATCTCGATCTCGATCTCGATTGCGACTTTATATGTTCATGTGTATAGCTGCCAATGTAGCCCCGACATGTGCCAATGTTGTCCCTGTCTGCCAATGTTCCCCCATTTTATGGTAGTTGAACAATTAACATTTGTTGCTAAATAATTGCGCCTACAATGATTCCATTTCATTGATTGAATTGTAAATACTAGAGCTCTATTGAACACTGATTTACACACATTGATACATAATGGATAATCTACAAATCTTTATAATAATTTAGAAATTATTCATTTAAATCCATAGAAACCCAATAGGTCTTTAAAATGTGTGACGCAATAATGTAATGCAATAAATAAGCAATGTAGAAGAGGTTTAATAAAATGAGCTGTAAATTTATATGGTAGAACGATCTAAACTCTAAAGGCTTGCACGGAATATCCCTACCTATGTTCGTGCTATTACTTTGGTGAATGTGTGCGTAAGATTTATGTGCCTCAAGATACGCGCGTCTCTATTATGTACGCATTGTTGAGCGTACGCACAGTATACAAGCCATCAGCTTTGTGTATGCACATATCAGCAATATACACCTCCACACTGAACAGCTGTATCGTTCTACAGATGTATGTGCGTATGCGTCTACATACGTGTACATGCATTTACGTAAACGGACATTGCGTTCTACGATCTCAAGTGCAGTGCAGAAATGCAAAGATAAATCTGAAAATCTTGAAAAGCCAAGATAACTCTATGTTACCATTGTGAGATTGCATTCTTCTCGATTGTTCACTGTCCAAGGGAACAGCAGTGTCTAGAGATGCTGAAAATGACAGAAGTAATCCTTAATACTTTGAGAAAGACTTCAGCAATCTGCTAGGAAGGATTTTATGCAAAATCAGAATTCTAGAATATTTTGAAGTTGTCTGCTCACCTTTCGTGGGTTTATATATTATAATATTGTACGCCAAAGGTATTATATAAAAGTAATCTTCTAGAATGGGCTCTTCTTTCAGAGTTCGAATCAACTTGTACTGGCATAAGTAGAATTTTACATCGTAGTAGTAAAATCTCGAGAAATTAGATTAATACTTAGATTATTACAAGATTAGACTATTAGATTAATACAAAGAACTTTTCTATTACACTGTGGTTAAGTAGTAAGTGCCTTAGATGCTTTTTCTCATATTATGGCTCACTACTAATGTTCAACACTAGAAACCGAATAAGACTAGGGGCTCGCATAAATCTCAAATTCCTAGTTTAAACTAAATGTGACTGAAAATCAAGTAGAACTTAATCAAATCACAAATGGAAGGTCCGTACTCCCTCGGCATATTTTTTTCATTTGGGTTCTGCTCGTACTTCGGCTAGAAATGACATGACCTTGATTTCAATCACTTTGTCTTCAAACGGTATGTGTTCATCTGCCGGAATTAATTAAGTGGATTACTGTAAGCATAGAATTAAGACAACTAGTTAAATTGTATTGATGGTTTAAAGATGGCCAAGTGATTAATTCCCACAGGGCACAAGCAGAAGGTCAGAGGAGGGCATCGTATAAACGCTACACCTTCCATTTTGATATCGGCTCCTAGCTAACCCTACGGGCCCCGGACCAAGTCTATCTGGTTTATCTTCGATGATTTAATTTATTACCTGGATATTACCAACTGATATAGTCCCTAGCCTGAGTTACGGTTACTTAGGCTCACAAAGGCCAACGGCTTTGAGTGACTTACTGGAATTACTTGAGGTATGGCGATCTGGTCCAGCCTAACAAGTCACTGCTCAACCTCCTCTTTTATCCTTGGCTTACTTGGAGGACCAAACTTGATAACAATGGTTATGGACATAGCGGATCTTCGATATGATGCAAGACCGGGCTAGTTGGTGCAGAGGCAGGTTGATACAAACGAATTATCTGGACACCGTATATATGTAACTCCATTTCAGCGAGATATGTGAAGAGTGTTGTTCAATTCTTTACTAGCATCTAGCTAGGGTTGCCACCTTTTTTACAGAAAAATAACGTATGTTTTTACTTTCGTGAGGTATACCAAAAAGTAGGCTCAACAAATTAAAAGTACATTTTAATCTTATTAGTTTTTATTTCTTCCAAACATAGTTTCTATTGCTTTTAGCATTACAAAGTAAATTTTTATTATTTTGAAATGTCTCAATGGCATCATTGCACTCAATATTCATATTGAAATATATAAATAATTCGTTTTTTATTAGATTGAGAGAGGCCTTGTTTCTTTCATAGCGCCACTTCACATTTATGACAGAGAAAACTCTCTCAGTAAATGCTGAATTGGCGGGAACAGATAGAATATAATAATATTGCGTACTTTATTGTTATTCAAAAGTATAGAGTATTTTTACCTATAATAATGTAAGATACTTTATTTTAAAGTACGGGTGGCAACCCTACATCCAGCGCACTTCTGTGTACCTTGACGTTAACAATTGTTTTTTAAACTTTTTTCGTTTATATAGAGAAAAAGTAAATAGTTCTGATACATCCAAATTGATCGTCTAAATATAATTTTTTCATTTATTTTGGTATGTATTGTTTCAAGTTTTCGCTTACTATATATTAAAGAGGAAGGACCAACGTATATTTTGACATATTTGTTATTAAATAATTAATGCAAACAAAAATGAAAAAAAATGAAAACAGAATAACGTATCAACTAGCCCCGGTCTCCCTTAATTTAAAAGAGGATATTGTTGCGCTCCCGCATGGTCCAATTTTTATAAACAAATAGCCCCAATTTCTCGCAGCTTACAATATACCTTTTCATTAAAGCTAGAATGTGTAAATAAAGTTATAGTTCTTTGAAGAATGCAACGAGTCCTGATTGATCTTAATTTCGATTGTGTTGATTCTTGTGAAGTAAGAATTATCGAAGAATCTATTAAGGTACGTCCTTTAACTAGAAGTTTATATTTTCAATAAAATGTGACGCAACGTTGAGTTCCTGCATAGAGGTGCGTGCAAGTAAGATTCGAAGTTCAGAGCATCCTATACATTCGGATCCCTTTAACTACCGAAGCGTTCTAATTGCGTCTTCATTTCTCGTTTATCTTGTTCTGAAAACACCGTACTCTCAGGGACCGTTTAATTCGCGTCGTGTAGCACACTGTGTACAACGTATGCTTGGTCGCACTTGATTAGAGTCGATTAGCGACGCCTCGACGCGTACGAATAGAACAGTATTAACAGGCATTCGTCACGTCCACAGCGCATAGTTCATAAAAGCTCTCTCGCTCAGTCATTCTATTTGATGAAGGTGTTCGTTACACGATATTGCTAACTTCTCGCTATTGACAACACTTAAGAAACAAAATAATCATTTGTTAATTACTCCTATAATATTCTTCTGGGATACATAGGTTAGAACTAAAATTAGCATGAAGAGATAACATTTCATACATCAACATACAATAAGTGTTTCTTTTTAATATACTTGTCTAAAGACTACAATTAATATTGGTCGAAGAAATAACACAAAAGTTCTGTGAAGGGAAAAAACATTCGAAGAGCTAGATCAATTATTTTCTCAGCGCTAATTATATTTGTCCATTGGAGTAAAATTAAATTCCCCTTCAACCCCAATTAATAAATATATATTCTAATTTATTAACATTCTACTCCCTGTTTAATGCCTCTAACAGATTTCATCCTACAACTTTCTAGCTTTCAGAAGCTTCTTTCAAGAAATGAATTCTACTGCTTCCGATGATTAATGTTAGGTATATTTGCAAAATGTCTGGCATGTGCACGACTCAGAATGTGTTCCCAGTTATGTCGTTTGACGGGAGCATGTAATTTGAGGCCACCATCTCTAAGTAAGTAACTGCAACGCTGTCGACAATATCTAACAACCTGCTGGGTAAATTAATCGCCCTTTATAAATGGACACTTCGCAGAATTTCCATCTCCGAATTTATTTACAAGGTTCGTTAGCAGTGACAGTAAATCGTAATTACGTCTGGCGTGCATTCTGATCGTCGCTGCACCAGAAAGTCAATTTCCCTCGGTTTCTCACAGTTGGACTTGACATAATTCATTGGACCTTCATTCCCTCGACTAATGGAAGTTTAATTAAGTACATCGTTCAAATAATCTGGTGTACAGGTATCCTCGACTACTGTTGCTTTGAAAATTTTGCGTGTGTCGCTGAGAGACAGAATTACGAGCACGTTTAACGTCAGAACAGCGGAAGTGGCAACTTCGTAGTAACAACTTGAGGTACAGAACCGTATTTCTACTTCTACTCAAAATAAATTTCTCCAATCCGCCATTATTTCTATTAAAATAATTCTATAAAATCGCATCTGGGAAAAATGTAGAGGTTTAAGTTATAGATCTAATAGTAGTAAAATCATTTTTCGCTGGTTCTTCTTCTTTAATTTATTACTGTCTTAATAAATTCTGGTCTACTCATAATTTCGCATAAGTTGTTGTATGAAATACATACTATTGATATTAATTTATAGTCTCCGAATCATAATACAATTCGGTTTAAATTAGCGAATATTACTAAACCAGCTATTACACCCTATCTGTATATTTACTAAGCATTTCAATAATCTTATCATGTGGTCAATGCTTCTGCATACATACAAACACAATTATATCTCTAAAGGACGATTTACTAATCTACCCACATATTATATTGTAATCTAACATGAATAAATACTGTCAAGATGTGTTTGTTATTTTTTCATAGTAACAAAGCCATTGTCTACATATGTTAAAAAAGGTGAAAGTAATAATAGTGCAGGTTTGCGTGACGAAAAGATGAAGGTAAATGTAAAATTATCAATTAATGTGTGAACTATTGTGTTAGTCACAATTTTGATTTCATTCAGCTTTTGTTCTGAATATACACCGAATGTATGATACTTCTTATAACCTTTGGTTAAGTTAAGATAGACACTTATTGCAAAGTTCAGAAAGATAATAGATAATAGAAAAGAAAAATAAGAGTGAAAAATTTCATAATTCCCCTTAAAAGTAAATTAAAACTGGAAAGAAAAAAATCGAAATATAGTACAGGAAGTGCAGTATATTTGGAATACCAATTTGTTTAAGACAAATAAATAATTACGATAGAGGATGGGAACAAATAAAACTGCATAATATCACAGGGAAACTAATAAACTGTCATATATCATAATAATAAAAAGCTCTCAGTCTCAGTAATAATAAAAAACAAAAAGTAACTGAAACTTTGGATTAAATGAAAAATGACAAGTATCGATTTCGTTAAGGTTCCAATTTGCCTTCACTTTATAAACTTAACCCTCGGTTGTCGCACCTACTTTTTCAAACGTCGTTGTCACACTGGGTCAATTTGACCCCCTCAATTTTCAATCACTTGTTATTTAAAAACTATTTGTTAAATTAAGTCTAAAAAATTCTGAGATAATGTTTGAACATTGTAGAATATATGCCCACCGTTGAAATTTTACATTTAAAGTGTCATCATGCATAAAAAAAATTTGAATCAATATGAGTTTCGACAAAAAGATTTTTTGCTTAAAAAAACACAGGGTCAATTTGACCCAGTGTAACAACCAGGTGTTAAACAAATCCTGCGAACTCTACTGCTTCCTTGTTTTGTATACGTTTACCATTGTCATTTCTAAAATAAAGATATCTTGAGGAGATATGTATAACAGAATATTTATAAAAATGATATGAACGGTTACTGAAAAAGTTTTGCAGATTGACGTTTTCTTCCTCTGCAAATTAAGTCGAAAATGTAAAAATGGCGGTTCATCTACAAATGTCATTAATGAACAGGTCATTAGCCCCTATAATCTACGGGGTTACAAATTAAATAGCATTAGTAGTTTATTAGATACTTAGGTATTACAAATTACCAACAGTATTCCAAATACGCTGCACTTCCTGTACGATTTTTACTAACAGCACAAGACAGACAAATTTTTAATACAAATTCAATATCCACTTAAATACGTCATTAAAATTTCTTGGAAAGTACTGAACAACAATGTCTGCTGTATAAGGTAATTTTAATTCCTCTATAGAGCTTTCAGAAACACACTGATGCTGTGAAATTTTACGGAAGACAACTTATGTAGAGAAGAAATTGCGTAAGTTGTACTGGCAACTGGTTACGCGATACAATATTGACTGTAAAATCAATATCGGTAGCTGGCACTCTGTAAACTTAATCGGAAATGTCGCCGGCACGATTAGAAATCATCAGAGACATTACTGACTGGCAGGAAACACCTGTCTGCAGCTCGAGAGGCAATTTCCTGGTTAACCTAACCCCTGTTTACCCACGTATTACGTTAGCCAGACGGCTAGACGTCACGCTCAGATAAGGAATTTCGAATTTTATCAAGGAAACGATGTTCAAAGTAATTCAGAACAATAACTAGGTTACCTCGTTCGAAACATCGAGCATGAGGCGATTCGTCGTCGTGATAAAACTAAGATTGTGATACGTTTCTAGTCATATTTCGCAAATTATATCGTGATCGCAAAGAAATAACGAAACAAAACGTATGTAAATATATAACTTATGGAATAATAATTACATTTCTTTACTTCTTTACTCCAGAAATTATAATTAATGAACTAATAATAATTATTCTTATATTTCTTTATAACATTTATTCTTATAATTATTTCTGGTGTCCTTACTATATTTATATAATTTATCTTCCTTTAACAAATATCGAGTTATATTGTATTTTGTGTCAGAGGAGAATGTACCACCTACGCACGAACGAAGCACTCAACAAATTATAAGTTAACATTTCATCTCTCAGAAATCAGTGGGACGAATAAATAATAAAAGCCATTGGAATTCGATAAAACAATCCAGTAGTGTTTAATCAGGTATGTATTTTAACTCGCATCAATCTTAGTACGGATAGGAGACAACCGTTTAAGGGGAACCGAACTTCTGACAACTTTTATTACGTTACGATGCCAGTGGCCCGCCCTGGTGCGACAAGAGACTTTTAATAAAAATTCGTCGTTAGCACGGGGCCGACAGATGGTTAGTCATAAAAGCAAATGCGTTTCCGCTTTTGTTTGCTCGTTATTTCAAAAAGCGTCCATTAAGGTGGCTGAGGTGAACGCGCACGAGGGTCGGTGCCAAGAGACGAACAACTTTTCCCGGATAAATCGGTCGCCGTAAATCTGTCTGCTTGCCCCGTCCGCCTTCCTCCGCGATTTCTTCTTCACCCCCCCCCCCCCCACGGTGGCAATATCAGGGGGGTGGGGGGTGAAATTCGACGATAAGCCGACCGTATCCAAATATTTTCCCGCGGACCAAACGAAGAGTAATGAGGGAATGCACCGTCTCTTACCTCCTCGCTCGCAACCCTTATACGTTGCCCACGGTGCCTTTTTATTTTGCGGCCAGAACTCGCGGAAAGCAGTGCTGGAAACTTTGTCAAAGATTTCGAAATCTCTGGCGGAATTTATGGCCCCGAAAAGATGCTCGGTTATATATCGGTGCCACGGGGATGCACGCTGCGCGGGAAAGTTTGCGGAAAATGTTGGACTGAAATCAGGCGAGTATCGCGAAAAATTCATGAATGGCCGACGGTATCCCAGTGATGGATGTACACGGTGTCGCGAAAGCACCGAAATCTACGTGGGGTTATATGAATTTTATTTACTAAGTCGCTGCAACGGTGACAGGTACTCGTTCGTATGTACTTCTTTAAATGATAGGAGTGTGTGGACAGTTCAAGATATGATGACTTATCGCAGTTTGCGGGTATATTCTTACATGAAAGGTTGTGTAATTAATAATTTG
The DNA here is from genome assembly GCA_929108735.1 of Andrena dorsata. NCBI lineage: Eukaryota > Metazoa > Arthropoda > Insecta > Hymenoptera > Andrenidae > Andrena > Andrena dorsata. Next base: position 103,324,107 of record OV815487.1, read on the forward strand.
GCAAAGAACACTTGCGTAACAGAACAATAATTAAATAACGTCATGCGACACAAGAAAATGGAAAGCTGTATCGAAGTATCATAGTCATCCCCGTTTACGCTTTCAAGTTTCTCTAGTCACCCACTTTTCCGGTTGTTGTTTTTGCAATTGTTAACGCATAGGTCACTTTATAGTATGTATTTAGAGCTGTAAGGATTACAAAAGTGGGGGGACTTAGTTCGTGTAATTATGTTTTAGAAATTTCTGTTAATTTAACGAGTAAATGTTATCGCCGCGTAGGTTCGGTCAATTGACTAAAAGTTGTTTTGCAAATTTTATGATATAATTTTCAACGTTTCGGTCAATATTGATACCATTATCAAGGAAATAATTCTTTCAAGAGAAAACTGCGTTCACTTTTAAAAAATTCCGCAACGTATTCGACTGAATAAAATTTGCAAAACAACTTTTAGTCAATTGGCCGAACCTACGCGCCGATAACATTTACTCTTTAAATTAAAAATTATTTCGGTCGAAATTTTGTAACATTTTATTTAATTTCTGTTAATGTTAACTGAAGCATTAGAGGATATGCTTCTAGGTACTTCATTTGTTTATAAAATCACAATAGCTCTATAAAAACGATTCAGAACTGACAGGTCAATTATTCTTCTGTGCCAATTACAGTCGCAGAAACACGAATATAATACCGCATCAACCTGCTAATGCACTTACAGATCAAAATTATTAATGCTTCTAGGGTATATTAAAAATTAAAATTATCCCGTAATTTCCACTGGTGCAGTTGTAATAATACTCAAGTAATGTACTATTCACAACAGAAATACTCTTTACATATTCCTTAATCGTAGTGTATCCCCCTTTCCTCCTTTCCACCACGAAATCCAGTCAGTAGTTTCAACTACCTCAGTCTGCATAGTTGGGGAATGTCTATTTCAATGGTAATTGTTCAACTAAATAGTTATCTTATTAGCTTTAAAGGCACGTAGAAGTTTCACTTATCTAAACTTAAGATTTACCGTAGCAGTTCCACCCCAGGGTACACAATGTATACTACGTGTTTGCGTTTACGGTTGCCCTTTAATTAACGAATTTACGGGAACCCGGGATGCATAATTTAGCTTAGACAAGTCGCGTAATTAACATAATTCATTCGTGAAGTTCTGCCCGCGCCTGCTAACATACGCGTTCGTCGAAGAAACGCGTAATTACGTGTAATGTTTGATGCCGAACCCTGAGAATGGAGCTAATTAAACATCATTATTAAACCGTTAACTTTACTCCCGTTCTGTGTATAACAGAAATCATTATAATATGCCCACGAGATACGCGATACTAATTCGTCGTATTTGAATCACTGAACAAGACGAGTTATAATAACCTACAAGCATAAAATCATACTTTTTACGTTAGTTATGATAGTAAAATTTATTTAAAACGAGTTGGGCGCTTCAAATATTTAGCGTATTATTAATAATTGTCCATTTGATACAACTATTGTGTCTAAATTTGCGATAAAAAATATTACAATATTTTATTTTAAAAAAAAATTAGATACATAGATTCTTTCGATCTACATATGTTTTCTGTATCATCATGAAAGTTTGTAAGTTGAAAGATGTAAATTAAAATGTCACCCTATACAATCGAACTTATCTTCATTAGTCAAGTGTATGAAGAATATAAACTGAAGCTTCACAGTATTCAATCATAAAAGCTGCCTGTTATTTTACAACGACTCCTAAGAAATCTAGTGCGCTCAGTTTCTTTTTATTATCTCACTACGCAGATTTTCACTCATTTTTCACGGAAAATATCCGACAACGAATTCTCTCGAACTGTTGAGGATCCTCAGAAGAACAAATTCGCGTCAGTCACTCATCGATCTAAATAGACAAAGCTGGCAGCTTCATGCATCTCTCCGATGACTTTATAGCACGTCCCCCTTAAATACGTTGAAAACCGAAGGGTTCGCTACGTTGCCCAGGTCCCGGAGAGCCATTTCCTAGATTAACCGTAGGTACATCCGGGAGTCTTGCAGGACGGCCCTCTTACGGTGGTTAGTCGGCCATTTTATTATGGTTGTTACACAGTTCCTACCCTCGAAGTGGCGGTGGCCAGCAAATCCTGCTATTAATACCACAGAATAATCTCCTGAACCGTCCAAGTATCCCAGCCAAGTCTAATTTATTCAAATTCACACTGCTGTAGGCGACGTGTAACATTGTTTATTGTAATTTTATTTATTTTTTAATGGGTTTTCACGGATGCTGAGTGAGCGAATTTGAATTGGCATGATTGCTGGATTTCTGTATGATGGTGTAATAATAATAATAAATAGGATGAAGGTTACTTTGGAAGCCTAATTTTTGTTTATACTATTTGCGAAGTTTTTCTTTACGCTATTATGTTTAAAAAATGGATATATGAACATGTGGGCCTGAAGGAGATTTAGTGTATTGTTAAACTTGTCTTTTAACTATCATTTTCGGTTTGCACTTTGTAGAAAGTATTATTGAAAACAGGTTTGGATTGAAACTCCACGTGAGTACTGTTATTTTTCTACGTAAACTATTTTTATGGACATTTTTAGACCTGATACAGTTAAATTACTGTAATAAATTGAATTAGTTAAATAGAGGTCTAATGTAATTTATTCATACTCGAAAAACATTAAATCGTAATTGACGTGCTTACAACGTGTGGATATTTGGAAAATTTCTATTTTACGCAGCAACTAACACGTGATGAGCCCACACGAGCAACAGGTTTGGGTACACTTCTGGGCAAAAAGAGAATTTATGATTAACAGCACACCTTTCCTTGATATTACAACGCGTGTAACGGCCTGTACACACGTTCGTGACTATGTAACGAAATTGCCTGTGCCATATTCAAAATTCAAATATCCATCTAAAATTCAGTCGTTGATTCTGTTAACCCTCCACATACATTTACACTTCTTCGAAATTGGTTTACTTGTAATTTTCAGTTTAAACATGCATAAACTCCGATTAGAATATGTTGTATAGGTAGGTCCTAAACATACAATATGATACCTTTAAGTAGTATTTCTGCAAAATATTAATCAACAACAACTGACAGGCATATGTAATTTATCTAATCACAAAATTTATAAACTCTGAAGTTACATATATAAAATTAAAAATAAATAACCTCACATTTGATTTATTTAAGCAATTTGCAGCACCTTTTTCTTACATTGCCGCACATTAGTAGTCAATTTCAAATTCCTATTCGTCATTTAAGGGGGTATCCTCGCACAGAGGGACGATATCCTCTTTCCCTTTTAGGGATGACGCACAAAAAAATACAAAGTTTTTACCGATGAGCATTATCCACACATATTTACTAGCATTTCATTACCTTATAAAAAAAAATCGGCCATATATAATAATAACTAATGGAGATATGGGTTTTTCTCAAAACCCATTCTAGTGCGCCACTATGGCCCATCTTTTTCATACACCTAATTTTTCTTTTACAAATTTAAGGCCGTTTAAAGATGAAAAAAGACGCCAACAATGCGTTTAAATTCAAAGTCTCGCTATTTAGTGATTTCTTTATTTTTGTTTATAAATTTGCTGGATCCTATAGCACAGTCCAACAAAATGAAACTTTTTTTTCTGTTCCATAATATCCACTGGGTGATTCTCGTAGAGTTTTTTGCCCTGAACACGAATCCGCAACCCGTTTGTCGCCATCACCCTCAGTTTTTGAGAAATTCGATTTTGAAAAAAACTGTAAAGTTTCAACTTTGAATACTTTTTGTGTCGAAACGGTAATAGTTATTCGGTTGCTCGCTATGTCACATTATTTTTTAATTCCAATAGACGGGTTAGACAACCCTTTTGTACAATTAATTACAAAAGTGAGGTAAAGAAACGGACGAATACTAAGAAATAAATACAAAACAAAAAGAAGAAAGAAGTAGAAAAAGAAAATGGAAAATATGAATATATAGTGTGAAACATTCATCGCAACAGACGTAGAAGCTTCGCAACGGATCTTATCTATAGAGTCAGAGAAGAAATCAAGTCGATGCAATTATGCTTGCCATAAAGGGTTCGATGAGTTTTTACATAAAAAAGATTACGATGCCTTAGACTCTTAGCGCTTACATTGAAATTGAGTTGATTTAGTATGGGCTGACAATTTATTCGCCGATTTACCACAAAATAAAAATGTCAGGTCTGATATAATTCTTCTATTTTCAAGAGTTAACAAACTTAATTTGGAGAGCCATGGACTGTAATTATGGCAATATATAGGAATTCCAGCACCAGATTTATAAGCTATTAGTCTTAAATATTTATGTTGAACTAAGGGGACCAAATTATGGACCCATATTCGAGATGAGGCCGTACTATGGTATTATATAAAATTATTCTATGAACCCTCCCGAATAACTATTACCGTTTCGACACAAAAAATGTTCAAAGTTGAAAAATTGCAGTTTTTTTTCAAAATTGATTTTCTCAAAAACTGAGGGTGATGGCGACAAACGAGTTGCGGATTCGTGTTCAGGGCAAAAAACTCTACGAGAATCACCCAGCGGTTATTGCGGACCAAAAATCGTGTTGGACAGTGTAGCCAGACTATTATTGATTAAGAATCCTTTTGGTTTTTTATTTTAGATCAGCGTCTGCATTTTTTTGCACACGATTTACAATATGGCCTATATCTCCATTAATTATTATTATATGTCATCGAAATTCTTTTTACACCTTATTGAAATGTTAATAAACACGCGTGGATAAAGAAAGGCAAAAAATTGGCCTTCTAGACAAGAATAGCCCCTTAAAACGTCATACACGTTTCGTCAGCATTAAAACGTGGTCAATGTTTGGTAGTGATTCAGGGATAATCTATTAATCCGAGTGATTTAATCGTTTTTGCAAACATCGACTACGTTTAGCTCTAAGAAACGTATATGTTTAATTCAATTTCTATTTCTAATTTGTTTAGTTTTAGTTTCCATTTCACGATTAGGCTTGTTAACAGTGGTTACCCCTTAGCCTCCCCATTTACTCTACACCCACACCAACATTAATCGCCCGCAAAGTATTACAGATTTCCCCGTACATTTGAAAAATGGGCAACAAAGACGATTAATAATAATAACTTATAGATTGCGTAATAGCAGAAGATAAAGCGCGATTTATAAATCATTCGCAACGTTGCCCAACGAGCGTAACAGTGTTATGAAATCCACGGAAAATTCCAATTTCTCCCCGAGACTGATGGCATAAATCAAAGTAACGCGGTTTCTTACGTAACAAGGGGAGCGGCGAATTAAAAGGGGCGACCGCGCCACGTGTGCAGAATTGCGTACGCAAAAACACGCGCCGGCACGTCCTAGGAAACAAAGACGGACAACTAGACGCGTGAATTTTATCGCGGGCGGAAACCATTCTTCGCGGGCCTCGTAAAAAGTCGGCGCGGATGCAGGGGCAAAAAAAAAAAAGGCACAAGCGAGGATCCAGTTTCCGCTCGCGTGTGCAGGGCATAAAACATTTTTTTACGAGCTGCTCCTCGGGCCGCGATGTTCGCCCGGCTGGTTGACGAACCACCAAAGGAATTACGATAAAACACTGTCGGCCCCGTCGATACGGTCGGCGAATATAATATATAATATTCCCGGTTACTTTCGGGAACTTGGCCCGCATAATTTCGCTAAATTAGCCGAGCTCCGGCGACACTCGCGCCCCGGGGAATATTAACAACACGCGAAGCGAGGCAGTTTATGGAGCTCGAGGCGCGAATAATTACGACATCTAGCGCGCCGTGGGCCGGGCGGGCAAAAATGTTGAGCAACTAATTAGGAACTTTATTTGTTCAACCGCCGCTGACAATCAGACAGGGGAGCAGCGAAAACTACGGACTACTGCGGTTTTGATCAAGAGTCGCGGTTTGCGCGCACCCTCGGCTCAATTCGTTGGACGCGTTGTGCATTTAGTCTGTTATCAGTGACTTTCACTCATGCAGCATTTTCTTTAATTAAAATAGTTTTGATTGTGGGTCGTACAACTGGTGACGTTTCGCTGGGGAGCTTCGAATTGTTTTTATTTAAATCATTGTTAAATCCCTGGAACTATCTATGCATTTTGGTGAAATTCATAATTTCAGATTTCACCGCCCCTTTTCCTTAATTTCGCGTTAAAATTTAGCGCTGTATTATATCTCATTACGAAGTTACCTGCAGCCACTGTTTTAAATGGAACACAGTTAGCAGCGCGATGTAATGGAAAGGTAGTTCTTGCAACGGGGAACAGTAGTCAGATTTTGGGGATTAAATTTTCGTCTATGCCGCTGTACTGTTAAGCAACTTTATTTGATAGCGGTGCTCTAATTTCAGTTGCATGCTTTTTAGTTCTACTCTGTTTCAAATTTCATGATGGCACTACGCTTGTACAACGACTTTTATATTTGTTTAGATTCCTTTTAGAATGTAGGGTAAACGCACCAATAAATGAACACTTAAGGCTAATGAATGAACACTATTATAAAATTATGTTTGCAGCACGATTGACTCCACGTGATGCGAAGCAAGAAAGTAAAAGATGTCTCTAATTAATTAGTTGCTTATTTTAATAACTCATTTTAATAAAAAATGGAGTTAAAACAAGAAGTTAATTATTCTATGAGCCATTAAAAGGTAAAGCAAGCAGTTTTTGCGAATATCTCATTATCCATCAGTCTTACGACAAAAATAGTTATTATGATATTTATAGCTTGGAAAATTTACTGCAGAAAAGGTTATATGAGTTTAATTCGTGGAAGTAGCCATTTACACGTGTGACGTGTTACAAAGTTTCAACCCTCATACTTTCGACAGGGGAAGATCCCGAACCCGGAAATTGAAAGAATTATGAAACTTAGTCCTCCTAAGTACAACGCAATTTTGTTTGCTGCTCAAATTCACTCTAGGAGGGTGAAATTGACCCCTGAAAAATTTCCGATTTTGTGTTATTACTCGCGAACTGTAAGAAATAGAAAACAAATTTTCAGAATGAAGTTACTTCTTTTAATCAAAACTATCATTTCATAACTTACAGTTCCTACACTTCTTACCGGAAAATAGCCACATTCTCAGGGGTCAAGTTCACACCCCTAGAGCGAATTTGAATAACAAAAAATTGCGTAATACATACCTATATATACTCTACATATCACTGAAGAATAAAGTTCAAATTTATTCACTCTAAAGGCGTGAGTATGTTTGGGAAAGAATGCTTCAATAATGTTATTATATAAATTATAAAAATTAATAGTGGTCGGTAATAGCTCTAAGCTAATACGACATTAAATAAATAAATTTAAAAAAAAAGTATATACCTATCTACTATAATATCACAAGTGACTCCCGCGCATCATTTAATCTCCAAGATTTACAGCGGAAGCGCTGCAACGAGTAAAATGGAAATTCTATAACAGCTGCATTCTAAAGCTATCGAATATTCGGATGATTCGCGCGATAGGGGGGTAGCGAGCAGTCAAGATAATACCGAATCGGTAGTCGCTGTGAATAGTTACACGTTCGATTGCCACGGCCATGAATGTCTATCGGATCGACTCGAGGCTCTCGCAGGATCCATGTAAATACCAGTATCAAGGTTTCGAGTAGGCATTAGAGTGGTATTCAGTTTGCGTCGCGCTCGTTCAGGTACAATGCGTCGGAACGTCGGTTGAGTTTCACGCGGTCCTATTCCCCTGACCGGAGTTTATTGAACGCGAATGGAAGGGAAAGAAACATATCGGCCATGAATACAAATAGAAAAGTGTCCAAGATATGCGTTGATACGTTCCGCACGTGTTGCCATCTATGCATTCGATTTTGTCAATGGAACAGTATATTCCTGGCTGCAACTGTCTGCTGGGGGGCGAGGCTATGCGGGCGTTCGGTAGTAGGAAACATTTCTCGTACCTACGGATCCAGCATTTTCGGGGAGCTCCACGAAATTCGTACGCGTGAAATGAATTCTTCGCTCCGCGAAGTCTTTGCAGTAGCTTTCTGCTCCGAGTGAACCCTCGACAGCAATTAACACCCTTCCAAGTGTGCAACGCAAATAGAGGATCCAATTTATGGATGTAACAGATTCTTCGGGTGAACTTGCACTTCGCAAAGGTATTTTAAGGTAATCTTGTCGAGATTGAAAGATTATTGGTACACTTTTTAATTAATCTTGTAATCTATTTGTGATTATACTTAAGAAGCTTTGAAAGCATTTTAATCTATACTTCGTAACGAAACTTGGACAGTTTACAATTTACTTCAATATCCGCATATAAAAATTTAGGAGAAAAATTCAAACCGACTTCAAAGCAATAAAAATGAGCTAAAAAGTGAAGAATAATTTTGTTCCTTATTTAATCTATGACTCTCAATTTTTTATATCGGTGCCTCATCATTTGCATCATGTGTAAATCTTTACTTTTTAATTATTTAAATTATATAACTACATTTATTTAAATTGTGAAGTGGGTTAATGAAACCATGATTCTCCATGACCGAAGTTGATTGAAGCTAAACTAAATGCAATAAGTTTCACGAAATTCGGTTCCGTAGTTGCGGAGGAATTTGCGGACAAACATAATACATAGTTGGGCATTATCTAGATAAAAAATTATTTAAATAACGATCTAATAAATGATACTTTATCTTTATTCGTTACTCGAGGCTCGAATAATCGAAGTTATATTTATTCGAAGAGCAACGAATAAATAATTTTGTACGATGAGAATTTATTCGACGAATAAGGGTAATTTTTTTGAAAATTATTTGAAGTTCAAATAACTCTGGAAGTGGAGAGCGGGAGAGATGGGGAGCGTGTGCTAGAGTGTGGTAAGCAGGAGAGCATGATGCGAGGAAGTAGTCTTGAGGGAATAACTTCAATTATTCGAGCCTCGAGTAACGAATAAAAATTATTTATCTTTTGTTCGTTAATTGAGATTTTTATTTAGATAAACTTTTGCCCAACTCTGGTACATACACATCGAACGTAGAACCTCTTTCTTTTTGAAGTCGGTTAATAAAAATTTCGACACAATTATGTTCACTAATTCAAAACAAAAATACGCAATTATAAAGACCAAGACGAATATTAGTTATTTGAATGCTTCCATGTAAATATACTGGTTTGAGCATTTTACGGTCTGATGTGAACGACTGTACTGCGAAATAAATCGGATACTGCTTATGTAAGCAGTATCAAACCTATAAGCATGAAATGAACATTTTTAAGACATGCCGTAACACAGCAACATTTATAAGATTTTACTTGCTGCTATTTATTCTAACTCAACAGAGCACAGTGGTCTGGGGATATCTACGTTTAGCGGCAAAAATTCTGATCTTTCTGAAACTTGGTGATTAAGGGGTTTTGAGGTCACTGATAACGAATTTGGCACCAAAAATTCAAAATTCAAAATTGTAGCCGGGAAAGCGGTATTTGATAGTCAAAATTAAAAAATCATAGCCGTACTAGAGAAAAAGGAGAAAAAAGAATCAGCTCTAACATTATCTTTGACTTAAAAAGAACAAAATATTAAAAATACACGCGTACGGGACGCCCGAATACCTCGAGCGTCATTTCTAAAATTCTGCATAAAATCGAAGATTGCAGGAGATTGCACTTGAAATTTACATGCTCTTGTTAACAATTGTGTAAACTTTCGTGTAAAAAATGTCCGACGTTAATTACGCTTAATCATTTTTTTATAAGCCTTCGCAAAGTTTAAATTGATATAAACATTGCACTATTTGTTCATGGATTATAAAATGCCTATGACACATACAAAAAACTGAAATATACTTCTTTACCTATATAATTGCATGTTACAAACACGTATTTTGATGTTCTATAATGAGTAATTAAAACAATTAGATTCACATAAAATTTCATGATTTTCACTTTGTAATATTATATCAAATCAAAGAATCATCTGAAAAGGGAAAGGTATGCGGATTTAGAACCTCTGGAGGGTTGTCAATTCATATAAAAAAAATGACATTGTAAAGTTGAAGTTGAGATATTGAATTTTGGCCATCATCCAGACCACTGTGCAGTGTCTGTCAAAAAATTTGCAATGTGCTTCAATTTAGTTGCATACATGCAGCATCAAGGGTCTCTTGCGAATTAATTACAAGGAGATGAAAGCGAGCAGAGACTTTCCCTTTTATACATTGTGTATTACCATCCCGTAGAGTAAGGAAATAATTTTTTTTATACATATCTATTATAGAAATGGCGCTGCACGAGGTTGATTATAGTGATTTGGAAAAAGTGTCACACCTTTTTATAATCACAAATTGGTCACACGGGGTTCATTGTACCCCAGCAATATTTTTTCAGTTACCATTTTCGTATTTTTGAATATTTTAACTTTTCAGTGATAATTGTACATTCGTAATACTTATACAATCATGGTCCAATAATCTTTTTCCAGAAATGTAAATTTTTATATGATAAAATTTGTAGTTGAAAACGAGCGATTTTCCATGGTTGTGGGAAAAACCCGATTTTAAAATTTTTTTTTTATTTTCTTTTCTGCGATAAATCCTCTTTGAAAGACGTAAAGGTGGGAAATTTCAAATCGAAAATTGCTCTTGGGGTACAATACACCCCGTGTGACCACGAAGGGTTAAAAATACAGATACCACGGTTTCCTTGGAATATGTTTCTTCTAGATTCTGCAATTTCGGCCTGAACCAGGGAAAAAGGAATGTAACCAAAATTATTAAAATATCAACTAGGGGATGGTGATTTTTACGATATAAAATGTCGATTTTCCGGATGCACAGATATTTGTTTTTTATCTCGGAAACTAGAGTTATTACACTTTAATGTTCAAGTTCAGTGCCCAGAGGAATACATTTTGAACAAGTTGTAAATATTTCAAGAGGATCCAAAGCTTCGCATTTTTGCAATCCTTGCAAATTCACAGAAAAAAAACGCCCACACATCAGCCAACTATAGCTCAGTCATATATATGTATATATCATTAACAAAAAAATTATTTACAGTTTATAGCATTACTGAACATTACTCAAAAGTACTAGTCACAATTGGTATTCATTTTCTATTACTTAATTCTGCCAAAAAGTGACATTTTTACTAACACTGACTGCCAATCCCCTCAAGCTTCTAATAAAAAAAAAAGAAGGGACACGTTTGAAACATTAAATCCCAGCACTGGCAGGCGAATGTGTATAGAATGGGAGCGGCGAATATGCCAGAACAAGTATAAACGCCGTTCTCCACTGTCCACGGCGTCGAATTTAAAAAGTGACCGCGACATTGGGCGCGAGAAGTGGAAAGGTACGTAAAGGGGGCAACTGTCCAACGTTCCACTGGAGAATCGACCGCCTTAACGATTGAACGGCTGAATAAAAGAAGCGGCGCCGATCAAAAGGTTCGAATTTATTCCGCTCCGCGGAGCGCGTCATCTGCGCCTCGCTCTACTTTCGCCGCGGCCGAATCACTTTGTTTCGATGGACAATAAACGGCCACGTGACCTGTGATCAATCCGCCGAGCACGGTCTAATAAAATTTCATCGGTTCCGCGGAGAGCTTCCTCCGTTCTGCGCGCGAACTGTCAAGAAAACGGCAGCCGGCAATCTACGGGCTCCCTCGCCCGCCGCGGGGACATGCCCCGGCGTAATCGAATCCATCGCCGCGTTATTAAACAGGCATGGCTCGCCGCCGCGGCCGGGGGTAACGTTCGGGAAGGGACAAATGGGGAATCGAGGGGACGCCCGCGAAACAACGTGGAAAATCTTGAAAAATACCTGCGTCTCCGTCGGCTGCTGTTGGCTTCTCTGGGACAATGGAATAGTTGAGTCACGGGATTCCTGATGCACCGCAATGCCTCGAGTTATTTTTCAAAAGCGCCACCCGTTCCCTGCCAGGCCGTCTGGAATGATACGAAAGAGAATTTGTTGTCTTCCAGCCGGGCCTTCGCAACATGCAATAACTCGCGCAATAAAATCGCAGCCAATAACTCGGCTGCGCCGCTGCGTCGGTTCAAAAGAACGGGGCTCCGCGGTGCCTGGAGGGCGAGAGGGGATGCTTTAAGGTCGATTCGCATTACCAGAGTGAGCGGGAGGGGCGGGGGTGTAAGACGGTACAGGATGAAATACTGTGACAGTCATGATAATCGTTATGATTGAGTGGTATCACGGTAGTAACGTGGGAACGGCTATAAATTCGGATTAAAAGCAGTGTTTTGGTAAATGTACAGGATTCACCCCCCCCCCCCCCCCCCGGCGGGAGTGTATTAGCTTGAAACGTATCACTGCGCGCTGCAGAGTGGCTCAAAATGCGATTCTGCTAAGTAAAATTATTCTTGTCATTATTTTTTCCTGTGCGCATATATGCGTTTGAAGTGTTTACTCATTTATTATTTTTAATGTTATTTATACTTGTTTATGATTATTTCTTTTGCTGGATTTTGTGTGTAAAGAAAAATAAAAAATGCATGTAATGTGTATATAGAATAAAAGTAGTGCGAAGCATTAAGAAGTGTTGTAATATTTAGGTTTTCTGGTACTTTGATAAATACATTAATCGAATTTGAGGACAACTATTGAGAAATGGATTTCTTTTAAGGACATAGCCGATTTTCAAGCGGAGATTTACTTACTTTTTTTATTGCTTTGAATTAATATTTGTCGAAAAGAAATCTGTACATATTCAATTATTTGGAGATGTTTGAATAACAGTTTAATATCGAGTTAATATCACAAATGCGTGTTATAATGAAGACATTGACAAATAGTACCAATTGTATGGATTCACTGCGCTCGATATTTAATATGCAGTTGACATGAAGCGAATTCCGCTCGCTCCATTTTATTTCAGGATTTTTTTTAGTAGGGCAGGGGAAATAAAATTTTTCGCTTCAGTGCTGACGTCATTTTTTGTATTATTTGCTTTAAGAGTTTCTTCAAATTTTATAATACCTCGAATGCTGTTTTTCTGGTAAAATGAAGTCATGGTTTATTATTGATCCTCATAATAATGAAATAATGTTCAACGTTATTCCTTGAATTGTATCTGTCATTCTGGCTTTTTAAATTCATTATCTTCTAGCATTCTCGGGTACACAATATATTCATTTTCATTGTTAAGAAAATTCTTAAAGCAAATGTAAGTGCTGTATATGTCATTTCTTTTTAGGAAAAAAGAAACGACATTGAAGCATTATAAATATTTATACAAAAACGACATTTCAATATTTACACCTCACGCTGTTATTTTTAGTCGTATGAGGGAATTCTTTTAGGGCAGTTATTTACACCGGCATCAAAATTATTTTTTCCTTTTTAGTACGTTTTAATAAAAGCTCGATTTTTTTTAAAATTTACTATAAATTATTTTATGTTTTTTCAAGTTAGTTGGATATGTGGAAGTGGGTCAAAATTCGTTTACAAAATTTCACCCTGACAAACTAACGAGCTCACAACTGAAGCTAAATAAAAGTTTGTAAAAAAAAAAAGGAAAATCTCTTTAGATAACCCAATATTATAGTATACAGGATATGTAGATCAGATTTCTATAGTACTTGGGATCCAGTTAAACGTGATATAAATTGAGTAATTTGTTTGTGGTACAAGCTCGAAGCATTCCAAAGGCAGACATAGAGGTACAAGGTAATTCGGAGTAGAGCGACATCACTTTGCTAGCATTTTATTCTCGTTGCGGTGAAGTGTGGACATTTCCTTACGCACGCGTGATTTTTCAGCGTACGCTATCACGATGGAAATTATAGTCAGTGACGGAAATGCGGCACGCCTGGCGAACGTTAGTCCGTGGAGCGCGTGCCTGTGAAAGCGTCTAACGTGGAGACAGTGGGAAAAGGGGTGGAGGAAAATAGGACAGCGCAAGGTGAAAGGGCGTAAAACGTGCAACAGGAGCCGCGGAGCGTGAAGCTTTATGATATTTGAAAAAAGAAATAAAAGCGACGAATGGGTGATGGGCAGGGGAAGGAATATGAAACGCGGAAGCTCGACGGGATGAAGGCTTCAGTGATAAAGTGCGAAACGCAATCTCTATTTTTTCATTCAAGCGATGGACAGCAATTGTTCTAAGTGATCGATTAAAGTTGATATGGAACTTTTTCCCTTCGACATCATGGAAATCATATTTTACACGTTAAAGGTGCAATTTTCATTGTATATTTCGAAATGTGCATTTCACAACTTTTAAAGGTAAATCAATTCAATTTTTTAGAGTAAATGCTATATATCACCGAATATTTATTATTAAGTTATCCCGTTGAAATCATCCGTTTTGTTCAATGAGTAATTAACTAGTCTTCCTCAATTATTTATCAGGTTGTATAGTTGAAGAAATAACATAGAGGAGTTTACGTACTCGTATTTTTTAACGTTTTTAATTTTTCGAAAATTGCTGGAGAAAATAGGCGAATTTCCCAGTAGCTATTTGCTTTCAGATTGAATTTTAGTGCACTCTGCAATTTTAATACTGTATTAAAAACGTATTACGTAATTTAAGTAAATAAATCAATTTTATCCTATTTCATGTTCTCTTCCTTAATACACATTTTTACTTAGGTTTGGTATACATCACTTTTAACATTTATCCGGGGTTCACAGTTCAAGCGAAGACTGCAATATGAGGCATTCTGTATTATTGTGTACCAAGAGGATACTATGATCGAGTGATGGATGTACATCAGGAAAAGTATTAAACCGTTAGTAGCCGAAAGCAAGAACATTCACATAAAAAGGACAATTGATGGGAAATACGATAGCCTAGGTGATACGATATTCGTTTTCTGTCACGTTACATGCACAATATCTGTTTTTCTGCAATCCCTTGTCCAGAATGCGGCTAACCCGTGTTCAGATAGCCTTAAAGTCGATCTCGCGATATATTTTAAAACTAAACTGTACTGTGTCACATAGTTTCTTTAACCGAACGAGTTTTCAACCTATTATTATAAAATAAAGTGGTATCGGCGCACTGATTCGGTCACTATACAACTTTTTTCGATGTCGGAAACCATATTATCAGAAGCGACAATTCCATTCAAATCACTGTTATAAGAATTAATTCTGGATTCCAGCAAATTGTTGATTTTCTTCATGCTTTTGTTTCTATGAAATTTAAACTGTCTTGTGTATTTTTTATTTTCAAAAGTACAAAATTTCTCAAATACATTTGAAAGGAGAATAAATTGAATTTCGTCATATACTTGTGTTATTCTATTTTAAATTGACCTTTGTGTGTGTCAATAATGGCAATATTGAGTAATTTCTTTGAAAATCTCCTATGTAAATTCAACAGTTTGCCAGATGCCGCAGCAGAAGCAGCGAAAAAATTAGAACTATTCACCAAAATGTTTGAAATAAAATTAGGGATAATATTGTTAGATCTGCATTTAAGTAGAAAAAATTTTCTGTTACTTATCTTGACCAGTTTGGATTTACAACTTGCCAGATCTTTGAGTAACTTCAAAGTCTCAGGTCCGTGTACTCTTGATATAAAACGGAAAAAGCTTTCCTTCAGTATAGTAGAAGTTTCGCCATTCATTTTGATAATTTTCAAATTAAAATTTCGACCACTTTATTTAATATTTCCGGTCGAAATTTTAATTTGAAAATTATTATTATAAAACCTTCTTTTCTGATAACACTTTACGAATACAATCTGTAATACAGTTTTTAATCCCTTTATTTTTAACTAACAATAATAATTATACTTTGATAACCAAAAAAACTTTGTAACCCAATTCTTTAATTTCAAAGCAATATCCTTTTATTATTAACTCTTCAACATACATTCGTGAGGGGTGCTGACTGATAAAATATAGTGTTACTATTAGTTTCTGTGAAAGTTACAAACAATTTAGATGTTACGTAAATTTGGAATGTAGTTCAAATTAAAATGATACTGGTAAATATACTTCGTATATGTATATATGTATATTGATAAAAATGCATTAGTGTATGGATCCACACAACTGATAAAATAAGAATATTATTTATTTGTATTACGTTATCTGAATTTACATTACTTTTTCAGTGAAGAAAAAATCTCTCTCTCTAAAAAAAGAAAAACCTATTGCTTTTAGTCTTGTTATACCTACATATACCGTGCCTCAAAAATTATATTTTCAAAATTTTCAGGGTACCAAGTTCTACGCGAACTTTTATAGGTATTTGCAATATTATCCTATGTTTATAAGGTGCTGAATGAATATCGATAGGTATGTTACTTTCGCTCAAAAAGTTGGCCACCGTAGCTTTAGTTCCGCTATAGCAGGTTGTTAAATTTTAGAGCTGCGTATGTTCCAGCACAGACGAATTTTATTAGTGTGCGAAGAAGCGCACAACTGAGTTTTACTCCGAAACATTTCGACTACACCCTTTTGACTGCGAGCTGCTTTTATGGAATGCATTCTCTGCTTAAAGAATCGGTGGACGAAGTTCTGCAGCGACACAAAACTCGCCCGAAAATGGCAGACGCCAAGGAATTTATTCGATGAAATCATCTTCTCTATATACACCGCTTTCACGTCTATTAAATCGAAGTAGAAATTGATAAACAAGCCATGTCTATAATTGCTTCAATCGTAGTAAAATAGTATACGAAGTAAAATACTATTCGCAACACAAGTGAAACATTTACCATGGCACACTGCACAGACTACTTAATATCTTTCTTGTTATTTTTTACAGCAGTGTTAATTATGCGCCTAGTGTAAAACAGTCACATTCCATAATACTATAAATTTACAGGAGAACAAGTTTTAGAGAAAATAATTTTCTCAGGAAATTCAAGGGTACAAAAACCCAAAATTCTGAATAGATACAGATAGAGTATTTTTTAATATTTTTTACATAACATAAGAGTAGCTTAATAAATTCCTAAAAAAATTATTTCACTATATATCATATTCATTGAGAAACAAATCTTTAAAAGGACCCCTTAAGCAACAATCCCACGTGTAAGACCTGCTTTTAAAATCAATCCTCTTTAAATATTATGTCATTGTAAAAGGGTTGACACTTGTATAAGAAACCCTACTTTAAAGAAAATTGTTCAATTTTATTCCACGAAAAAATAAATGCAGCGAAATATTGTTTTTTTATTTAATGTAGTCAATCTGAAATTAATCGAAGACTAGCTTTCCCTAATAAATATAAAGGAGCTTCCTGCATGATAATACTGGACGACACAGTGTGAATCATATCGTATGTAATAGTCTTCGAGGATATAGTATTTATGATCTTCAACCCTTTGATTATTATTTATTTAAGCATTCCGATCATTTTTTATACCACAAACGAATCGCACTGAAAATATTTCTCCACTTTACGAATCTTACAAATCTAAAGTTCTCTACAAATAAGATGAAAATACTTATTTCTAGATAAGAAAAGTGTACAATTAAAACGAATGTAGGCTATTTTGATAAATCATAAAAATTATTTCGAAGCTAACTAAATGCTATGAATCAGATACTTTCTGCTGAAACTTTTTTCCTATCACTAGAAAGGAGAACGAAAATATTTACAGATCCACCCTTAGATTTTAGTGGAGCGTTCTTGGCGTTCCACTTTGACAAACAGGGAGCGTCACGTGTAACATGGTTCATGGATAATTTCGGCAAAAAAAAGAAAAAAGGGAACGGCGAGACGTGGAAAGAAAACGGCAGAATATGAAATGAGATTTCCCTTTTGCGTCACCACTTACCTCGTGCACTTGGTCGTTCCGAGATGCACGATTATAAACGAGAGCGCGGATGAAGCCACTTCGGTCACTTTGATGCTACTATGAGCTGCCTAACCCCTTGCTTTTTACGCCCCCGCACACTGAAACGATGATACTCGGTCTGCCCCTTTACAGAGAACAATGAATACCAATTCACTCTCCTCTGTGCTTCTCCGTTCAATGATCGAGAGGTGGATTTAATGAAAATTCTGTATGGTTTCTTCTGGAATGCTTCAGTTAGTGCCGCCAGAGAAATTTTAAGAAAACTCTGCTTGGAGAGCAACGGAGAAGCATTATTGGATTTTCGTGTAGATATTGTAGTCCTATCGTTCCAATCGGTGAAAATGTGCATTGCAGGAGTTTCAGTTTCTGCGTTATTAAACGTCTACCTTCGTGTAAATGATTCTTTATTTCCGAGATGATTTATTGAAGAAGAAGAAGCCTCTGATGAAAAGAGAAGAACGAATTACATATATGTAGTTGATGATGTTGGGTTCGGAGATAGAAATTCATTTGTGATGCCCGTTGTCGCGAAAATAGGGGCAAATTGCGAACTTTGATGATGTTTATATTTTAAACAAATTAGGAACTGACGAGATGACGACTTAAACCCCCTTACTTTTAAATTCTGAATTAAAAAAGGTAAAGATTGATTTCAGTCCATAATCTCTTCTTAATTATGTATACACTGGAACACTTTCATAAAAGGAAACAATTTTTAAATATTCTTATTTTTATCTATAATGCTCCAATACTTTTTCAGATGTAACAGTTTTACTTCGAACGGTTCATTTCACTCTACATCATAGAGAGGACGAGAAAATTCAACTATTAAACTCAGACCTCGAATTTCCGAGTGATAACAAATAATTCCTAATTCCTGTGATTAAAAAATAAACAATAGCTGCTAAAAGATTAAATTATTAGGTACACAATTGCATCACTTTTATTCATACAATTTTTTTTACACAAGTCGCTTGGAAAGCAAAACTCTACGCAAGAAGGAAAGCACCAATTTTAATTTTCGATTGTTCAAAACAGCATCAAGAGAGTAGGTACTTTGTATGAATTATCAATAGAACGTTTCCACCGTATTTTTTCAGAAATCACGTTTGTATGTGCATACGTAAATTGTGCGGCAATTAGAAGAGATCAGCTGATATAAATTACCAAGCAAAGTATAAACGGTGAGAGATAAATATGAAATATTAAAGTAGGTTTACAAAGCTGCGCGGTGGTATAATATATCGCCGAGTGTTGATTTAATTCTGTGAATTAAGTCAACAAGCACGCGTGCAAGAAAGATTTGTGAATCGTACGTTCCCCACTCAAATATATTGGCCGGTAAATTCCGAGGCTCTGTTGCTGATAATGGAACAATATTTTCTGAATGGTTATATTAAATGCACGTAACAGCGAGCGGAAGTGCTGCATTATTCAACTTACGATAACGTATTGCCTAAACTACCGCATCGTTTCAGCAATCCTTCCGAATGTATAATAAGGCGATTAATCTTCTTTCGTAAATACGCGTTTTAATGTCACATTCAAAATGTTCTGCTCATGGTACTTAATGGCTGTAGCGAAATGCAAGTGTCTCTAATTACAGTAATATTATTGATATTGTATATTGTCCATAGGCAGAAGCAATCAGATTACTAATACGCTGTTATTGCGGAATTATTAATTACTGAATTGTTAGTTTAAGAGTACACAGCAAACCATATAGTATCTAACAGACTTATTGCTAATTACTGAATTATTAATTATTGAATTGTTAATTTAAGAATGCACAGCAAACTATATATCTAACAGACTTAAAAAATCTAATTATACGTAGTTTTATATCCTGGGACTTATAAGTCTGAAAAGAAGACCCTTCCGGATCAAATAATCTCCTTTTCAAACATTTTCCACGTCGCCAAAGAGCACGGAGGTTCTTATATTCTATCTAAAAAAAATTCTCACTATACATTTCTAATCTTTGCCTTTCAACGTGTTCTCGAAGTGAGGCATTACTATATTCTACAAATTGGTATCAAAAACGTAAAAAACTGGTTATAACTCGATTCCAGCAACATGGATTCTTGTAAAGTCTCCTTAAAAATCGATTTTTGTATTACTATTAATTCTGAAAGTGTCATTCTTTGTGAACATTTACAACAAAGTTTCATGACGAAATTCGAATAATTACGGAAATTATAGTGCTGAACGTAACTGAATTCACCGCCGAGTAACGGCCTCGCAGAGCGGTATTGGCGTAGGGGACTTAACTTTGAAGCCGTTTATCTCGAAACTACATTTTTAAACACCGTACATCACCGCATACATCATAACTTTTGAACGAATGAATATTTTCACTTGAAATTTTAACCGAAGGTGTAGAATTCCTTTCTCTATAATATTGAATTTCCGCATCAACATTGGATGTTCGTGAACATTTTTATAAACGATTAAAGACGATTTTCTTCCCTAAAAGTGTGGGGAAAAAATTGATACGAGTGTAACTTTCACAACTTTTGTTTAAAATTGTCAGTCAAATTGTGACTAGGTAGATTTTTCTGTTAAAAATCATAATTTTTCTTCAAACACTCACCATTTCCATAAAAATGATTATTCTCAAATATCCATAGGTAATTCTTTAGTTCGTGTTACGTAGAAAATGAAATTTTTGAGTTTTTTCTTCCGTAAAAGTGTGGGGAAAAAATTGATTCGAGTGTAACTTTCACAACTTTTTGATAATTTTCAATTTAAACTTTCGACCGTATATATTAAATAAGGTGGTATCGGCGCACTGATTCGGTCAGAATACAAAGTTTATTTTATTTATTTAAAAAAATAAATAATTGACAAACAGCGATGATACTTTATTTTATTTTTAAATAAATATAATAAACTTTGTATTGTGACTGAATCAGTGCGCCGATACCACCTTATTTCATAGCTTTTGTTTAAAATTGTCAGTCAAATTGTGACTAGGTAGATTTTTCTGTTAAAAATCACAATTTTTCTTCAAACACTCACCATTTCCATAAAAATGATTATTCTCAAATATCCATAGGTAATTCTTTAGTTCGTGTTACATAGAAAACGAAAATTTTGGGTTTTTTATTCGAGGAAACACCAGAGTCAATTGTAAAGAACCATTCAGTTGAATAAAAAGAACAAAAAATTTCTTAACCTTCCAGAGATGTATAATAAATGCCATTAATCAGATTTTCTATTGAGTTCATTATTTGAGAGAAACAAATTGCTAAATAAACCTATGATTTTCCAGCGTCCACGTCAAGGCACTTGTCCTTAATTACTTGTAATAATTGGTGATATACTAAGGTCGTTATTATTATTTACATTCCAAAATAAATTACCCTAATCCCGTATTCAATGGATCCCGATCTTCCGTAAAATAAAAAGTTAACAGTATCCACTAGGGTGTTTCATTTTTCCAAGGATGTGATTTTCATATGACTTTGCTTGCGCCCCGAGTCTCGGCGATGTAAAAGATATATATGCCAAATTTCAAGAAGATTGGATAATATTTAGGTGTTGCACACATTGATCATTTTTATCTCAAACTAGTGAAATTTCTAATATTGAAGTTAGGGTTTGTCGGTTTTTAAAAACCTGGTTTAAAAACCGGGTTTTTTTAATGAATTTGTAAAATTCGAAAACTGGTTTTTAAATTTAAAAAACCGGCTTGGCTTTTTTGGACGAACGTATTACTCAGGCTGATAAGGAGAATATGACTAAAAATTTAGAAACCAAACCCGCAAAAAAAAAAAAATGAAACGATTAGAGAGTAAAAACCTAGTTTTTGAAGGAAAAGACCTGAGCTAATTCGTTACTAATAAAACAAAGATGTTCTTTGAATTGTTTGGGATCCACGACATGTCAGAATACTGCAGTGATTCTCTAAGAAGCCAGGTGAAAGCTCTTAAGGTGGTCAATGATACTGCAGAAAGAGGAATTGCTCTAATAAAAAAGTTTAACGACAAAACAATTCTTGTTGAGGGTAGTCGCGCATCACAGAAAAGTCGAACAAAAAAAAGTTGATTAATATAACGCATGTTTTGTCTATCATACTACCTATTAATCTTAGTGTCTAGTTTTAATATTATTTTAAGTTTTTGATTTCCAGTTTTTCCAATGAAAGTAATTAACATTGAAAAATCGTATTTTTTGCCTACTTTTACAAAACTGATTAAAGTGTGCAACCTCTAAATATTATCCAATCTTCTTGAAATTTGGCATACATATGTTTTACATCACTGAGACTCGGGGCGTAAGCGAAGTCGGAAAAAATTTTACATTTTATTTTTTGCCTTACAAAATGAAACACCCTAGTATCCACCATAAATCTCACCTTCACCCCTCCAAATACACGTTCCGAAGCAACTTCGTTCGATCTTCCCAGTTATAGTTTATCCAATACCTCAGACGAGCCTAACGAGCGTCTGATGAAACCTGCCGCTGCAATCCTCCAATTCCACGTTTCGCGGGCTTTGCCCCCCCCCCACCGCCCCCTGGACCTCCTCCCCTGAGGAGAGTTACAAGGCGAAGCTGCAAGGCGCACGACCGAGGGGGCCGAGCCGCTATTGTTCAAGGCAGACCCTCAAGAAGTTCCTGACGCGGATGCAGCCCCTTCGTGGATCGTGGCTGGATCGGAAGACGTATCGAACGTGGTATTCCACAGGAAGGGTGTTGATCGTGGATCGCCGCGGACGATCTCGGGGAGGGGGAGGGGGGGGGGGTGACGTCCGCAGAGGCAGGCAACCGAAACTGATTGTCCCCCCGATGAAACTTCCTTAATTATCTCGCAGTTCGGGGAATAAGTCGGTCGATCCGAACAGGGTGGTTTACGGATCTGGTCGACATCTCGCGACAAACAAGTCGTCGGCGGGAACAAGCCATGGAAACGAACGAACAGGAAGGGGTGGGGGGGGGCAGAAGGGAGAAGGGGGAGGGACCCGACTCGCCATCTCGACTTCGAGATCGCTGGTGGAGACGCCTTCTTAAAGTTCCAACCCCCGTTGTTCGCCACTGTGATTCGTTTCGACGAATCCCACGAACTTCCGCGACAATGAAAACCTTGGAGAAATTTGGTCGCACTCTTTGAAGTTCAGTTGAAGCTCGGGAGGTACTATTTTCTCGGCCGAGGGTCGAACGGAGGGATCGTCTGATGAATCTAACATGGCTGGAGACATGGAAGTCGTAATTTATTCGCAAGACAGTTTTAACGTTCTTGAATTTCAAACGTATGCTAAGGATCGTGTTTAATTGATGTGAGAAGCTTGTTTAGTTACTTAAGTTAGAGGGGATAAATCCGTCGCACTGCCTGTATGCCTCTCGGGCACACGAAAGTGTAAATTGGTCTACTCGTGTAAGGTATTAGACAAATTATAATAATATTTGATCGAGTAGTCAGTAATGTATATCTAAGAATCCTGGTTGCAGAAGTCGATACTTCTTTCGTATAATCTAGAGACGCGGTAGCGTCCCGACGCCAAGTACATGAAAAACACCCTGTATATGTCGACTGTCGCTACCGTGTATCTTTACTCGTCGTGGAGCCATTCTAACCTAATTCTGACATTTATACATTAATATCTCATCACGCCTGCAATATTTTCTAAATTTAAAGACATTTTTCTTATGTAAACCGCATATCAGCTTTCGAATAAGACCAGTTCCAATAAAATCGGTCCACGCATGACAGAGATATGATAATATTTTTCTTCTTCTGATTGTTCTGATTCTCCAAGAAATTTTTCGTGAAACATAATACGTATACGCGTTACGCGCACACCTTCAGCCAAAACGAAACTAACACATGTTTCGTTCTTCGTTCGTCGACTCTTGGGATTATTCGGCAGGGATCGTCGTCCGTCATTATATACATTGAACTTTATAACCTACCAATCTTA
Organism: Andrena dorsata; assembly: GCA_929108735.1. Lineage (NCBI taxonomy): Eukaryota > Metazoa > Arthropoda > Insecta > Hymenoptera > Andrenidae > Andrena > Andrena dorsata. The sequence goes on from OV815487.1 coordinate 103,347,796, forward strand.
ACCTTACAAGTGTCAAATAATGTAAGTGGTCCAAATTTGAGATGTTAGGAGTTTTTACACTAAATAGGAGACTGAATTATTATCTCAATTAACAAGGTAAGTCGTCAAATTTATTTAATAGATTTCTTATGTAGAGTCGCAGACTTGGAAGTTGTCCGGAGAAGAGGTTCGACAGAGAAGCACCTTCTTTCGCATAAGTTTCTAGAAATTTGTACCATGCTTGTACAAAATAATAATATATTGTATTAAAAAATTGCATTGAATTTAAATTGCCAGTTATTTGTATTTGTATACCAGCAATTTAGAGTTTTTATGTAAAGCTTATTATATTATAGAAATGAAGGGGACACACAAGACTTCGATAAAAATGAAGGAGACGCACAGGCTTGGATAGTAGAATTGAAGGGGATGCACAGGCTTGGATGGATAGAAATGAAGGGAGTGCACAGGCGTGGAGGTTGTCCGGAGAAGATTAGATAGATAGACAGAACATCTTGTTTCGCATAAGTTTCTGGAAGTTTGTCAAATAAGGTAAATCGACAAAATCTGTTCTAAAGACTAAGCATTAAGAATTATTAAGAAAATAGACTATGGTGGACTGCTTGCAATGTAAAGCAAGTCACATTAGTGAAGAAAGTACACTGAAAACACATCTCCGTTGATGCTTTTTAATCTTTTGTGAAAGACATTAGTAATACTTTAATTAATATAATAAAATCCACAGTAGTTGTCACGTCATTAATTCATTAATTTTTTAGATTCCCATTATTTAAATTCATCAATAAACATACAAAATTAGTTGTATTCCATAAATAGTAAGTTTTATGTTAAGTTGTATATAATTATCCTCACAAAAAACTTCAAAAAAGTAAAAAAACTACGCCAAGTACATGAAAAAAGTCGAGGACGGAAAAGAGTGTTATCTAAAAATAAATCGCAAAAAATAGAAGATAATGATATATATATAATATTAAAAATTATCTGATGTCATTCCCTATGCAAATTATCTTTGTAAAAAGAAGTGAGTTCCTCACAAAAAACTTCAAAACAGTAAAAAAATTACGCCAAGTAAGGCATGAAAAATCAAATAAATCACAAAAAATAGAAGATAATAATTACATAATAAAAAAAGATTTGAAATCAAAATGAGCTGCAAGTACAATAATTACATAATGAAAAAAAGATGTGAAATCAAAATGAGCTGCAATTTGGCGCAATTTTTATATATCATTAATTTTGTAAAGCTATTAATTAATTTACGACAATGTTTTTAAATGAGATTCTTTTTGATGGGATAATTAAAATGTCCGCGATATGAGTAATGCAATGTATGAACACAGCATTTTAGCTGTGTGTATGTAGTTGTGTCATCTTAAGCGCAGTTGGAAAGCACCTTTATGTACTGGCAGCTCATTTTGATTTCACATCTTTTTTTCATTATGTAATTATTGTACTTGCAGCTCATTTTGATTTCAAATCTTTTTTTATTATGTAATTATTATCTTCTATTTTTTGTGATTTATTTGATTTTTCATGTACTTGGCGTAATTTTTTTACTGTTTTGAAGTTTTTTGTGTTTTATTAACTGGCACGTATTGTCACTATTTTCAAAATCTTAATCATTTTGCAATCCTTTTCTAACGCAGAAAAAATTAAAGAATCAACTGGTACTGCTTTCAAACCGATCCACAGTGTCACGAACCGTGTTCAAAAAGCAAAAATTTGAGTTTTGAAATTTTATATTTTATTTCATGGAATTGATAGTAAATAGTCCTCTAACATAAGAACATCGTAACTTAGTAATATAAATAACAGATTTAAGGTGAGTAATGACATTCAAAGTCGTATAACCAAACGCAAGCTGCCGTAGACCACGCATAGGAAATATTTATCTATTGTACTCTCGTGTATTTATAAGTTCTCGTCTTTGTTTTTGTGTTTAATATAAGTAAAATATACCCTTTTTTCGTTACACTAATCAAACATTCTCGCATTTTAAGATATGGGTATGTACCAGTGACTGAAAGTATTATTTTTTTTGTCGCATCTTCTAACTTCTGGAGAGAATTAAAAAAAATACGAAACATATCGGTTCTTTCATGTTTTTACTATAATTAGTTATTTTTACGTGCTTTAATTTGGTATAATTGTTATCTGCCCCCGACTGCCCTTTCATGAGATTTTATTTTTTTTAAAATCGATAAGTAATAACGATCTCTTTGTCGTATGGCGAAACAGGCCAAAAGAAGAAAGACGTGCCGCTTTATCTCAAAAGGTATTGAGTGTTTTTAATCTGGGTGATTTATCAGATGAAATGAAGGAGATTATTCATAAATTTTGTCGATTAATTTGTTTGGAAGTACAAACGAAATGGGGCCGATGTGGTAGAGATTACAATAAATTTATGAAAAAACACAAAGCTTGGCTGATGAAAAGCATCAAATTGCCAATTGAAATTCTCAGTTTTTTAGCAAGCAAGTGTGATAGACATGGGCCTAGTGGAAATCTGGGTGGAATCATCAGTTCCTAATTTATCCCACATAAGAGAGAAGAAACATTAAAACGAAGAAACTAGACAAATCTGTCCAAGAATATTTAGTCGTCAAAGAGACTGAGCTTCCGATTCCTTCAGATTCAACTGATAGTGATGAAGATCTATAATAAACATGAATAATTTAAATTTTATTATCACTACAAATTATTTAAAAAATTAATTTTATTTTTGTAAGTGTTCCATATGATTGTTATTTCTTTGTGTATAAATGTATTTAAAAACGAATAGGTATATTTAATTTGTGTATAAATATGATTATAATATTAATTACATGTAAATAACAATATCTTAACAAATCCAAGTTCGTTTAAACTCGATTATTATTAGGTACACAGGTGACGTTATTAAACGTTATTTCGCTCAACTTTTCAAAACTTTGTCGATTAAAATCTTGAAAACCGTTGGAGTTACGAATTTTATAAAATTAGTATTGTTAAAGTTAATAAACGAGATTGGGAAAGGTTGGTTCACCTACTGAATTTAAATTCCTAAGAATTTCAGTTAAATACTTGTTCCTGAGAATGGAAATTTATTGAATGAAAAATTTTTGTTCCAGTTCGATTATAAATAAAAATATGCCACCAGAATTGAGACAATGCGGGACAATTCTACTTTCAATAAATCGAAGTACATAGCTGCTTCCAGAGACCCACAAGCACTGGGATCCCCGGATCCTCTCCAGAGACATAATATGTCAGAGCACGTACCGAGATGCTTGAAAGGAGGTACTTTAAACAAGCATGTTCAGTACTTGAAATTTCCCGTGAGCATTTTCCTCCTGGTGCTTACCTTTGTGTACGCTTCTATCATCGATACGTCTTCAATACAAATTATCAGACAAAAGGCTCTACAGTTCCACGTATCCTCCATTGTTGAACGCTTAATGATGTACATGATCAAGTTTCAATTACATGCTGGAATATCAGCGTGTTTCCTATTTAAAATTGAAAGGACATCACCTTTTGATTGTTAAGAATATTGAACTTTCACGATGCAGCAAATTCGTTCCCTTTCCGTTATCAAGCAAGACAAGTTATTACTGCAATTCATCCTTATTGCATGAGAGTTAGTTACAATTGAGACATTTGATGGAAAAAGGGCACATAAACCACTTGCTTAAAACTTATAAGTAAAAACACACATCATTTTCAAATCATGACTTCTGTTTTCAGAACGTTTGAAGGATATGTTAACTTAAAAAATTGGTTTTAATTGCATTACAATGTATTAAGTTATACTATAATAGAAATTTTGAAATCGATTTCCTTCAAGTGGCATTTTGGGGTATGTGCCCTTTTTCTATCAAAGGCCTCAATTGTAACAATTAGAAGGTACAACTTTCTTACATCGTACATTTTGCACTTCGACAAGAAAAGTTTCATAAGAAAATAATCTGTTCTTTACAAAAAATTAAACACATAATAGAGATGTCTCTAACGTCAAAATTGAGGACCTTGCAGCAAGAGGGGTGCAGCTCCATCTGTATCAACTTCGAGTAATTTAGAAAAAACTGTTTATAAAATTAACGCTTTGACTTAATAATAAAAAGAGAACACTAGTTGATAAATATTTTTTTTGCACGATAGGTCGTTAGGTATTGAGTTGATAATTTCTATTTTTTGCGAAGTTTTCAAACCTGTAGCATTCGTATTGCGCCAAACAGTAATGAGTGCAGATTGCAAATTTGCAATAAATCGTTAATTTGTCATGGAATTTGCATAAAACGTGCACCAAACGATGTGGATTTTTTTACACATATTACACGTCATAACTCAAAAATTCCACCCCTCTTGCTGCACGATACTCAATTTCCACTATTAACTTGTGCAGAAATTAGTACCAAATAGAAAATATAACATAAAATATCTCAAATGGCACGATTAAAAGAACTCTCCCCTACTATTATTCTCATCCAAAACCCGAAGTAAATCTTCGCACCAGAAAAGAAACCGCACAGTTACATACCATCCGTTCAACCCTCCACAAACATTAACCCATACTTAAACCGATAGCCGACCCAGAATCCCCGTGCGCAATCAATGCCCGTCAAGCGCACCCCTTCAGAGAAAAACCGAAGCCGTATAGACGGACCGTTCGAAACAAGTAACGTCAAGAAGTATTTTCAGGGGCGGAATTCCACAGTGCGCGCTGGAAATCAGAGCTCGCCGCGTTCCTTGCTCGCCCTGAAATCTCGGCGGGGAAAAAAGACGAAGGGGGCAAAGGCGAACGTCGAGTCGGAAAACTAAATTAAAACAAACTTCCGCGGCTCTGTTAAGCGCGTGGTTCTCAGGGAGCGATCCTCAGCCAGGAAACGGAAGGGGTGGTTTCGTTTAGGCCCCCATTGAGGCGTCTGGCACGACATTGGACAGTTAGGAGAGCTCCATCGCGGACTGGTGGCCCTCCTCAAACCCTAAAGGCTCGAACCCTTAAGGCTCGAAGCTTGTAGCCTTGAAAGCTCGAAGGCTCGAAGCTCGTAGCAGTCGTAGCTATGACAGCTAGCTCGAATCGTATAAATTGTATGTAGTGAAGTGAGGCCCAAGCCTCGGAGCTTGAGTCTCCAGCTTCGAGAGCTCGAGCTTCATATGATATTAGCCTTGAAGGCTGAGTCTTTAAGGTTAAGGTTTAAAGCTTTGAAGACTCGAGCTTTATACAGCACTAAGTTGATGCGCGACGAGAAGGCGAATGTGCGCCAGTCGGCCAGGAAACAGAGAATCGGATGGCTGTATCTTGGCCGGTGGTTGTTTGCGGGGGTGGTGTTGTCGGGGGTGACAGCCCCGAGCTTCGGAAAGCAAGCCTAAGGGTGTGAGGACGAACGTGCCGTCGATGCGACGATGCTAACGCTTGCCCGAACGGGGTTGGACGGGGAGGGGGGTGCGAGGGGGTACGGAGCCACTACGGATGCCAAGAGAACCGACTGGACTCTGATAAACGAGCGAAACGGCCGGCAAAACTGAACGGAGAAGTTCGTTTGGCAAATGTCCCGGGACGGGCAGCCTTAAACTGTGTCCGTAGTGACGTTTATTGCGCGACGTACTGTGCCGCTTACCGCTTTCACCGACCAACGGATTCTCATGGCGGTCGGGATATTGCACCCCCGGCTATGCCACGCCGAAAAACCCTGGAATTATGTTCGACGACGCGTGCTCGGCGCCCATCGAATACCCTTAATGGATTTTTAATCGAAGCAAAGGGACCGTTATGCGCCGCCTGCTCGCGATGGGCGTTCAACTCGAGATGATTTTTGTGTGTACGCGTTACTGGACGTGTGGGGTGTGGATTAGATGGGATTTATTTAAACGCTACCCTGCCCCGGAGGGGTTTGGATTCGCTCCCCTTAAGGGGACTAGCCAGTCGAAACATCGATTTTTTTTTTATTGCATTTTCCAAAAGTACTACCGTAAAATGGGGGAACATTGGCAGACAGGGACAACATTGGCATACACCGAAATTACGTTGTTTTACGTCAGATTAGTAAAACTTAACCTGATAATGCTATTTATATCATGTCCCTACGTTACGAATTGATTTTAGTTAAGATGTAAAAAATAAAATAAAATAAACAAATTTAAGTTTACTGACCTCAGATTAGTAAAACTTTACACGTTAATGTTATTTACACGATGTGCCAACGTTACCCCGGTACACTAACGTTTTTAACATGTATTAAAGAAGAAAATGACAAAAAATAAAAATAAAATAAAATAAACAAATTTAAGTTTACTGACCTCAGATTAGTAAAACTTTACACGTTAATGTTATTTACATGATGTGCCAACGTTACCCCGGTACACTAACGTTTTTAACATGTATTAAAGAAGAAAATGACAAAAATGACAAAAATAAAATAAAATAAACAAATTTAAGTTTACTGACCTCAGATTAGTAAAACTTTACACGTTAATGTTATTTACACGAAGTGCCAACGTTACCCCGGTACACTAACGTTTTTAACATGTATTAAAGAAGAAATGACAAAAAATAAAAATAAAATAAAATAAACAAATTTAAGTTTACTGACCTCAGATTAGTAAAACTTTACACGTTAATGTTATTTACACGATGTGCCAACGTTACCCCGGTACACTAACGTTTTTAACATGTATTAAAGAAGAAAATGACAAAAAATAAAAATAAAATAAAATAAACAAATTTAAGTTTACTGACCTCAGATTAGTAAAACTTTACACGTTAATGTTATTTACACGATGTGCCAACGTTACCCCGGTACACTAACGTTTTTAACACGTATTAAAAAAGAAAATGACAACAATTTTATGCATTTTAACACTTGTAGTACAAGCACGAAACATGCTATGTTATGATAGGACACTTAAAGCAACTGTAAACATTTTAATTTTTACATTATATAACAAAATGTATCAAAAACCTGCCAATGTTCCCCGATTTTACGGTATCCTTTCTGAATAAAATGCCGCTTGGTTTGTAGTAAAATTCGCAAAATTATAGATTTGACAGCTAAAAACGTCAAATGGTAACCTATAGCGTCGCCTTTGCACAGAAACTTTAAACGCGTTTTTCTCGAATATTTTCTTTTCTTCGTTTTTACCTGATTGTGAACGAATGGAGGTTCAGATCGACTTGAAAAAATTACAGGATGTGTAAAACATATGCCATTTCCGACCAAACCTCTGATATGGTCCGTAAAAATTCGAGATTTTCATAAAAAAATTACGAATTTTTCTCGGAAAAATCGCCGTTTTTCGGCCACCAATCGTGTAATTTTGATTTAATTTCTGTTTTTATAGGTTTGGTCGGAAACTATGAATCCAACAAGCAAGAATCACACCTTTAAAATCGAATTACGTCACATTTTAAGATCGATATTAGGGCAAAACGACGGAAAACCGTTAAAATGTTTACTCGTCTGTAGCGCCATTTTTACAGCACATATATATTTCTTACCATTTATTTCTCAATCTGTATGGTAGTAATAAACATTGGGTAAAAGGGTACACCTGGATGTGCTTTCATTTCTTTACAAATAAATAGGGTAATTCCGGGAGACGCGGCCGGGGTGGAGAGTTGGTCGAAACAGTTGATTTCTAGAGAATTACTTGTTCCGAACCTTAACACATATTTACATATACACAGAATATAGCAACGTCTGAATATAGCAACTCGACCAACTCTCCAGGCCGGCCGCGTCACCCGGAATTACCGTAAAGGACAAAGTCTCTTTCTCACGAAAAACAACTGCCTAGTCCCTTAGGCAGTCAAATCGCTCGAAGATCAAGTGTTTGTTTGTGTCTAGTATTTTTGGGTAATGTTTATTAATACTGTAAACTGAAAAAAATTTTTTTTTGTATAATATATACACGTATGTGACGGCGCTTACGTCGTCTGCTGCATAGGCGTTATTTCTGTGGTTGTGTCCTGAATTGCGAGATTAAACCGAGATTCGGATCGATTTGAAATTTTTACAGCATGTTCAAGATACTAATACTCCTTTGTGGAGTGTACCTCAACATAAAGTGTAAGAGCTCTAGTTTCAGAGATAAAAATAAACAGCCATCTGTGCAACCCGAAAATCTAAATTTAGGTATCGTACAAATCGGCTTCTCCTAGTCGTTATATTAATAATTTTGGGTCAATTATTTTTCCCGAGATTATTTGTCCCCTCAAAAATTACAGGTTCTGGAAACTGTTGTATCTTTATTTTTAAGCTCAATATCAAGGCAAAACCAAAGATACTTTTTCTAAAACACTGTTTAATCAACCTCGTGGGACCATTTGTAAAATAGATATGTAGACAAAAAATACTTTTTTCTTTTACGTGATGGTAATAAACATTGTGTAAAAGAAAAAGTCTGTGCTTGATTTCATCTATTTATAATTAATTCGCAAAAAATACTTGATTTTATCTGATACTTGAAAAATACTTACTGTAACTTGTACTATCTTAACCTATTTTGATCTAATGTAGGGGAGACCGGGGCTAAAAGTTCCGGGGGGGGGTAAGTTGTTCCGACGGTTCTATTTTCAAAATGAAAATAGCTTTGTAGGGGAGAATAATTTAAAGTACAATGCTATTTTCATTTTGAAGATAGAACCGTTCGGAACAACTTACCCCCGGAACTTTTAGCCCCGGTCTCCCCTAGACTTACAATAGCTTCTATTCAGCCTTAACTTAACCTCGCCGTCGTCTCGCCATTGTAACGCTGGCTTAATATTTTATTTCTCGCCTCTTCGATTTTACCATTTCTTTTTCCTTTCCTTTTTTCTCTCTTTCTTCCCCTCCTTTCCCTTTCGCACACACTTATACATTCCTTCCCTCTCTAACGCTCCCCCCACTCTTCTCTCTCACACATCACCATCCCTTCCCCCTCTTTCCGCATTTGGCCCATCCACTTCTCTCCCAATATTGCTCTAACCCTTCCTTCTACCCCTTCCCCCATCTACACATCTCTCCAACACATGCCGCCATATCTCTTGCTCCCATCCACATATCCTGCACAAGTTTGAGGTTTTTCTCCTCCTGCAATCAGTACCTTCCCCCACTCATCTCATTTCCCATCCTGCATCTTGCAGCCCTAATCATCTTCTGCCCCATCCCTTGTTTTGCCGCCCCTCCCGTTCTCACCCCCCTGTACCACCTGTTATACCTCCCTCCCCTTACTCTCTTTTTCTTGCTCGTTTTTTTGCTGGTTCTTTTGCTCCAATTCAGCCCTCAAATCCCCCACTTCTGTTTCCCCCCTCACTACTTTCTCCGCTGTAAATTCCCTCTCTTCGAGAACCATCTCCTTTCCTCCACCCACTATATCCCACTACCTACCCCTCCCTCTTACCCTCTCTAAACACCTTCTCGCTATTGCTCCGACTTTCCCTCCTCTCCATTCTTAACACTCTTCTTCCTGTTGTCGTTCTCATCCCCTCTCTCTCTTGGTTTCATCCATCACCACATAGTCCGGGATGTGCCGCTCCAGCCCTAACGTCCATCTAACGAATCTCTCTCCTACTCTTTCCACTGTCATCCTTTCCTTGCATTCCCACGCTTTCTACCCCATACAACAACACCGTACCCACTGGCTTATCAAACACAAACATCCTCATCCCCCAGACACTCCCGAATCTCGTTCTCCTTAGACCCTGATGTGTGGGATGTAATATATAGAACAGTTTATGTTTGTATTTTTACGTAATATCAATCTCAAGCTGGATTTCACTTGTCTGCGAGGTTCATGTCAGTTGTCACTCATGTGATTCATATTTTTTATGTAGTTAGTGCATAATTTGGTTAATGATGTGTTAGGGTGACCGTGTCTAATATCGCCACTCGATTTTATAAATTAAAATATTTTAAAAATCCTATTTCTATATTTTTTTAATAAAAATAAAATCAATCTATTAAAATGCCTAGATTTTCAATTAAAATTTTGTAGGTTTCAACGATTCTAACTTATGCTACGTGAAACATGGATAATTTCTCTATACTTTGAAAGGAAATGCATGCAAAAATATCAATTATTATTCAATCGCCCTCGATTTAACTTTTGCTAGACGATATTAGGTACGGCCATCCTATATATATCTACTAATTTCTTATATTTTTTACGATTATGTTATTCAAATTAGCCTTGTTGTTGCGTATAAATCTATGCAGAAATAGAGAATTTAATCTATACAGAATTTAAGAAAAGTGAAACCTGTAAATTTAAAATGGAGTAAAATTACTGGCATGAATTTGTGAAAGAATTGAGTGAGTTAAGAATACTGTCTGTGTAACTTCAAAAATTGTACGTCTCCAGAATTGTAATTTTGGACTTTATGCTACGTTACGAGACATATGTATATAACAAATTAATTTAATCTGATGTTTGGGTTTATTTCAAATTTTGTATATTGCAACTTACTAGTTGTTGATACAGTACAGAATACGACAGGTTGTTTCGTCGTTTCTGTTAATGCAAGTTCTATACATAATGTGGGATACCACTCTTGTGACGGTATATTCTTAAAGGAGATCAGCGTCCAGAAACTTTCCACGACTTGGAACATTGTAAAAATCCGTTTGCAGATAAGTCTTATCGTTTTCCATTGAAATCCTTAAGCCATCCTGGGGGCGTACGCGATGCTTTGTCACAAGTTCGGATAAAAAGGAGAGATCTATGGTGCTCCACTTTCACGAATCCGTTTCCACCCTTTATATTGTAAATTTTCTTCTCCAAACGTTGCTACGTTTAATAAATTCTCTCTAGCTGCACGAGGAAAAGTATGATACTTCCGAGCAACTCTGTTTCGTTCAACGTGACAGCACGATATTCGAATCTCTACAGTGCACGCTTCGAATACTTCACCATTCACAAAATATGTAGCTTTTTGTCACTCTTTGGAAATCAGTTATCTCGCGAGGAACTTTTTTCACATATGACAAACTGCGAAATTTCAATGATTTAACATGATAAAAAGATGCGTCGATGTATCGAAGCCTCTTATGAGAGCTCAGAAAGCGATATAGAGTTTTTTGTAATGAACGTATAATGATAAGAGAAGTCAGCTGCAGTGTAAGTAATGACAGATCACAATCAATAATGAAAAATATAAATAAACGAAATAATTATGTTATGGTATTGAAAATTAATTTAAATTCATATACGAAATTTACTTGAAAGAATTATTTTGATAGATAATCATAATAATATTTTTCTATAGATGCGTATTTCAATATTCAAAAGAGATAGGGTGTATTGAAAAAATAATGCATGTCATAATCTATAATTAAAAATGATTGCTCACACTATTATACAGATGTGGATAACGAAATTTCAATTTGAGAAAATACCTACCATTTTTGAAAGCTTATTTTCATTCCATGATTATTTCGTACTTCAAACGCTAGGTATTATTTTACCGTTACACGGTAAATATAGTTACAAAACCAGAAATGCTTTAGATGTTCTCATTTAAATGCTTCACTTCGTTCGTAAGATGACGTGACGCAAATACGGAAGCTCGAAATCCCCAGTTGTCTTCTCTTTCACGGAATTAGTCACAGAAGGTTAATTTGGCACGTGGCAGCCCGCTTTACGAGCGTGCGTTGTAGTCGAGTTGTTAATTTTTTAAATCCTACCTTTGAATCCCTTCCAGCGTCCCACTTCGCGTTAATTTAAAAAAATTCGACAGACCCGCGATACGTTTCGCATCGGCGACTAAAATGCTCACCATAATTTAAAATAAACAAGCTTTAATGAAACACATAAATATCCCTGCAGGGGGCAGTAAAGTGAAATTCGAAACGTGATATTAAAGGCTCGAAAACAAAATTGTCCTCGTTACACAGCGTGATTGATCGTTTAATCAGATTCGTTATAAAATTTAACACAGTCCCTTTGAATTCGGTATCGACAACCCGATAGAAGTGTCAAGAAAAATCAATAGAGAACGACGTTTCAATTTATCAGAAATAGACGAGTTCATTAAATATCCATTCAGAAGAAAATCGCTTAATTTCGGGATATCGGTTAGCAGAATTCTAACGCTGATTTACGATTGCTTCGGGCGCTTTATCAATCGGTATAGCTGAGCATAAATTTGCGCTGGTTTAATGCACTTTGTAACCCGTATTGGGGTCTCCCTTGTCGCCGTTTATCAAAGTGTTATTATTCAGATAATCGTTCACTGAACTATGACGCGTCTAAATAATTTTCTACTTTTCGATAGAATGGGCAAGCGTGTCTTTTTCAATTTATTAAACGGGAAATGGAAAAAAAAATTTATTCACGGAAAATCTTACTAATTTCTTTTTACATAAAGCGACTGAGATTTTTCGCGTTCCACAAGTCGTATTCTTGGAATTACCTGATTTTAAAACAGTTGGAGATAGAATGAAATGTCATAAGCAAAATTAAATTGTAGGTAATCGACTCTGCATATTTTTGTATTACTTTTACATACTTTTGTATATCGGTGCAATTGCGCCTTCGCTTTTCATGGAATGGAATTTATGGAGTGCTTCAAATTTTAAATTCCAGGTTTCCAAATTAAATTACATTGTTAAATAAAGGTAATTAAATAATTAATGTGTACCTCTTGTAAGTTAACCCCCTGCATTAAAATATAAGTCTAGCCTATTTTAAAGTGTGCGTAACAGTAATCGACACTCGCCAAATAGGTAAAAAAGTTAGGATATTCCAACTGGAGGGAAATAGTAAATAAGACAGAGCAAAGCTTTGATGAAGATTCTGTGTCTGAAAAATTAATCATTTCAAGTTCCTCAATTTGCATCCTAAAATAAATCAAATCCTGCAAATAAATCGTAACGGAGCAGATGTTGATTGCCTGATGAAAAATCCACAGAAGCTCTGTTACTTTATTGCAGTCAAGATGTTCTACAGCGCTTTTGGCAGAAAATCATATTTATACGATGAAAGTTTTGACGGGCACAGAAAAACTATACAAATCTCGTGAACCGATTCTCTGTAAATTAAGAATTAAGTAGATTTCTTGTCCTCTCTCGTTCGTTAGCTCGCTGATTCATTTCGCATGGAAACTGTATTTTCGTTTGCGCCCGCTGTTTGAATTATTCAGTGGCATTTAATCAGAAATTTAGGTACGGATCGATTGTACAAGGTGTTGGCCAGTTGAAGCCTTTGCCTCTCAGACTGCGGTTCACATGAAATGAGAATTCTGCTATACGCATACGTCAACGTCTCCGGACCAATTTCTGTTATTAACAAACAAGGAGTAATCAAATACACGTCACGAATGTTTGTTCATCCAGCTATGAAGGCAGGTATATCCACTTGAATGATTGACGATGTTGAACGCATTGCTTTGAGTTCCTTATTAATTAGGACATTTCGTGCGCACGGAAGTGTTGAAGAGAACGTTTACCATCTGCAATTGCTTCGGTTAATTGATGTAGTGAGGTTTTAGAAAGTGGCGCAGTGCAGTGCTACGTTAGAAGGAGATGCAAACTGACCCCAATGATAACAATAATTTTAATGGCCAGTTGCAAAACAAATTAGCTTACTAATGTAAGTACATATTAAGCATATCTAAGAATTTTCAATAATTAATATAAAAATGAGTGGAATATAATTAACAATAAGTACTTGCGTGCTTTTCAGTTTAAATAATATTATGGTTAATGAACTATAAACACATAGTTTTATAACATAACAATGGAGTATAATGCAATTATTTATGCGAGATAAGTAAATATTTATACAATTTTAAAAAACAGTTTAGCTTATTACATATTACATTATTTACATTTAATAGTGCTAAATGTTGCGTTAATATATAGGTTTTAAATGGGTGAAATATTTTAAACCTATGTGTTTTTCAGTTTAAATAATATTATGGTTAATGAACTATAAACACATAGTTTTATAACATAAAAATGGAGTATAATGCAATTATTTATCCAAGATAAGTAAATATTTATACAATTTTAAAAAACAGTTTAGCTTATTACATATTACATTATTTACATTTAATAGTGCTAAATGTTGCGTTAATATGTCGGTTTTAAATGGGTGAAATATTTTAAACCTATGTGTTTTTCAGTTTAAATAATATTATGGTTAATGAACTATAAACACATAGTTTTATAACATAACAATGGAGTATAATGCAATTATTTATGCGAGATAAGTAAATATTTATACAATTTTAAAAAACAGTTTACCTTATTACATATTACATTATTTACATTTAATAGTGTTAAAAGTTGCGTTAATATATAGGTTTTAAACGGATGAAATATTTCAAACCTAGGTGTTCTTCAGTTTAAATAATATTATGGTTAATGAACTATAAACAGATAGTTTTATAACATAACAATGGAGTATAATGCAATTATTTATGCGAGATAAGTAAATATTTATACAATTTTAAAAAACAGTTTAGCTTATTACATATTACATTATTTACATTTAATAGTGCTAAATGTTGCGTTAATATGTCGGTTTTAAATGGGTGAAATATTTTAAACCTATGTGTTTTTCAGTTTAAATAATATTATGGTTAATGAACTATAAACAGATAGTTTTATAACATAACAATGGAGTATAATGCAATTATTTATGCGAGATAAGTAAATATTTATACAATTTTAAAAAACAGTTTAGCTTATTACATATTACATTATTTACATTTAATAGTGCTAAATGGTGCGTTAATATATAGGTTTTAAACGGGTGAAATATTTTAAACCTATCTCAATACATTTTGTGAACGTTGTTTTTATTAACTTTCCAAAAGTGAATACATTGGGGAGCTGCACCCTTCTTACTGCAAAGTCTACAATTACACCCAACTCTGTTTACTAGCTTGTAAAACTAGCGAGCACACATTAAAAGCACATCAGCGCAAATGCAATCAGAAATTCTAAAAGAAACCCTCAGCAGCCGATTAAATGCACAGATCCGAACACTTGAACCCGCGACCCCTTCGTAATAAATTTCCCCCGCACAAATGATGCCAACCGCGAAATTATTCAACTCTCACGATCATCCGGAATGAACCTCAACCCCTTTCACCCTGCCCGCCCCGCTCAGGAACGCCCAGCCGAAATCTCAGACTTAATATTCATACCAGTGCCGCGTCTTGCCGCGACCCCCTGAATCCATTACCGACTTTCACGGCGCCGATTAGTAACGACCCCCCAGGATTTCATCCGGTCTCCGGGGCGTCCGGGGAGCAAAAAGAGCCCCCCCCCCCCCGTGTTCCAGGCTTTTGCGCTTCGCGGGAATATTAATCGAGCGGGGACAGCGCGGAAGCGGTCGCTGCAATTCGTCTGGGGGCCTTTCGAGTGCTGCGAGCCGCCGGAAGTCAAGAAGAATCTCGGGACGGAGGGTGGGGGCGAACAGAGAGGAGGAAGGGGCGGCGGGGTGGATGGAAGAAGGGCAAATGGCTGGTGCTTGTCCGCTGGAGGCTTAAAACGGTCGAGTAAGCGGTAAATTCTTAGGCTTCGTGCCTCGCTACCTGTCCCCCTGGATGAATAACTACTCGAAACGATACTAGCCGAGGGCCCATCCAACCCTTTCCATTCCGACTTCCGTGTTCGCGATTCGACGGGTATATATTATTCAGGCTATTCTAGGCGGCACGTCCGCGCGCCGTCCTAAGAAAATTGAATCGCCGAAGGAGTCACGGCGGATCGCGGTCTTCGATGGGGTGGTGAAGCACGGCGCAGAGGGGCCAGACGGAATATAGTCACGGACAAGGGCCGTGATTTTTCTCGGGAGGGCAATCCACCCTGACGAATACGTGCTGAAGGATGAATACCGATGACTGGGCTCCGCCCTCGGACCAGGAATGCTCCGCGGATGCCGCTCACCGTTTAGGGATGATTTCAGCTCGCCGATTTTATAGGGCTGTTCATTAGGGGATGGAGGGCGCGAGGGGCGCTGGCGTTTCCACCGTCGACTTTATGCATTCACTCGCACGGAAGCAATCTCTGATATCCCGGATATTTACATCAATTTAATTCCGTCTATGCCGGATTGGCGTTCTTGTTCGCTGGCTATTGTGTAAGAGATTCGCAGCTACTTGCGATGGGAGATTAACGAAATGGATGTTTTGAAGTTGTGCAGGGTAGATTTTTTACAACTAAGGTAAATGTCCCCATTAGCGACCCCTTAAGAGTGTGACTGGTTCGAAATAGTAATTTCTTCACTAATATATGACAATGTTTCAGTAAAGTATGGATCATTGTATTTTTTTAAGTATCTAGTTTCTTAATCAAATTAGTTTTAGAGCGATATTTGACTATATACACAAAAATTATGGTGAAAATTATATTGGACCTGATGTCCCCTTTATTGACCGACTTGTACCATTTACGATTTTTTGCTACAATAATGAAAGAAAATGAATATTTTTTTTTGTATTTTATAATTCTGTATATATTTCTAGTTAATTTGAGTAGGGTAGGGCGGGGCTTAAAGGCCCACGGGTATAAAGGTCCCCCATAAGTAATCGTAAAACTAGTGACGTATCGTTCTCTCTAACTATACGAGGGGTGAGAAGGGGGCGCGGGAGGCGTAACGAGGCATCGCTGGCAGTCGAGCGACGCCGCTAGCAGGAGATACACGACCGTGTCTTAAAATTTTTACGAAAGTAAATTTTTTCATTATTATTCTTTTTAGTTTCGAGCAGTGTTATTTCGGTTACCATGCCTAAACATAGTTTATTAGTATACGCGATTTATTTGTTTTTCACGATTTATTATTAGTTTTTAGCTAGTTTGAACGGTAATTTTTTTATAACCTCTAAAAACACTTACACGTGTTTGGGGTAAAAAGGTCCAATGTGCTCTGATGATGAATACTTCTGTTTGATTTGTTGCGAGAAGTACAGTGACAGTCTTCCAGGTGAAGGTTGGATTCAATGCACTCTTTGCAAACAATGGGCCCATGAAAAATGTATTTCAAACAGAGGTTGCATTTACTTTGTTTGTAATAATTGTGATTCAGGAAACGATGAGTCTGATTAAGATAAAATAGAGATACCAAAAAATGTTACTTAAGTTACTACGTTGTAGTTATAATTAAAGAAGAATTTTATTTTTGTGTTACGTTTATAAAAATATCTTTTGCTTTTTGAATTATGAAAAAGATTTTTTTGTTAATAATTACAGTACTTTTGACGTTATGTTTTTGGAATAAAAATAAACTTTTGAATTTCATTTAATCAAATATTGTTATTATTTCATAAAACCTTTTTAAAATTAAAATTAAATACTGGACCTTTTTGCCTCCTGGCTTGACGACAAGGTCTAGAAAAATTTTAAAATGACATATTTCTATTATGATAATTCAACCAAAAATTGAGTAAAACATGGTCAGATAACTGTTTGTTTGATTAGTATTGTATATTTTGATATAGTAGGCTCGGTTTTCACAGTATACTTCGAAATAGTCAAATTGGACCTTTAAGCCCCGCCCTACCCTAAGTTACTGCATGGATCCATGTATTTTTATTGTAAAATTTGCGAGTTTAATGATATCTGTAGTATAACCTCACGTTAATTTAAAGAATTAATGTTATCGGCGCGTAGGTTCGGTCAATTGTCTATATTGTTTGAAATAAATTTAGGAATGACGTTATAGGTTCTACATTTTAATAAAAACACTTTTCTATTACTTATCTTGACCATGCTTAAGTTGTTGTTTGAAAGATCCTTGAGATTCTTAACGGTTTCTTGTCCAAATTTTCTTAATATATATGTGTAAAAAGTTTTAAAATTTTAATTTACTCTTTAAATTAAAAATTTTTCGGTCGAAATTTTGTAAAATTTTATTTATAACCTCACGTTATTAGAATCTGCCAACTTTCGTGTCAATGACCAACTCCTAATTTACATGTGAATTTACTTAAAGATGAAACAATAAATTACATAGGCTTTAATTATAATTTCTGAACTTTCTGGTTGATATTTCGCTTTCTGTATTGAAATAAAAAATAAAAATGAATAATTGGTCGGTAATGGGGAGTTTACCTTATTCGCTTATTTTAAAAGTAAATATATGTAGCAGCTCTCAGTAATTTTGTTATAGAAAAACATTAAAAAATGTACGAATAACAGACATTCTCGCGGAAGCTGTTTGGTCAGCAAAGCGAATTTGGACACGTTTCTAACAGGAGCTGAGGCAACTTTGGAATTAATTCAATATGACAACTCAGATGTGGATTAGGGGTGACGGGGGATAGTTTGGACACGGGGATACATTGGAAAGTTTTAAGGGAGTACTCTCGGTACGTAGCTAGTCAAAACAGCGCGACTCTTATGCTTGACTTACTCGGTAAGCAAGCTGGCATCGCCGCGTGACAGCTGATCGCGTATATTTATTATATTCATAATATCAAGAATAAATTACGTTCGAATATACATGTAATAATTCTTCTGTTATTATTCCTGATATTCTATTTCCATACATTAAACTTCTTCAAGTTCAATGTGAGTCGCTCAAAACTCAGTCACTGCTATTAGCAATAGTGCGCCTAACCTTCGAATTGCGCTGTTGCCAGATTGTAGCGAGTGATGGCTGCTAGCCTCTAATAAACGTGACTTTTCGGTAATAAATGATTCATTGCAAAGCTCAGAGATACCTAATCAATCTTTTTAAACCCGCAAAATATTCGTCAGATAATTTTCTAGGCGTAGACAAATTTTGAATGACAACTCAATGTCAGCTGCTTCAAAATATGTATGTGAAGACGTGAAACGCACGATTTCTCATAAGACTTTGTACAAAATTTGTCAAACCGGAAATATTAATTTCTCGCTTCTGAGGTACCCCAGGCCTTTGAAATTTTAACTGAGTCATTTTTATACATAAATTCAACAGTATGTCAAGTTTCATCAATATCTGAATGTTTTTCCTCCTACCGAGTGTACTCCCTTAAAATTGCCTACATAGTGTCATGATTATTGCTATTTTTTTGTAGTTTGTGCCTATGCTCACACCAAATCAACTGATATTCAATATGGTGTGTTGCATCCACGAATGACAAAGTAAGTCACACTTTTCAGTTCTTGTATGTTACTGTATAATATTTTCATCTACTTTTTGTTGTGATTCGGATACTTCATTATGGAAGAATTTTATTGTAACTTTTTTGAGGAATTGCTGAATGTGTTTAGAATAAAGTAATGCTATGCAAAAATCAAAGTATCCTTATTGAGGCAAGGCACGAATCATTTTGTTTTGATTTGATATGAGGGGTTACATTGCACAGACATGGGAATACATTGCTGCTTGACGTTTTTAGCTGTCAAATCTGTAATTTTGCGAATTTTACTATAAACCAAGCGGCATTTTATTCAGAAAGGATAGTACTTTTGGAAAATGCTATTAAAAAAATCGATTTTTCGACTGCCTAGCCCCCTTAATAGCCCAACAGGTCCCAACTGCTGTAAGCAAATCTTGTAAAGTTTTTAAACTTCATTATTTCTCATTTGTCATTTTAAATAAATTATATATTCATTGGATTATTCATTATCATTTATTTCCATCTGTCCAAACTATCCCCGTGCTATGTCCAATGTAACCCCACCAATGGGGATACTTTGGACAATATGCATCTCTGAACTTTTTTTATCAGGTTCAAAAGAAAAGCGCACATTCTGAGCAACGAATGGTGTACCATTTATAGCCGTAAGGCATCTTACCGGCCCGCTAAAGACTATTAATAAAAAATTGTCGAAACTATCCCCGGTCTCCCCTATTGTTAATTTGCTACGCGAATAGAAAGCGAAGTGTTTTTAAAGTTCAGTCATTTGTGTTTAAACACTTTCCAATTTTTTCCCCCAAGATTTAACGCCCCCAAAAATTTGCTAGGCTACAGCCTACTTACCCTATACATATATAAATCCATCCCTGCCGCAAACATTATCTGTAACACAACTTGGAAGCAGTGTTAACGGGAATGCTCGGAAATGTACTCTGTAAGCGCACAGTATATTATGACAAGTGAAATAAATTTTGTCCTGTGCGTGTTCGAAAACGTGACTTGTAGTCATGCCGTGCATAACCATCTATGGCTATATTTTCGAGAGCTTTCAGGTTTAACTTAGTTTCTTGCTTGGGGACATGCGGACAAGTGGGTCCCTCCTACATCATTAAACCATGTTTGTAGCTAGTGCCCTACCTGTGGAATAAACACAGACACACCACGGAGAAGTAATGAATATATTCACCCTGATATATACAAGGTCTCTTTTCCATTTTGACGGTAATGTCTTCCTGAAAAATGCACACGTTGTAAGTGACGAAGTGTTCGTAACGTGAAGCAGAATTATAACATCAAAGTGCCTCTGAAAGGCTTTGATGCTTTGATGCTAATTACACGGGGGTGTAACAATAATCGATTTAGGGCACAAAATAAATTCAACATTCTTCTTTGTTTACAAAGCTTTCCCCCTATGCTGGTACAATTTGAACGATGCAAAATTTATAATAGATTAAATATATTTTCTAATAGCTAACTCTTGGAAATAAAAATCCTTCTTCATATTCTATGTAATGAATAAGAATTATTTTTCATACTCTGATAACTGTGTACAAACTTATTCATTGTTTATACTCACTCGTTCTAATTTCGATTGCAATATGTTGTATGTAAAAATTGCACTCGAATCAGAATTATATTTACTTTATAATTGTTGCAAAAATGTATCGAGCCCCACTCTTGTCTCCATTTTCTTCTCTTCATGGGGTCATTGTTCCCCTTTTTGTATTCAAACTTATTAAATATACTATGTAAATTCTACTCGAACCTAGTACTCCGAACAAACGAGCCTTTATCAGGACTCTTCAGCATTACAATGTGAAGAAATACTCGCGTATGTGAGTCAGTAGCTTGTAGATATGAAGGTGTAAGTGAAGATGAATGAGAAAACCACCAAGAAGCGCTTCCTTTTTAACATCCAGAGAAGATCTTTCATCATGAAAACTCCTAGCCGTTTCTATCCATCTGGATAGAGAAATCGGGCTTGCGAATCGAGTAAATCCGCGTTACCACGACGTGCAGTAACGGAATCACGCGAATAGAAGCTAAGGGATGATCGTTGCGAGAGAAAGATTGAGCGAAACAGGGGAAAACTGACGAGGGTTGGCAACTCTATAAAGACTTAGTTACTGTTCGTATATATGTTCTGGTTTCGTATAGAATTAGGATACTTCGGAGCTAACATGTCAGGAAATCCCTCGGCTTCCATTCACCCTGCACGCAGTTCCGAGTAATTAGTTACCTGTGTCTGTAGATAGTTGGTTGGTCAAGAAAATAGTAGATTAATGAGAAATATGTCTTAGAATATGCGAGTTCTTTGTTACAGAGATTCACATCTTTTTATTAAAAATATAATGCAAGAAATGACAAGTTTTGAATAAGAAACCGCTCTATAAAACATTCGTCGGAATCTGGTTTATTTCTATACAATATTTGCAACATTGTTACACTATGTTGTTCGATATTATTAGATGCTTTTTCATATTATTGTAAAATAATCGAAAGAAACATTTAAGTGAAATATGTCATTACATTTATTATTGGCATTGCTGTTTCCACAGATTTGTCGATATGACGGTGAGTAATCGTTGGTTTCGTAAAAATACCAATTAATAACTGTCACAATAGCATGTAGATAAAAAACGTTGAACTTTCATCCTCCCTCCATGGAAAGATTTCCTCCAAGGAGGTATTCTGTTTGATTCTGGGAGAAACATGGTGTAGGTAAGAAAAAGTGAGGTAAATGGCGTTCGTTTAGATGTAGTCACATATCATGTGCCACTACCTTTCGGGTTCTTTCGCCTACAAACAATTTATCAAAAGCGAAATTCTTTGAGTTATTTAAACTCCTCGTTTTGTTTTGGTTTGTTAAATAGGTATTACCTACTACACAGAGAATTAAAATAAAAAAATATTTTCAATGTAGGTACATAATTCAGAATTTCTATCTCTGTGATATGGAAAAATGTGATTCTCAGACCAATAATATGTATGTTAGGCTGGGCTGAAAAAAATTTTGAATTCTTTCCTCGTCATAGTGAAAAAGGATGTGAGGTGTGTCCAAAAGCTCGCTGATTTTTTTTCAGAATTTTAAAACTATATTTAGCCACGCCCCGGCGGGGTGAAAGGTGCCGTTTCTTTTTCAAATTAATAGTTTTTGTAGATCATAGGGCGCAATCGGTTTCTACTAAGCTAGTAAGTAACCAAAAGTTTTTTTTTAATTATCTCAATGTTTCACTGCGGCTCGCTAGCAAAAAGGAATGTGTATTACATAGTACTTAGTAATCGACGCGACGTTGCCAACGTCTCAGTGCCTGGCCTCCGCCACTTATTTATTAAATAGCGAGGAGCAGTCAAACATTGACATAATTCAACAAAAAAACTTTTGGTTACTTACTAGCTTGGTAGAAACCGATTGCGCCCTATGATTTACAAAAACTATTAATTTGAAAAAAAACGACACCTTTCACCCCGCCGGGGCGCGGCTAAATATAGTTTTAAAATTATAAAAAAAAATCAGAGACCGTTATGACACACCTCACACCTTTTTTTCACTATGACGAGGAAAGAATCCAAATTTTTTTCAGCCCAGCCTAATAAATAAGTGGCGGAGGACAGGCGCTGAGACGTTGGCAATGTCGCACAGTGGGGCAAAGTGACGAAGGTTGTTTCAAAATCAAAGAACTTTTGATAGAAATGAGGGAGAGTGATGATTTTTTTTTAAATTAAAGCTGCAAGATTGTAGAATAAGGGAAAATTAAAGAAATTTTGGTACGACCGTTTTTTAACTTTGAAAATCTGTGTGGAACTTGAAATATTACAACAAAATTGTGATTTATCCAATACCATGTGCGGTTAGATTTTTTTCTTGACATGTTGCACATTATTTCCTGTACATTTTGTCACGCTGATTTCAAATCCGTTCGCAAAATTTGTCTACTACCTCAGAATTTTGGAAAAAATAGATTTCAAGTTTAACACAGATTTTCAAAGTTAAAAAACGTTCGTACCGCAATCTCTCCAATTTTTCCTTATTCTGCAATCTTTCAGCTTTAATTTAAAAAAAATCATCGCTCTATCTCATTTCTATCAAAAGTTCTTTGAATTTGAAACAAACTTCGTCACTTTGCCCCACTGTGCGTCGCGTCGGTTACTAAGTATGTAATACACATTCCTTTTTGCTAGCCGGACGCAGTGAAACATTGAGATAATTCAACAAAAAAACTTTTGGTTACGTACTAGCTTCGTAGAAACCGATTGCGCCCTATGATCTACAAAAACTATTAATTTGAAAAACGACACCTGTCACCCTGCCGGGGCGCGGCTAAATATAGTTTTAAAATTATAAAAAAAATCAGAGAGCGTTTTGACACACCTCACACTTTTTTTCACTATGACGTGGAAAGAATCCAAAATTTTTTTCGGCCCAGCCTAATGTATGTAATTAATATTTTGCTTTGAAGCCAATGGAAAGTAACTACCTATATTTTTAATATTATTTAACACATAATGACGCAATTTATTCTGACAATGAGCAATATATAGGTACAATAATAAAAATTTTTAGAGATCCATGATCTATCTGTCCCTGACTTTAACTATGAATGCTTCCAAAATCCCTAAACCCTGATATCCCAGCACCTCTCATTTTCTTTCGTTCAGACATCCTGCACGCACTGTCTCACTCTTTAAATCATGTATGAACCAATCACTCTGCAGCACACCTACCTCCACGAAACGAATGTGACTAATAAAAATGTTTGATATTAACGTTAAAAGTTATTTAAGTGTCAGAGAGATTAATTACTTCATAAAGTTTGTTTTCGTGAAACTGGGCAAACATAGCCAATTTTGAAGGACTGTATTTTTTAAACATAATTTTACGTGGGCTACATTATATTTCAATTTCATCAAAATCCCTGACATCAATTGTCAAAACTAATCGCTTTGTTGTGCAATGTCTGCGACATTTAAATACCAACGAGGATTCGTTCTACAAATCATCAAAACGCATTTAACACACACTTATTCCTTATTGTGGACTATTCACGGTTTGTCCATTTCTTTAGCAAAAAATACCTTTACAATATCCCATTATTTATGTGGAGTTGTTTTTTCTTATAAGTATTATGAGTTTTATTATTTGAACTGTAGATGGCAGCTTTCAGTCCCAGATATTTTCCTTGCTTTGAATGCCATCTTGTATTTATACTTTGTGAGGTTATGTACTTCCTGTTCGGGCGTCATGGCAATAGTGTGCAATGAGAGACGCACGTGTATTTCATTTATATAATATATCATCCCCATTATTTCTATTAAACTAACAATTACTGTGTTTGTGTTTATTATTCCTTCACAATTTATACCCCCTAGAACCACTTTCAGAATATTACAGTATCTCAAAGCAACACGCTATGTGATGCTAAATGCTCGATCCAGCGCAAATCCACGACATTGTGCTGCAATATTTAATGCGTCTCGTACGATTAAAATGTATTACATCATTAAGCGGGAAACGAGGAGTGCTCGCTCCTAAATATTATAACATCGACGTCTTAAATAAATCGGGGGCACGGCCCCCAGTGGAAAGTTTCGCGAACCAGCAGGATCTTTACGTCCCACTAGTGGGTCACGGGTCATACTTTGAGAAACACTTCGCCGTGGTATGAGGGGCGCGACAGCAAGGGGGTGCACTGAGTGCAGTGCTTCGAAACGGATGACTGTCATTTATTCCCGTCACGTTGGCCCTCCCAGCGGGGAAAAAAAGTGCAGAAAAAAAAACTTGGCGTAATCCTCCCGCTATCTCTGTACATTCCAGTGAATGCCGAAGGATGCTGGTACGTTGGAAAGACTTAAGGAACGCGGCAGTGGATGGAAGGACGACAGAGGGTGTGGCAAGGGAGGTCTTCTGCTTGTTCGCGGACAGGCCACCCCGAGGATGCGGCATATCGATTTTATTTTTAACCCCATTTGAGATTCTCGGTTTATAAAACAGTCCACCCCTCTTGCGATCGCTAGATCGCTGAAGAGAAATCCAGGCAAGACGAAGCAGCTACCCTGCTGACCTGCTTAGGGCTGGTTTCCACGATGATGATTTTTTTTTGCCTGTCATAGTGCTAATTTTTAATATTTAGTTAGTTTAAATTATTTAATTACAATTTTTTTAATTACACGTTATAACCATTTTCGCAGTCTGTGGATGCTTTTGGAAAGTACGTTTAATGTAAAGAAGAAGTTAAACTGGTTTTATTACAAAATTCTCTTTGATAATTCTACTTTAATTAAAGTAGATCTTATATTGGAAATACAGTAGAACCTTCAAAATCCACTCAAAAGTTGGTGTTTAATTAATTACTAGCTCGCTAAACTCGCTGTTATTAATTCTGAGTAAGGAGAAAAGAAATTTTGATTATGCAGTTGGTCTTGGTCCAAGGGTTTAAATAGAATGTAAGATAGGAATAAGATGGAAGCTAAATGGGTTTGAGATATTTTCGATGTAGTAATTTAGTCTTTAGTCGCTGTGCAAAAAATATACCTACCAAAGTACGTGCTAGGGTAAGTAGCGATGAATGGTCGCGGGTAAGAGCTAATCAAGTACTGTTCGTACACCTTGCACGTGCTGCAAGCTCCCAGGTAATTACATCGGCCATTGGCATCGATCGTGAAAGGACTCGGATTACCCTTTTGAAAACATTGAAAGGTGTGAAGATTCGCCCTTTCAGCGACGCCGCGCATGCTATGGAAACACGATCAGCAATTGATTAGAAATCGATCTCCATTCAAATGACGAGGCGTAATAATTTTACAAAAATACATTTCCCTCTGCGAGCTGCACTCGGCGCTGGAATATTAAGTACGATGCACGTATTTGAAGTGGAAGTAACTGTGTCTACAGCTTCTACTTCGAATTCAATTGAAGCTCTACAAAATTCTTCGGATGTCTTGGAAGTCGTGCCTCGTAAATCATAGAGAAATTACTTTTCATTCAATTTCTGAAGGCACGTCTTAACAGTTTCAAGTAGAATATTTCTGCCATTCGCCATTATAATTTATTGAAGCATTTACAGCTTAATGAATAACAATTCATATTTTTATTTGCCGGGATGGAAGGTTTAAAGAGTTGGAACTTACCGTAAGGTTAACAAGTTTATTCTGTCCCGATCTGGGTGACAATGACACTGTGCCTAATCTGGCATGAGTCTCGTATAAAGTCGGGTGTCAATTCCTTAGCAAGGCTTTATCAAGTCTGAGCTCGCATTGCTCGTATATCGTTCTTATACTGTAATTGGGGCGAAGCGAGGTGTGTCTCGGTGTGTTTCTAAGAATTCTTACGCTGCTGTTCCGGATTTCGGCCGCTCAATCGGAATGCACGCGGTGTCGACACGCTTAGGTGTCGGTTGGGACACAACAACCCTTTTTGGGCCTTTGAGTAAACTTTAAAGAATAAATGTTATCGGCGCGTAGGTTCGGTCAATTTAAATTAAAAATTTTTTCGGTCGAAATTTTGTAACATTTTCTTTCGGTAAACACACTACCTAACAATGATATAAAGTAGGGGAAGTCGGGGTATTGTGAGCCACTTTTTTTTATTGCTAAGAAACTGCTATAATATCAAGTGTTTCTTCAATTTCAAAGCTGGATGTTGTAGTATGAAGATTTACCTTTCTTTTAGTCACAATAGTGGAATCGAATATTTGCAAATTAGATGATTTTCAGACTATTACAAAAAATTGGCATTTTCTCGAATCTGAAAAATCTCGGGGAATCGTGAGCCACTTTATTAATTGAATAAAAATGACAATGCTTGTTAGAAAAAATAATATTCAATTAATAAACAAAAAGTAAAAAATGACCACAATCAATCTGAAATGCAATGCTTGCAAGTCCAATAACTTGCGGTCATTCCGGCGCATTCCAAGTGGATTGCGCGATCGCAGACGTTGCAATGAATGGTGTTTTTACGGTTCATCTTTTTCGGCATATTTTTCATGCAAATTATGCAGAAATCAACGTCCTCTTCCTCGTCAATATCGGTTGGAGACGGTTGTTTTTTCTGCGGTGTCTTGGATTTATACCCAGGAAAATATACCCCCACCCCTGATTTGTCAAATTTTCAAAATTTTAGTATTTGATCCATATTTGATACGTACACACTATAAAATAAAAGAAAAATCTAAAAAAATGCATTTTTAATTTTTAAAATTTTGGGGATGCGGGTGGGTTTTTGTAAAAAATTTTGATGGTAAATTCAATTTGAGATCAACACCTAAAACTTTGTTTTATGAAAAAATTTCATGAACTTCGACCCCCATGGAGTTAGCAACCCCAGCCCCCACCCCCTTGGCCAATTTATATTTATATTATATTTACCCCCAGTAAAATTTATATTGTGCTCAAATATTACATAAACAATCATAAAGAGACATCAAACACGTGAGGTTAGCTCTTTAAATGTCAAGAATCGAGTGGCTCACAATTCCCCGAACCATTATTTTTAAAACATGGCCACAAATAAATAACACAATGCTAACTTAATGCCAAATTACTATATTATTTCGAAAGCTTGAAGTCACACGAGTATTATAAAAATAGTTACCTGCGTGAATTCACAGAAAAGAGTCACAATAATAGACCACACACGAAGTGAAAATAATACATCGAGATCAGCCAATTTTTATCTGTTAACAGAGCAAAGTAATTATGCGGGTGCGTACGTTCACTGATCGTGGAAATATTAGCTTATCATAAGACAAGTAAATAACAGTTGTTGGCAGCTGTCATTATTCACTAGGGAAAAAAATATGGCGCTGGCTCACGATTCCCCGTGGCTCACAATACCCAGACTTCCCCTACAAATACATATGTGTGTGTTAGTGTTCGACAGTGTTTTTGTGCATGTTCGATTATAAATTCATTCCCTTCAAAAGAACACAAAAAATACGACAAAATAAAATAATTCCTGTAACAACACAAAAATACCAAAAATATTAATAAAAACATGGAAAAAAGAAGAAAAGAGGATACAAAAACTTTCTATGTAGGGTAAACGCACCAGTAAAGGAACACATTAAGGCTAATGAACACTTTTATACAATTATTTTTGCAGCGCGATTGATTCCACGTGTTGCGAAAATTGTTTGAATATGAAGCAAGAAATTAGAAGAAGTCTCTAATTAATTGGTTCATTATTTTAATAATTTATTTTACTCATTTTAATAAAAAATGTCCATTCACGTGTTCCTTTACTGGTACATTCACCCTAGTACGTCGTTAATTCTGGGTATCGTTAAAAGAATGTTCTATGATTTTTGTTATACGTTCATTCAATTAGGTCAGTAAAACTGCCATGTAGACGAAACATTTTTACAATTCGACTACAGATTCGTAATCAGCGGTATCGATACCCCCCAGACACATCGTGTTTTTGAAATTAAAAATTGGGGCTGTGCAAGTCCTCTACTTCTGCACAAAATACACATTTCTAAAAATCTATATTTATATATATATATGAAAACCACTATTTAAAAAAAAAAAGCCGGTCCCCTAAAGATTAATAAAGCTCGCTGGTAAAATCTAGATATTTCGATTTTTCTCTTCATTCAAAAAAACTTCAATTTACTTTGTTTCAAAAATCCCACCTCCCTTCGATATATGTAAAAAAATAAACAAAATACGTTGGTATCTCATAGTGTAT
The DNA here is from genome assembly GCA_929108735.1 of Andrena dorsata. Lineage (NCBI taxonomy): Eukaryota > Metazoa > Arthropoda > Insecta > Hymenoptera > Andrenidae > Andrena > Andrena dorsata. Next base: position 103,376,523 of record OV815487.1, read on the forward strand.
ATATTGAAACTCGTACTAAGAAACTACTTCGTTTGTTTTAATAATAAATTATTATTAAAAAGGAGACTAAAATCTGAAATCCCAAATGAACTCAGAAATCTTCGGTTCCAAAAATCAAGGGATTTCTTGCATCAATGCAAAATGTCAATATATTGAAGTTTCAGGCATTGAAGGCACTAGGCAGTCATGTTTGGTCGAAACTGAAGCATTTCTTCCTCAATTAATTGCAAAGAAATAAATTGAAACTGAGAGATCTCGTAAACCATTAGTGTCTCTCCACTTACGGCCGAACAGGGGTAAAATATTTTTCAATATTCTACCTTCTCACGAAGTTTCGTCAAAATCAGTGCGTGACACCTCCTATGGTTCCCTTTTAAGGGTCCTGTGATATTCACCGGGGTCTTATTTCAACGCTCAATAATTTTGGACACACCTCAACCTTTTTTTCACAATGACGAGGAAAGAATCCAAAATTGTTATTTTCAGCCCAGCCTAATCTAGATGCCTTTATTCTTAATATTGTCCTAATTCTCTTACATTGTCCAACCGATAAGCTTACAAATTATTCAAAGCGGAAACAGTTGAGGGTTTTCATCCCCTTTTGGGGTGACACCAGTGGAGACGGTATATCCTTGTTAACCCAAGTGATGATCCTGTTCCTAGGTAGTGGTGAGTTTCCTAACAACGTTACGTCGATTTGTAGGGGTGGCAAAGTACAAATAAATCTATCCTGCAGGACACGCAAATAAGTGGGGAGATGGTGTTCGCATAACAACGGAAAAAGAAGAGTGAAAGGGGTGATGTGGACGCGGCCGGGGGGGGGGGAAGGGCGACGCGCACTATCTTCCCGCCCTGCTATCGTTGTTCGTTTCATTTTATCCTTTTTCACGTTCAACGTAATCCTCTTTCTTTGTCGTCATGTGTTACAGATGCGTATTCCAAAAGGCTGAAAGAGTGTACCGCCGCTCGACGCTTTATAGAATATCAGTTTCCATACGAGGAGATTGAACGAGCCAAAGCTCCTCTCCTTTTATGCGCCTTTATCGGGCCTCTTTTTACCGACCTTGTACCCGGCCCATACTCCACGCACGTAAGCTCGCTCGATCAAAGGCCCCTCATCGAATTCCAAGCCGTTAATTATTTCGGGATTATTCGTGCCGTGGACCCCACGCTGCCGGTGGAATTCCCATTCCTTTCGCACAAGTTCGTGTCACTTGAACACGCAAGCTGTACACCTAGTGCGAAACGTAGGTACGTCTCGTATTCTGCAGTTTGTTTACCCTTATTTACGTACTCGGGACGTATACCACCTGAGCCTGTGGCGCAATCAGGATTTAATCTTACGGGCAGCCAAGTTGAACGTATAAAAATATTTTTAATGCAAGTTCAATAAAAATTTATATAAAGAGTAAAACCCAATTTTATTTTTTTTTTATAATGCCCCTTCTTTGGGGGTGCCAGGTTATTTCAATATTATGCACAGGGGTCGTGATTAGGGAATTCAATCCCGGGATCCCGACTGATTTTTGAATTCCTTTTTTATATTTTTCAGTTGTTCATAAAGTAATTTACGTTTTTAAAAATTCGCGAAATTCTCGGGATAAGTTATAACTTGATGTATCAAATCCCGGGAGTTTTAGAATAAAAAAAAACAGCCGGGATCCCGGGATTGAATTCCCTAATCGTGATTCAAAATATATGTAGGTTGAGAGAAACTCACGTAGTCAATGCATTAACACCACTCTAGAAAAAGAGACCCAAATTTGACAATTTATTTTTGGGAGTATGACAAACGGAATAGAATTTTTGTTCAGAGGCTTTATTTAACACATATTGAAGTACGAGAAACAATTTTTTTTTATTGTCAATTTCATACAAAATGGCGGCGACAGAGCCCGTCGTCGAAAACAGCTTTTTTGAAAACACCGCCACGGGAGGACGGATTTCTCGGCATGTTTTAGTCCTGGACCAAAAACTAAAAAAATTTATAATCTATATACAATTGGCTTTGGAAGTACGTAGGGTTTTTTTTAATATGTTTCTGTGGAAATGTTTTATGGAATACGTTTTTGTGCACTTTTTAAGGAATGAATCGATTTTTTGCCCTAAAAATGAGCATTAAACTGTTTATAAAAAAAAGTTTACATTCAATCAAAAAACGGGTACGTACTTCTAAAGAGAATATTGTTGTGAAGCTACTGCGAAAATTTCAAATCGATCCATGCAATAGGGTATTACTGCCACTTTATTTATTTTGCTTTATAAAAATGTAACGTATAAAGAATAGTGTACAACAATAGTATTAATAATAATAAGAGCAGTCACAATTTAATAATAATATTATTATTGTACATTAATCTTTATACATTATATTTTTATTAAGCAAAATAAATAAAGTGGCAGTAATAGGGACATCTACCCTAGTCTCCGAAAAATCCGTCCTCCCAGTTTGAAACAACTGGTTCCGAGAAAAACGCGTTTAAAGTTTTATGAACACACAGCGCGCGCTTTGAGACGCTGCGGCAAAATCGATAATTGAACCTTTTAATATTTGTTTTCCACTATAAATCAAATGGCATATTGTTTTTATGACCCTAAAGTATAGTTTAAGCAAAAAAAGAAAACATCGATTTTTTGAAAATCCTAGAGTGGTGTTAGCCCTTAAGGGGTTAGGCCACCTTGGACGGATCAAAATTGCAGTCATTTTCTTTTAGGCAGATAATAAAATATCAGAAAATTTAATATGAAGCCTGTTATTATACAACTCTCGTCGGAAAAAATTGTATTTTGTTTTTTACAAAATGGCGGCGGTAGAGCCGTGATACGCAAGATCTTGAGGAGCGACGTTTTCCACGGTGTTCAATCTCACAGCTATACCGTTTGACTTAGAACAAAAAACCAAAAAGATTTATTTTCTGCATGCCTAAAACTAGGGAAGTACGTAGCGGTTTTGCGATATCTTGAATATGTTCTTTGCAATTCACACTTTTATAAAAAAAAATACACTTTTTCTCCCCATAGTCACCATTTCGAGACAAATTAATGTTTCTGGATTTCCTTACGTACTTTCTTAGTTTTAAGCATGCAGAAAATAAATCTCTTGGGTTTTGTGTTCTAGGTCAAACGGTATAGCCGTGATAAATAAAATGATTTAGAATTTCGACCGAAAAAATGTTTAATTTTAATGATAAGTGTTCACGGAGCGTAGGTTCGGTCGATGACATTTTTATTTAATATGTTTTTACAACTTTTTACATTTTTATTTACAATTTTATTTAAAATGGAAGGCGTAATCCCTACCTCTTCAAATAAGGAAAGCTTTTACACATTTATATTAAGAAGATTTGGACACGAAACCCTAAAAAATCTTAAGGACTTATCAAATAACAACGTAAACATGATTAAGCTAAGTAATCGAAAAAAATTCTATTGACCGAACCTACGCGCCGTGAACAATTATCATTGAAATTAGGTATAGCCGTGAGATTGAACACCGTGGAAAATGTCCCTCCTCAAGATCTTGCGTATCACTTTTTTACCGCCGCCATTTTGTAAGAAAAAAAAATAGGATTTTTCCCGATGAGAGTTATATAATAACAGGCTTCATATTAAATTTTCTGTTCATTTCATTATCTTGCTAAAAAAAATGCCGAAAATGACTGCAAATTCGCTCCCTCCAAGGTGGCCTAACCCCTTAATTACGTTACCCTTGCAATACAATATTACTAACAAAGCCGTTACGTTAGAACCATCGCCACTGACCCATCAAAACTCACCTGCCAGGATCAAACATGTATACAGAAAATCAAACGCTATCCCCATAAACTACAAAGAATTATTCTCGCGCCCCGGATTTATAGAAGGCACCAGTTTTGTTCGGAACTCGTCCATCGAGATTCGGCACTTTTCGAGCGTATAAATTTTTAACGTTACCCAGCAATTTCGAACCGAAGCCCCCACATAAATTCAATGCGACTGTCCGTTACTCGGGCTATTAAAAATCTCCTTAAATCAACTTCCGAGGTCACTGTATAAACCGCCACGAAAGGAGTTTGAATTGCGTCATAAATCGAATCGTACGTTCCGACGTCTTAATAAAATTGCTTTTGTTATATCGCCGTCCTATTATCTAGATAGCAGCAAGTACTTCCTCCAAATCCCCCAGGAAATTGTACCGCTGCAACAGTTTTATTTATACCCGCCCCGATGGATCCCGAACGTAGCGAAAAAGGGGTGAGGTTTCACGATCTACTGATAAAAACGTGTCAAGAAATAAGTGTGCTTCTACGGCTTAATGTCCCTCCGATCTCCTTCGTTTCCATTCTTCCTCCCTTCATTTCCATTGATTCACTTCAGCTGCCAATTGTTCAGCGTTCATCTGAAAGGCCTGGCTAAAAAGAGGTCGCTGAGATATCGGCCCGACGGTTATTAGCAAAAGTAAACCACAGTTCCGGTCGATTATGAGCTAATTGTCGAATCCAAGTTGAGAAAGAAGCACTTGAATAGTGGCTGTGAATAAAAGATTCAAAGCACTGGCCTGCCAGCTATTTTAAGTTCGCCCTTATAAAATGTTTATACCATGCGTTTCTTTTTTATTCAATAGCATTTCTGATAATATTCAGTCCTCGAAAACCTTCAGTTGCGCAAGGAATTTATGGAATATAAAAGCTGACGTCGTTGAACATACTTGTCAATTTTATCGCCAGAGTGGAGACTTCAGTCTGATATCAAAGGTGAAAAAATAGTATTAATGTAAATATAACAAGGTGTGAAATATTGTTTTTGGGATTGTTTGATTCTGAAGGGACGGGGATGTTATCTTTATTTTCCTCGGGGCAACATGTAAAGAGAAATGTTTATGTCTGTATCTGTAGCTCATTTTTTAACTCGTGTGCAATGGCAATAATCAGAATTGGGCATTAACTAAATAAAAAATTATTTAAATAACGGATCAGATAAAAGTTACTTTAACTTTATTCGTTACTCGAGGTTTGAAAATCTGGGTTAACTTTGTTCGACACATGACGAATAATTGTTTTAACTTCTATTCAAAATTTGTATTTAAATAAAAATTTTAAGGATTACATTAAAAATATACTTGTATCAGGAAGGAAAATCTTTTTTTATCATCATCTGAATCAGATGATATTTAAGTGAAATGTTCTTTAAGAATGCATTTATGCTGTTTTGGGTGAGTTTAGGTTAGTCTTCGGATTTATTTTTTCAGTAATTCTTTCAAGTTAATTATAGTTTACTTTCCATTTATGATATTCCCTTTATTTCACGTTATTGACTAAGATAATAAATATTTTTTGAAAAATTAATGCGTTATTTACTCTTAAAATTCACTGATCAAGTCTCCCCTTTACTGAGGGATACTTGTGCATAACGTCACTGTCGGAAAATATTTAAATTCAGTCATTAAAATTAGTTTTCAACTCTCAAATTTGTACAAGTATATTGAGAATACTCTAACAATCACAACTTAAGTAATTAAATAGAAACAAAGCAAGGCATTATTATTATTTTAATAAAATAGCAAAACTGTGATCAAATATCCCACCTTTCCCCTATTGTCATTTTATTTTACAAAAGAAAACTTCGAATGTAGGAACTTAAAAAAAATAGTGTTCATTGAAAAGTCAAAATGCACTGGATCAAACCCATCGTGCTCCCATCTAGAAGAAAATTAATTTGTTCATGTAATGTCTTCCTTTCAGACTTAAGTCGCCCCCCAACAACAAATTTTTCACAATTAGTTATAGAGATATTAACTTTTTTGTGATCAAATTGCAGTTGCGTTGCGGCGGTGGACGAGTGGCCTTACTCAACCACGTCGCAACTACACAACGGATCTTTATGAAGTTTTGTATATGCGTAGTCTAGGACCAAAAATAAAATATAGGATACTTATTACCCCAATTTTTTCAGCCGATCTAGAACAAATTTTGGATAATTACTTTATAGAACCGTGCGGAGAATATACCACTTCCCCCTAATTTCACCTCTTTGACACTCCGTGCCAATCAAAGTTTTATTCGCGTTCGAAAGGGGAGATAGTCATTTAAAATTTCAATTCATTAATGATGTATCTACATTAAGGGAGGTTTCTGCCTTGTTGGGCCAAAAAATGTTCGATTTTTCACCAATTTTTTATGCGAAAAGTATTAAATAGAGAATATTGATATTTGGTATGTCGACTAAGCGGTCTTTATTGAACATAAAAATATTTTTTAAAGTTTGACAAAACATGGTAGTGGGAGTGGGTGGAGCCACGTATGTCGGTATGACATTCTTCGCTTGCGGCAGTCCTAAGTCCCGGACATGTGATCGGAAGCACAAATATGAAACATATTTGTTAAGATATGTATAATTATATATGTTACATTGTAAGGCATGAGTATGGAGTGTGCGGTAGTGCGCGTGCGCATAGTCGAGAAAGAGAGAGAGAGAGAAAAAGAGAGAGAAACTGAAGATAGGAGAACAAGGACTAAATGGATAAGAAAGATAAGAGAACATATATCAAGTTATAAGTAAGCAATCAGAAATAAAGAAAGTATAATTAAGTAGAATATAAAAGCAGTAATAAAAAATGAAGAAATCAAAACATTTATTAACCTCATCATATTTATTAATATGGTAGCAGAGCGTGGTTTTGTTGGTTCATATGTTTTGAGGTTAAGTGGCCACGTGTAATGGTAAGCGAAGTGAAAGTTATCAGTGTAAATGGTCTTAGGAAATAAGGAAATAAATACTGAACAGTTGCTCAAAACATTAATAAAAGAGATTGAGAAAATCTGGATATTGAAAAAAATAATTTTTGATATTAAATAGGATAATACAGAAACTATAAAAATGCCGAAAAATGAGGAAATTACACTTCAAAGCTTTGATGGACGTGATTATGCTATATGGAAAAAAAGGATTTTATTGTACTTGAAATGGAAAAAATGTGATGAACCAGCTACACGTGGAAGACAAGATACAGACACATCACCCGAATGGGCTGAAAAAAATCTGAAAGCAATGAACTACATCTATTGTAGTATAACAAATGAACAATTAGAGTTCGTTGGAGATGAAGATACAGCATTCAAAATATTAACAAAATTCGACAAAATGTACTTGAAAGAGTCAACAGCACTACAAATCTGCATCAGGAATAAAATTGACAGGATGAGAATGATAGACTTTGAAGACTCAAACACCTTTTTCACAGAATTTGAAAAATTGATTAATAAATTGAAAAGTGCTGGTGCTAAAATAACTGAAAGAGAAAAACTTGACTACATGTTAAAGACGCTGCCAGATTCTCTAAGTTACGTTGGAGACTTAATTGATTCAATGCAAGAAGATGATCGTACTTGTGAATTTCTAAAAAACAAAATTACTATGTGGGAAACACGAAGCCCGAGTGAAACTGGCAAGAAAAAATCGAGCGTATTCAAAGTGGAAAAAAAAGACATGCAGTGCTTTGGTTGTGGAAAGCGAGGACACATTAAGAGAAATTGCCAAAATAAGTGGCAAGATGGAGCAAGTGGAGGAGTACAGTGGCTAGGAGGTGCGAGCCAGAAGCAACAGCAACATTGGGCACAAAATCACAGAGGCTATGGTCAACGAGGACGAGGCTACGGTCAACGAGGACGGAGCTATGGTCAGAGAGGACGGGGCAGAGGCTGGCAGCCACGCACCGCAGGAACGGAAAATCACGATGCTAAGTATTCGTACAAAGAGGGTTACGAAGAAGAAGATACAGGTTCCTTTTTAACTCAAGTGGATCAAAAAAATTATGGTATAGGTAAAGCAGTAGTATATACGTGCGATAACGATAGAATAGATTGGATTTTGGACAGCGGATGTTCAGATCATATAATAAATAACGATTCTTATTACACTGAATATGTAAATTTGAAAAATCCGATAAATGTTAAAGTTGGGGATGGAAGGATTTTGAAGGGTACTAAAGTTGGAAACATAGTGACTAATTTTATAGTAAGTAGAAGGAAAGTTAAAATAACAATATCAAACGTATTTTATGTAAAGGAAATGGATAAAAATCTGATCAGCTATGCGAAAGTGACAGATAAAAACAAAATTATATCTACTGGAAATGTGTCTAGAATATATAACAAATTGGGAATCTTGATTGGGATGGCATACAAAGAAAATGGTTTATATAAAATAAGTAGTTATGTAGAGAGACCAGAATCTTGCGCAAACAATGTAGGAAAAATGACACAAAAGGAAAAATTCCATAGAATCTTGGGACATGTAAACTTTAATTATTTAAATAAAATGTGTAAAGAAAAAGTAGTTGAGGGAATGCCAGAAAATTTTGAAAATGTATTTCTAAAATGTGGAACATGCATTCAAAATAAAATGCATAACTTGCCATTCGAAAATAAACGCAGTGGAGCGAAAGAAATTCTAGAGTTAGTTCACACAGACTTGAATGGGCCACACACAAATAACGGTTTTGATGGTTCAAAATATTTCTTGACGTTTATTGATGATTATAGCAAATGCGCTTTAATCTATACGTTGAAATCAAAAGATGAAGTATACAATTGTTTCTTGGATTATATAAATAAAGTCGAAAATTTAACGGGTAAGAAAATAAAAAGGCTTAGGTGTGACAATGGCAAAGAATATATGAACAAAAGCATGTTTAGTTTATTTAGCGAAAAAGGAATTGTAGTAGAACCATGTCCACCATATGTACACGAACTGAACGGAACAGCTGAGCGCTACAATAGAACAATAATGAACTCGGCTAGATGTTTACTGTCTGATTCAAAATTAAATATTAGGTATTGGCCGGAAATAGTGAAAGCCGCAGCGTATTTAAAAAATAGAACTATGACAAACACTCATAAAATTAAAACTCCTTTCGAAATATTCTTTGGAAAAAAACCAAATATTAGTAATTTGAAATTATACGGAAGTAAAGTCTTTGTCAGAGTTCCTGAAATAAAAAGACACTCAAAATGGGACAGGAAAGCTGACATTGGTACACTTGTAGGATATGAAGGCGTGGGATACAGAGTTTTAGTTAACAATAAAATCATAGTAGCAAGACATGTAGATTTTATAGAAGAAAACGAAAACTTAATAGGATTTAAAGATGAGGATGAAAGTGATGATGAATCGTTGAGTAGTATAAAAGATAATTCCGGATCAAACGAAGTTCTTGAAAATGTAACAAATGAAGAAAATAAGAAATTTAGGAATTTAAGTAACAGATCGGATATAAATTTAGATGATCAAGAAATAGAATTGCGAAGGTCAGAACGCGAAAGAAAGAAACCAGAAAGATATGGACAATCCGACTCGTATTACATCTATGTAAATGTTATAAGCGCAGATAGTCCAAAAACGTATGAAGAGGCTTTAAAAGGAAATGAGTGTGAGGCATGGAAAGAGGCAATGGATAGAGAAATGAATTGTTTAAAGAAAAATAAAACTTGGAATTTAGTGGAAAAGCCAAAAGATAAAAGGGTCTTAGATTTAAAATGGGTATTTACAAATAAATCTGACAATCAAAAAAAGGCGAGATTAGTCGTCCGAGGGTTCCAGCAAAAACAAGTACTGGAAGATTTGTATTCTCCAGTAGCCAGAATTCAAACTTTGAAGTTATTATTGTCTTATTGTTGCCAAAACGGATTAATGATTATACAAATGGATGTCGAAACCGCATTCTTGAACGGGTCGATAAAGTCAGAAGTATTTGTAAAACAACCTTTAGGTTACGACGACAAAACCGGAAGAGTATGTAAACTGGGAAAAGCGTTGTATGGTTTGCGTGAGAGCCCACGTGCATGGTACGAATGCTTTGATGATTATATACAGAAACAAGGATTCAAAAGAAGCGTGAGTGATTACTGCTTGTACATAAAATATGAGAATGGCGAAACACTTTACTTAATTCTATTTGTAGACGACTTATTGATTTGCGGAAGAACTATGGAAAAAATCAAAGAGATTAGGAGTAGATTATCAAATAAATTTGCGATGAAAGACTTGGGAAAAGTAAAGACTTATTTAGGAATAAATATCAATTATAATTATAAAATTGGTGAGATGACACTAGATCAAAGTAATTTTATTGAGTCATTAGGTAGAAAATACCAGATTGAAAATAGTAAATTATTTCGTACACCTATGGAACAAAATTTAAGTTTGGAACCTGCACAGGGAGTGGCAAATACTTTAAAATATAGAAATCTCATTGGAGCGTTATTATATATTAGTAATGGAACTAGACTAGATGTTAGTTATAGTATAAATTATCTAAGTCGCTTCCAAAATAGTTATAATGAGACTCACTACAGATATGCACTCAGAGTTTTAAAATACTTGTACTTAACCAAAAATTTAAAATTAACGTATAAAAGAAATTTAAATACCGACGTTATGGATTGTTTTGTTGATGCGGACTGGGCCGGAGATAAATCCGACAGAAAATCGACTACAGGGTTTATAATACGAGTATTTGGAAACGTAATATATTGGAAAGCCCGAAAGCAGGGCAGCGTGACAAAATCGTCAACAGGCGCCGAGTACGTAGCGTTATCAGAAGCAGTAAGCGAAATAATAGTTATAAGAAATGTGTTAAAAGACTTTAGGATACAAATCGAAAAACCAATAAAATTGTATGAGGACAACTCTGGAGCTATTGCCATAGCAAAATTTGGAAACATGACTAAGAACTCCAAGTACATCGAAGTACATTATCATTTTGTAAATGAATGTTACGAAAAAAAAGAAATTGAAATTGTAAAAGTAGAGTCTGAAAATAATGTCGCTGATATTTTAACGAAGGCTCTAGGGAGAATAAAATTCGAAAATTTCAGATCACTACTCAGAATAGTTTAAGAAAACATGTAGCATATAAATTAAGGAGGTGTGTTAAGATATGTATAATTATATATGTTACATTGTAAGGCATGAGTATGGAGTGTGCGGTAGTGCGCGTGCGCATAGTCGAGAAAGAGAGAGAGAGAGAGAAAAAGAGAGAGAAACTGAAGATAGGAGAACAAGGACTAAATGGATAAGAAAGATAAGAGAACATATATCAAGTTATAAGTAAGCAATCAGAAATAAAGAAAGTATAATTAAGTAGAATATAAAAGCAGTAATAAAAAATGAAGAAATCAAAACATTTATTAACCTCATCATATTTATTAATAATATTTTTACTTTGTACAATATTGTGTATAAGTTGACCCAGAATTATCAAAAAATACTCGACCGTTTTTATTTAATGATCAAAAAACTGCAAACATTTTTGGTGAAAAAAAACATCTCTTCGATCGCTCACTATTGTTTTATTTTCCAATTTTTCTTCTTGATTCTGGGTCAACTTATGCACAATATTGTACAAAGTAAAAATATGTTTCATTTTTTTGCTTCAGATCACCTGTCCGGGACTTAGGACTTCCGCAAGCGATGAATATCATCGCCCGCGCACCGACATACGTGGCTCCTCCCACTCCCACTACCATGTTTTGTTACACTATAAAAAATATTTTTATGTTCAATAAAGACCGCTTAGTCAACATACCAAATATAAACATTCTATATTTAATACTTTTCGCATAAAAAATTGATGAAAAATCGAACCTTTTTTGGCTCAACAAGGCAGAAACCTCCCTTAAGCTGACAAGGGGGCCGCATAGGTTAGGTAATCGGTTCTGGAATGAGACTGGGTGGACATTGTAGTGCACACCTAGTGTTAAAAAACCGTAAAGGGATTTTGCAAAATGGGCCTTCGTTTTCGAGAAATTTGAGTTCAAAGTTTTGCGGGACAGTAGTATTTCAGTTGCGCAAACATTCTTACCAAGCAATGGTCGTAGCTGCGATAATAAGGCGTTCGTCTACAGTGCTGGAGGTCTCTTCGGTTCGATTCCTGGTGCTTGGTAGTGGACGAGTCAGCCAGGCCAAGTTCTCCAGCAGAAGACATGAAGATTGCGGAGGGTAGGGAGGGGTGTAGCAGAGAAGTGGTTGCCCGGAAGCCACAGTAGGGGGTGCGAGTCCTGCGGGAGGAACAGGATGTAGCAGACGGTATCCAGACTCTCCTCTTCTGGGCCAAAACAGTTTGCTGCGCCAATATTAGTAGGGCGGATAAGGGAGCATGGCTGTATCGGGGCGGGAGGTAGACACTTCAAACGTGGGGAAAAGTTGGGCCAGGTTAATCCGTGGATTTCTCGAGAATGCTGGCCGAGACGACGATGGTTTGTCTTTTCTTGGCTAACCTCATTCAGAACCTCCTCGACCGCGATCCGTTTAAGACCCGGATGATTTACTTCACTCTCTCAGGGAAGGCGCTCATGCTTGTAACATACGGACCCCGCATTCGATGTACTACATCCACGGACCCATTTGATATCCGTAGCTTCGCCCGCACCTTTGTCACCTCGCTGAATCCCCACTGTGACGTTTCGACACTGCTATACCGGAGGACTGTTATCGTATTGGAAAAATCAGTAGCTCTGAGGTAAGAATTCTGCTTTCATCCCGCTTTCATTGAATTTAATTTAACACGTGAATTAAATGCGCATTATGTTTTCAAAAATTATTTGTACATTCAAATTTGTTATATGGATGTAGTTCGTTCAACTGTTTCCAGAAAATAACTACATTTAGGAAAACTATTTTACAGGCACTGTACAGCAGCGTGCGTTTACTAACAGGTACCTAGGATGTAGTTGCAGTATTTTTCTCATATTCTGCACAACAGATGATTGTTTCATTCACTCGTGTGTTTATGGTCCGTGTAATATTCCGTAGTCTTTTTTTAAAGAAATTTCACATATATTTCAATAAATAACAAATAAAATATGGAACAGTGTGTCGCGTGTACGGCGAATAAGACCGAAAGATAGTGACTCTATATAGACCCAACTGCGGGTGGGTTTTTAAATCGAGAAAGTGTATTGTAGTGGGGTTTGATCAAGGCACCACGATTGGTTCCCCAGTTGCGGGGATAAGAAGACGAGGGAAGTGTCAAATATATTTTGCCCGAATTTTTAGCAGAAGGAAGTGGACATTGTTGTTTGAAAGGGGCACCCTTAGGTAGGGAGCAATCCTGTAGGTGGTCTGCGTGGACTTCCAAGGTCACGTGTAACTGTCACTCATGCTGTAGAGCCATAGGGTAAATCCGGGAGAGTTGGTCGAAACAGTTGATTTTTAGAGAATTAATTGTTCAGAACCTTACACACTTTTACATATACACAGATGTAGAGCGTGAATATAGCCACTCAACCAACTCTCCAGCTCGACCGCGTCTCCCGGATTTACCCTAAGTCGCCTGGATGCGCCCGTTACAAACGGTTTTACTGATTATTATGCTGTTTCCTGCTGTTAGTAAGAAGGATTGCAGAATTTGGGAAGTTTTGACCGAGGGAGGGGCTCGATCCATTTAATATATGATTCTATTGCTGAAACCATTAAGACGCAACGATAGCTAGAAATCTGTTTATTACATTCGTTGAGTTCAGATCGAATAATTCAGAAGAGATTTTTTTATAGCATTTCATGTGTATTTGGTAGCGTACTCTGGTCCGCAAACTTTTTTCCAAAGGGGGAGGGCAGTTTCGAGAAACGGTTGACAGGCGACGATTGGTTGCTTGTTTGCCTAATTTTGTAACGCTAATTTAATTAAAAATTTTTAATTTTTAATTTTGTTACAAACTTAACAAAGATTAGTTTTTAAAATAAGCAATTTTTTTCTCAAGCCAGAGGGAGGCCACCCCCCCCCCCCCCCTTGATTAACTGATTCAAATGGCACGACCTGACAGAAGTGTTGATCTGTTGGTGGTATATGAATCGTGCAGAAATTACTGGCGTGCTGCTAAAGTATTCACTGAATGTTTCCACGTACATAAATCAAACGTGGCATTTTTATGGCTATGGAAACCGCTACAGAATGCTGGTGCTGTATATACATATAATACAACTTGCTTGTAGCAATACTCGTTGTGATTAAAATACAGCTACCAGTATAGTAGCAGTTAATATCAATCTGCAAATTAGTATAGTTCAGCTGATTACTGTGCCTTTTAGAATTTTAACTATCATATTTGGTTGCGTCAAAATCTGTTTAAAAACTATTCTCGAAACAGCAAATTTTTCTATACATGGCTTCTTTATTAGATGAATAGGTACAGACAACTAGTTTTGTAGTTTACTGTATTCTATGATGAAACAACATTATTTAACACTGGCCAAGTAATAACTAAAGTAGACTTAATGATTAGTAGAGAATGCTTAATCACTGGAAATTATTTTGTTCCAATGAAAATTGTTGCTTTTCCATTTTTTCCACCGAATGTTGATAGTTATTGACATATAATCTAACAGGACTCTTGGAAAATCTGGTTTCTCAATTGCGGCTTAAAGTTTTATTTAAACCGGAGTGGCTTGCAATCCTTACGTAGGACAGTACGGTGAACTTTATTAATTGTTTATAAATTTCGACCGTACTAATTAATATAAATGTTTTCGGCGCACTGATTCGGTCAGTTAAACTTTAAATGTTTAACTGACCGAATCAATGCGCCGAAAACATTTATATATGGTGAACTTTATTGTTAACAATGGTTCGGATTTAAGAATTTCTCTAAAATAGTAAGCCCTATCGAAATTTTGTTTAAATAATATTAAAAGTGCACTCAATTTTCAACTCAAAGAGCATTCTATATTCAAACGCTATTATCTAAAAAATGGTTGGAAGCAGGAAAAAATTATATACGCAGTAATTGTAGAAAACTGAATGCTCTTTTAATATTATATGAACAAAATTGCGATAGGGCGTACCATTTTTGAGAAATTCTTTAAATCCAAACGATTCATGAATTCTAAACCTTAAGACCTGGTCGGCACCCTTTCCTGTTGTCCGATTGCAACAAACTTTTTCAGTAATTATTTGTTTATGAATTGGCCCCTTCTAGGGGGGTGAGAACAAAGAAATACGGGGAAAAAATTCGACACGTCCTGAATGAAGACGGTAGATAACAGATGTGATTCGTATGGTGATCATTAGGGTGGTCCTTATTTTTCGACTATAAAATTTTTTGCACGCCGCCCCCTAATTTTGTTCCATTTCATGAAAAAATAATTTGTGCAAAATTTCGTGGCAAAAGACGTGGCACATCGCATGCGAAATTTTGAAATAGAAGTAACCGCGCGCTAAGCGTAAGGAGTGACGTGTTTCTGAAAATTTCAATGAAATATTTCATATTTTGAGGACTATAACATAATTCTTTACTTATTTAGTATTGTTCTGTTCGTACGTGCATTAAAACCCAACTCATTGATAAAGTAGAAGCACTTTCTTGCGACACCACAGCCTCAAATATGGGACGATTACAAGACGCATGCATAATTTTAGAGCAAAAAATCGAGAGAGATCTTTTATATTTACCTCGCCGACATCATATTTACGAGATAGTTTTACGAAGGGTTTTTGAGGAAACATTAATATTCCCTTATTTAAACGTTTTCAAGGATCGTGGTCTCAAATCAATGTAGCAAAAATAATAAACTTTGCCTCATATAGTTTGAAATTTAAGCAACCACGAGAAGACTATCGAGAATTTCTTGAAATATCAATAATTTTTCATAATGGAACAGTTCCAAAGTTTTCTTTCCGTGTACCAGGAGCACTTCACCATGCTCGATGGATCGCCAAAGTAATATATTCATTGAAAATATTTTTATTTAGGAACAAATTTGTTTTAACGAAGGATGAAGAAAATGGAATCCGCGACATTTGTATTTTTCTCATTAAACTGTATTTGAAAGCATGGTTCCAAGCTCCAGTTGCAGCAAAAGCTCCTAAGCAAGATTTCGAGTTTTTAAAAAACTTATATGCATATGGTGCAATTAATAAAAATGTAAGTCGCGTAGAATTGCGCAAATTTTGTAATCATTTATGGTACTTAACGCCAGAAGCGGCAGCGCTGGACTTTTTTGACTCCAACATTACGCATGACGCCAAAAAACGGATGGTAGTAGCTTTAGATACTCTTAATGATACTGACGTCAAAAAATTAATAATTAGTCCGAATAACGTAACTCAGTACATCGACAATGATATTGAAGGGTTTGTTTCCCAAAAAACGTTACAGTTTTTTAAATTTTGCAATTCCCACAGATTTTATAAATAAGGATCCTTCAGAATGGGAAAATGATCCAAATTACACTATTGGATTAAACATAGGTAATAATTTAAGAGTAGTTAACGATTCGGCCGAACGAGTAGTAAAAAATGAAGAGTATTAAAAAGCCTTTTTTTGCCTATTTATGATTTAATATTATGACATAATATTACGATATAATATTCACCCTTTCATATTAAAAATATTATCTTTTTATTAAATATAAAATGTAAATGACGAACATTCCTCCATTTTTAAAATTAATATTATTATTAACTTGCAAATAATATGAGAAAAAAATTGAAAGAATGGTCACTTTCATTAAAATACGTAAAATTTAATATAATTAATTAAAAAGATATACCTAAATATAAATTAGTTATTATGTTGAAAAAATCATACTGTAGCACTATTATCGTTAATATTTTTGCACAGAAAGAACGCTTAACCATCATTATAATATTTTTCTTCATACCTTTCCGTTCATACAAAATTTCACATTTATTGCAACTTTAACTCGAATGTGCCACGTCTTCCTCTTCTTCGAACAACTTCGTCTTTTACGGGAATTATTTTCTTATCCAATGGAACAATTTTAAGGGGCGGCCTGAAAAAAATTTTCACCAAGAGTAGCTAAGGACCACCCTAGTGATCATACTAACACTAAACACACATTATTTCGTTTGAGAAGAAGAAGTAGCTCTCACAGCTCGTCTGAGAAACGAAGGAGTGAAACGCACGTCGTGGCAGAACGGAACAGGTCAAAGTCCTCAACAACGCCCGCAGCCAGGACTTAGGACGGTTGTTCCCAAGTATATACAGGGTGAGATCCGCAGGGGGAGCAATTTGCATGAAGATTGGCCAGAGGAATCTCGGGGTCGAGGCTCAACCGGTATACGTTATACCGGCCAGGGTAAGCCACTTCGGTAATTGCGACGTTATTAAATCATACAGCCTCTTAATTAATATATCCCTTAAACGGTGCCGCTGATAAAGAGACGCAGACAGGAAAGAGTCCGGCCTCTTTATGACGCGATCCCGCACTTGCTCCCATCGTTGACGAGCTTTAATTCCGCTCCCTCGTCTTCCCGCACTCCTTTATCTTCATCATCGTCTTCGCTCTCCCCCGCTCCATTCCTTTTCTCATCCAACTTAAATAACTCGTTTGGCAGACCGCGCTGAAGGATCTCTAATAAGATCGTCGACGCGATATCCGTTCATCTTTTGCCTCGTTCCTCTTGCATTTTCTTTCGACTTGGGCATTCCTTGCCCCCCCCCCCCCCCACTTCTCTTCCTCCTTTCACCTCACTCTGCCCTACCCTCTTCGAGTTTTCGAGTTATCCGACTCGAATACTTCCCACCGCAGCCTCGAGCTCCCTCGTCGCAGCTCGATTAAATGCTCAGGCCTCTGACTCGCGAAACGAAAACACTCCCTGCGTGAAACGAGAACGAAATTCGGCGACGCGGCGTGGTTCTACTGAAAACTGGTTCGGATGGATTTGTTTGTAATTGGCCTGAAATTCTGATGAAGAAAATTCCAAAGTATATTGAGATGTTGAAGTGATAGACACGAGTAGTTTCATTGCTAAAAATTTTAGAGAAATAATTTTTATATTGTTGATCCGGGTTAACTTTATTCGACGAATGATCTAAAGTTGAAGTAACTTTTATTTGATCCGTTATTTAAATGATTTTTTATTTAGCTAATGCCCAACTCTGATTTGAATTCTTCTACCACGATTTTGAAGTAGTTGCCTGTTGATTTATGCTCATTTAAGTTACGGAAGTGCTTGCAGCTCTACATCGTAATAAAATTAATGTAGAGAAATACAATGAAAGGGCGTTCAATGAGTCAGATTTAAATGAAAGAGGGACCGTAGGGTAAAATTGAATATCAGCATCGTAAGAATCGTCAGAAGAGGTGCAGAGTGTCTAGCACGCTAAAAAAAAAGCGTTCAAGGGAAAAACGTATTACCCTGACTTCGATGGCGGCAGGCAGCTTTTTATTCACAATCTGATTCGTAATCACGGTCGAAATCATGTTACAGATTCCCGCGACGTTTCATGAGAAATGTAATTCCGTTGCAGTACCCCTGTCTTATGTTCCATCGATTCCAATCTACCTTCGCTGCGTCTTTTGTTTCGTGCCATTTTATAGGATTCGTTCTAACGATCACTTCTAAGATATCTCTCTCATATGCAGGACTATCGGATTGTCATTCTTAACTCCATAACGCAATATGTTTCATAATTGCAGCCTAAAGCAGAGATGGGCAAAAAATTATTTTAAATAAAAAATTGATTTCGAATAAAAAACAACAATTTTATTCGAGGGTCATCGAATGAAAATAACTTTTTTATTCGACGAGATTCATTCGACGGCTACGCATGATTTTTTTATTCGACGGGAATTCATTTTAAGCTTTGAAATGATTTTCTCCGTTTCAGGCGTGTTTTATTTCAAAAGTTACTCGGCGATGTGTCATCGATTATACAGAAACGGAATTTCTTTATTTTTCGTCGTATCAATATGAAAGTGACACCAATTGATTCCTTGCATTCGCCCGATTAAATTGACAAAATAATTATTTAAATCGGACTACTTTTAACGAAATGGGCTTTCAATCCTGCAAATTAATTTTATGCCTAATATAGTTAATTATAGTTCAAATTATGTCAGGTTTGGTGATAACTTTGGGTTATTTTTATTCGACGCGCCTGAAATAACTTTCTTTTCGACGGGATTCATTCGACGGCTTCGCATGATTTTTATAATATAAATATTTTACTAATATAAATAAAGTCTCTTTTCCTAAATCTCTGGCCTAAAGATACTAAAATAATTGCAGATTCCTTTATACAATTAAAATTTCTGGTTTTAATATTTCGGCATCACTGCCTTCGACATCAAATTCGAGCAAAATTAGGCAAACGCGAACGTTACCAAATTGACCGTAAATAGTAACAAGCTCTTCAACAGGACATCCCTATTAGTCATTTTGCCAGGTGCAAACAACAATTTGTCAGAATGAGTATCGACACCGTTGCTCACTCAAAGTCCATCAACAGACAAAAATTGAATCGAATCGCTTGATGGCAAGTGGTTGGATGAATGCAACTATCAAAAGCACGCGAGTATACCGATGACGATGTCCACAAGACTAACCCCCCCCCCTTTAATGAATTATCCCTGCTTCCGCGAACGTCTAATCCATGCCAATGCTTAGTTACGAACATGCTAATGACACCAAGTGACCTTGTGTAAACGTGTAAAGATCGTCGATATGGTTCGAACATGACCAGCGACCCATGCTTTACAAGCTAATAACCGTGAACCTAACATTATATCTGACGATTTTCTGGCGGGATATATTCGATAGTAATTATTTAATTATTAAGGGGACTAGGCAGTCAACTTTGTTAAAAATGTAACATTCGTTAGGCAAATACTTAAAAAGAAGTGTATACAGATAGTGATTAGTGCTCTTAGGTTACATTTGCTAACATTATAAGCTACCAAAAAATATTTTTTCGAATGGTAAATATGTATATATAACGGCGCAGTCGTTCAAAGTGTCGCTATTTTTTCGGAAGTCGCTGCGGTTTTGCAACGATTCTGGCCGTAAACAAATGAATTTTGCGACGTCCGTGGTGAATTTAGCATATTGAAGGTTCTCTTTCTGCACTGAACCTATGGGGGACAATTTTTTTTTAATGGCGGCTATAATACGGCTAAGTTAAAAAAAGTCGTGTTTTTTTCACTAAAAAATCGAGCTATTCAATTTTTTTTTATCAAAACAGGAGTTTTTATAGACTCGTGCGTAGGTTCATGCTGAATTTTTTCCAAATCGATGTGTACCTCTGTTTTTTCGTAATCACTGCAAAACGAAGAGGAAATATGATTCCGAGAAAAACGCGTTTAAAGTTTCGAAAGAGCGCAGAAACGGTCTCAACCTTTTCGGCTGTAAAATCCATAATTTTGCGAATTTTAACATAAACCAAACGGCGCTTTACTCGGGAAGGGTGAAATTTTCGAAAAAAGCAACAAAAAAATCGAGTTTCTGACTGCCTAGTCCCCTTAAAGTTTCGAAAGAGCGCAGAAACAGTCTATGGCGCGCTCGACCTTTTCGGCTGTAAAATCCTTAATTTTGCGAATTTTAACATAAACCAAACGGCGCTTTACTCGGGAAGGGTGGTACTTTCGAAAAATGCAACAAAAAAAAAATCGAGTTTTTGACTGCCTAGTCCCCTTAATTCTCCTTTTTGTATAACAACTGATAACAATTTTGACCTGCTAGTTATTGTATAAAAGACACGAGATAGAGTGAAAGGCAGTAAACAGAAGTCTACAGGCAAACGTGAGCGATGTCAAGTAGTGAAGTGCAAGATATAATATCAAAATCTGTTAACGATGCACTGAGCTAAAAACGTTTAAAGATCGCAGAATAAGGTCGATACTCGCATAAATTCCCGAAATCAGCGATGTTCAACATTATTCTGCGATCTTTAAAAGTTTGTAGCTCAGAGCAACATTAATCGATTTTGATGAAATTTTCAGCATGTATACTAGGGTGGACCTTATTTTTCGACTTTCAAATTTTTTTCGGGACATCCCCCAGTATTGTGCCACTGGGTGAAAAAATAATGTGTGTAAAATTTGAAATCGATCGGGCAACGGGAAGACGTGCCTCATCGCAGTTGAAGTTTTTTATTTTTTGAAACTCGTTTTTCTCCATTGTAGTATATCGTTAATATACATTTTTATATATCGTTGAATTTGTCTTTTTACGCTCTGTAACAATATAAAATCAAAGTATAAGGTCACTTAAAAAAGAACATCATGTCTCTGAAATCTCAAAAATTGACCTTCAGAAAAAACTTTTTTCTTTGACATTATTTTTATCTTGCCAAACAGTACAACTTTTGTCTAAGAAATTTTTTCATATCTTTATAAATAGCAGATTTCAAAATTTTAATGGGGTAACTGATAATTTCATCAAGATTACATTGTTTCTAATTATTTAATATTATTTTTAGTTTATACGCGCGGAGTAGATTGTGTAAATGGTCATGAAAATTTTGAAAATGCAGTTGTATTGAAAAAATTTCTTAGACAAAAGTTATACTGTTTGGCAAGATAAAAACAATGCCAAAGAAGAAAGTTTTTTCTGAAGGTCAATTTTTGAGATTTCAAGGTCATGATGTTTTTTTTAAAGTGACCTTATAAAGTTACAGAGCATAAAATGATAAATTCAACGATATAAAAAAATGTATATTAACGATATACTACAATGGAGAAAAACGAGTTCCAAAAATAAAAAAACTTCAACTGCGATGAGGCACGTCTTCCCGTTCTCCAATCGATTTCAAATTTTACCCACATTATATTTTCACCCAGTGTCACAATACTGGGGGGTGTCCCCGCCAAAAATTTCAAATTTATTTTTCGACAAGAATAACTAAGGTCCACCCTAATGTATACAACTTACTTAAATCTACAAACGGGTTTTTTTTTAATTTTCATTGCACGCTTACGAAAGAAAGATGAAAAAATGACCTTTACTATTTCCTTTCTGCTATTCCGACCAATTGCATTATTTTCAAAACGACGAAACATGTTTTAAAAAAGTTACGTGATTTTGAAAAATGTCCGAATTTTTTCGTTGCTCACTCCACAGTTTACATCCAGTTTATCGCCTCTACCACCTCCCACAAAGTCGTTCACCACTATATTTCGCGGCTGACACGTAACGCCACACTTATCAAAGAAATCAGGCGTCGCAGTTACCAAGAAGACCGCCCAGCTTCAAGCTCGTATGCGCCGTCCTTTACTAATTATCTCAAAGACTTTTCCTTTGCTACGCGGAGAGCGTTTTATCATTTCCTGCAGCTTCGTCGTTTCGCGGGCGGCAAAAGGCATCGTTCCAAGTGTTTACTTCGTTTCTTTGAGCCGCGATAGAGGCGAAAAGGGCGCGGGAGCGTCGCGACGAGGACGCCTCCAGGAACTGACGGTGGGGCGCAGCAATTGCACGGCGCATTATGGTGCCAAGGCGTTTCGACGTTGTTGCAATCAGCCCGAGTGTAATTACCACCCCCCCAGCCCCCTTTTCAGAGCCATCGATCGCTAATCACAGCGAGTGGGAAAAGTGGGGGGTGGTAGAGGGACGGAGAAAGGCGAGGAAGTAGATCCGATAGCCAAAGAACGTTCATTCTTTTTTAGTTACTTCCTTACTTTTGACCCAACTTGTGGGATAGATATCGCCGCTACAAAGAAACAGCATCCCTCACTGGATGAAAGTTCGGCCACTCCTAGGATCGAAAAACTTTCCCGTGGAAAAACTTTTCCACGAGCGCGGATGGTTATTTTTGTTCGGTATGGTAATTCGAAGCCGTTAAATAGCTGATGAGGAACGCTTGCATACAGGTTGCGGCCAGCTTTTATTCATAAATTAGCTCCTCGGATTTCGTGGCCGGCCACCGCTAGGGAAGATAAATACAGCCGTAGTTCGGGCGTTCCTCGAATAAATCATGTAATTCTTCCCGTGTTTACAGAAGTTGATTATTTGACGGTGGAATTACTCCAATTTGTTTTACTTTGGATTCATCCCGCAACTGGTGATATTTTAGTCAGCAATTTCAGTTCAATTCAGGGCGAAGGGAGCTTCAATTGCAGCGCGGAGAGTAGGGGTGGCTTTGATGTTTCTTTGTGAGAATAATCGCAAGACTGAAAAACAGTGTAACACTATTTGTGCACTATTTATTATCGCTATCAGCCACTAGATGTAAGATAAATGTCAACAAAGTATTGGGAAACCAAGTGGAGGCGTGGCTTAGACTTCAGCGCTGTTTGCGAACTACTGCAAGTAGGCCCGGATCCCACCAAACATTCCGAATAAGTATTTATTAATGGAATAAAATTTTTAATCGTAAAAATTTAGTGTTCAAAACAATTTAAAAACACTCGTTTTTCACAACATGTCTATATAAACACTGATAATTGACGGATGTCGGCCTACTCACAGTAGTTCAATTTTCTGTCACTAGTTGGCGTATCGTAATTCTTGGTTTCTCAATACATAGGTTATAAGGGTAAGGATGTCTTTCGAAATTTGAAATTTCGGACGTCAGGTGATATAGACGCGTGTAACATAATCTCGTAAGATGAAAATCGCAGCTGTAAAGCAGCAGCAATCGTAAAATGACAGAATGAAGTATTGAGACTGTCTGTCTTGGAAAAATTCTGTAGTGAAAATAAATGTATAATCCCTGTATTTTTATGATTACTACTGGGTTACATCGTTATGATACTTCCATATTCTGTTGAGCCGGCTCAATTTTATTCAAATTTAAACATCATAAATTTTGCCAAAATAATGTCACTCTTTCTTGGAAATTGTAACAATCTGATCACATTCAACTGAAAAGTATTTCGAAAATAATTGATACTGTATATAAATAGAATACTAAGAGATGTGGAAGGGACAGGCCCAGATGTAGGGAGCACAAGTAGGGCAATTGCCCAGAGCGGCAAATTTTGGGGGCTGCAGAATTGATAGACAAATGCCTACCAAAAATTTGGCTCAGTGTCAAAAAATATATTTTAAAATACTTATTTATGATTCAATGCAAAGGGCGGCAAAAATCACTTTACGCCCTGCCTACCAAGATATTAAAAAAGCTTTTTCCTGTGATGAAAACCAGTCAGAAATGGCAGTGGTGTTTTTTTATCACAAAGTCAGTTGAATTTGTTCTTATTTTTTATGTTATTTTGTCAATTTATTGAATATTTGATGATTTGTCATTAACTTTTTTGTTGGACTGTACCTGAAATGCAACTGCTACAAATGAAATAATCAAACTATAATTTTCCTTTTTACGTACATAAAAAGCAGTGAAAAGTGTGCCAATGTGTTGTATTTGGTGAGTGTTGATCATATATATCTTAATTATATTAATAAAACTCTTATATGTACATAATCTTTATCCTTTTCCGTGTCATTTTCTTTTATTTAAACAAAAACTATCGAATCAATTGACCGGAATTTTTGTGACAATTTCGTTCAGTGTTTGATCTTTCTGTACACAAGATTTCAAAAACTTTGGCCTATTATTTCACTCTTAATTTTGTAGTTATATTCTCAATATTGCGTTTTCCCATAAGAATACATGTTAAATTGAAAGTTAAATAATTTGAAAACTATGGAATCAATTTTTCTAAAATTTTGCAGAGGGTTTACTATTGCATAAAGATTGAAGCCTCCAATTTTCAAAGATTTTCGCTTATTTTCAATGTTACTGAAGTTCATCCTTAAGAGAGAAGGTTTGAATGAACTCACACGAAAGAGTTCAACTTCACAAATGTAACTCGTATTCGAGACATTAAGCATCCCGTATGATTGTGAAATTAAAGAATGCTCGATTTGCAGTTGCAACCATGCACCCCACGACACTCATGCATCATGCAATTTTCTGCGAAGCTTATAAGAATTAGATTTTACTGTAAATTTCAATGTCGGCGGTGAACTAATACTCGGGGCAAATAAAATCCAATTATTATTACTTCACTGGAATGATTAAACAGTGCATTAGAAACTTGCAGGAATGTCAGTAACAGCGTCAATTTATAATATGGCCCTGTCGAATATAAATATTAATCGAAAGGGTTGAATACAATAAATAAATATTTTCTGTATTTTAAACTGTGTACTACTCTCATCGAGCAATATGAGATATGTGGTGCACACTGAGAATGGAGTTGCAAATAAGTATGTACTTACAAGGAGAGTATTTTAGGTGTCCGCCTCCGATCATTTTGATTTTTGGATATGTTATAGAGGACCGAAAAATAAGAAATACGTGTTTTTTTATTTTTCCCCGTTTTCATATTTGGGGGGTGAAAACTGCGTTCAAAGTTATTATGTATTATTTAAACAAATGGACTTTTTGAAAATCTGGTGAGTCAGTCATATTTCGCATTCAAAGACACAAAATTCGTCCATTGACACTATTCCCCTATTTCTAATAGTTCTCGAGATATTCCACGAAAATGATTTTTCAACCCTAACTTTGAACGCAGTTTTCACCCCCCAAATTTGAAAACGGGGAAAAATAAAAAAACACGTATTTCTTATTTTTCGGTCCTCTATAACGTATCCAAATATCAAAATGATTGGAGGCGGACACCTAAAATACTCTCCTGGTTAGAATCTGAAAATTATTTTGATTTTACACTTTTCAAACATTAAAAGTATTTATCCGAAGCTCCACTTAACACTCTCACATTGAAGAAGAGCTGATCATAAAAATCAAGAGAGTTCAAATATATTACGTTCATTCACCAAAGAAATATGACAAATGGTTTCGTGTAAGAACATAAATATTTCGTAGTTCCTTTTTGTACTGTAATTTAAATAATTTGAAACTTCATCCTTCCACAAAATGCGTATAACATAAAAAAAGTTACATAACCGTCACTCCTAACGTTATCCATTTAAAGTTTCTACCAAGTATAAATTAATTACACCTTCCTTGTAATAGTTACAAGACCTAGTGCATCTGAAACTATTCTTAATTTTATTTAAACGGAAAATTGTATCTACGTAAACAAGAAAATCTGTTAACGTTTTCACATTGTTCTTTTCAGTTCATCCCACTGACAAAAAGTTATGTACGTTGCTAACATCGTTTAAACTTGCCACCGTATAACTATTTTCCCACGAGGATGCTACAGTAAAAGATTATCACAAATTACGCTTGAAATTATCTGATCACTCGATAGGGACCTGCTTTATTTCGATCTAATGTCTTCTGCAATTAAGGTAGATTAAAGATTTTTCGTTCTGTGAATTTCCCTCTATCTGTCAATTACTTTTAGTGATGGGACTGATACCGTATCGATGCATATCGATACCCTTCTACAAATTTCAATCTGGTATTGATACATATCAAAGTCAAATGTATCAATAGGAATCGATGCTTCTTTGATACTGACATATCAGAATGTATCGATACCTGTTTGATACCTACACAAAAATATCGATACCTGATACCTATACGATAATATCGATACCTGCAATATCTAAACGACTTGAAATCAGCCTGTAACCACAAATCAAATCAATTCAATCGATATGCAATATAACCACAAATCTAAACTTAGACACTAAAAAGTAAATAATAAAAAATATGCAAAACAAATTTTTTAAGTTAAAGTATCGGTTGCGATTTGCAATTTAGTACTTCACGAAAATATCATTTATTACCAATCATGATTTGATAATACAACAATGAGGTAGGAGTAGGAATCAATATCATGAACTACGTATATAATTGAATTTTTATTAATACATGATGTAGTATGTACATATACATTATTCCTTGAGAATTAAGAAATAATATTTTGTTGACTTTGTTATCTTTGAAACGATTTCTTTTCTTACTTAGTAGCTCCCCAGCCTTTGAAAAAACGCATTCAGCAGGCACGGAGCTTGCCATAACGCAAAAATATTTGTTTACAAACTCCGCAAGAATGAAATATTTTCTTGCATTTTCCTTCCAATAAATAAGAGGGTCTTTTCAAATCATGATTGGTAATAAATACTATTTTCGTGAAGTAGTATGTTAGGAGCGTGATGGTTCTATGTATAACCGCTGGTTCAATAACCACGCTCGATTTTAAAAACGATATTTATTATAAATGACCGTTACTATGGTCGACAAGAGTCAAGTACAAATAAGTAAATATATTCGTATATGTATGGCCGTTTCTAAGGCCGACAGGAGCCGAGAACCTTTCGTTTAGTTAAGTTTGAGTTCTGACTTTTTCTCCTCCGCGCACCCTTTAACGAGACCTCGGTTTGCCCCACCACCAACCTTTGCTACAGAAGTCCGTTCAGGGTGGAAATCTACCTTCACCAATCAGTCCTTAAGGTGACACGTTGGGCGTTTTCCTGGTCTCTGTCCACACTCCGCCCACCTTTCTGCATAAACAAAATGCAGTGGGGGAACATCGTACCGGGACCCCGGGAAAGGCCCAAGGTCCCGCGGAAAGTAACGACCCCTCACGTGCGCGACCTGTCCAGGGGTTTATGACACGTCAATCGCTATTGAGCCTCCAAGGGGACCCGTCATAACAGGGATTTGGAGTTTTCCCCTGTTTATGATGCCAGATGTTTAACAGCCACAGCAATCGCGCTAATGACATTCCTAAACTCAAAAATAGCGAAGAGAGCACGTCCGCATCATAAACCCCGTGGCCTTTCGAATCCTTAACATGCCGCCCACCTTGAACGCATCGCGTTCAACAGACATCGTAGAATGCTAACATACATGAGCAATATTGAATAGCAAAACAAAATGTCAAGTACATACAAAAAAAAAACAAGTCACACAAAACTTAGCCTAGATGTCTTTGGACAGTACACGTCGTAAAAATATTAACATAAAGTGCGTAGTAAAAGTAGTCCATTAAATATCAAAGTTCCACAAGTGTCCATATCACCATACAACTCATACAACGGCTAGACCCCAAGCCTACATGGCTGGCTGGAGCTCTCCAGATCGTCCTTTGGCTTCTGCGTCGTCATCTAATGGCAGGATGCAAATCTTTGTCACTGGTCGCTTGACAGTGCTGTCAGATAGCCTGATGCTGACAACGCGTGTGACATCATCCTTGCCAGGATGAACTTCAATGATCCTCCCCATGTGCCATTTGAGTGGTGGGGTGTTATCGTCTTTGACGACCACCAGAGTCCCTGGACCGAATTTAGCGGGAGTGCTTGTCCGCCACTTGGTCCGCTGGTGGAGCTGGTGCAAATACTCCTTCTGCCACCTCGTCCAAAAATGCTGTAACATGTACTGCAGATGCTGGTACCGAATCAACCGAGCTGGTTTAACATCTCGGAGGTCAGGGTCTGGCAAAGATGTCATTACGCCACCGATAAGGAAATGACTAGGTGTGAGGGGAGTGAGGTCGGACGGATCGTCGGTCAAAGGACACAACGGTCTAGAATTCATGCACGATTCGACCTGCGTTAAAACTGTGTACAGCTCTTCAAACGTTAAAGTCGTTTGTCCTATCACTCGCCTCAAATGGTACTTTGCCGATTTTACTGCACTTTCCCACAGACCGCCAAAATTGGGCGCGTGAGGAGGTATAAAGTGCCACTGAATACCTTCCGTACTACAGAAGTCGGAAGTCCGTGATCGGTGCTCATTATCTGACAACAAAATCCCGAGATCCTTCAACTCATTACGCGCTCCGACGAAATTAGTGCCATTATCCGAAAAAATGTGACTACATCGACCTCGGCGTGCTATGAATCGGCGTAAAGAATTGAGAAAAGCTTCGGTAGTAAGGTCAGAAGCTAATTCAAGATGAACCGCTTTAGTCGCAAAGCAAACAAATACACATAAATATGCCTTGATTATCACCCGACAGCGTGATTTCTCCCGTATCGAGAACGGACCTGCATAGTCAACTCCGCAGGTAGAGAACGCCCTGGACGGAGTCACTCGTGACGCCGGCAAGTTTCCCATCATATAACTTTCGGTGTGTGGTTTGACACGAAAACACCTTATACACTTCCGTAAGAGGTTCCTTACAACGCTCCTGCATGAAAGTGGCCAATATCTTCTACGAAGAGACGCAATTACTGACTGACACCCCGCGTGAAGCAATCGCGAATGTTCGTGCAGAACAATCAAATTCGTGAACGAATGCTTTGATGGTAAAATTATTGGATGTCTTTCATCATACGATATCCTCGCGTTCGCTAATCTACCGCCTAGCCTAATAATACCGTTTGTGTCAAGAAACGGACTCAATGCCCTTAATTTACTTAACTTTGGTATGGTTCCTGCCTTTCGTAAATCGTGTAATTCCACAGAAAACGCGTCTTGTTGAGCGAGTTTCAGTAATCTGATGCGTACATCCTCTAACTCCTGAACCGTTAGAATTTTATCCCGAATCGTTTCACCCCCTTTCCTCGGACTCGTGGAGGCAGACCCCTTTGTTGCACGTGCATTGCGAATGAAACGAAAACAATACGCTGCAACTCGTATTAATCGCGTATACGACGAGTATCTGTCAAACAATTCGCACCCGTTGCTGGCAGTTCCGGCCAGCACACATGGCTCCTTGCACTCTGGAGCATCTTCACAAAACTCAACTGGAGTGGGCCAGTAGCCAGCATCCTTGGATAACCAAGATGGACCGTGCCACCACAAACCAGTGCCCTGCAGTGCCGTTGGTTGAATACCCCGAGATATGATATCGGCCGGATTATCTTCCGACTTAACATGGAACCAGTCTACGGTGGTTAGTCGTTGAATCTCTGTCGTCCGATTCGCGACAAACGTTTTCCATCTGTCTGACGGAGCCCTAATCCACGCGAGAACAATAGTCGAATCGCACCAATAGTATTCCCGAATTGACGCAATATCTAACGCGGTCTTTACCTTACTAACTAATTGTGCCAATAACAACGCACCACATAACTCCAACCGCGGTAGTGTAATTACCTTTAGCGGAGCTACCCGACTCTTCGCGCATAACAACCGGACAGTCCCTTGACCCCTTTCATCCACGGATCTCAGGTAGACGCACGCCCCATATGCTTTCTCGGAGGCATCACAAAATCCATGAACCTCGACCTTGTCTGTCACACCGATCATTGCGCGCCTTGGAATACTTATTTCATTAAGTGCGGCTAATTGTCCTTGAAACCCTTCCCAATCCGTGTGCACATTTTGCGGTAGAGATTCATCCCACGACACTCGAAGTTGCCACAATCTTTGCAAAATCATTTTTGCCCGAATTGTCGCTGGACCTACCAAACCGAGAGGATCAAAAATCTTTGATATTTCCGACAAGATGCTACGTTTGGTAATGCGTTGCGGAGACGAAGTCGTAACTGAATATCGTAATGAATCGTCTTGTACTACCCACAAAAGACCTAAAGTTTTTGGATCCTTGTCGGCCTTGATCTCCACCCGTTGTGGACGTTCGTCGTTTTTATCTACAATACGCGGATCATTGGACGCCCATTTTCGCAACGTGAACCCCGCGGTACTCAAAATCTGCGAAATTTGGTGCCGTAATATCTTAACTTCGCCAATTGTATTTGCACCCGTCAATAAGTCGTCAACATAAAAATCTTTCATTATTGCCTGACTTGCGGCTGGAAAAGTCACAGCATTATCCTCGCCTAACTGTGTAAGAGCCTTTGTTGCTAAAAATGGCGCGGAAGCTGTCCCGTATGTGACCGTGTTAAGTTCATACGTTTGAACTGGAAAACTATCGTCGGGTCGCCATAAGATTTTTTGAAAACATCGTTCGTCCGGAGCAATAAGTATCTGTCGATACATTTTTTCTACGTCTGCCGACAAGACGTACTTATGCCTCCTGAAACGTAACGCGATAGCCAACAACGTATCCTGAACCGTCGGCCCTATTCTTTGGACATCGTTTATCGATAACCCCGCTGTGGTCTTCGCCGAACCATCGAAGACAACGCGAAGTTTAGTCGTTGTGCTGGTCTGTTTAAATACCGCATGATGTGGAAGATAATATCCCGACGTAGTTTCCCGACTACATGCAATGCGTGTCATGTGTCCTAAATCCTCGTACTCTTGCATGAATGCGACGTATTCTTTCCGTAACCCGACATTTCTATTGAGTTTACGTTCAATAGCATACAAACGTTTCTCCGCCATCTTACGCGAATCTCCAAGCGTTCGAACCTCTGCTTTAAACGGAATTTTGACGACAAATCGTCCACTCGCGTCTCGCGTAGTCGTGTCCCTAAAATATTGCTCGCACTCGCTATCCGCAGTCTTATTGTGGCACGTAGCCACTTCTTCCACGGTCCAGAACCTCTGCAATTGGGCTTGTAGATCCTCATTCGTAACCATATGACACGCAATTTTCGGCCGTTCGTATCGCGGACACAGACACATACCTCCCGCAACTATCCAGCCTAACTGAGTTTTTTGGACGACCGGATAATTTGATCCGAGATCCTGTTGGCCAACGCATAATAGCTTCCAGAATAAACCTCCACCGAGCAATACGTCGATTTTTCCCGTTTTATAAAAGTGCGGATCTGCTAACTTCACATTTGACGGAATAGGAATTGCGTCTCGTTTTAATGACACGTTAGGGAGGTCGTCTGTTATTTTTGGAAGTATTAAACACCGTAGGGACGTTTCAAAAGAAGTAAACCGTGAGTGCAATTTTGTTTGAGTCCAATTATCGATAGTACATAATTGGCGTGCTACTCCCGAAAACGTTCCAGTAAATGGATGACAAGAAAGCCCCAGTTTTATGGACAATTCCTCTGTCAAGAAATGGGATTGTGAACCCGGATCTAAAAGTGCTCTACACTTATGTTTTCTACCCTGACTATCCTCCAAATCGACGACCGCGGTTGCTAATAGCACGTATAACCCGTCCGAGAAAAAATGCGTACCTGCCAAGGTAACGCGAGTCGTAGGTACCGCAGGCGTTGTAGTCGTATCTACATCTTGGTCGCGGGTCAAAACGTCGGGTTCGCGGGGCGATGCAGGAGTTTCGAAATGTAACGCCGTGTGGTGCTTTTTGCCACATTTCCTACACGAACCGCGTGTGCAGAACTTATTTCGATGCCCCGGTTGCAGGCAATTAAAACAGAGGTTCATTTGTCGAACCTTACTATTACGTTCTGCGGGTGTCAGTCTCTGGAATTGGCCACACCCATACAGTGCATGTGCCTCAGTGCACATATGACATTTTTCAGACGTTCTCGCTACATAGGATGCAATACCTGCCGGACGCTCACGCTTAGCCTCCGGAAGTGACTTGGACAACGATTTCGATGGCGCTTGCGGTGCAACTGGTTTATCGATGGCAGATCTCTGTAAATACTTGCACTGGTATTCCAAGAACTCTGCCATTTGTTTCCACGTTAGCCTATCAGCAATTTTCATTACCCGCTTATCCCACTCACGTTTGGTTATAGAATCAAATTTTGTTGAGATAAGATGGACAATCACCGAATCCCATGAATCGACGGGTTCATTTAATGACCTTAACGCTTGCAAATGATTGTTGTAATCATCGTAAAGTTGTCTTAGACCCGAATATGACACCTTTGTTAACACCTGAACGTCAAACAATCCTTTTATATGATGCAGAATCAATGCTTGCGAGTCATCGTAACGAGCTCTTAGGGCCGCCCAAGCACGGATATAATTTGCTTCCGAAACACCCAGAGTTTGGATGGTTCGTGCAGCCTCACCCTTTAACGCGGAATCTAAATAATGAAATTTCTGGATGCCCGATAGCTTATCACTTGTGTTGATAACCGACTCAAACGTATCTCGAAATCGAATCCAGTCACCACACGCGCCATCGAACGTCGGTAACTCTAGCTTAGGAAGTGGCACAGTAAACTGGTGGTCCACCATACCATATGAAAAAACATCCGTCGTCGGTGTACGCGATGTACTTGGCACTGGACGCGATGCCTGTTCAATGCGTTCTTTAGCAGCCGAGATATATTTATAGTACAAATTTTCGAATGCTTCACGTTCATTATCATGCGTTACTTCTGAATCGGTGCCACTTACAATAATTTCAATTTGAGATTGAATTCCGTCGAATTTATCGAACAACAATGACAGTTTCCCGGTTCGTTCGTGGAGTTCTCGCACGGGTGCAGAACTGTCCAACGAATCAAAATACGTTTTGAAACGAGTGAGTCCGGCTTTGACCTGACCACGCTCTTTCACTAACTCTCTCAGCGATGCGTCCATATTAAATGCGCAAGATAATCACGAATCGTGCAAGAAAAACCGTAAGGAAATGAAAGATACTTAAGGAATCGGTGCGTTGATCTCCTGCCTCCACTGCGCCAGTCTTCGGAATAGAGGTGCAGCTACGGAATCTCGTGCAGGATGTTGACACCGTCACCTTCACGACGAAAGTCCAGAAGACGCCAAGAAATCACCAGTTCAGAAGACGCCAGCAAGAACAGCTTCTGGTGTCCCAATGGCGATCCTCGTCAGCAGATCCAAGTTGCAAGGTGCTGACCGGCGGGTCCGTGGTACTGATCAGGATTGTTGATCACACACGAATGTATTCAAGTCCGTGGATAAACGTGACTCAACTTCTCACAAAGTCCGAGATGTCACTTGAATTCTGGTACACTGAACACGAATACTCCGGCTCGAAGGACCAATGTTAGGAGCGTGATGGTTCTATGTATAACCGCTGGTTCAATAACCACGCTCGATTTTAAAAACGATATTTATTATAAATGACCGTTACTATGGTCGACAAGAGTCAAGTACAAATAAGTAAATATATTCGTATATGTATGGCCGTTTCTAAGGCCGACAGGAGCCGAGAACCTTTCGTTTAGTTAAGTTTGAGTTCTGACTTTTTCTCCTCCGCGCACCCTTTAACGAGACCTCGGTTTGCCCCACCACCAACCTTTGCTACAGAAGTCCGTTCAGGGTGGAAATCTACCTTCACCAATCAGTCCTTAAGGTGACACGTTGGGCGTTTTCCTGGTCTCTGTCCACACTCCGCCCACCTTTCTGCATAAACAAAATGCAGTGGGGGAACATCGTACCGGGACCCCGGGAAAGGCCCAAGGTCCCGCGGAAAGTAACGACCCCTCACGTGCGCGACCTGTCCAGGGGTTTATGACACGTCAATCGCTATTGAGCCTCCAAGGGGACCCGTCATAACAGGGATTTGGAGTTTTCCCCTGTTTATGATGCCAGATGTTTAACAGCCACAGCAATCGCGCTAATGACATTCCTAAACTCAAAAATAGCGAAGAGAGCACGTCCGCATCATAAACCCCGTGGCCTTTCGAATCCTTAACAAGTAAATTGCAAACCGAACCCGATACTTTCGTATCAAATAGATATCAAATAAATAACGATAATTTCGTATAGTATCAGACAAGTATCGATAATTTCGTTAGTATCAAATAAGTATCGATAATTTCGTAAAGTATCAAACCGGTTTTCGGTATCGGTTGAAGAAGAATCAGTATCGATAATTAATACCAAGTACATAACATTTCGATGCGTATCGATATTTCCTATTGAGTACTTTGGTATCGAATTGATTGAAAATCATCAATAATATTGGTATCAGTCCCATCACTAATTACTTTTCATATATAATTAAAATAAAGGTATGTACATACTTGTGCATATAAGTTTTTGAATCTGTAAACAAATTCTGTTAATTCTATATTCTTAGCAACTGCTGAGGGAGCATAGAGTATTTACATATCCTTGATTGATCATTGATAGAAACTCGTTTATTCTCAACTAATGTGTGTAAGAAACCACATTACCTACTTGTAACATAAACGGAGTGGCGCACGGTGTTTCGAGTATATGGGCGTTCGGGACAAAACTCATAGCTTCTGAACTAATCAGTTTTCGACCTAAGTACCCTAATACTTTTTTAAAGAGAATATAAAGATGCATCGATAGGTGTATAAAAAAGTATACAGTTACATTAAAAAAATTAAGGCGATCTTGATTTTTCAGCGAATAAAAAGTTTTTTATTAATATTTACTTTTGCAATTTGTTGTCAACTGTGTACTGACTAACTTTTGTTCGAAACATTTTTTTATCAAATTATTTTTATCGCGTGTATCGCGTTTGACTGCTATTTTAAAACTGAAGACAGCGTCCAGAATGGAAAATTCATGGTAAATATCGTATAAACAATTGGAAAAAGCATATCGGATGTGTAGATTCACATAAATGTCTTACGCACGAGGAGACCTAGAGACTACGCTAAGGGCCGGAGCGGTGATTGGTGAATAATTGGCTATTTTTTCTGTTTCGTGCAAATATGTGCAGTTGAAAGCGATGTTAATATAAAGTTTAATCATCCCTAAATCCATATAGAAAAACATCACGGAGGTATTTTTTGGTGTTTTTTTTAAATGTCCCATCGAAGTTGATAAACATTTAACATAAAAAAAAATAGTACAAATTGTTAGTATTATAAAAAGACTGACTCGGCAGTTTTGAAGGTAGGGTGAAAGCACTAGTAGTCGACCACTTAAAGCTAAACTCGAATGAAAAGTTCTGAAAAAAAATAAACAATCAATGTTATAAAATATATAAAATGTATCGAAGTAATTCAAATGTATTTAATATATCACTAAATATTTTGTGTTAGTAGGAAAGTTCGGAGAAAATAAATAATTAACGTTAAAAATAAAGTGTCCGAATGCATTAATAATCGACCGCTTAACTCTAAAAGTCGACCGGTCCAATAGCTAGTAATCGACCACCTTCTTTTAATATAAAATTCAAAATAGGTTATGTGAATAGTTCAAATGTGAGTTAAATTTCGTTTCTGTCATTTTGTTTCTGAGATTAAATTAAGAAAAATTATATAGTTTTATACGTGGTCGACTTTTAGCATTCATTGTGAATGCAGTTAGTTTTAGAAGTCGACCGCTGCGGTCGACTATTGAAAATTGAAAGGGAATGATGATCCAGTTACCGACCTCCCATATATAAATAAATTATCCCATATTTTTTAATTTTTAAAGCGCATATCAAATTGTTGATGCTTTTTCAGTGAAATAGCATAATTTTCCAGTAAAAAATGTATAGAACTGAATTACATTTGTCGTTTCTATTCAAAGCACACTTATGCTTCTCGTGTTAGAAAACAGCAGTGGCACATGTAGAATCAAAATCAGTTTACAAATCTCTTTAAAAGCATTTATTTTTTTACCTATGACGGGCGCTTTTTGTCGTATTTTAAAGTTAGAAATTCAAAATATAATATAAAATTGTCATTTAATAAATTCTTTATTTCAGTACTTATTTCTTTAAGCTAAACAATAAAAGTGGTCGACTACTAGAGGGTGGTCGACTACTAGTGCTTTCACCCTATTTCAGTATTAAACACAACTTATAAACATCAAATGAAAAGCATAAACATTCCGCCAATGGCACGTGTTTGAAAAAATGTAATGAATTTCTAGTATCAGTTTTGACAACAAATTAGTAAATTCAGCAGAAGTTATGGGTAACATTGAAATCTACGTTCCATTCTTAACATTTTAAGATACAAGAATTTGTGGATCAAACACTTCGGATTCATAACTTTTGTCCATTACACGGAACACTGTGTGGCGGGCTGAAATTATGCGGCAACCTGATACGTACACCCCACACCCTCTGAGAGGAAGGATCTGTCCCTGGAATCTCCCACGGAGCAGTTAGCGGGATCGAGGGGCGCGGGATGAAAACTGAAGGCGAGACTGAGCGAGGCATTTAGAGGCGTCCATGCTAGATTTATTGTCGCAGCGGCGGGAGTCGTAAAGCAGGCCGCAGTAATTGCATCCGACCTGCACGAAAATCCGGTCAGCATTATCAAATCTCCGTGCCAGTGTTATGTTCCTGATGAGATCGGCGCCGATACAAGCAGCGCGCCCGAGACCCTTAGCCACTCCGCTCGCCTCACATTCATTCGGACGCCGCGCCGGTTCGCCTAACCTCCGCGGGGATAATGGCGTTCTCGTTCCACGGCCCGTCGAGATGACGCAAACGCAATTACACGGAAATCCTGAGAGCCTCGCCGCTCTCCTAGGCCCAGCCCCGCGGAACAGCCCGGCGCCACTTCGGCGCGTGCTTTTGTTGCAACTAATTGTGAGGCCAGTTCTGCGGGCGGTTTTCAGATGCGCGGCAGGCACAACGCGCGGATCCATTTCGAGCGGTTGGGTTATCCGTGGAGGGCGATGATGGTGAACTGTAATGGGCCTCGAGGGTCTTCAGGGAAGTTCCGCGACACCTGACAACGCCGAGATTGTGCTCCACGTTGCGGGGGACGATCGTTGAGCTACGACACGCGAATATAGGGATCGTATGTGTGTGTTATTGGATTTTCTTGGCGAATGGGTGCTGAGGAAGAATATAGGGGTGTCTATAGCTACTGAAGCTGCGGCTCTTCTCTGCGCGAAGGTACTAAAAAATGATGGAAGGGAAAGCTGAATGTCGTAATGAGAGTTGGGCATTGGCTAAATAAAAAATTATTTAAATAAGGATGAGATAAAAGTTACTTTAACTTTAGATTATTCGACGGACGAAGTTAATCTTTTTGGCTGTACTTGCGAGAGGTGGGGAGGGTGTATTTAAATTAATTGTTCGAATGTAACTGCGACATGGTTTAAAAGTGTAATAAAAAATATGAGGAAGTGGGGGAAACAATGTTTAGATAATACAAAGTGTGCCATTGGAACCTGGCGATTTTCGAAAGGGAATTAACAATGTGAAGCAAATAGTTTGAGTATATTAAATCATCTCATCTGTATAAATTTTGCATATCTTCGCGCAGAAAACAGTTTGTTGCATTTTTTAGATAGACTTTTTAAGATATAACTTTTTCTTTGTTTTTATTGGTTCATCGTTACGCTTTAGAGAAGTTTTACAGCAGCGACGGATGCAGTTTGACAAAATGATTAAAAGTGGGCATACAGTACCGACACGTTTCAGTAATCTTATTGGTGGAAGGGAAGAAACTGCTGTTGCGAGCGGAAGGAAAACTTATCACGAGCAAGGGAAGAGTAGTTCTGTTGTAAACGAAAGAACTTCGCGGCGGGCGGAAACAGAACTTTTGATTTTATCACGGCGGAAGCTTTGTGTGCGTGATGCAATGCTTGTAACTGGTAGATTAATTACGGTCGCTCGCTTAATTATGAATTACTTTTGGAACTGACGAAGAGTAACATTTTCATTCAAGTCTTTCTACAACTACGTAGTTGCCGAATGCAGATTTTCAAGTGTGAAAAGTGTAGAATACGTAAAATCAAAAATATATATTCTCCAGTATTAAAAGTGTCAAATAGGGTAACGCATACCAAAATATAATATATTGCTTCTTTTATATAATAAAATATATCTATATTTCAATGGCCCAGGTATTTTTCTTCCGAATATAATTATATTTTATCATATAAAAAAAGCATTATATTATATTTCCTACTCTTTTGGAGAGGAGTGTCAATAATTGTATAGGGGGTCAAAAACTATATGCGTTACCCTATGTAGAATCAAAAATGTATATTGTAGAGTATTAAAAGTGTTAAATATGGAGTATTGAAAATGTATATAACCCAAAGTAGCAGAGTCTCTCAAACACGTAATCTTAAGAAAATCTCACATTACAGGTGTTTACATAAAGTGACAATAGGAAAACGAATGCTGGAATAAGGCTTGCCACAAACTAAATTAATTCCCAACTGTTTTTTCAAGTGCGCTCACCGTCAAATTTTTAGAGAAATCTCAAATATGTACGTCGATCCTGAACGAGAAATCTAACAGAACGAAAACTATGTGAGATACGAATTTGTATTTTATTTATAAACATACTCAAACTAGTCCTCTATAAACTACTCTAACGAATTTTGCAAAAATTTTAATAAAAATCAACTTTATACTGAAAAAGAAAAACCCTTGGTGTTCGGAATTACCCGACTTACCGTGGGGTAATCCCGAACAGAGTGCTAAATATCGGAGAAGTCGCACAGAAAGCGCGATTTCAATGGTCAATCCATAGAAAATGTTGCTACAACTCATATCTAATGTATTTTTGAAACTCCTCTTCTTATGCGTTAGAAAAAATTGCAATTGGTCGGAATATCGAAAAAAAATAGTAAAGGTCATTTGTAAACTTTTTCTCTGAGCCTGTAATGCAAATTCAAAAATCCCTTTTGTACATTTAAATAAGTTTTATACATGCTGAAAATTTCATCAAAATCGGTTAACATTGCTCTGAGTTACAACGCGCTTAAAGATGTGTTCGTCATTACCCCACGACATCAAAAAATATAAAGCAATTTATTTCGAGGGTTAGAATCATGATTCAAGCCACGCCTTGGTCACAAAATGTTGGTAAAAAAGTGCTTTATTTTAACTTAAAAAAATTCCAATTTTGTTTTGATTTGATATGAGGGGTTACATTGGAATACATGGGAATACGTTGCCGCTTGACGTTTTTAGCTGTCAAATCTATAATTTTGCGAATTTTACTATAAACCAAGCGGCATTTTATTCAAAAAGGATAGTACTTTTGGAAAATGCAATAAAAAAAAATCGATTTTTTGGCTGCCTAGTCCTCTTAATAGCCCAACGCCCCAACTGCTGTAAGCAAATCTTGCAAAGTTTTTAAACTTCATTATTTCTTATCTATTTGTCATTTTAAATAAATTATATATTCGTTGGATTATTCATTATCATTGTAGTATCGGAATAAGTTCAGGGAGACGTTGAGAACCACGGAGGAGACAGACCCGTTGGGGAAAACCCAACGCGTCACCGGGCCCAGCGACGCGCGCAAGGGTTTGTTGGGGCGAGAAAGCGCGCGGCGAAGCGATGTCCATATTTGGGCATGAGGGCGACTAGGAAAGCGTGCGTGGTGGGGGTGTAGCGTCCTTTTCGGAAAGGCGGGCTTTCCGGAAAAAGGGCAGAGTTGGAACTACCGGTGAAGCGTGTGGATGTATTGAGTCGTTGTGTTGAGTCGAGTTGTTTTGTGTTGTAGTCGGTTATCCTGTATTAGTTTTAGTTTCCTTCAATCTTGTATATATATCTTTCCTGTTTATATTAAATATATTTTATATCCCACATCATTTATTTCCATCTGTCCAAACTATCCCCGTGCTATGTCCAATGTAACCCCACCAATGGGGATACTTTGGACAATATGCATCTCTGAACTTTTTTCATCTCAAAATAATACTAGGGAATCTGCGGCCCGTTTATCCGGTTCAAATGAATAGCGCACCATCTGATCTATCGAATGGTGTACCATTTATAGCCGTAAGGGTACTTTTATGTTGGCGCTGCGATAATAGCGAAGAAAGAGAAATATTTGTTTCTCGACGCTTTTATCATTTGTCATTTATACAGTCATCTCGCTCTAATCGTCGCTCTGATCGTTTATCGCAGCTCCAACATAAAAGTACCCTAAGTCATCTTACCGGCCCGCTAAAGACTATTAATCAAAAATTGTCCAAACTATCTCCGGTCTCCCCTATGTATCTGTTTACACAGTATGTTAAATGTTCAATAACACAAAATCAACGAAATCTCGTCAGGAATATATTAAAAAAATCACAAAACTATAAAACAGTTTCCGAATTGGTACATAAAGTAACCCTTTAAATAATCTGAATCTACACCGACATTCTAAGCGCAACTAAATCATTCTTTTAAACTCTGCAGACAAAGTGGAATAAATGCATAAAAACTTTTAGCATCGTCCACTGAAGCCATTTCAATACTCCCACCCCATTCCTTCTTACCGCAACACATTGAAGCCGCTGCCAATCAATTGCCCGCACAGCAGTCCGCAAGAAAAGGACAAAAGGGACGAAAAATTATTAGTCGTCAAGGGATTCAACTCGAGAGCCACCGAGAGCTCTTTCATCCGCAAGCATCAGCGAGGTGGGTGGGTGGGCGGGGGGCGCGAAACGGCAACGATTCCACTTTTATATCGGCACGTCTCGGACGTTTCTTGTGGTAGTTGGTAAGAGCACTTCCGTGAAAGCAACTCGAACGCGGCGGTATCGACACGTAGTCGTCATAAAGTTCTGGCATGTCGTGCGGCCCGGTGTCTCTGATAAACTCCGAGGAATACCGTCGTCGATGGATCCAGGGATCTATAAGGTTCCACGGGATGAATCCCTCTCCAGCCGCCCCCCCTGCCACTCTCTCAAGAATTATGATCCATTCGACCGGCGGCGGTTGCTCAAACGGCGAAGCTTATTCAACAACTGGCACCTGTCGCTCCGGGAATAGTTGGAGAGCCGCGATGGCAGACGATGAATAGTGGCGCGGGGGCTGCGGAGGGGCCGTGAGTTTCCAGTTACAGCTCGGTTAAACGTAGTCCGCAGGACTCGCCGGAACGGGCACCTAATTCCCTTAATCAGCCGCGGAATTCGCCCTCTGTCCGTCGTCGCCGCGCTTGCAACATTCAACGGTGCTAAGTCTCTTACCGGGGAGTTCCTGGCACTTGTTGAGGCGTTAACGTCCCGGCAGACTTGAGGAGGGTGTTGGGTGAAACTGCGCGGAAACGAAGCCACCGCGAAGATCAAGCATCATTCGAATAGGATTTCGGGCCAGTTCGATTTTAAGTCTGCTGAAATCGGCGCTAAGTTCCCCGAGATTTTCGGCGAAAGATAGAGCACGGTTGCATTCGGGGATTTAACTATTCGCCCGTTCGGATTCGGTGGGATGAGATGGTATTTCGAAGACGGATTTTGGCGAAGCACGGCGCGGCGATGAGAGTCGAAGAAATTAATGATAATTAATTAATTGCCCCTGCGCTTCGGTCGTAAATTGTTATATAGGGTAAAGGCAGGTAATATGGGACAGTACGTAATATGGAACTTCGCAATATTTCGATAAAGAAATAACGAACTCTACAGACAATCGTGTAGACTAGTTCCCTCGAAACAGTAGACAATCATACTGACAATTGAGCATCAGTCCGGCATCCATTACTGAAAGAGACGCGTTTATATATTTCGTGGTAAGGAAAAGTTTCTGAAAAGTGCATTAAACAGTGCAATATTGTAGGGAAGGTAAGTTACCAAGTAATATTTTGGTATGATTTATCATTAATTAGGTTTGTTCTTGATTATTCAACAATAGTTTACCAGTAAAGTTGTTTTCTTCTTAGTATAATTCTTATTTTCTCATCGGAACATGTGCGTGCGTAATATGGAACATAGTTCTTCTGACATAGATGATGTTGATGACGATGATGCGGAATGTTTATTTTGCGGTACTAATTATAAAAATGATGAGAATGGGGAAAAGTGGACGCAATGTATTCGCTGCTTTCAGTGGGCACACGAAGATTGTGGTGCTTCCGACTCATTATTCACGTGCCCAATGTGTAGGACACGCAGGAAGCAGAAATAAACTATAAAGATGATGTATATTTGTTTATTTGTATTTGCTCTTTAATAAATCTTCATTTTTAATAAAAAAAAGTAAAGATTTTTCAGGTTTCTTTACAAATTTCGTAGGTGTTCCATATTAGGACCCATTTTTTCGAACGGCCGATTTGCACTTTTTTCACTTTTTTCCCTATAATTGCAAAACAATTGGATTTTTTTACATTTAACTATGTAAATACGATTATGCATTAAATCCTTTATCTCCTCGCGTAGGTTAAATTAAAAAAAACAAATTCACCTGCCTTTACCCTACACTTTTCTTTTCGTATCGCCGTGCTCTGCTTCGCCAAAGTATGTGACGATCTTTATGTGGAACGTCTGAACGGATGTTTTAGGGGGTTGTCTTTTAAATAAGTTAAAAGCACCGTGGTTAAGGGGGCATGCTCAGTCACAACTTTCAAAAAATCGATTTTTCAATTTTTGTATTTTCTTTTAGTACAACATCTTAGAAATATTCTGTAAAAATTTTAAGGTAATCCGAATAAAATTGGCCGAGATATAGGCGTTCGAAGTGAATAGTTTTATATAAGTATAAACTTCACTTGAAACTTCAAACGCGTTTTTCTCGAAACAGCATTTTCAAAATCGGTGACCAAGATATTTCAAAAACCATTCAACCGATTTACTTCAAATTTTACAAGCTTACTATAGGAACAATAAACTAGTCTTTGAACGAAGGATTTTTTTTTCCAATGCTTAGTTTTCTTTTAATTGACGAAAATCAGGCACGATTTATGATGAAAATTGAAACTTTTACTTTAAACATCCGCCATTTTTTCCCAAATCAATATTTCGAAAAATCCTTCGTTCAAAGACAAGATAATATAATATAATAAGTAAATTCTTTGGAATTTTTTAATTTAGATGATCGACTTTCGAACAGCAGTGGTCACCGCAGAAGCCTTTTTTTTAGAGGACCTTTGAGAGATGGACAATAACTTTGTTATTAATAAATATTTTTAAATAAAAAAATTACGATACACAGTACTAGATGCAATCTTTAAAAGGAAAAAAGAATTTTTGAGAAATGTGTTATAGCTTTCGAGTAAAAAATTCCCAAAGATCGCCCTTTTTTCGGCCTCCTGACTGAGCATGCCCCCTTAAAGGCTGAAGGGTTTTTTTTATACAAAAAAATGATGGGATTGCGTTTCTGAATAATTGTGGAAGATAAGTCGGATGTTAAAGGGTTAGGCCACCTTGGCCAGGTGAAGAAATACCGCACCTTTGGGAATTTATTCCTAAGTGACGAAAACACTTTTTCCAATAATGATAGAGACGCCTTTCAATAATATATTCAATTTTTTTTTCAAGTTTTCTCTTAGAAACAAATATGGCGGTCGAGAGTATGCCGTGGCATGTACGGTTGGAAGGTGTGAGTTATATAATATTTCACGAACTTTGTTAAAAACAATTTGTACAGAGTATTTCAATGACGTAATTTTTCCATTAAACTTCGTCACATGAGATCTTCCATGTTATTATACCTACGTAAAATAATAAAGTAGTGAACGAGAAGGTAGTTTAACACTATTCGTACCAGACCGGTCAATTTGACCGTTTTCAAACTTTAGCGTACAATTTCCCATATACAACGTTATCGCATCGCTATTTATCTTTACGACTTTTCTTGAAATATGCATACAATGAATCATTTATTATTTCATTAAGTACCAAATTGACTACTATCTACGTTCAATCGTAAGAAATATAACTCTTTTTCAAGGAATAGGTATACATACTTACATAAAGTGTCGGTACGAACAGTGTTAAGAATCTTAAATAAAATTGTTAAAATGCATGTTTCAAGAATTTTTGTTGATCCGAATAACGTTTCCTTAAAATAAAATTAAAAATAATGCACGTAAGAAAAGTTACAAATACATATTACGACGAATTACTGTAGATACTATCTTGTCTGTATAAGGCGTCTGACTATGTACAGCCCTTTTCACTTGCTACGATACACTTTGTTCGTCTCTCGCATTTCAGTGAAACAGATCAATCATACTTCTCTATATCTTGTTGTATCGCTTAAGATGTGCATTGTTTTCAATATCCATTCAAATATATGTTGTCTAGAGTAACAAAGGGCTTCATAACGGTATACGAGTTTGAGCGCAACTTCATTCAACGTCTACAACATATGCTACAATCTACATCAGTAAAGAATGCTTCTACTAATCTACATCTTATCTAGCATAGACACTGTACAATACCTACATAGTAAGGTTTATACAAAAACCAATTTTTGAGAAAACCGGTCTTTGAATTCCAGTATTCCAAAAAAAAAAAAAAAACGGTTGAACGAATGTTCGAATTTTTAGAATAAAAAATTATAATTGTAAAAAATATTTATATTCATTTTAACATTTTTCGGTTCATTTAATATTTATGGAATTATAAAATTTAC
The DNA here is from genome assembly GCA_929108735.1 of Andrena dorsata. NCBI lineage: Eukaryota > Metazoa > Arthropoda > Insecta > Hymenoptera > Andrenidae > Andrena > Andrena dorsata. The sequence continues at coordinate 103,421,091 of OV815487.1, forward strand.
TCTATCTATACAAAGCCAAGTAAATAAGAAAAATTAAAATAACTAAGATCCGTACAAAAAGTAAATTACAAATCTGTATTTAATTTAGTATTTTTCTTCTGGAAATATGAACTCATGAAGATTAGCTTTACCGTAAACTTTTACTACAATATGCATGTGCCCGAGGTGATCTCAAGTCAAAATGCTAATTTTGATAATAATTAATTTTTACACATTGATTGTAGTATCTAAAACCGGTTTTTAAACATTAAAAATTTGTCATAAAAAAACCTATGCCTATCTGCAAAACTTCCAGTATTCACTTCGTACTTACTATACACGAAACAGTAAGATGAAAACTCGTCTGTAAAATAGTAAGTATTCGCGAGAAGACAGAACATACTCCCGCGTATGACGACTTGAAAAAATTAACGACGGCGATGGGCCATTTCCTTAGAACCAAGACGAGAACGTTCCTAAACCCTTGATTTTCGGCATTCGTAAGCAATGCATGTGCAAGCAAAGGAACATCTCTGCAAGCGGAAAAACGGATGAAAAAGAGTGAGAGCGGAGTCTCAAAGGCTTCCCTCGAAACGTGTTAATAAAGAAACACGAGAGGAAGAAGAGTATCGTCGGAAATAGGACCCGGTGAGAAGCGTGCAAGAGGAGGGAAATAGTTCAGACCACGAACATTTCCGCGTTCATCATGCAGCATAATAGCGAGCATCTCAGCGCAGAGCCAGCTAAGAGTTTATAAACGTGTTACTCAAAAAGTTACCTCGAAAAGTTCTTCGAAACTTTATTCCCGTCTAGTCGCGTCTCACACATTCTACCGCGGAGACTAGAGAACGTTACCCCGTTTGGAATAGGTTTGGAGTAACTGCTTCAAAGGGCGGACATTGTTATTAGGGGAGAGATGCCATAAAAGGGACAGGTCTTAAAAGGGACAAATTGAATTGCCAAAATTCTAAACGCATTACAGATGCAAGTTATTTTCCTGTTTATAACAACACTAGTCCCCAGTCATTTCACCTAAACTTCACTGCGGTCTCACTTGCAACAGACTTAATTTATTGTTTTCTTTGTTTTGAGGTTATATTATGTTAAACTCACTTATAGTCGTAAAAGAGACAGCATATCAAGTCTTAAATGGGACAACCGTTTCATGGCTGTCCCTTCCACACACATGTACTGCTGGACACCTGCCTATTTTAGTACAATTAGCCTAATTTTTGTTCAAGTAGGACTTAATTTTAAACTATTTTATTATTTAAATATTTTATTATTTTATAGATTTTTTATATACTTATATTTACCACTCGTGGGTATTCCTATGTTGAACTTAGTTTGTAAGACATAAATTTTATAAAAAATGTTCCTTTATAACTAAAAAAGCTGCTAAAGCTTTAACGATAAGTCACACTCTATAAAGATAGTCAAAAATATTGATGATTTCTGTTACAAAGAGTTAATTTTTTCATAGATTCCATTGTTTTGAATCATTAAGATTTACAATTATAATTCTAATACTTAATAAGTTTATTTTTATTAACGTGTCCCTTTTATGACTTATGCTGTCCCATTTAAAACCACCTAGTCGTAAAAGAGACATTTGCAATATACATAAATGAATACTGCGTGAACTATTGAATTTAGTAAGTCGACACGTTCGAAAACTAACGTCCGACCCTCGAGTCGGTTGGAAGATGACTGAGGTAAATAACAGGCAAACGAAAAACATCCAGAAGGTGAAACACAGAAATGGCTAGAACGAACCGTTGACTATTATATATATAAATTCAAATTTCGAGGGTCGGACGTTAGTTTTCGAACGTGTCGACTTACTAAATTCAATAGTTCACGCAGTATTCATTTATGTATATTAAATCTTTCCTTGAAAAGGGTCTAAATCAAGACCGAAACGTAGGAAATCTAAAGTTTATAGATCAATTGAATCATTGCAAAATGACTTTTTGAATCGTGTGTGTTTTAAGTGACCGAACCTCGCGCTGAAATCATATTGTACACGTTTCGAATATTACGGGAATTTATTGATGATTAAAAGAATTTAAGCAAGATGGGAAAGTCGAAGAAAAGGGAGCTTTCTCGTTCGCGTTCAAGAGAACGTGATAATATCCAAAAATCATCTACACGCGGGCAGATTAAAATCCCAGACTTGTTAAAAACCTCGACGCTGGGAAAAATGCAATGCTTCAGCTATTCTACGATACTTAGAAATGACTGAAAAGCTAAGGTCAGGTACAAAAAACCTTTTTGTGTCGACAATTCGACCACACGGTCAAATACGAGCGCAATCGATCGGTCATTGGTAGACTGCAGATGTTGATGCAAATGCATATTTTTATAGGCAAAAAATAAAGTAATGGGACCTAAACAGAAATTTGTTTTGTCATTAGAGAAATCCAAAATTATACTTTTTATTTTGCATATGTTTTGCATAATGCATATTTGTTGCATATCGCATATTCTTTCTATATTATTTGCATATTTCTTGCATATTTCTGATATGTTTTGTGAATACGCGGCTGACTTTGCAATACGTGCTGAATATAGGCACAAAAAAATTGACAAACGTTGATGGCGGAGTCACAGTGAACTTCTGGTCAGTTAGTTACTGTAAATAACACCTCCCCCTCCCCAAAAAAACATGACTCATGTATGAATGAAGCTAATTCCCTTTAGGTCACGAAAAAAGTTCACATGCAAAGATTGTGAAATCATCTTTGCTAATTCTAATTGTACCCTTCATTCACGAAAAACATTAAAAAAGTTCTCACGCAAAGATTGTGAAATCAACTTTGTTAATTCCAATCCCTTTAAGTCACGAAAAAAGTTCTCACGCAAAGATTGTGAAATCAACTTTGCTAATTCCAATTGTATTCTCGTTCTCCGTTCGAACACTGATTCTTCTGTCACTTTTTATACTTGACATTCCTTTATTGGCCACAAATCAATTCAGTGCTCAGATTTTCAGCTTCGGTTTTAAGGAATTAGCGGGCGTTGTATAAGAAAAAAACTATGAAGTCGAGAAATTTCGCATTCAGTGCGCACTAGTGCAGCTTGTCAAATGTGCTATCAATGTATTACCGACTTTGATTCGTTTACATTAGTCTCTACCAAGTTATTATTATTTTCCATCAGAAAACTATTTTTATACGACATTTTTAATAGAAGATGTCCCTCTTATACAACGCCCGCTAATTCCTTAAAACCGAAGCTGAAAATCTGAGCACTGAATTGATTTGTGGCCAATAAAGGAATGTCAAGTATAAAAAGTGACAGAAGAATCAGTGTTCGAACGGAGAACGAGAATACAATTGGAATTAGCAAAGTTGATTTCACAATCTTTGCGTGAGAACTTTTTTCGTGACTTAAAGGGATTGGAATTAACAAAGTTGATTTCACAATCTTTGCGTGAGAACTTTTTTAATGTTTTTCGTGAATGAAGGGTACAATTAGAATTAGCAAAGATGATTTCACAATCTTTGCATGTGAACTTTTTTCGTGACCTAAAGGGAATTAGCTTCATTCATACATGAGTCATGTTTTTTTGGGGAGGGGGAGGATTTCATTACTTTTTTCATAATTTGTTATAAATTACTCAGTGCCCTATCTCATAACGGTCTTCATCCTCAAAGCGGTTCATTTTTATGCATGATACGTGATGGTGCATCAGCATAGAAATGTACTGACGACAAAATTAAACAAAAGCCCAAAAACGCTAAAAATTTTTTTATTTCAACTTTTGTTTAAGTAGAAAACACACTGGACTAGATTGATGCCGGCAGCGAACAAGGTACTTATAGAACGGCGGCGTTGCCACCACCGCCACAGCAGCCGGCGACAAGTGGTATTAATTCCTATTATTATTATTAATTAGTATTTTTTATCTTTTAACAATGTAATAAAAATGGTTGAGTTTAGCTTATATCAGGGGAGCCCAGGCCGGTTGGTTGTCGCTGGCAGTCGCTGGTTCCTCACTCTCGAATAAATATTTTATTCAAGATACTTGGCGCCCTGCCTCCAGCCGCTCCTCTTATGACACTTCAACGTGTATCCTCCTGTAATCAGTTATAATAATAATAAACGTCAGCAAGTATATTATTATAATAATTTATACATTGTTGGCACGCGCAGATAAAAATGTTATATTGTAAAAAACATAAACAGGTATTTAATTAAAGTATTAAGAAATAATACCATGTGCCGTGGCCGGGCCCTGTGGTGGAGATGGTGGCGGTGGTGGTGGTGGCATTGGTGGTGGTAGGGGAAAGGGGCATCGACGTAGTTACGACTGTCAGCGACAGCCAACGGCCTGGGCTCCCCTGATATAAGCTAAAGTCAACAATTTTTATTATATTGTTAAAAGATAAAAATACTAATTAATAATAATATTAGGAATTAATACCGTTTGTCGCCGGCTGCTGTAGTGGTGGTGGCAACGCCGCCGTTCTATAAGTACCTTGTTCGCTGCCGGCATCAATCGAGTCTGGAAAAAATGAATTTGAATAAATGTATACATCAAACTTTTTATTATTTAATTCTTCTGCAAGCTTATTGTTAATAAAACTCACCATCAAGTAGGGCGGCCTCCCGCATTTTCTACAAAAATTAATATAAACAATTAATTAACCAAAAAAATCATCCAGAGTTCATAAAAGTGGCGTAAGATAGAAGAAAGTCATGCGTTAAGCATATATAACAAAAATAATAATATAGCAACTTACCTTGTTAATTGATTGAGACAATAATTCAATGTTCTATATGGTGGAAAAACTCGTGACATTTCAAAACTTTTGATAACTGACACAGGCTAGTTGTAATTGATTGACAGCTAGGTGACATTTACTAGCGAACCGAAACCAGCGGTTTTTTGCCTTTTTTGTAAACTGCGCAACCGCATTTTCAGCAAAACTATTCCGGATAACTTCAGCTTACGAAAGGCGACATCTACCCGCGTGAATTGGAGAAGTAAAACGAGAATGGCGACATCTACTACCGTCAAGTACAAGCGCTACGTGAGGACTGACTGTCTCGTAAAAAAAAAGTGTCCTTTTCATAAATAAAAATTTTGCATAATTGTTTTATCTTTTAGAAAAACAGCTTGATGCATTAACTAAAACGACAAATGGGTTCGAAAAAAAATAATTATTCGCTTAATCATGTTAAAACACCGGGACTATGTCATAAGACAAGAAAAAAAGACCAAAATAGCTACGGAGACCTGTCAATTTCGCTGTCATTCGTGTATAGATACGTGGTCGCTCGGTGTGCCTGGGGAGAGGGGAAGGGGGAATTAGCTTCCAGACGCGACCGCGTCTGTTGATCGAGAAAACTATTGTACTATACTGCAATTTGAACTATAATACCCAAATAAAATAACAAAATATTGAATGTCCTATAGATACTTCTGTGTGAAACATTGTTAGCTACAATTAGCAATTTCGAAGAAATATTTCAGGTTCCAACTTTGGACGACTCACTTTGAATTTTGCATATATGTTGCATATTACGACATATTATACACGCATAAACATCCGCAGTCTAGTCATTGGATAAAATCACTATTAAACAAAGCAGGCGTTGATGTCGATAAATTTAGTGCATACAGCACTAAAAGAAGAACGGCGGGATGGTCCGGCAAATCTAATACATTTGCACTTTTCTATAATAGGCCAATTCAGAAATCAAATGATTCTTTTGCTCGCGCCGTATTGACTAACTGTCTCCAGTGATATTGTATTTCGGATTAAGAGTTAATAAAGTGTTTCTTTCTTTTTGACATAAACATAGTTTATATAAGAAACAAAAAATTAGAAAAACGTTATTACAGACGCTAAACTTCTACAAGTAGTCACCGAGAACAAGACGGGCGAAGTTCGAAGATGATTACAACCCTCTAAAAAAAAATGTACCCTTAAGTAACTAATCCCGTAATCATCTTGTTCAATTTCTGTGATAACATTAAAAAAAATCTGAAAATATGAGGTTGCTAGGGCGCGCACATGCAGTGCCGTCTCTAGGCATGGGGCACACTGGGCAGTCGCGAGGGGCCCCATGATATTAGGAGCCCCTAAATATGAAAAGTCTGATTTTAAGACCTAAAAAAATTATACCTTTTTATTATAAATTTTATTGAGCGTTAACATTTTTAATTGCGTGGGTGGGCAGGGCCCCGAATGCATTGCTTTGCCCAGGGCCTCCAATGCTCTTAAGACGGCCCTGCGCACGTGACACGCGAGTAGGGAATTCAATCCCGGGATCCCAACAGATTTTTGGATTCCATTTTTATATTTTTCAGTTGTTTATAAAGTAATTTATGTTTTTAAAAATTCGCGAAATTCTCGGGATAAGTTATAACTTGATATATCAAATCCCGGGAGTTTTAGAATAAAAAAAAAACAGTCGGGATCCCGGGATTGAATTCGCTACACGTGAGTCTCGCGTGCCAAAAAATATTGTTTTATTTAAACTCTAAACGTTCTGTATTTTTCCGCGTGCTTCACAGTACTACAAGTAATCTTCGAACGAGACGCTTCATATAATGACGATCGAACTTCGTCCGCCCCCGGGGGGCTCGTTTGATCGGTCAATTAGGGACTTAGTAAACAGTAGAGGGAAGCAGGGAAGACGGGAGAATCCGAAGGATTCAAAAATAAATGCTCGTTGAACTGGTCTGGCTGTGCCAGCAAAAGTTTCTGCTGCAACGCCTCCTGCAGAATTAAGGAGGGGAGGGGAGGGGGGTGGCGTGACTGTGGAGATATCGGGGCACGGAAACGAGCAGACGGGGCAGGGGTAGATTTGATGAAACACGAGGTGAAATTTGTCGTGGAACGCGACCAACTTGTGATTGTTCGTCGTTCTTTGAGCGAATTAACGCTGAACGCGAATTCGCTGATTCGTATGATTATATGAAGTCCTGACTACAGTTTGTGCACGGTTATTAAATGACAATCTACAGTATCTGCTTGAAACGACAATATTTTTCAGTTTTCACGGTTTCCTATATAATTTCATCTACGAAGCACAACGATTCCGATGTTTTTTTTTTTAAACTACGTCCTTACAACTACTTCTGTAGGTAGTGGTGGGATGAGTTTTGATAGCGAAGTTATTTATGACGAGTGAAAGATATTGATGAATGTTAAATAGAGAGTTTTTATTTGGATGAATTTAATCCCTTCTTCATTTCTGTTTGTAGTTAAATAGAGATCAAAAGACGATAAACGGTTTTTAACTTCAGATCGTTCTGAGCACAATAAATGCGTGAAGAGGGTGGCGCAAAGTGGCCTATGTTGTGCAGTTATTGTATATCGTGAAACCAAGATGACCGTGTTCGAGATAAGGGAAACAATAGCAGGATAATAGAATAATACTGTTTCTCGGGTGCAAAGTAATCTCGGATTAATCTCCAGCTCAGGTACGAGTTAAGTGGTTTGTAATTCAATTATGTAGAGTACATTCCCGTTAGCATCGGAGAATCAACTTTCTTTTTTACATACTTTCGAAACATTTACTTCAGAATCTCGACACGATTAAACAAACTTCTTTCGCTGTTCAAGATACACCTTTTTGTCCCTAATACTTTTAAATACACTTTTTACCAATAGTTTCTCCGTATATTTTCACTGAAAAACGGAGATTTTATTAGCGGTAAACAAAGGAAGAGTTTCTTCGGATCTTGGAAAAATATTTACATTCTAGGACAGAAAGAAGAAATTGAATTTAAGTGACTCGCCAATTTTGCAAATGCTTGAGCGGGGAATTTTTCGTAAAGGAACTATACATATGCAATCTTTTTAAAATTGACAGGCTATATTATTATGTATTTCAAGAAGTGAACAAACATTTTTTTATATAAAAATAACGCGGTAATTTCAAATGGCACAAGTGTTTCGAAGCGGCGTTGTTTTTAAAATTAACGCAATGGATGAACCTCGAAAAAATAGTGGACAAAATTTGTCCACATCTTGAAATACTTAATAATATAGCCTGAAAGTTTCAAAAACATTGCATTCATAGTTTCCTTTTCAAAAAATTCCCCAAAAGAGCCTCGATTTCTGCCGATTACACCAGGTTAATTTATTCCCACCTTAATTTATTGCAACAAAGCACTATAGCCTCTTTTTTGCACGAATCTATTCAGATTTTTTTTTACATTCAAAGCCACCTATCACCCCATTTCAGCCAGTTATGGAGCCGCCACCCTTTTGCAGCGAAGTCCTCAATTGTCAAAGGGAACAATGGAAGCCATAACCGCGCCGCCGAATATCGCAGCAGAATTAGCATGCAAATGTGACTGCAGGAAACACATCGCGAACCGTACAGTGACACTGATGCGGCCATTTCACCGTTCATTTTTCCTTGGTCGTAGTTCATGGGCTCCAAGGGACCAACAGATTGCGGCGGCTCAAAAAATGTCGGCCCGTTAATAAACGCGCATGCTCCGCCGTCAAGGGGGTTCGCAAGAGTCCGTCCAGCGATTCGTTGATTTATTTATCACCCTGCAATCCCTGTTTCATCGACCTCGACCATTCCAGCCACTCGTCACGTCCCCTCCTCCTCCCCTTCCCGCGCCCCTTAACCCCCCAGTGGTCTTGCAGAACGCGTACATTGTTTTGACCGTACACGGGACAATGACGAATAGAGAGCTTTTACAGACAATAAATGAACTCTGGTCGGCGCCTGTCTCGTCCACATTAATTCCAATGACATTGTCGCGATTTCCCCTTTTTCTGGCCGGAATGGATGGATTTTTAGAGATATTATAACGTTGTCGGGTTACATTCAAATTGCGCTGGCGAAAAACACGCTGGAAAATACAAGCGACCGCGGGGTGATTTACTGTGCTAGCCTTTGGTGCTTCGATGTCGAGTAACTTCTGCGAACAGGACAGTGGGATAATTAGGGAAGCGCGAAATTTCAGAAGTAATTCTTTTTTTTTTTGGAATTGTTGCGAAACTAGTGCGAACGTACTTCGCTGCGAGTGTGGGTGTTGTCGAGGTAGACAAACGGGCTGAGTGTTAATGTATTTTGACTATGCGCTTTAACTTAAGGTAGTTTCTAACCAACTATGTTAATCAAATTAAAGTAGTATGATACTATGGAAATAATAATAATTTTTAACATCATGTATATATGTTTTAAAAAGTTCAATGTTAATATAAATAATCGTAATACGAAAATGGAATATTAAATTGGTTAGCGTAGTGAATTGGAGCAGCACATCTGACAACGTGATTGCGTGCTTCGTTAAAATCAAAGACCATTGAAAAGAAAAGAAGAAGTATATAGTTAACTGAAAATCGAGAAAATATGCGTAACAAATTAGAATGTAAAGAAGGAGTAACGTATGAAGGGAATATTGCGTTCGAATTAGATCTACTAAACACCAGTTGCAATGACAGTAATGTATCAGAAGTAAAGAAGTAAAGAAACATCTGGTTTCAATCGTCAGAAATCAGATATATTGCAAATTGCTGCAAAAGCAGGAGAACAAATTTTCTCACTTTATATAGAGCCCACTCAATCAATTGCGGAGGAAGTAACAAAAATCAATTGCCTTCAAAATATTTGTGGAGAACTATATTATAAAAGTAAAAGAGTTCAAACCGTATCTATATTTGATGCATTATTAGCTTTTCATGAATTCCTGAGTAAAATCTCAACCTCCTGCATATTAGTTGCTCATAATGCACCCTTCGATACAGCTCTACTGATTAGAGAAATTCGTAAGAATGGTTTGATCAATGAATTCAAAAATGTTTTATACGGATTTTGTGATTCATTACAACTATTTAAAACTATTTTTAAGAATCGTAAAGGACCAAATATGTTTAAGCTTTCGAAATTAGCCGAAGATTTTTTATCTAAGAATAATGATGAAGAACACCATGATGCTTTGTTTGATTGTACTATTTTAGAAAAATTAGTGATTGCTTATATTCCAATGAGTACTTTATTTAAAGAAACTAAATTATATACATATTCTGTGAATAATGTTATCCAGAGATCTATCACATTCCGACATGCTGCAAGTTTTAAAGATATGAAAAGTGTTCTTTCAAATTATATGATAAATAAAATGGCTAATTCAGGAATTACTTATAATCACTAAAGGAAAAGATGGCATCATTGAAATTTTATCCCCAAAAAAATGGTGGCAAACCCATAACAAAATGTGCTAAAGTATTGTATAGTATCATTGAATTTTTTAAACTTACTTCGAATGACTAACTTCTGAAGTTAGTGTATGTGTGCACAATATGTATGAACCAGAGATGGGCAAAAAATTATTAATTATAATATATAAAATATAATAATTTTTTGCCCATCTCTGTTATGAAATCTGTACTAGTATTTAATTAAACATTTCTTTTTAAGTAAACGCATTTATTATTTAATAAAATATGATTTTAATTTTAGTAGTTTCACTTAGTAAATTTTATTATAGTAATTATCTTATTTGTGTTATTTAATATTTTAACTATAAATTTCGGATAACTAATATGTCTTACAATATAATTAGTCTTCATATGAATTTGAATCATCGTTCGATATTTAAATGTCTAAACACATCGATTGCGCGACGTTGCCACGTTGATTGCTCTACGTATTTCTGAAAAATTTGCATGTAAACCTAATTTTTTTTATGGGCATTTACGAAGAAACTATGCGGTCAGTTTTGCAGAAATTAATAAATTCATTTCCTGACATTTCGATGTACTTTCGTGCCAATTTTGGTACATTTCTTAAATATTGTTTTCCTGTTTCAGAAGAAAAACTGAAACTATAACTCTCTTTTTTTGACTTTGCCATATGCCACCGTGTTAAAATGCATCAACTTTAATCAACAATTTCTCGATAACTATGCGGTAAATCGATTTTAAACTTTGTACAAGGGTTTCTTGTATTCCAAAATAGTTTTGTACGAAATTTGAAATATGTTTTGCTCGTGAAGCTTCGTAGAATATATGCGTGGAGAGTAATTGCTTGAGAATAGCTCCACTTTTGCACTGCAACTGTGCAAATCACTTATGCACTCCTATATTGCGATGAATTCCATAATATGTGTTTTATTTTGAAAAACAAGACAGAAGGGAACCCGTTGGAGTAGATGTCATCTATATTATATTATTCACATACCACACGTTTTAATACGTTAACTATTAGGTACACGTTGGCAACGAATATCGAGGTGACAAGAGAGAAGGTTGGTAACAGTGTAATTAATGATTCGAACGCAGCGCGAGACGTTTACACGAATAAGGAACGAAGAAAGAACAATCTTTGCCTGACCTGATTAGTCCCCTGGTTCAACCTCAGTCACCTACCTTTTCCACTGTTTCAGCTACTTCGTTTCTTTCGTCCCTTCTTTCTGGACACATCCCGCGACCCTCGCGAACTCAGTTTTCCGTCTAAATTAAGAATCGTCTCTGAAGTTAAACTCTGACAAGAGTAATTCTAATTATAACTAACGCAAAGCTCCAGGAAAATGTTTAACGTGACTTTACGGGGTTCGGGAAAAAACAACCGAAGTATCCTGGATGATAACTTTACGTTTGTATGCACAGAAAACAGATAAATATTATAGGTATCGAATGGAATAATTCAACATGGAATTAATTGGGTAGAAAATTAGAAAGTCCTTAAAAATAATTTGTACCATGAAAGTTGATTATTTTATTCTTACGTAGCATTAAATAATTATATGGAAATTTAAAAAACCATGCTATCAATTTTTTCAGTTATTCAAATAATATATTATCTTATTTCATTACATTATCTTCAAATAATCGCAGTTTAGTTTATTGGAACAAGCAAATGCTTTTCCTTTGAATTATTTTGTCAATTTTGTATTTCATTTTATATTTGCATAAGTGTCTTGTGAAATAACCTTGCAAATAATTCTACAAATGTTTAAAATCAGAAAAGTCCTGAAAGTGAACGTGATAAAGATCTTTAGTAAAATAACATTATTTATTTGCCTTTGGCATAAAATAAGGCTACCTTTTTTACATTATTTTTAAAATAGAATTAACAAACTAGGCACCTACTTCAAGTAATCTATTATTTCAAATATGATTTTTTATTTTGTATATCAAGTAATTTTTGCTCAAGCCTGGCATATATACACATTATACAGTTTATACACTATGCATCAAATGAAACAAAATTGTGAGTAATTCAGCACTAACGCTCGCAACTTTGCCACGTATTAATTAACCAAACAATTCCTATTTAGTTATAGCTACTTTTCCACAATTCAGTTTCAATCGAAAGACAGTAGAAACAATAGAATGCTCCTTATGTACATAAGAAAAACGAAGTTAAGTTAAGCCTACTGGAGCAGCGAAAAATCGTGTTCCTTCCGGAGTGGGTACGGTTTACCGATTTTCCTGAGAACCACTGCGAATGTGGATGCTTGTAACTCTCCATGTGTTGACCTTCTGAATACTTATTCTATCTCTAAGGGTGCCCCACCTAGGCAAGTGCTTTACGGAAAAGCTTACATTGAAACTGGAGACCTTTGAGAACAAAGTACACTTCGAAAATACTTCTCTTAAACAAGTTATTCTATTCCACAATTGTTTCACTAGTTATGTCATTCTAAACGATAGAACAAATGTTTTATCTTTTTGAACCCCTAGTGACAAAGCATGCTTGTTATTTACCCATGTAATAATAAACTTCAAAATTATGTAGATACCTTTGTATTTTAATAATTCAACTCAGTGAAAATATTTGTTTACACATGAGAAATGCTTATAATTATTTATCTGAACAAAACTATCCATACCGTGTTTAAAAGCCACCACAAGAAGATTTGGGAACTCTATTTAATTAATAACTTTTTAATACTCCGCAAATTATGCGAAATACCTATTCTGCAATGTAAATAAACGATCTCAATTTTTTCAACTCACGGAGCTGATCCATGCACCTCGAACATCTGCATTTGTGTAAATGATTTTGTTATACATCAGAACGAAGGCGCTAAAGCAGAACGTTATTTTCTGGAAAAGTGGGAACGAGATTTTAATTAATTATCCCTTGCCACGGAATTCTAAGTTTCTCCTCCCAAAAGTACCTTCAAAGCTTTGCGAAATACAATACTTGCACGAATCTCATTTTACTTGTTGTTTTTTCCCCCTCGCCAATGCTTTCATATTCATGGAATAAGCTAACGTCTGGCTGGAATGTGAATGTTTTTGGTTTGCACGATGAAAAATAATCGCTCGATGCACAGCTGGCACACCCAGTGCATCTTCAATTTGCTTCAGCCCTGGCTTTTTTGGTAAATTCAGGCGTTGCAGACTCCGCGAGGCCACAATCAAAAAGCAAACTGGCGAATCAGTTGGGAAAAGACTTGGAATTACCATTTAAACCTATTTAAACGAGGGTCTATTCACAGAGTGCTTCAACATGTTTAAAGACTTTTTCAACGACTAAAGAAAATCGCTTTTCTTCCTCGGCGTTGTTCTTGAGAAGTGAAACGGAACCGCAGCTCTTAAAATTATTTATACAAGTAAAGATACTACCTTTCCTTACAAAGTGAAGAGATTATTGATCCCTTCGTAGAAATTACTTCCACAATAAAAAGTATTCACGAATATTGCGTTGAATATAAACAATACAAGATTAATGTAAAAATTGTACGGTCATTTATATAACAAATTACCTCAAACTTTCTGTAACTTTCTACTTAAATATCTGCTGCATTTGTTCTCCAGTAATTGAATTAACACACAATTAAAATTTCAAAAAAGGGTTTGACTATTTGAACGAATTTTCCTTAAAATTAATTTCGAACATATTAGTTAGATAATTGTTTACACGATAATCAAGGAGTTGACTTGATTTATCTCTAAATAATTTATATCTAAGTTAGTACTATCATTTCAGCTTTTAATTACTTAAAAAATAAACACTGCCATTACGTTTCAATCTAATATAGAATGTACTACATGTTTTAAATTATTGCAAATAATTCCTGAGTACCTCAGCTTCATACCATCTGGATTTAAAGTTTTGCAGAAATGAGCATTATAATTACTCAGTCACAATAACAGCAATAGACGTGTTGTGTGTTATTCAAAGCATTCGCAGCATTGTTGATTGAGGCACATCGACTTCAAGTAATTCAGCTCGCCCACGATTATTCGCGAATGTCTTTAAGTGGTTTCCAGATAAATTGCAAGCGAAAATGGAGGAAAGGAAGGATCGATCGAAGTCCCTTGCTCGTTACGTCACCGACGAATTGGACAACGCCGAGGGCCAATGTAAAACATTTATTCCGATAACGATCATGTTTGCTCAGTTATTGTAAGCAACTTGTAGCAGTCGTCTTGAAGTTTCGAGGGCCCCGCTCATTAGCAAAATCCTTACGATCCTCGTCGAGAGTTTCTTAGTATTTCCATCTTTCAAATGGAAATTTCCATTAAGGGACGCTAACTATTTTATTTCCCCTGCGAAACGTTTTCCCTCCGAGTTGCTTTTTACATGAAAGTTCAAGAGTGGAGAGTGGAATATGTTCCTGCAACTATTATGAGAGCACTACGTTTCTTGTTGCGTGTAACTCATCGTGGCAAACAAGACGGTTGGATGAAAAATACTCAAATTTACGAATAAAAATATTAACGCTAAGGATATTGTGTCAAATTGCGGTATAGGATTATATCTATCATTTATTCTAATTTTCCGAAACACCAATAACTCCATCTCCCCCTGAATCTATTATTTCCAATAAAGAAAACAAGCCAGACACTCTCGAATAACTTGGAATCTGAGAAAACGACAAACTTCAAGAACCTACTAAATGTTTACTAATATTCCCATCATATTCTTCCCCGCAATAGTAAACGCTCTAACACATCTATTCTCAACTGCCTGCGGACGCGGAGAAGACGTTTTAATTACGGAGCCACTTAAGAGCTTCACTTCCGAAACGCGCGTGAAAGGTTGATAAATCCAGGGGGGATGCTGAAGCAACGCCGCGCCGTCGGATTTCTAAACAGAGAAGATTCCGTCGGCGAAGTGAAATCCCGAAGGAAGTGTCGCGACAAGACAGTAGACGCGCGCGAAGATGGAAGAGAAATGGCGAGGAGAACTCGATTATTCCACGGTTTCAGCGCCCCGCCGACGACGGGGTGGGCGCCCCGTAAGAAACGGGGAGGGGGGGGGGAAAGCTAGATGCACAGTGTCGACCGAGAAATAGAAGAAACGACTGGGAGTTCCGTTTCCCGTGGAAAAACGCGTATATAGGCGAATTTCTGGACTACCTCCAGTGACTGGCGGATGCCCGGCTATAGTTAATGAATCCCCCTAGAGTTTCTCTAGAAGATTAACGACGAGAGTAACGCCGAATGGGCGGCGAGGAAAGAAGCACAGTGAATCTTCTAATGGTGTACCGTATTCGGGTAATACTCACCGCGTGATTTCTTCTCTAATGAAACGGGGAATTTATCGCGGATTGGGATATGCAAATCTTTCACCTCCGCTGCGTGTACCTTTCGCAAGGGCTAGCCCTCTAGTTAGAACCACCTTTGAACCTTATTAGTGGAATGAAATGGTTGAACTCTCGACGAGAAAAAATATGATTCAATTAGTAGTGAGGTGTTAATCTGATTAGTTCTAATATTTAAAGGTAAGAATGGTTCAAATTGTAATATCTGGTAATAGAGATTGTCTAATAGAATTAGTTATATGTAGGATGAACTGTAACAGGTGATACAAGCCAAAACATAGCAATGGTGCCTATGGGGCTTCGTTTTGACAAAAAATAAATGATTGTTTAACATGCATTCCAATTTCAAGAATTGGTAGAATGCGATAGGAAATAGTAACTGTGAATGCAATGAATTTTTGTGCAAAAGTGAAGTGAAATTATAGAATATTTTTTTCCCGGAAAGAGGTTTCTTTTCGACGAAATTAATATTGCTAAAATGAACAAAGCCTGGTTCGAAAAACGATTGATTTACGATTCTAACCCATTTTTGCAGAAAGTTTCATTTTATTTGCAGTTGCACTATATTTACTGCCACATTCTACTAGTTCTACGCATTTTATTATAATTGGTCCGAATTTAATTAAAAATATTCAATACCATAGCAAGACAACAATAACAATAATAATAATTTCTTAACAGTGGCCCTTTGAAACATGAAAGGGAAAGCAAGAGATAGATAGACGAATAGACAAACTGTATTTAGAGGTAGAGAAACGCAAATTGAATACACGTACGTATTAGCTATACTGTTTTGCCAAAAACCGATATGAAATTCAGAAATTATAAAATGTGTCGGTATAAAATATTGCAGATGCTAGTAAGAAAGAAACAAATATAACCCAGAGATTACAAAGCCATAACTAAAACTGTTATTATGATAAAATATACTTGTAAAAAAAAATATTAATATTTTGCTACACCTCTAACATGAAAGAAATGTAATTTTTATTTGAAATAAAAAAATTGCCGCGAAAACGCACTGCATGGTCACGTGACCATTTGTGACGTCAACGTGCAGTGAACAAAGAAAGTTGTGGTTAGGGAAAGTAAGGAGTGAATTTTTCTCGCAAAAATAATGGCTAATAAAAATTATTACCAATACTGTGCTGTTCCCTGTTGTGAGAACACTTCAATACGTACGCCTAAGAAGTTATTTATTCATGTTCCGCTGGAAACAAATATTCGCAACAAGTGGCTAAATCTTGCGAGAATAAACTATCAAGTATCTCCTAAATCTAATTTATGTTTATGTGAAGACCATTTCAATGTAAGTATCTAACTTATTAATAACTATCTCCATTTCTAGTTCACTATTTCTGCAGTTTTAATGCTTACGTATCATAATTTCATTTCATTGAGGTTATATTAGATTGTGTGTCATAATAGCGTCCAATCTTGGTATATTTGTGCTGTCACCTTTAACGAAGTTCTTTTCCATTGCCAATAATATACTTTCACCACTTTCCTTACCAAAGAAATCGAGTAGAAAGTACTCGTAAACGATATTTTTTAATATAACCTTGTATGAGCAAATGCACGAAGTGTCATTGTTTACTGCACAATGACGTCACGCGCCGTGATTGGCGTTTCAGATCACATGACTCACAACTTAAAAACGTCAACTTTATTTATTAAATTTTGGTAAAACTAATAAGTGTTTTATCAATATTTCTATCATTTTAGGCTTTTCATTAATAAATCTGTAGATTTCACTACTTTTCCCTTTTTTTTTTTCAAATACTGGCAACTCCCCAATTAAAATATTAAAAACAGATAGCTTAAACAAATCAAAAGTAGGGTAGATGTACCGTTTGTGGCCATTGCACTGTTTGTGGCCATGTGCATAATTATCTTATTTTTAAATTGCTTGCAGATCATTATTATGTGGAGAATTTCACATCATATATATATTTTTTTAGTATACTGCTAGAAATATAAGGTTACATTTATTGCTTACACGGAAAAATATTATATTTTTTAAGAAGTGGCCAAAAATGGTGCAATATCTTAAAGTGGCCACAAACGGTGCATCTACCCTACTAGTAAATAGATTAATATTGCTGGAATAATTTATTATTAACACAAATGGACAACCAGTTAATGGCCACCACCTTCCATCCCTATGCCACTTCAAACAACAGAAGAACCGCTGTGAAACGTCCAAAAATAAAGAAAAAATCGAGTCCTCCATCAGTTATCAATTTAATAAAACCACTACCAGCCGGAACGCGAGATAAGGCTTGAAAATGCAGTGCCTCGACACGGTGCGTTGCGTTATCGTCCTCGTAGAATCGCTCGAGGACGGTTGCCTGGTATTTCGCGAGCGTTAAACAACCCCCAGTGTAATCGCGACAGTAATGTATGCTCGCGATGCAGAGCTGCCGGGGAATTCCCCAGCCGAAGAAGAAAAACAGTACGCGCGTGCGCATACAGATGATGAGGCATAAGTTTTTGTCCAGTTTACAGCATCTGTTCTTTTCTCTTAGCCTCGAAGCCCAATGAATGGTGGAGGCAGGAAATCAGTAAATTAGCACAACAATGGCATAAGGCCATATGCAACAATCATATAAGAAACAAACTTTGCGCACAAACTGACCGAGAACGTATAACTTACCCACTGTATAGTACCTTACAGAGATATAGTGATATTTCTTGAGCGCCAGGAGTTACAACGCTGTGGAGGTGATTCGAGATACAAGATTTATGCACCCTCCTTATTTCAAATGTACATACTGAAACAAGGCCTTAGTTGAATTGAAGAGTGACGTGACTCTTATTATTTAAACAAGTGGAGTTTTTGGAATATGTTTACACAGCTGCATTCATTATTAGAAAATAAATAATTTTGCCATTTACAACGTTCTTCTAGCTTAAATAGTCTTCAAGATATTCGACCGAACATGTTTTTCACATCTCAAATCTCAAAAAATACGTGTCAAATATTTTTTTAACAACTACTTTCCACCAAAGGCGCACAGTGGGACAAACTGCTCCTTTTTGTGTCAAAATCGTAGAACTCTTGATAGGAACAAGGAGAGGGATGACACATTTTGGAGGTTTAAGCTAAGATGTTGCAGATTAAAGGAAAAATATTTAGAATGTATAAAAAAAGTTTTGACCTTGAAAATCTAAGTCGAAGTTGACATTTTCGACGAAAATTTCGGTTTTTCCGTTATAATTCGTGGTTGAAGTTTTTCTGTGACTTGTTATACATCATTTCTTATAGATTTTGACGCGCTGAATTCAAATATGACCGCGAAATTGGTCTAGCCCTTCAGGATTCGAAGAAAAATGCGTTTTAAGTTGAAAAATCTACAAAAATCGTGATTTTTCTGGTTTACGTGCTTTGATGACAATATTTTAGATTTATTTATTGTATTTATTCATATGGAGTATAAAAAGATAATAGAATACTTGAATACTTTGAATTGTGCTATATAATCCTGATTGTGCGCATCTCACACGCCAAATTAACTTGGTAGGAGATAGTTAAGAAAGGAAAATGAATATACTCGTGGATAACTTAACAATCATTATATAATTAAATAAGACAAATCTAAAAACTGTTATACATGTGCATATTTCTATCTTTTAAAAATCTTTGGTAACCGCTTAATACATGAATGTTGGCATTCTACTTAGAGTATGATTACACTAAAAGTAGATATGTAGGATTAGTAAATGATTCTCGATCGATGAACTGTGCAATTTATCCGGTCTACCAATCTGTCAAAAAATCTATGACTGAATGTCAACCGGATAATTATAGAATATCGGAAACACAAATTCGAGAGTACAACAAATTAAGATGCCGTTTTCAAACTGGTCGACATCTAACCGCTTAATAAATCGCTGTCACTCCCGTTTCCTTCGGTCATCTCACTGAAAAGTATTTTAATGTGAATATAAATTTTTTCATAATTACACATTCATTTTTGTAGCAATTTCTAGCAAAATCTAGACCAATTTCGCGGTCATATTTCAATTCAACGCGTCAAAATCTATAAGAAATGATGTATAACAAGTCATGGAAAAACTTCAACCACGAATTATAACGGAAAAACCGAAATTTTCGTCGAAAATGTCAACTTCGACTTAGATTTTCAAGGTCAAAACTTTTTTTTATACATTCTAAATATTTTTCCTTTAATCTGCAACATCTTAGCTTAAACCTCCAAAATGTGTCATCCCTCTCCTTGTTCCTATCAAGAGTTCTACGATTTTGACACAAAAAGGAGCAGTTTGTCCCACTGCGAGGCGCCTCAAAATCGGTGATCGTCACATCGATAATATGTTCCCTTGTTAGTAATACGTAGTCCCAAATGCTTTGTAAATATGTAGATTTTAAGTCCTTTGAAAACATATCGAAAATATTTTGTTAACCCGTTTTTTATTAATTTTCCAAAAGTGGATACATTTGGAGCTGCCCTCTTCTCATCAATTTAAAATAACTGCAGCCTTATAATAAACGACAAAGAAGATATTTCGTGGTTTGCAGCTTCACGAATATTCTTTTATGCGCCACCTGAGTGGTCATCGGGTTTAGTCACTATACATAATCCTGCGAGGCACTGCCAGCTTCGAAGATCCATTGCTTCTCCGCTCGAGGCACGTGCGTGACCCTCACGTACCTCCCTGTACCTGTTGTTTGCGCGGGTGTTGCATTCTGCGAGAGACTCCGTCTCATGGAATCGCGCTTCGTTTCCAACATGGGAGAGAAAGTACAAGCCCTGGAAAAGAGACGGCGCAGGTGGTAGGTCACCGCGCAGCGCTCGTGTCTGAGGCGTCTGCACGAAGAGCGAAATACTTGTCTTACGTTTGCTCAACTTCCCGCGTTATAAAAGTCTCATTTCTACTTGCAGGACGTCTCTTACCGAGGTTCGTGCTCGCTGTTTCAGTCACTTCGGAAAACTGTTTCTCGCGCTGTTGTTCCCAACAGGGAGTGACGGCGAGTGCAGCACGCTTTGGGGTGGGGCATCATGGATGTTGTGCGCGGTGACATTTTTAACGTTTTTCAACGGCGACTCGGGATATTTATAGCAAGCGGAACATTTATCAAACGGGCAACTGTGCCTTCCAGCTTGATAATGAAACAGAAGTGGGGGGATAAAAAGCTGAATTTTTGGAGAATCCAAGACAACTGTTTTGGTATCTCATTTCCTCGGATCTGATGATCAGTCGGTGCGTCTGAAGGTGCAGAAGAAGTTATGAAAGATTTCACAGCCGAGGTTACAAAAATTGTAGCCTACAATTACCTTTTATTAAGGTTTGTCGGTTTTTAAAAACCGGTTTTTCTAATAAATTTATAAAATTCGAAAACCGGTTTTAAAGTAAAAACCCGGTTTTTCATGCTAGAATTATTATGCAGAAGTTAATTAATTAACATTTTATCTTGAAATCGCCTCGAATTTCTGTTAAATGAAGTAAAAAATTTAAAAACGGAAATTAGTATCAAATTATTAAATGCTTTAGAAGTACGAATTCAAGAAAGAAGACAAGTTGAATTGGTATCTCTACTGCTATATTTGCAAAATTCGCAAAACATTTCAACAAAAAAATCTAGTGTATTTCCACTAACTTCAAAACTCAATATTATTAAGTTGTCTGGAAAAATATTGTCTAGAATATATCCAAATTTTTTTGTATGGAACAATCAATTCTTAGGTTTGTTGAGGAACCTGAGGAAATGTCAAATCCGAAGACACTGAAGGCCGAATTTTCAGTGTTTGAGGCAACTAATGTAAGATCAAAGAATTTGGATTTATTATGTGATGCCGCCGAAACGATAAAACCAAGTTCAGTAGCCAGTGAGAGAGTATTTTCCATTTCAGGCAATCTTGTATTTAAAACAAGAACAAGATTAAATCTTCATTCAGTGGACACTCTGTTTTTTGAAATCATATTTCCTGAAAAAAACACTAAATAAAATAAAGCTTTATCATTTACATTTCGTACCGATTTTAATTATTTTAGTTTTTGTGGTTTGTTTTTGTATGAAGCATATTTTATTTTGTTGTATTTTTGTAAATATAAATATTTACGTTTTAAATAGTTTAACCTAATTAAGTATAAATATTTTTTACTGTCTTAATTATACCTATTTCGTTTTTCTCTGTAAAAATTCGAAAACCGGTTTTTTTGGAATAGTGGAATTCGAAAACCGGTTTCTCCAAAAGTCGGTTTTTGTATAAACCCTACCTTTTATAGATATAAAATGGTGTGCAAGTATGGTTATTGGTCTATCATTTGAGCCCAGATACAGCTTTACGTGATAAGTAAAAGAGTAAAAGAGTTATGGCAGTTTTCCGCAGTGACTGTCATTGTTATTTTGTTCTGCAGGGGTAGGGCGAATGTAACACACGGTGGGGCAGAGTTGTGCAGAATTACAATTGAATTACTCCGTGAATTATAATTACAAAATAATTCAATTACATTGTAATTCGTAATTCAGATCTCGAGTTCAATTAAAACACATCGCAATTCGTAATTGCAATGTATTTGAAATTGTAATTGCATAGTACAATGTAATTGAATTATAATTACGAATTAAGAGGGTGAGAAAGAAATATGTAGGTAAAGGTTTCGAACAGAAAAAAATTATTATAAGTGCTGAATATGGTATTATTCATAAATTTATAATATATAAAGAGAAATAAACTCCTTCATTACATTTTTTCCACTTGTTCAGAGTTTTGAGCTGTAATTTAATTACATTGTATTTCGATTACGTCGTAATTCAATTACACGCACAATTACAGTAATTAGGAATTGAATTAATTGAAAAGTTTAAATTATGTAATTGAATTACAACGTAATTGAAATACAATGTAATTTGTTTGGGATTGGCCCAAACGGCCTCAGGCCAAGGCGGCGCGGACTAGGGCTCTAACGAATATTCGAATAATCGAATACCACAGAATTCGAATAATTTCTTCGAATATTCGAACTTCGAACCTTCGAATATTCGAATATTCGGATCTATCGAAGTTATGATTGCACCGAATACCAATCTGAACATGAGATATTTGTTCACAGTTTATCGTGAAATTCTTTTCATATTGGCCTTTACAATTATTTGTTTTGCAATCGATAAATTTTTAACTTTATTAATCTTTGGTAAATTTATATATTTTGAAACGAAAACAACTATCAGTTATTAGTATTATTATTTTTATAATAATAAGTGGACAACCCCGACGGAATCGGCCAAGGGCCCTCTCCTCTAGGCCCACCCGTGTCCCATCATAAGCGGATGACAAACAGTATAAGCAGCCTTTTTTGTAGGAAGCTAAAACTCCGTAAACGATTTTGAGGTACTATAATATTTTTATTTTTCCTTCGTAATTCGTGTCCAGAATTTTGGGAGGTGACAAATTCCAATTGTTTGCACTTTTGAAGAAAAGGAGGGACCTCACCTCTGTTAATTCGTCGGTGGAGGGGGTACCTTCGCCGTCTTAACGAGGTGGAGGAAATGTATGTACAACCAGCTGGTCCCAAAAACTAGCCGGAATGATCGGACAGAGCGTCTCGCCAGGGTCGCGGTTTATGACGGAATTGCCCCGAGAGTCAGCGGTGGTCAACGGTACACACAGGTACCTACGGCTGGTTACCAAATGACCACCCGCCGACAGAGCAATATACGGATTAACTCAAAGCGAAGAAAGTCGAAATTCCTGAAAAAAAACGGGACGATGTCGATTGCTCCCTATTCGTCATCTGGCAGCCAAATGTTTCCCGATGAACGCTTCGAAAATAAGCATTGCCCGATTGTAAAGGATTAAAATGAATTTCGCTTCGAAAAATACGAAATTGCCGGCTGTAAACGATAATGAATTTTCGCTTCGTTCCAAGTCCTCCTTTATTACATAAGACGGAACAGTTCTCTTTAGGATTACATTATATTACAGTCTTCTCTCGATATGTTGCCGTGAGTCGGGACCGACGACACCTATTCCGAAAATATTAAAAATGAGCATTACAATTCAACATATAAATATTTTTAATACACTAGGTCCCTATATTTAAATAGAATTTATACTTTTCGTTGCAAAATTCATAGAACCAATGATTAATAAAAGTCCAAATTCATCGTTTGAAAAACAAATAATTGTAAAGGCCAATATGAAAAGAATTTCACGATAAACTGTGAACAAATATTTCATGTTCAGATTCCTATTCGGTACAATTAGAAATTCGATTGATCAGAATATTCGAACGTTCGAATATTCGAATATTCGAAGTTCGAAGTTCGAATATTCGAATATTCGAATAAATTATTCGTATTCGAAATTATTCGAATTATTCGAATATTCGAATAGTCGAATAATTAGAGCTCTAGCGCGGACTCGCTTCCGAAACCGCGCGCACTTTAAAGCGGCTAACGCGACCAGATCGCGGTACACACGATCGCGGCGATGAGATCGGTCGGGCCATCTGTTGTCGCACACCTCACCCAATTAGACAGCTCTCTCGCTCTATCGCGCGACCGGCTTGGTGTCGTCGGTACTGTTTTCGTCTTGCTTAGGACGAACAGCTGTTGGGTGGGGTGCTGACGTCACAGAATTCGGCGAAACGGCCCGTTCCATCACCGCGATCGACCTCTCTCTTCCTGGAATCGTCGTGACGAACGGAAGTATTCTCTGCACACGTGCTTGTTCTTCGTCGAAACGATACAGAACTATTACATTGAACTACTTGGTTCTATCGCGATTTCTCGCGTACGCTAGTTTATTATAAACTCCTTTGACTGTGATTAGTGATTAGTAAATTAGACTTACGTGTAATTTATTGTGTTTCGTCGGTGTAAATACAGTGTCCGTGACCTCGAGTTTTAAACTGAACGCCTACCTTTAACGCCTTTCCTTCTTAAACTAACGCATACATTTAAATTTTAATCTAAGTCGCGAGACGTTGAACTTCGACGCTTCGCCCGCGAACATAATTAAATTACGTAATTTAATTACAGTGTAATTCAATTAGCACAACTGTGCCGTGGGGGCGAAAGTAACACTAATTATTTTGAGGAGAATTAAGTAAAAACATTGCTTCCAACGCAAAATATAAAGAAACATTTAAATAAACATATTTTAAGTAACGATGGAAACAAATCAATTTTAAATAAGGAAAGGTAGAAAGCATAACCAGCTTCGAACATTTCATTGATATAAAGTGGTATCGGCGCACTGATTCGGTCACTATACAAAGTTTATTTTATTTATTTGAAAATAAAATAAAGTATCACAGCAACCCTCTTCAAGGAAAGTGAGATAAATGTATAAATTGCGTTTGCTGATGAAAAATCTGTCGCAGCGTTTGATTTTTGCGACAGATTTTTCATCAGCAAACGCAATTTATAAATTTATCTCACTTTCCTTGAAGAGGGTTCAAATCAAGAACCAAAACGTCGGATTTGTTTATAATTAATTGCAAAACAGCTGTGTTACTTTATTTTATTTTCAAATAAATAAAATAAACTTTGTATAGTGACCGAATCAGTGCGCCGATACCACTTTATTTAATTTTTACGGTCGAAAATTTAAATTCTAAAATTATTTCATTAATATTGTGTATTTAGTTGGGTGATAGTCTTCATATGACTAGCCCATAAAATTTACACATTGGATACACTTCTCTCTCGGACAGCTTTCGCTGAAAACCTCCAAGCATACCAGACATAGACAGTAATTATCATCTGAAGAATTCCTATCCTCATCCTGTATGCTATTTCGCTCGCCCAAGTAGCATGTTACTTTCGTCCTGATAGTGATGTGTTACTTTAGTCTCCAGCCATGTTTTTCAGAAAACAACAGTTATAACATACAGACTTTAAATTCATTATCTTAGAACGCCCTAGCAAATAATTGGTTTAATATCTATAATTTAACTATAAATATTAACAAAAAAAAATAGAAGAAACTGATCTGAATGGTCGAAATAACAAATTCAGCTAATTCGCGTTATTGGTTAGCGTCACTGAGTACAACAAAGGAGACACTGTACACATGTAACTGAGTAAAGCAAACATTTTGAAAATGTTTATGGAAGGGGGGGGAGAAAACGTGTTATTTTCATGACGCCGTTACTTTTATCCTCGCTCTCCCCTACGCTTTGTTTATGAAGAATACGCAGTGTCCAACAATAAGTAACATTCTTGTATGACAGCATTTTCTGTCAAGCGTTAAAAACTTACAATATGCTACAATGTAATTCCGGGGCAAAGAATTTAGAAGCCATTATAATTTCAGACAAGAGCAACGCATCGTTGATACGACAATGCGCTTACCCCCGTTTGCAGTTAATGAATTAATATTCAAAGCCGGCGGCTAGTGCGCGAAGGCTAGAATTCAAAGAGCAGTTCGTTAGAGGTTGTGGTTTGAATGAGTCGGGTAGCATCAACAATGTCCTATTAGTAGTACAAAGTGACTCCTCCGGGTTTCAGCCTCTTATTATACTCAAGCACGCTCTGCTAATCTAATTTCACCTAGGAACATAAATTTACGTTTTAATTAACGGGTCGCTACAGACGCAAATCAAGAGTTTTCAAAATATACAAGCGTCTCCTATTGTTACTTTACTCTATTAAAAAGATTTAGACAAATAGGACCAAAAGTTTAGCGTGAAACGATCGCGTTCCTCGTAAAGAATAAATTATCTAAACGATACAACCTCACCTAAAATCCCATGGAAGACATTCGCGCTAATACTTCCTATATACCCGCAGGTAAAACGTAGGGGGAGGTGGGGCACTTTGATGCCAGGGGCACATTGATGCACCAACAATATTTAACAATCGAAAAACGTTATTCATGATGCGACATCACTAAAACGTGCTTAGACATGTGTGAACAAAACAGTTGTGACCGCGCTGTCTGCCATTTGACCTTTGGCGTTTGACGAGAGTAGGTGTGTTTTTAGCAACTAAAAAACGACCAACTAAAAAATTACGTGAAATGTGAAAGTGTTCCAATGTTGTTTTACGTCATTTAGTTAATATTTAAAAATACCAAAGGTAAGTTATTCTATTTAGTAATCAGAATTGCATGTGACTTTTAAATAAGTTCAGTGGTTTTATAAATAATTGTTAGTTTCTTGAAAATGTACGCTGGGCTATGTTTGATATGTTTGCATGAAAGAAAGCATATCCATTTAGACCATATCCAAAAAAGGTCATTGGTAAAAACACTTCTTCATCGAAGAAAGGAAGAGGGAAAGGGAAATCGAGAGTCTTCACTGATTCCCCCGAAAAAGATAGATTACAGAGATTGCACGAAGAGAAGGAAAGTAAATAGCAAATTAAAATGATAAAGCAGAAAGCAAAAGAGTTGAAAACGGAAAAAAATTTATTGGGTTTAACGGAAACTAAAAAAACTAAGAAGAAAAGATGTCGTCGTTCACAATTTGACTCCGATACCAGTCGGAATGAATCTGTGAAATTGAGTGATGATGACGACGAAGATTTTGAAATTGCATCTGATCCAGAAGATGAGGATATCAATTTTGATGTTTCTAATCCTACAAATATAAATGTTGGAGATTTCCTACTCATTAAATTTGAAAAGAAAGAAACTGTTGTTTATTACGTGGTCAAAGTCGTTTCTAAATATGATATGACTGATTATCAAGTATCATATCTCAGGAAAAAACCAGGATCTTGTATGTTTGTTTTCCCTATTGTAGAAGATAAGGCAAGCGTTGATGTCAAGGATGTTGTTTTGCAGTTGCCAGAACCAAATTTCTCAAACAGCACATCTCGAACATCATCTCTTTATACTTTTTCTATCGACTTAAGTGGATCTAATCTGCAATAGAAGGTAAATAGTATTTTGTTTATACATATTTTTATTTTTTGACTACTTAATGTGAGTTCCTATTTTTTAAAGTTTTCCTAAAGTTTATTTTTAAATAGATAGGTGTTTGAGGAAAGATTAATATAAGTTTTGATGTTTTGTTAAAAAAACCTGACATAAAGTCTCTGATAAGTGTGAA
Source organism: Andrena dorsata (assembly GCA_929108735.1). Lineage (NCBI taxonomy): Eukaryota > Metazoa > Arthropoda > Insecta > Hymenoptera > Andrenidae > Andrena > Andrena dorsata. Next base: position 103,448,584 of record OV815487.1, read on the forward strand.
ACATTGTTAGTTTTGATACGTAATTTAGATTTTAAGTAACAAATTCTAAGACTGATTATGATCTCTCACAATAAAAACGGCGTTTTTCATTAAATTTTTGTAAATAATTACCATTCTCATACAATTTACGCTTTGTATCAAAGTGCCCCATCCAATGTATCTAACAAGTGAAGATCCCGAACCCGGAAATTCAAAAAATTCTGAAACTTTGTGGATGTGTAGGGGATTTCCTCCTGATTACAACGCAATTTTTTTTGCTGCCCAAAATCACTCTAAGGGGGTGAAATTAACCCCCGAAAATTCGGCTATTTTTCGATTTTCTGTTATAACTCGCGAACTGTAAGAGATAGAAAAAAAATCTCGAGACGAAAGTTACTTCTTTTAATTAGATCTATCAAATAGTAAAAGTTAAATCAATTGTTTAAACAATTAGAAAAAAAGTTATAAACAAAATATTAATAATGTTTACTATTTGATAGATCTAATTAAAAGAAGTAACTTTCGTTCCGAGATTTTTTTTCTATCTCTTACAGTTCGCGAGTAATCGAAAAATAGCCGAATTTTCGGGGGTTAATTTCACCCCCTTGTAGAATGATACAAAACCCATTTTTAACTCAAGTCATTATATTCTCATTATCTTCTAACTTGAATGATTCTTTTGATTGCTAGTATAATATTGATTAGTTACGACATGCATAAAGCAAAATTTTTTTTATTTTACTCATTTTTGTTGCATAAAATATGAGATTCAGTTTTTCTGCATCAATCTACCCCACTTCCCCCTACAGCACGTAATAAAAATGAATCGAATTTTCGCGCAGCGAGCGACAAAGATCAAAGATTGTTGGTCAAGCCTCGCGCGATTGGCAGTTGCTCTCGCGTTCACCCCGGGATACGTTAATTACGTTATTAAACTGTTTACGAGTCGCTGCTGTTTCCACGGTAGACACTGCGACAATGGCTAATAGATGCAGTGTATTAGTTTAATTTCAGTTCAAACGACATCACAACGATCGCTTATCCGCCGTAATCACTCATTTATATTGTCTGTTAATTGGGACGTGGCAATTTGGCTGGCGCTGCTAATGAAAATCCCGAAAAGTATACTAATAACTCCGGGGCTGGCTGGTTCGGAATAGCGACGCGACTCGGTGTCGTGCGTGACAAAACGAATTTCGCGCGTCCACATCGGAATCAGTTAATTAACGGCTCGGCCGGATTAAACTGTTATCAAAAAACATTTACGCAGCTCAGAGCGGGCCGGCTAATTGCGTTGATAGTCGTCATTAATTCCTGCATTCGTAAAAGCACCGGATGCACGACGAAAAACGCACGCAGTTCGCGACGGCTAATTATTAAGGTTGATGCCGTTGCTCGACGATGAAACGGGAATTCGATCGCAATTTTGAAAGGGCAGTGTCAATTTTGGTTGATTCGGGGCCAGGGTCGAGAAGACTTTGCAATTGTTCACGAGTACGTTGCAAGGAATCCGGAAAGCATAATTATTTAATCAAAATGTGTCGGGGAATTTATAATATGATTTCGGCGCACTGATTCGGTCAGTTTAATTTTTTTTTTTCGATTTTTGATAAATCTGACTCTATTGATGCTATAAATTTTGGAGAAGTGATGAAATTCTTTTGAACACAAAGAGCATGTTTGAGTCCCAATAATAATACTTTTTTGACATTTTTTTGGAATTTCGACATTAGAAAAATTTTTGAGCCATTGTCGTTATTATTATCTAAAGTCGTATTTTCAAAATGAACAATCCCTCCACATTCATTGTCAGTAGAGTTAATTTTGATTTCTAGTAAATTGTTGAATTTCTTAATGCAATTATTTTTATGGATTTTAAATAATCTTTTGTATTTCTTATTTTCGAGAGTACAAAATCTTTCAAATAAATGTGACGGGAGGATGAATTGAATTTCATCATTGAGATGTCTAATTCTATTTAAAATTGAATTTTGTATATTATGGGTGTCCTTGATAGCAATGTTAAGCAATTTTTCATAAATCTCTTTTTTAAATTCAACAATTTACCAGATGCTGTAGCAGAAACTGTAGACATTTTAGAATTGTTAAACTGACCGAATCAGTGCGCCGAAATCATATATATTAATTATTACGGTCGAAATTTATAAATAACTTTTAAAAAAGCTGTTATTATTCTTATGTTGAGAAAATAACTTTCGGAATAAAAGAAAAATTCAGCGAGGAGGGCCCATCCTTCCCGATTAACTTAAATGAAAAGTGAAATACGTACGTTTAACAGTTTCAAAGATAAAGGCATATTGGGGAAAGCAGTTTCCGCAAAAATCGGCAAAACCTGTAAACTTTGAGAGCTTGTATTTTTTAAACACGAAAGTAGAAAAATGATGACCGCCTCATAATTTCATATAGACTGCAATGTATTTCAATAATATTTGAATGCCTGATATCGATGTACAAAAGTGATCGAGTTGGCGTAGAATGGCCTTCGCTTTGAAAGAATTCATTTTTATGACCGTTCGGTGAAACGATGTGTGATCGGAATTTTGAGCAACCAATTGTAATTAAATTATTAATGATACTTGAAACTACATGGTGATTTTTTTAATTTCCTAAACATAAAAGTCATCTCATAAGAAGACGATTTACAGATATATCTGACAATTAAAAAAAAAACATAACATTGCAATTAGAAGCTATATCTTCCGAAAACTCCCACCACAGTTTCTCCGCACGGATATCATGAATGCACAGCATAACGCCATTGAAATTTTTTTACTCCAAAGAATAAATGATTTATAAAACATTTCTTCGTCAAACTTTTGTGTCTCAAGACCTATACTGCTCCGATTCTTTTTCCTTAAGTCGTCTAGTGTTCGTTGTCGTGTAATAACTTAATTGTCTCATCATGAGAGGAGCATTACGTTTTATGAAAGAAAATATTATCAAATATTTCGTTTATGTATTATTGCACAGAAGTTGTTATTGTTAATAACTATTGTTAATAAATTTATACCTGAGTATTTTTAGTAATAATTTATTATCCTGAGGAATATAAAGATGTTTCCCAATCATTCGCAATGAAAAATGTCTCCAAATCTATCGAAACTTCAGTTTCGGCGAAATGCTTGACTTAAACTACTGCAGAATGAAAAAAGTTTAGTGCAGATAAGTGTTCGTAATAACCAAGCACGAAATAATGCATAGGTTTCTGCACATCGACTATTTCGTGACATAGTACCGTGGGAACAGGATATGAAACAATAACCTTCGCTTAATACCGGAGGGTTAACACGAAACAAAAGTAAGTGCAACACCCATTTAGTCGATGGCTTCTACTACTTGTTCGCTCACACAAAAGCCACTAGTGAAATCTGTGAAATCCTCGAGAAGTGAATACCCAGATTCGAAATGTGCATTTGATAATTGCCTCTCTTCCTAAATTGAAACCATTTCAATCATTCGAATCTGTTTTATTCGTGTTTTAAAAATTCACATTTAACCGGTTAACTGGCACGGCCCTTTTCATTATTCGGGCTCAAAATGGTAACATCGAAAAATTAAGTGAATCACACAAAATTTGGTATACAGGGGTAATTTTTTTCATCTGACACCCCCAACCCCTAAAAAATAGAATTTAGGGGTGAGTTTGTCAATTCTTTATAAAACTTTTTTATTTGTAAAGTTTTCTTGTCTATAATTCGATTGCAGCAGTTACTTTTTTCAATGCCACCCCCAACCCCTGAAAAATAAGGGTTTAAGGGGTTAATTTTTATTCTCTACGAAACAGTTTCGAATAATTTTATACCTGAATTCTTCATCCATAAATTCCACCGCAAGAGCTTTTTTTGATCTGCAAGTTTTGGCTAAGTATTTTAATATTCAGCAGCCATTTTGAGTCTGCCATATTGAATTTGACAATTCCAATGCTAAATTCAGATTCAGCGACCCCAAAAACCCCTATACACAATTTTTCTAAATTCCGATAATATTTTAATATTTGTCAGCCAATTTGGTTTGGCCATTTTTAGTCTGCCATATTGAATTTTACAATTCCGATGTCAAATTCAGATTCAGCGACCCCAAAAACCATTACATACCAAGTTTCATCCAAATCGTTTGAAAATCAAAAAAGTTATTCCATATATGATACATTGACAGAATTGGCCAGATTTTTGTTTGATCATATATAATACATTGACAGTTAACCGCTTAATGTAAAGTAATCTATGTCATTTTTTAGACTTAAATTCCATTTTTTTAAATTTTTTACTTAGACCACTTTCATAATCACCGGTACATTAAAAAATCTTTCTCATATATTGAAAATATCGTATGTCTATGTCTTTTTCTACAGTACTTACATTTTCAGTGTAATTGCTTTTCGATGAAGATTATTCTCGAACGGCAAAACGCTTGCTGTTTCAAAATACCGAAGTGTGAGCAGATTAAATACGTACATATATCAAATGTCGATTCAAGCTTTTCGAAGGTTACCCACTGAAAGCAATAATTAAATGTTGGAATGGCCGAAATTATGAAATTTTCTTTGCTGCCATTACAATTAGCAGAACACGTCGGTCAAATTCGAATGCATATACCTATGTTTGTGCTAATACTGTTGAATTCGAAGGGGAATAATTACTATACTTGAGTTTTTTCTGTACTTTGCGTCTCAAACTCAACTGCGTTGTAACATATTTTATAAAAGAATAAAGACTTATTATTATTATTATTATTACACCTATCACAAAATTTCTTAAAACCCATTTATACGATATAATACAATTCCAAAATATTTCATTGACCTATGAAAGCATTTTTTACCAATAATAACGATCGGCAAACATTGTTTTCCTTGAAAGCTTTTTGGCATTACTCTTCCTGTATTTTGCGTTCAATTATTACAGTTAAATACAATCAAGTATCATTATTTCAACCTTATCCGGTCAGAAAGAATTTTATTTTGCCCATCGATTCCAACAGAATGCAGTTCACAATTAATCTTATTCTCTTATTCGAATGAATTGCTTCGTCAACAGGGGACGTTCGTTTCTAAAGGTTCTATCGTACAGAAAATAAAACTTTATCGGTGGAAATTCTGCGCGATCGATGGAAAATTAAGAGGGAAACACAGAGCGGGAAGGTAGGAGACTTTATAATCTAGAACAATCGTATTCTTTCGCGCTTGTACAGGACTCGGCGACGAAGCACCGTGGATAAGAAACTTGGTCGAACGTAAACGAGAAGTTAGCGAGTTTACTTCCCAAGACACGAATAATTTGCGTTCAACTTCCAGCAGCGTGGAAATTCAAATTCGAGAGCACTCCTTCGCCGACAATTTATTTTTATACGAGATTATGGTGTACCCATTTTGTAAGAAGAGAAATTATTTAATTTGTAACATGTTCATTAAATAATACCAAAATAATATACAAGAGTAAAGGAACAGACCATGAATAGTTGTAACAACCAAGGAAATACCCTTTACATTTAAAATGTTGCTTTCTCTAGAATTTCCCACTGGTCCTCCTACAATAAGAACCTTTCTTTTTGGGAAAATGGAATTAATTTTTATGTGAGAAAGACTCGAAATGTAAAAATTGTTTTTCTCAAACTTTGTTTTAAAGAAAATCGATTTAAATATAGATGTGATTCTTATTGTTACTTATATATATCTACGCTTGCTAGACAAATTTTCAAAATCGATTTCCATTAACAATTTGTATTATTAGCTACACGATTAAGATATTCCACTGAAATTTTAGATTTTGTGCTTATTTGTAGATTTTTGTGTTTTCGGAAGGACGATTACAACTTTGTTTTGGAAAAGTGTTTGCGGAGAATAGTTTGGATTTTGGCTCCAAATATGAACATTATTATTATTGTATTTTACGAACTCCAGTAAAAAGAAACGAGCAAAGTGTTCATTAAGAGCGAATTGTATCTTTCGGAATCGAAAATGGTCGAAAATTGTCTGATATTTGCGAACGCAGCAGAACCTCGATTATACGAACGCCGTTTAATCGAGTGTTGGGTTCTACAAACACCATTTCATTTAAAGTTTGATTATTCGAAGACCGTTTAATCTGGACTTCCACTATCGAGGCAGCGTTATCTGGTAAAAGAACTGAATCAGGGATTATTTTAAGAGGTTGAAGATCCACAGTGCAACCAAAGGTGAAGCATATAATAATTCGATTATCACTTCATAAGTTTGAAAATAAAATGTAAAAAATTGTATTTCTAATAACACTTGTACTATAATATCCGAAGTATGTGGATCTGTTGAAATACTCGAATAAATATCACACACGCACTTCATTTGTTTCTTTAAAACATTAAAAGGTATTAAACTCCCTTGCATTGTTATTGTAAAACGTGTTAATGTAAGTGTGTGTGTCTAAACGACAGGCGAAGAAAGAAATATGAATATTTCAGAATGACGATCTCCTACCTTATAATAAAAATTAGTGTACTCGTAATTTACTCATATTCTCTACGAGATAGAATCTCTGGTCACGTGGATTCGAAACTGTAAACTTTATAGACTTTACATTAGCTGTTCACTTTTGAAAAGCATCTCTTGCCAATTATGAAAGGAGTCCTTGCTTTGACTATTTGTTTCTTTGAAGAAATTCTTTTCTGCTAGCCAACGTGCAAGATCAAAATTTGCCTTCAGAACGCTATTATCGCAGAGTAGAATCGATATTTCACTGTCGTGAGGAGAAGTCTCAAGTACTCGAAGTCACTTCGAAGCTGAAGAACCCTTTTTCTGAACGGTTTGGAGTTTATTTGCACACTCTGATCCTACTGAACCGCCGAAATCTCCGTTGGTTCAAGGAAGTTTCGAACACTCTTGTCCCTCTTGGTTGGAATCCGTGGTAGGTCCTCGAGGTCGACACACTGAAACTCGAGACTTCCCTTCTCGGTGTTGTTTCAAACGAATAGCACGAGTTCGCGTCCCATAATACTTAATTTTCAATAACACCATGGCCATTATTTCAACGGTTTAGGAACTCTGAATTTTGTGACTTGTGTTATTGTGGACGTGTGTGTTACAGTAGAAATTGAGAAGACAATGAACTTTGATAGGGCTGCAGGCTTCGCATGTTGTGAATATCACATAATTGTATAATTTACTTTTATGTGGATATTAAATGCACGAAGTTTCGTTTGTTATTATAAACACCATATATGAAATAATATTTTGTCTGGTCAGAACAATTATTGACGAACACCCTGCATATCACACGCAGAGAATACGCAAATGGAACAATATGCTTATAATAACAATTGTAGAAACGCGACCAGTTTGAAAAGCATGGTCAAGAAACAGATTTATATTTCTTTACATTAAAGATTCTCTATGAAATTTAAGAAATAATGATATTACGATACAATTTTGGCACTTTCACAATTGACCACAAAAACAGGCAAAAGACACGATTGTGTTTCTTGAAAATAAGTGTAATATATTTTTAATCATAGATTCGCGTAGATAATAATTAACGGAGACTCATTCAAATAAGATTCTGGTGCAACAAACTAATGCTGGAAATAGATATTCTAAAATGCTTCTTTTCTCAGGTCAGACTTTTTATTAACTAAATAAAAAATTATTTAAATAACGCATCGGAGAAAAGTTACTCTAACTTTATTCGTTATACAAGATTCGAATAATCCTAGTTAACTTTATTCGACTCATGACGAATAATTTTTTAAACTTGTATTCGTTATTCCAAATTTTCATTTGGATAACAATTTTGCCGATCTCTGCCTCTGGTGTAGAAGTCGGCTTGGTAGAAATTAACATTTGACTAAACTAACATAAAAGTAGCCTTGGGGAATATTCATTTCTGTACGAACGGTATTTGTATGAAAATTAACTCCTGAATTTCAGTTTATTTATTAAGAAACCGGAAAAGCGTTTGCTAAGATCATCAAACAATATGTTCAGCTCCTGCCGCCTGTTATATTCAGAGGAGAGTAAGAGGTAATTAAACATTCCACTTCTATAGAACTTATAACGAAACGTTTCAGAGATATCGATAATGAAAGGCAAACAGCCTTTGTCACAATATTCACTTATACCCCATAAGAAAAGTAAATTTCGAATTCAGTGACTAAACTTTTTCTGTGTTAAAAGTAGTGATGGGACTGATACCAATACTATTGATGATATTCAATCAATTCGATACCAAAGTACTCAATAGGAAATATCGATACGCATCGAAATGTTATGTACTTGGTATCAATCATCGATACCGATTCTTCTTCAACCTATACCATATCAAAACTATACCGAATCAAAACTTATTTGATACTTACGAAATTATCGATACTTGTCTGATACTGTACGAAATTATCGTTATTTATTTGATATCTATTTGATACGAAAGTATCGGGTTCGGTTTGCAATTTACTACTTCACGAAAATAGTATTTATTACCAATCATGATTTGATAATATAACTAATGAAGTAGGAGTTGGAATCAGTATCGTGAACTACGTATATAATTGAATTTTAAGGACAGTTATTTAGCCAGGAAAAAAATCCTCTTATTTATTAAAAGGAAAATGCAAGAAAATATTTCATTTTTGCGGAGTTTGTAAAAAATATTTTTGCGTTATGGCAAGCTCCGTGCCTGCTGAACGCGTTTTTTCAAAGGCTGAGGAGCTACTATGTAAGAAAAGAAATCGTTTAAAAGATAACAATTTTTTATTATTTACTTTTTAGTGAGTAAGTTTAGATTTGTGGTTATATTGCATGTCGATTGAATTGATTTGATTTGTGGTTATGGGTTATATTTATTGATGACAGGGTAATTCTATCTCCTCTCCCGTTTTTTTTTTCATAATTTTGTATTGCCATCATAACTACGCACGTCTGCAAAGTTTCAAGACAATTGCATTGGTGTAACTGGGTTAAATAGGTTTTCCGTTTTGCCCCACATGCAGTCATTTGGTAAACATTTAATATCGATATATAAGTATCGATATTCCCGTATAGGTATCAAGTAGGTATCGATATTTTTGTGTAGGTATCAAACAGGTATCGATACATTCTGATATGTAAGTATCAATGAAGCATCGATTCCTTTTGATACATTTGACTTTGATATATGTCAATACCAGATTGAAATTTGTAGAAGGTTATCGATATGCATCGATACGGTATCAGTCCCATCACTAGTTAAAAGGTGTGATATATCGATGATTATATTAACAAGGAGACCCTACCCCTTTTGCTGGAAGTTTGCTAGTGTCAGAAATATAAAGCAATTCTCTAAACCTTCACACGGAAAAATAGTTGCGAATCCAGTGAAATTTCATTGCCTCAGACATGCTTGACTTGTAGGGGAGAGGCTTGCAGGTTGCCACTGCTTGCAGGTTGCCACCCCTGCTGTATTTCGACTTTCTAGCAGTGTCATAACCCGAACTCTGACTCAAATCGACGTTAAAAGAGTAAATGTCACTATTTATTAACCTCTGGAGCGGACAGACGCAATAACGCTGTGTTTTCTGAGCGAAGAGTAATATAGTGTTTGTCAAGAAATTGAACTATTGAAATTGTGTGTTTCCCTGAGCTCGTAAATTGAACATTTTCATCGACAATTCAAGATAACTATTCGTACTGTGTTGTTTTTTTTTCATCTAATTTACATATGCCAAACAGATTTCCAAACATATCATGAATTGACAATTTTTTCTCATATTTTTCAAAAATGCGTCGGAATGCAAGTTGCCACCTTTTTTGGCTTGCAGGTTGCCACCTCTCTGTTTCCCGCTTGTTTACACTCAAACGTCATTTTTCGTGGTTATGTGATGTTTAATATTGTCATTGAGTTTGAAGTGAAGTGTTTTTATTATGGCAGCACGCAGGTTAAGAAACTCTGAACGCGGCATTAAGGATTTTGAAGCGTTGCTCGACGCAATTAAAGCAATCAAAATCAGCCACTGTATAATATAATTTATTAATAAAATTTAATAGTTTGTGTTTTTTTACACTTTCCGCAATTTTTCTAGGGGGTGGCAACCTGCAAGCCAAAATTTCAAGGTGTCAATTTTAGAGACTTTCGATAATTTGCAGTATAATTTTTCTTTTTCGAGAGTTTACATGATTTGTAGGTCAGGATTGTAGCTTTACCCTTCCTCTTCCCAACTTATACCATAAATCATCGATACGTTAATTTTATGACAAGTTATGATCAAAAAAGCTAAGGGGTGGCAACCTGCAAGCCTCTCCCCTACTACTTCGGAATCAGGAAACAAGCTGCAACTAACTGCATGAAATATCCAAACAAGAAAAATGCGCGGGTTTCTGCATATCGGCATATAAAAATAGCATGATCTACCTGTCGCAGGTATGATCAATTATATGAAACGAAGTTTTTCTGTGTCACATAGGCATGATGTATCGATGTCAACGTTAATCCGACACCTAACCTTCTTTTCCCCCTCGCAGGATTCGCATTTTCTCGTTTAAACGAGTTTTCCTGGGGAAGTTGCCGAGAAAAGGGGCGTAACAAGAAATCGTGTTGCAATTCTGCCAACGAAGGGAGGGGGGGGGGGGGAGGCGTTGCGAGACGAATCCTCAAGCTTACGAGTTGGCAGTCGCGAGGGTCGCGGCAAAAAAGTTCCCAAAAAAAGAGAAATGAAAAAGTGCGGGCGTCGTCTGTTTTCGATCCCGAAAGATTTCGCCGGTTTGAATAAATAAATCGCGGCGACGTCGAAACTTTTCAGGCATTTTACAACGCTTGGGCATTCCCCGAAGGGGTTGCCGAAGAAATGCGCGGAATGCCACTTATCCAGTGAAGTACCTGTAAAGTCTCGTTCACTTTCCGAACTATCGCGGAGAGACGACCGTGATAGAATGTTATCCACGCGCTTCACGACCGTCCCAGCCTGAAACTACGGTCGTCCCGTAAATCGGGAACGCTACACTTTAAATTTTCTACCTTCGGTTCCGCTAAAAGGTTCGCCTGCTATTTTAATTATATTTCCCCGCGATTAAGCCGAAGGCTTGTTTTCATTCCACACTTCGCCGGGAAGCTTACAACTCCACTGATCGCCTTGTAACCGATTCGTATCGACGTTCTAAGAAATACACTATAAATTGGACATCAGCTTGATGGCGTTGATTGAAGAATGTAGGGTGGTTGCATGTCGAATCGATCACCATTTGCATGCGATGTCAGAGATTATTATGAAATTAACCCTACACTGCGCTGTGGACGATCTGATACACCGCATTTAAATTCAAAATAAAAGAGAACCAGAGACATTTTTCCTGTATTGACACTTTTAGGTACTGTTATTTTGTGCAGTTTTAAAAGCAATGTAAAGTTTGCTGGTCAACGCGGACGGACGAGAAGTGCGATATATACATTTATATTGCAAAAATAATAAAAATTAATGAACTTTCGTGTGTACAAAAATAATAATTGTTTTGTAAAACTTCATAGTCAATAAAGCAATTACATTAACGTCGATAAAAACATACACACGTAACTCAGACTTTTTTCATTATTATTCCCGGGTTCACAGGCAACATCTATGTTAGAAAATATTTTTTGAAAATAATGCGCAATGTGGGGTTAACACGTCTCGACGAAAACAGAGTTCAGAGTTCGTTTCTTCATTATTTTAATGGAACATGACAATTATATATATATTACAACTTCGAAAGTTTCCCTGGAGAGCTGCATTCTTAAAAATCAAGAAAATATAAATAAATTTTTTAAGTCTTCTCCATGAAATAGGACTGTGTTTAGGGACTTCGCAAGGAACTGTTAGAGGCATATGTACGCTATATTATTCAAATGAAGTCTACAGACGAAATTTATTCGTGAAAATTCGAAAGTGGCAGTCCATGTAACAAATATGATTCCATTAATGCCGTGCTGATCATAAATGTGGCAACAGGGCGGGAGTCCGGTTTTGGTAGAAACGTAACCCAGTCGATGTGGCTGCCGCGGGTTTAATAAATGTTTATTTGTGCCATTAATGAAAATAACATGTGATATAGTGCAATAAATATAATGTAGTGCAATAGGATACGTAATGTAGTACAGGTTTTTTATTTATTTTATTAATTACGTTGATTTTTCTTCCATTTGTGTGTAGTACAGTTGCTTAGTAGAGGCTAGAGTTTTGTCTTTCTCATTTTAGTTTTTTACAGTAAGATTTTCTAAATTAACAATGCCACGGCGTTGCTGTGTTCCCGGTTACAAGGGGAATTATGATAGCACTTTAAAATCAAACTATTATGATTCCGTTTTTTTATTTCCAAAGAATGAAGAATTGCGAAAAAAATGGGTAGCTGCTATTCCGCGAAAACATTGGACACCTACAAAGTACTCTGCTGTTTGTAATCTCCATTTTGCTGATAATGATATTCTTAGATATGAACAAGTTGCTTCTTCTAGTGGAATACTTGAGAATATTTTACTGAGGTGTCCAAAGCTTATAGAGGATGCAGTACCTTCTATTTTTCCCAATTTACCAACTTATCTTTCAAAGCCTCTACTACAACAAAGGAGAGATCCTGAACAACGTAGAAAAGAAGTCATTCAAAATCATGAACGTTTAGTTCAAGAATTTGAAGACTTAGATTTAATTAAAAAATTTTCAGATTTAGTAAAGTATAAAGAGAAGCTTGAATTTTCAGAATGTTGGAATATTCAATTAGCGAATTCTAGAATTTATTTTTATAAACTTGATTTTGACAATGATCTTTTAGTACTTAATATTTAATATTAATACTTAAAATGAAATTACAAGTTTTTCATAAAGGTAATGAAATTTCATTCAATGATTTGAAGTGGGTATTGCCTGCTGACATGATATTGTCAAGGTGGTCCCAACTTCAAAATTTATTGGCCCGATATAAATTTGCGCTACTTAATGTACCTGCTAATGATATTAATGTTATTGAAAAACATCTTGACAAATCTTTGGATGAACTGAATAAGGCATATCTTATTGCAGAATCCATTGAATTTTTAAATGTTAAAAAAATTATTATCTGTTTTTTTCAAATATTTTATTGAATGACTATGTCAAAAATATAAACAATAATCAGTTAGATATAAATAGAAATGTTGCTTCTAATAAACGAAAATTGAAGACTTTTAGTTAGATTAGTAACAAGTTTAACTTATAAATGTGTATTTTTTTTTAATATGTATGTATGTGTGTATATATGTACAGTAAATTCTCGTTAGCAGCCCGTTTCTACCACGCGTTAGGAGCCCGGCGTGTATCCCCACCATTTCCTAGCTGACGGCAACTTCGGGTCGACTCTTTCGTTCCCTCTCGCTCGCTCATTGGGTTTTCTCACTCGCGCCAATGGCCGCGCGGAATAGTGTCCAGTCGCGTTAGGAGCCCGCCGCCAGCCCCGTTCGTCGGGCTCCTAACGAGAATTTACTGTAGTTTGTTTTATTTGATTAGTACCCTATTTCAAGATTTAACATTCTATTTAATTTATTTCAAAGATTATTTCTGTTTTCTTTCAGGCAGATTATATCATTGTTATTTTTTTTAATGTTTTCTTTCAGGAAGATCAAATTATTGTTATTTTTTGTTTTCAGGTTTGATCACATTATTATTTTTGTTACGTTTTTATTTTATTTTATTGTGTGGGATGCCATGGTAATACCCCTGAGGTGGTGAGGAAATTTACCGAACCACAAAAAATTGTAGTATTTATATATTATTTGGTATGTAATTATTAAAAAATGTCGCATATTTGTATCAATTTTTCTAAAAAAAGCGTTAATCAACGTCCATCAACAAAGTCCGCCGCAACACGTGCCAGACTCCCAAGATTCAAGAGTCGGACTCGGTCGGACTCCCGATTCTTACATGCGCGGTGTTGCCACGTTGTTCAGCACGGCTAGTATTAAAGACGGCTGTGGTATAGGATAAGGTATGAAGCATAATGCCCTCTTTTAAACACTGAAAAGAAAATGAGAGAAGAGACAATAAAATGATAATGACGAAGATAGCTGGATATTCGAAGTCCACGTAATAACGTAGCTATTACACCGAAGCAAAGATTGTGAAACATTGGGTCTTAATACCAGTTAGTTGTCCAATGTTTTCGCTTGATGTGATTTTACGGTTTATGGATCTGCATTATCTCCATGGCATTCTTCACAGTTTCTTCTCGTTTATCGCCAGACATTACGTATTTCATGCAGAACATGATTCCCAACGGCATCAAAGTAAATAATGGTTCTCTGCACAATACAGAAGATAAATAAGAAAAGATATTCAGAAAGAACTATCACTTCAATTTTAAGATACTGCTGTCTGTCTTTTAATTAACACTATTCTCTGAATACCTGGTGGGTCCGGAGTTAGGCATTATTCGAATAAATTTTTATGCCAAAAAAAATTGACAGTGGGACCTATAAAGTAACGAAGCTAGAATAGATGTTTAAAGAATTTAGTGCCGAGTAATTACAATTCGATTAAATATTTAGAGATGCATTAACTGGTAATCGTATTTTGTACCGCGAGTATAATTATAATTATCGTGATGCGCAATTAGCATTTCGTCGCAAAGAATCGATAGCGTATGACAGTTGAGCTACATTGATTACGACTCAGGGTCATGAATATCAACTACACGGCCGATCTGTAGTAGGGTGATTTATATAACGAAATTTATGCACCTAAACATATGAATATTAATTAGAATGGTCACCACTATAACTGTCGAAGTAGATAAACAGCACATGACGGGCATAATCAAGTCTGCCCTCAGTTTGTTCCTCCTAATCAAACCGTACTACAAATAAATACTGACATTCCGCGCGTTTCTAAATCAAAGGGAAATACTAGTAAAACCAAATATTCAAATCTCATTAAATCAAGTTGCCCATATATAACGATGGGCATATTTCGGTAATAATAAACGCACCGTTCACCCAAAATTCCCAAACGTACTTTAAAATTGTTTCGTTAATAACGCCACGATGCCCACTGAAATCCATTGTCGCCGCTTAAAATATTGAAACTAATATGGACAAGCTTCAGGCCGCGTAAAATATTCAGCGCAGTAATCGTGTTTGCGAAACTCTCTCCCGTTCGGATAACAAATTCGAAATATCCCTTGCGCATTTATAAAACAATAGCCGGTGTTTACGCTAGAAATTACACGTCAAAACTCATGGCAAATAATTTGCAATACCCGATGCGCATACCGAACGCCGTATTTCCACGTATCGCAGGGCTCTTCTCGCCCGTTCGCGGCGGGGCCGAGGAACCATTTGAAAAACGACTGTGCCCCGTATTAATAGCGGCTACTTTAAAGTTATACGCGGTACGTGCTCGAAACTAACTTCGAAACCTACCAGCGGCGGTATACGTGCCGATGGAACCGTCGATGGCGATGGATTTGTTACAAGGGAATTCGGTTTACGGCCATGCGAGCTTTGTCGAAACTTTGCTGAAAGTCGGACCATCTGCGAAGTATCTCAAATAAATTGCAACGAAAAGGACAACCGCGGTAACAACGATGCAAAACCGCTTGGTATTCAGGCGACGTTGCTTATTCCATCGAGAAACCGTGGTGCCTATATTTACTTAAATAAGCTGTTCGTGGATCTCGAAATATGCACCTATAACGGCTCGATTGACTTTCGATTCGCGAAATAGATTCCAAGGTATATTTTGTCTATTGTGTTGCTGCGGGATTTTTTCATTTTTTAGGCTAGGGACACACGAGTGTTTTTTTGACGGACGTAGGTGTATAGGTCCGCACGTCCGTCAAAATTGACGTACATCGCAAAAAAACGCTCGTGTGCCTCCAGCTTAAAAGCTCCCAGAAACCAACGCGAATATTCGCGACGCGGATCAGATAAGCCGCCGCGTGTAAAAAAGCCGCGAATATTCGCGTTAGTTTGGGGGAGCCTTAATGTTGAAAAAAGTAATATGTTTCATGGCAAAAATGGATATTTTCATTTACGTGGTTGGGATTTTGTTTTGAATTAGTACTGTTCCGCTGAAAGTTACGATTGTCAATAGAGAGTACGTTTTCGAATGTATGGTTGACATTTGACGAGTAAATTACGAGAAATTAAAAAATATATGTCACGGGTAAAATATGTGGAATAAGATTTCATTTAGAAAGTACCTTACACTAAAGTACAGTGGCCGAAACAATGATAGGTTCACTCTTCCAAACAACCTGTTTACTGTTTTTGTTTACATTTCCATTCTTGGAAACCAATAACGATGCTTCGCGTTGTTTAGCGTGCATTTGCTTTGGCAACTGCTCCAACAATTACTTGAGTATCAGCAACATAAGTGGCAAGACATAGTTTGTAAAGACATGTTGTAAAAAGTATCGTGTTGATAATACGAAATAATCTTAGGTTCACGGTGCTTTTCTAAAAAAATACTTTTGATAGCGCATTATTTGATAACATTTTGTAAAGTAAGTACAAGACGTTATGATTTTTTAATATTTTAAGATAAATATTACATTCATTTAATACTTATATAGCATAATGGGGCGTTACTGCTTTAAAGAGCACGGGCCTCTCAAACAGAAGAATTGCTAAAAAAATTCAGCGATCCTTAAATGTTGTCAACCACTACATAAAATTAGGTGATAAATATGCCATTAAAAAATCTACAGGCCGTCCAAAACAGCTTTGCCGGAAGGATAAGGGAAAGATTTTTCATGAGGCTCGGAAAAATAAACTTAACGCGTCACAAATAAAAGCAAAATTAGATTTGCCAATTAGTGTTCGGCGTGTGCAACAAGTTTTAAGAGCGAGCGAAACACTTCGTTACAAAAAAAGAATGAAAAAACCTGCTCTAACCTAAAATGAAAGATTAAAGTTCGCTGAAAATCATATGGCATGGATCGAAAAATGGAAAACAGTGGTTTTCTCTGACGAAAAAAAATTTAATTTGGATGGCCCAGACGGTTTCCAATACTACTGGCATGATTTGCGCGACCAAAGAGAAATAAAAATGAGTCGCAACTATAGAGTATCTCTATAGAGTATATATAGACTCCGATAATGTGGTTTCCACCAAAGGCAAATGCAGCAAAATACCAAGAACTGCTGGAATTTGTAATAGATGAATATGTTGATGAAATTGGTGGAGCAAATTTAATATTTCAACACGATAATGCCCCAATTCATCGTGCAAAGTCTGTTAAGACATGGTTTCAGACAGTGAATGTTGAAGTTTTGCCTTGGCCATCAAGAAGTCCCGACCTGAATCCCATAGAAAACCTTCGGGGAATTCTCGCACGAAAGGTATACGCCAATGGCAAATAATATTCTAACACCACGGAGCTAAAAAATGGCATCAGAGAGGCGTGGTCTCAAATCGAATCGGAGACACTGCACAAATTAATAGACTCAATGCAAAAAAGAATATTTCAGATAATTAAAAACAACGGAGGGTCAATTAAATACTAAGTTCTTTTTGTTTTGTTGTTTTTTTTAAACTTTTGTGGAATTTTGAAACCCTTTTTCGAAGGTGAACCTATGCTTATTTCGCACATATATTTCAATTATGTATAATAACAATTTTGTTATCAAGTTATACCATTGTAATAAACAATGTTTTTTGTTAATTGTCGTAAGAAGACTCAATTATGATGGAAAAAATATTAAAATTAATAATATTACATAAAAAATAATTTTTTTGTCACAAAATTAAGGTGAAGAATAAAGAATTAAGTTAACTGACCGAACCAGTGCGCCGAAACCACTTAATTCTTTTATTCTAAAAATACGGTCGATATCTGAACTATTTTATTTTAAAATTAAGGTGAACCTATCATTATTTCAGCCACTGTACCTATCTGGATTAGCCAGGCATAATGAGCTGAGGTTCATTTCGTGACCCCAGATTTTACCGTTCGAAAGTTTTTGACCGACAGGCAAACACACAAACATACGATACATTTTCTGCTTTATAGTATAAGATTTACAAAACTTTGCGATAATATTCGAGTTCGCACAGAAAACAAATTCTATTGCGAGATTAAATGCATTTTATTTAAACTCGCCAGCGTTCCTTATAGAAAATAAAATTATTTACGATTCTTCTTATTTTGTGAACTTTCATAATAAAGATAATTGTTGGAACACATAGATTTCAATAAAGGAATTTTCGGAATTTTAGGAAACCCTTCGCACCTCGTCTGCCAATATTTGTGTAAATTTTAAGACCTTAATATTAAACTTTAAAAATTTTGTGAATTTTAATAAAAAAAATCCCCTTTTTCTACAAACATTTTTTCAATTACTAATTACCTCATATCAAAATTTAACTTTCTAGCAAAATACTATTAGAGCATGATTGTATGAGTGTTACGAATGTACAATTATTACTCAAAAGATAAAAGATTAAAAAATACGAAAATGGAAACTCAAAAATGACGCTGGAGTGCAGTGAACCCCATGTGACCAATTTATGATTACTCGGTGTGCGAAGGGGTAATAACAACATCAAAAAGATGTATGTAGATTTTTAACACAAAAGAATGACGATTTAATTGGTTTTTACTCAATTTTCCACCGAATTTTACACGCGATGCAATCCAATATCACACCCACAGAAATTGCAATTACACGTGTTCGTAACACGTGTTTCAGGTCTGTTAATCATTAATCTATTGTGTTCGCGATTGAAATCCCGAAAGGCGGACATTGTTCTCAGTTTTAATCAAATTTTATTGCCAAAACTAAATTCAGTGGGAAGGGACCAACGGCATGGAACAACGCGGATGCACAGATTAATCGGTGGAAGCGGAAATCTACGTATTCGGTGCCAATGTGCCGTTCTACGGAAAAACGTGGCGTCATGGCAGCGTCAGACTTTTTTCGTATCGGCATCCCAGCCGCTGGATAACGGCGGAGATGCACACTGAACCTCCAGCCAATTTTTTCGCCCTGCAAAAAACGGGGGGCGAGGTGATCGCGCGTGTAAGACGATAAGTGGACAAGGACAAGGTGAAACGAAAAAACTACCATATGGCGACACGAAGCAGGCTCGTAGGATGCAAATATATTTCGCATCCGATTTAACCACACCCTCGCTCAATAATCCTATGCTTCGACCCCGTTTTGGGAAATATAGTGGGACCTGCACAGAGTACGACAATTCAATTTTTCATATTTATCATATTTTTCCTAAAACTTTGTCTAGCCCTTTTCGTTAACTAATTTTATTGTACACCAATTTATTTATTAATCAATTCAATTTACTTTTGAAAGCATCTTTTACATTTCCGTGTCAAAAATTCAAATAATAATGGGACTCTAAATTTTTTACTGTATTTCCAAATATTTTATAAGCTTCGCCTTTCCTTAAGATATTTAAATATTACGATTTTTTTTTTGAGCGCTTGCGATTTTGAACAGAATTTTTCTTGTCGAAAAAGATTAATCTGAACTGATCCTGGTATTCAAATTCAATTTTTATCTTTTCAGTGTTAGGTCATACAGTAACAAAATCTTCATCGATTTAAAAAAAAAGCAGATACGATAAATTTAACAGACTTGATGTTTATCATAAAAATATTCGACTTTGAGGGGCTGTTCTCAAGGATCCTTTCCTGGCGAACAGAAATTAGAACGGACCTGTATACAGAAAGACGACGCCCGGACTGTGCAAGAGGAAAGGGGCGATACTGAATCCACAAAGCTGTATATCAATCGAACGTGTAACGAGCATGACCTAGTTTGGAAAAAAGCTTTGAGGACGGCTTACATTTTGCGTCTTTTGTGTTCCTTAGGTGTGGCAGTTTTTCCACATGCTTTATATGTATAGCGTCTCGTTCCACTCGAAGCTTGGGTCTCGCAAACGAAAGGAGATTCTCAGTTTGGTGCACTGGTTCTCGTAGACCATTACGGGATGTAAATACAGTACTGGAAATATTTATTGCATCACTCTCACATTTACGTATCGCGCACAATTTTACATTCGTGTCCAACTTCTTTTGGCCATAATACATTTTAGCTGTAAAAAAATTTTACAATATAAATGTTTTCGGCGCACTGATTCGGTCAGTTTAAACAATTAAAAACTAGCTATTTTGCAATAATTTTAATTTTAATTATAAAATCTTTCTACGTCGAAAACATTTATATTAATTAGTACGGTCGAAATTTATAAACAACTTTTAAAATTTACAATAATATTTTTCTTGTACTAATAATGAGAGAGGTATAAGTGATAATGTGTTTACACGAGTGATATAAATATTTCCTGCACTGTATAATAAATTGGATTATGACAAACTCTCGCAATAAAATTGATCACTGTTGACTCTTTTGAGTGTTATAAACATCAGGTAGTTACAGAAAGAACATTATTTTTAGTCTGAAGATGGGATGGAAATATCTTAAACAATTGACGTACATTTTCTGACTTGGAATAAATTCATAAAAAAAGGAAGATTAATTTTCATTTTAGTGGAGGGATATTGGATATATTTATAACACACAAATAGTGAGACTAAACTAACCTTGATATTTAAAACTTATTCGCTATTAAGAACGAAAGAATAGGATAATAAAATTCCATTTGGCTCTCAAACTTTCAAAAAACCTTAGCTCAAAAATCTTTATGCGATACACATTTGGTATTTAAACTTTCTTTTCCAGATGCTTTTCGAAAATGATGATAAAAAGAAAATTTCTAACAACTAATACCAAAAAATTGAACTGAAAATGACAATACCTAAAAGAATGAGTAAAAAATATTGATATATTCTGTTATAATATTTCTCAATTGCATTTTCACATTGTCATTGCACATTTACCCATTCTTTTCAGACCAGACACAAACACACCATACACTCTATAGAAATTAAAAATCTGATGCATCTTCCCTATTTCGTAAAATACTACAAAAATAAATACACCCTTACACGTTGAAAAGCAAATGGATCAAGCTATCAAATGCATTTGTCAAAAAAAAACTGACGTAGAATTCACAGTGACCTTGAGAGTTAAACTAATTCCTTTAAACTTTTAACTCACTCTATTCGGAATGAGTCTGGGAAATTTAAAAAATTCTCTTCGTTGGAAGCAAACAGTTCCTCGCGAAAACTATTAAGCCATAAATTATTTAGAACTAAAAAGTAACTGATCCAAATCGTTCAATTACATTGCGTGCATTCACAGGAACACGGTTTCTGTTACCAACGTAACTCAAACGCGGCAATCAATAATAGTGGATGAGAACGATTAGATTGCAGCTTGAAGAAAATCGTGGAACAAAAGCAGCTCGTCGACCATACATTAGTATTGTTACACTGGAGCTTTTATCCACTACAAAAGGGACGATCCATTGATCACGTCCCGCGGGCCGCGGGCAAACGATGCGTCAGCATCGTTCCGGCTTTGAAATTATTAATTATACGCGTTCGCATGGCGTAATAAATATTAATTAAAACGCCGTGTTTCCAATGGTATGTTGCCCGGTTCCGTCTTTGTGCCCGAGGAATAGGTAAACATTTAATCAAAATTTAAATTTCACGCATAAAACTAGCGTCGGTTCTGCAATGCACCAATGCATCCTATTATTATGAAATTTTCGATTTTCTCCACAGCGGGTAATGCTCAAATATTTATTGTCGATAAAGAACAGCCGCGCCTGGAGAAATATTTATTCTTACGACAGAATTCCTGGTGACACGCGGGATATTCACATGAAATTAAATATTTCGTTTGCCCGTCAGACATACTCGAGCAGCTTGAAATATTTTTAATCATAGATAACTTATTATGAATTGATTTTTGCACTCGCATTGTACCCACTTTTAATATAGAAATATTATAGAAATAATAATCTGATATAGAATGACTTGTCTTTATAACTATTTTCCGCTATTGCAATTTATTAAATTTCGATTGCTGATCGACTGGACAAAATTGTCACAGTGACGCTTTACTGTGTTTGGACAGAAAAATCGAACGGCTGCGTTGATCGACAGCTCTATGCTTCAGCTGGATGTTGAACACAAAGCTCTTATTTGTCCACGAATTTGCCTAGAAAACGGGGTGAAAGAATGAAAGAGACGTTACTATGTTAAAAAAATTTCAATTAATTTAGTCAGAATTGATGAATTTACCAAGTGCCAAAATCAATAGTGAATTAATGAAGTGCCAAAAATCAAATTTTTCAGGAGAGAGAAAAGAACTTCCCTGACTTTAAATTATTTACGAAATTTAATCTGTTTTGATTACTAAATATGCTGAGGTATACAATAACTCAAATGTATTATATAATTTTCTATTTTTTGCAATATAGACCAAATTTATGAAAAAAAAAAGGAAAGGTATTTGTAGAAAATCCCGTATGTGCCACTTTGGTGAAGTTAAATTAAATACGCTATATGTGTTTTTTTTATAGCGGCCCGTTTTCATATTTAGGAGGTGCAACCACCCCCCAAAGTTCATAGGGGGTACAAATATTGTGTTGAATAAAACTTGATATAAATTTAATTTGCGTCATAACTTGCTGTATGCACGATGTTCTTGTCGTCAGTCACCGTTATTAGGGGGTAACTATGAGGGGTGGTTTCAGTCCTTGAACACGGAAATGGGCCAACATAGAAAGACATGCAATTTCCTATTTTTCGGTCCTCTAAAACATTTCCAAAAATCAAAACAATCGGAGATGAGCACCTGAAAATCTTGTAACTTTGGGGGTGGTTTCACCCCCTAAATATGAAAACGGGTCGCTATAAAAAACACATATATCTTATTTTTCGGTCCTCTAAAACATATCCAAAATTCAAAGCAATCGGAGGCGGACACCTGGGAACCTCTCCTTGTAAGTAGGAATCAAAATTTCCTGAAATTTCCAAACCTGAATGTTCCCTTGTTAGTTTTATATATCACGCGTCCGCATTACACGGCACCGTTTAAGTACCGTAAAATGAGGGAACATTGGCACACACCGAAATTACGTTGTTTTACCTCAGATTAGTAAAACTTAACCTGTTAATGCTATTTATATGATGTGCCTACGTTACGAATGGATTTTAGTTAAGATGTAAAAAATAAAATAAAATAAACAAATTTAAGTTTACTGACCTCAGATTAGTAAAACTTAACCCGAAACATGCAATGTTATGATAGGATACTTAAAGCAACTGTAAACAGTTTAATTTTTAGGGGAGACCGGGGCAAAGTGGGCCGGAAAAAGTTTGAAGTCGAATAAAATTTTTCCCTTTCAATAAAAATGTGTGGAGATAGATTTATAATATACTTTGAACATTACTATTGATAAGTGACGAATAGCAATACTTAAAATAAACTTAAAGTATATTAATATACAGTTTGAACAGAAAATGCCAAAAATGACCACTTTACCCCATATATGGGGTAAAATGAGCTACTGTCCGGGGTAAAGTGAGGCGTGACAAAATAAGAACTTTAATTAAGGATATAGGTAAATATTAACTCCTTGCGCTCGAATGACGTGTATAGCACGGCAGCTGTTGTCTTATTTGCACCGTGGTTGTCAAAAACTGTGGCAGATTTTTCATTTTTTTAAGGTTAGATTGTGTTCCATCACGCCGCGTGGGTTTCTAGTCAGCTGACAGGTTAGGGATATTGCGCACATCACTTGCGCATTGGTTCTTAGCAGCCATTTGCAGCTCAGTGTACCCCGAATGCGTACTCAGTGGAAAATGAATTATTTCATAATGTTAGTATTAATGTTTTCTCAAACGCGTGTACATGTATGTTTATAAGCTTGTTAAAAATACGCAGAAAAAATTTGGTGTTAAAATAACACATTTAAGACCCATTTATCCAAAAAGCTAAATTGAAAAGCAAACCAATTGGAAGTCTCTAAAATTTCATTTTTAATTTTTTAAATGAATTTCCATTTTTCGATATTTAACCCTAGTTCGACTGACGAGGCACCCGGGTGACTATTTGAACTTTACCGCCGAGAAAAGATTGTTTCTAAGTATTTGTTTTTTCTGAGTTTCCATGACATCTCAAACGCATGATTTTTGAGCAGAAAAAACATGCGTAAATGATTTTTAATTTTTTTCTTCGCCTTACTTTTACCTGTTGAAGTGTTTTATTCTCATTTCGGCTGACGCAGTCACCCGGGTGACTTTTAGAAAATGTATAGAAAATAAGAATGTACGCAAAAAATTTTTACTAATAATTAGTGATACTCGTCAAGGGCGAAACAGATGTAGTGCGTGGCAAGACCCTGTTTTTTTCGATCGACGATCGACGTTGCCACGTTCCGAAAAGTGGCCGGCCGACGCGTCACTTGTCGTAGAAGTAGTCGCGAGTCGCCAGCGCGAGCATTAACACTATTCACTTATACATATTCTTTACTTACTGTTATTTAATAAAAGTTATTTAAGATTTACTATCGACCGGATTTATTAAATTATTATGATTTCGGCGCAAGGTTCAATTGATAGAACCTATTTCTTTGTTTCTTTCTTCCTTCTGTTTTTTCACCAATACTGGATGGTAAACTTCAAAGATCCGTTCTTTAATAATTGCCGAAATCAGGTCTATAGGGTATCCGTTACGTTTTAACGTATTTTTCAGAAGGAGCAAATTATTTGGTCGGAAATCCGGTTCCGAAAGCAAAACAGCTTATTAAAGAACGGATCTATGAAGTTTACCATCCAGTATTGGTGAAAAAACAGAAGGAAGAAAGAAACAAAGAAATAGGTTCTATCAATTTTAGAAACACTGTCATTTTACCATTTTGTAATAACATTTCAAACGACATTAAAAGAATATTCAGAAGAGTCGGAATACACACTATTTTTAAAATACCATTCTATACTAAGCACTTGTTTCCTTCAATCAAAGACAAATTACCTATGCCAAAAGCTTCAAACGTTATTTATTCAATTCCGTGCATGGGATGCAATCAAGTGTATATCGGTCAAACCTCAAGACATTTAGAAAGGCGAATTTACGAACATAAAAGAAATATATATTTTTGTCTCCCTTACAACATACCGCTCTAACCAAGCACTCATTAGAGTATGATCATAGATTCAATTTTGAAAATGCAAGAATTATAGATAAAGAATTCAATTTAAATCAGAGAATTCTTCTAGAGACACTATATATGATTAAACAACCCAGCGTTAACCTTAGGTATGAAACACCTAAAATACAAGAATATTACGCAACATTACTGAAAAAGTAATGCCTTATGATGTAGTTCTCTATTAATTCTGCAAATATGATCATGCTTATGTCTTACATATCTTAAAAGTTATGTAAAATTATGTTGCTATCTAACACCTAAAAAATGTCATGACATATGACATATTGGCAATAAAGTGATTGGTTGTATAAACGGTATTGCTTCGAAATTTGAACGTACATACGTATTATTCAACGGTTTCTTTTTTTTTTTGCCTGCCTTTGTTTTCGCCTCCTGGATGCTTGTCGTTTGCCCGGTATTTCCTTTAGTCATCTTCCAATCGACTCAAGTGTCGGACGTTACTATTTGAACGTGCCGACTAATAAATTTAATTAGTTCACGCAATATTCTTATACTTATATCTTTCCTTGATAAAGATCCAAATCTGGACCGAAACGTCGGAAACTCTATATTTTTTAGACAATAGTGAATAGTTGCAAAACGACTTTTTGAATTTTATGTTTAAAGTGACCGAACCTTGCGCCTAAATCATAATAAGTTATTTAATAAACTTATCCACTACTCCTAGCAAAGTGATTCTCCTTCTTCCTACACATGTTCTGAGCAATGCCACTTCTAATTATTAACATTGTTATTCGTGCAGATGTACATATAAAATTAGTCACCGGGGTGACTGCCTCAGCCTAAATGAGTTGTAAAATTCGTCGGTCGAACTAGGGTTAAATGTGCATAATTATCATTGTGGTATTACACACATTTATTACATCACCAAAATTTGTAAATAAATTCTATTGTTAAAGAATAAATTAAGGAAGCTGATTTTACCCCGAGGTTCACTTTGCGCCGGTCTCCCCTGTGAAGGAAAAATAAACACAAACACACTAACTGTTAGTTTAATAGTATTAATGGTGATGATATATTATATAAAAGAAATATATGTGCGTCTCTCATTGCACACTCTTGCCATGAGGCCCGAACAGGAAGTACATAACCTCACAAAGTATAAATACAAGATGGCATTCTAAGCAAGGAAAATATCTGGGACTGAAAGCTGCCATCTACTGTTCAAATAATAAAACTCATAATGCTTATAAGAAAAAAACAACTCCACATCCCCTACATTATATAACAAAATGTATCAAAAACCTGCCAATGTTCCCCCATTTTGCGGTACCTAAATAAGCACCGTGTCATACAAAGCTTGCCTGCATCTCTGTTTCCCGCCAAAATGCAAGGTCTCCATCTGCGAGCTACTTATAAAGAACGCTGTTAACACATTTTTATTAACGTTCCATCAATAAGATCGAGATCTGATGGGTATAGTGACCTTTATTAGACAGAGAAGAAACTGTTGTACCATCAGAACCCGAAATTAAACTTTTTTTTGTTATAAACAAATTAAAAAAATTTTTTTTAAAAATTAACGAGTAGTTTCCAAATCCGAAGTATAAAATAGACTATTTTAACGCTCAAAAAAATTCTACGTTAAGTTTAAAACATCCCTGTCATCATTTACATCCGCTTGACTACTCTCACAGTCTGCAATCCTGAACTGCAGAACTTCCTCTCGCTAGCAAGCATCCTGCCTTCGGTCCTGATTTCTACTGTCCCTTACACCGAATTCCACAGTAATTTCGTAGCCGTCGTATATCAGTGGCGGGAGTTCGCTGGCAAAAACCGGCCGCGCCGGAAACGATAAAGCCGCCCTAACATCGGCGGCCGAAAAGTACCGAAAATTTCTGGGACGCCGAAGGAGCAGCCACGATCGCCGTCCCTTAGTTCCCGGATCACGTCTTGAATCGCGGTGATCATTTCACCAAGACGTGCTTCCGGCCGCTGGGATCCCGCGGCAGCGGCACCAACCATTCCGCACACGGAACGCCCTTGCACCCCCTCGGCTACAGTCCTGGCGTGCCGAAGTCGCAAGAAGCTCGGGGGCTTGCTCTTTTCCCAGGCTTCCGGCCGCGACTTTCGCCGAGCACGCTGCTGCCTCAGCTCGGCCCCGATTCTACAGATGGCCCCGGATCGTTTACGTTTAAAAACTTAATTAAATTGACAATGAGAGGGGGGCTGGCCGGCAGGAAGAACAACGCGCAGCACGTGAACGGGGTTCAGACGCGAAAACGGCACCCGTAAATTCCTCGCGTCCGTTCGCTTGCGCCGTTGACAGTTCTTACGAATAGCCGGAATAAAAATTTATTGCTTAAGCGAGACCTTTCATCAACGTGGCAACGAGCTTCTTGCACGGGAGTTTCATTCCGCGCAATTAAGAATTCCCTGGCCCCCCCACGAGTGGATTTCAGCTTATTCGTTCCGTGGGGGGTAATTCTTTCGCAGGCACAATGTGGTTCCGCGGTAATTGGGGTGCTGGGTTAGCGGTGCACGGGGTAAAGCGTTTATTTGACAGTCGCTAGTTAGTAACAATCTCGTTTGTGTGATGCGTTTTAATTCGTTCCATCTTGTTTGCTATTTGGACCGAATTGTGATTGTGGCTTATACTGGTGGGCTCAAGGTGTAATGTGAATCAGGAATAAAAAATTCTTTATGACACGGGGAATTGAAAAGTGTTTTTAATTGCTGCTAAATTTTAGCAATAATACGGGGAATGCTACTTCTTGCGAAATTTTTGAATAGTTTTATTGTGCGAAACTGTGTTATTTTGTTTGATAGGGTAAACTGTACAATGATTGGCACCCTAAGCCGAAATCCCAATTGGAATGTCTATATTTTTTTCTGTAGCTTTTGTATGGTCTTAATTTTCAGTTATTATAAATGTTTATGGATTTCTTATTACAATAAAACATCTCGAGTGCCTGTGAAGTCTTTTATTTTAAAAATATTCAATGGAAAACAAAAATAGGCATAAAAGTACAATCATTGGCACCCTAAAATTTGAGGTTGTATAGGAAAACATATGTAGTTAGAAACAAAGTGTAAAGTGTTTAAACAGACTATTTCATTCATTATTAAATACCTACAACACTTAGTACATCTGCATTTCAATTCATTATTTAGTTATGAAGCAACAAAATATACTTACCTACCGCTTATCAAAATTTTTAGAAAACACCTAACACTCAGCCCTTTGTCCCACATTGTGGTGTTGCCAGATGTAAGATGTGTAGTTCAACTACTGGACTTTGCAGTGTTGTTGTGAAAGAAAAATAAGAAATTGTAGAAAAGTACTTTCTAAGCTTGTGCTTCTTAATATTTGACTTTTTAATCAGGAGTGCCAATGATTAGTGCAGTGCCAGCATTAGTACAGTTTACCCTACTTATTTCCGAATAAGATACCGTAATTAAAAGTAAGTTGTACCTATGTATGTATATAGCACTGCAAAATGGAATCATTAGATTAATGTAGTTGCTAAACCAACAAGAGAGCAAGGAGCACACTTAGAACAAGAAGTGTAGAAGTAGCATAATTCTCAAATATTATTAGTCTCTGTTTGTTGGAATTAAGATCAAGAGGCCTTTAAAATAGTTTTTCAAAGTTCTCGATAGGTAAACGTTTCCTAATTGTAAGTAGGGGAAAGTCGTGCAGTACCGACCGCTCTAAGTTTTTTGGTTATATCTTCGGCTAGAGTCGATAAAAATCAAAAATTCAAAAACGTGTTTATAGTATAGATGGAACTTAATAAGAGGAGGAAAGTTATTTCTGTGAAATTTAATAATAAGAATTGATAATTCGCAAAAGTAAAAAAGTTGTAATTTCTAGGAAACGAAAAAGTGTCGGCCAGTACCGAACCAACTGTTAAATTAGTAGATTTTTAAGTCTAAATGACTAACAATTTTAATAAAAAGACATTTAATTGGTACAATAGAAATTTTTTTAAAATTTTATTAGTACAAACATCGCAAGTAAAATAATTAATATTTTCCTGATCTGTGCATTCGACGAGTGCCCAACCTTCACATTCGATTTACTGCACCCAATCTTCGTCAAATGATTCCTTGCAAATAACACAGTGGGTAACTTCTTTATTAATTCCTAGCTTTCTGTTTGGTCGGTTATCACACCTATCCTTATTTACTTTACCCCCTAATTTTCTTCATTTCAAGTTTTTTTGAGGTTTCCTTAATTGTCTTTTAGCTTTTCTTTTCTCTGCTTCTTTTACACTTTTGTTCCTTTCGCTTTTCTTTACTTCTCTTTTAGTTTTGTTGGTCGGTACTGCACGACATTCGGATGGTCGGTACTGTACGACAAACATGTAGGAACATTTTAGATCATGGTATATTATGTACCAAAAAATATTGAAAAACTAGGGCGTTTTATTAAACTTGATAGACTAAAGACAGTACACATCATAGAACATAATCATTTACGTACCTGAGAAACAAAAAATCGACTTTACAAAATAACTTTTAACCTATTGAATATCAACGAATACGTTTAAAGTCTCATAACATCAAGCGCAATGGAGTACACGATATGCCCCCGAAATAGGTTATACAGAATTGTGATTTTTATTTGTTTATTCAAGTAAAACAATTTGTGTATACAATAAGAAACATTTTCATTAGGGTAAAACTATACAATACGCCCCATTTGACAAAACGCCTCACCATTTTTTTTAAGCACACAAACCAGGATGCATCGACACTATCGTCAAATTCGAAATAAAAATACGAGCAAATATTACGGCTTTTAAAAAAATATACAAGAATTTGTATTTTCGGTCTTCAGATAATTTGCGGTGAGTGTGAGAGAAATTCAATTTTCTAAGTCACTATTGTTTTTGCGATAAATTCACATATATATTTCGAAACTAGACAAATTGACCTCTTTAAATTGTTGTTGCCCAAACCTTTTTTCATTACGTTGATGTGTACTCAAAATCATATTTTTCACGAGTAACCTATTTCTTTCCTTTTCGTGGACAACTTCATGTAATCCTTACGACAGAAATGTCAAAAGAGAAAATGTAAATAAAAAAGTAATGTAATAATTTTAATCAAGATTCTTCTATTTTTGTTAATAATATCTTGTATAATATATATTCTATAACATTTAGATAAAAATAATAAAAAGTAATCACTTTTTTATATCAGGGCGTTTTGTCACAGAGGTGGTGGCGTTTTACCTGACGACTGTGTTACAAAATGCCCCATGTAAGGTTCAGAAAAATGATTATTTACAGTTATTTCCAGTTATGTTTTTGTCACAATTTCGATGTAGTTGGGAAGAGTAATGAGCGCTTAATGTGTTCACACAAAAAATTGAAAGAATTATTAAAAAATATTGGTTTTATAGATGTTTCTATAAAAGTGGGGCGTAATGTATAGTTTTACCCTATGCTTGTTTTGGACCGAATACTGAAATAATTTCAATCCATCTGCTCTCTTTCCCTATGCGCTACTCTTTGAGCCGCAAAGTTAGAGGTTTGCAATTTGTGATTATAAGGTGTGCCCCCGGAGGGTTAATCACAGATTGCCCTAAAGGTAAAAATCGCCAAATCATCGAAAATCCGCCGCTATAAATTCAAGTAATTTTTACAAGAAATTACAAATCAGTACCTACTCCAACTGCTTTGACAGTTCCCGTGCAAAAGCTCCCATTTCGTCAATTAAAATAATTCCGACCGGCGAGGGGGGATATACGTATATCACGGGAGCACGCAAACTGCAATAATTAACGACAATGGGGTAAAGTCCTCGCGGAGGATCGTAATCATAAAACGTGGATTTGCAAACGGGCGTTGTCGTCGTCGAGAGGAGAGGGGGGGGGGGGGCTAAGGTAAATTCTGCGAGTCAGCCGAACCCCCCCCTCAGGAGAGGAATTACATCGATAATACGGCTGAAACGAAATTGCACGGTGAACGAATTGTCACCGACAAATTCGGTAGGAATAATTCAGGAGTGGACGACGGCAGTCCGCGGGATCAGGCCGAATTGCGCGGGCGACGTTATCGCAGAAAATTAAATGTCAAATTAATGCGACGATAAATTCCCGTCGAATGAACGTGCGGACGCGCGGCTGCGAGGCCAGCCAATTTACGGCGCATTATCTGGAGTTTAATTCGACGACACTCAAAACGGGCGCGAAGAGTACGACTGATAAGACGGCGAGAGGGTTGGGCGGAGGGGGCGGCGAGAATGGGGGCGCACCGTCACTGGTGGATCGAGCTGATAACGAAGACGGAATCGAATGCTTCTGCTGTACCAAGGAGCCGGGCTCTGGAAGCTAAATACCTTTTCGCGCGAGACACTTTCGTGGGTTGCCAGTGGCTTCAGATGTATTCATGCGAATGTGATGAAGGTAGTTTTTTGGCATAGGCAGGGCAGAGGGTTAGAAAATATGAGAATGTGCTCGAAGTGGTAGCTTGTCGAGGGCTGTTGAATGTGATTTTAGACCCAGTGCTAGTAAAGGTGTGAATCCATGATGTTGTGTCTCACGTGAGTTTGTAATCTCATGGAACAATTATTTAATTATTTTCTCATTAGCTTCACCAACTGGACGCTCGCGAGACAAGTTTTATGCAGGGATGTTCACGTAACCCTAATCCAAACCCGGTTAACCAAGGAAGACCATTGTAACCCACACTAATCATAAAATGTTACAAAATTTCGACCGAAATGTCATGACCGAACCTACGCGCCGATAACATTTATTCTTTAAATTAAAAATTATTTCGGGCGAAATTTTGTAACATTTTATTTAAAATGGAAGGCGTAACGAGCACACCTACTTCTTCATAAAGGAAAGTTTTTACACATATATATTAAGACAATTTGGACAAGAAACCGTTAAGAATCTCAAGGATCTTTCAAACAACAACTTAAAAATGGTCGAGATAAGTAATAGAAAAATGTTTTTGTTAAAATGTAGAACCTTTATAGGTTCATTCCTAAATTTATTTCAAACAATATAATGAACAGATCTAGCTTTCTCACAGTCTCTGTTTTTGCCTCTAATAAATTGTTGAATTTACAAAACAGATGTTCTAGAAAACTTCTTAATATTGCTATTAAGGATACACAAAAGATACAAAATTCAATCACAAACAAAATAGCACAATTACGTGACGAAATTCAGTTTACCCTCCCTTCACATATATATGAAAGGTTTTGTACTTTTGAAAATAAAAAATACACAAGGCTTTTTAAAATTCATAAAAACAAATGCATTAGAAAATTCAACAATTTATTAGAAATCAGAAACACAAATTTTATTGATGATCATGGTGGTTTTATTTCTTTGGACAATAATTGGACCGAACCTACGCGCCGATAACATTTATTCCACACTAATCATGTGGAAAGGGTTCTTAAATTCTCGAAAGAACTTACTAGGAAAATAATACAGTCTAGTGTAAACAGTCACTTAAGGCAAGATCAATGATAGGTATGTGAATTTACAAGCAATATTCAAATAAAATAAAAGCTCAATGTTTACAATGATTAAAATATATGAGTACCTACATAATGCAATAGGGTGGCCCTTATTTTGAACCTACGATTTCTTTTGCTCTCACCCCTTAATATGGTTCCATTTCATAAGAAAATAGTCCCTGAAAAAGATTATTGCAATCGGGCAACAGGAAAGGGTGCCGACCAGGCCTCAAAGTTTAGACTTCATCAACAATTTGAATTTGAAGAATTTCTCAAAAATAGTAAGCCCTAGGGTAAAGGAACCAATTACTGTCACCTTAAGCTATTTTAGTTAAAATAACGAATAAACAAACTATAGAAT
Organism: Andrena dorsata; assembly: GCA_929108735.1. Lineage (NCBI taxonomy): Eukaryota > Metazoa > Arthropoda > Insecta > Hymenoptera > Andrenidae > Andrena > Andrena dorsata. The sequence continues at coordinate 103,481,429 of OV815487.1, forward strand.
ATAATCTATAGTATAGATTATTTTGAAATACATAATTCTTTTTGTGTATCACTTTACAACGTTTATTTTTTCGTTATTTTAATTAAAATAGCTAAGGTGATAGTAATTGGGTCCTTTACCCTATCGAAATTTTGTTCAAATAATATTAAAAGGGCATTCAATTTTCTACAATTACTGTATCTATAATTTTTTCGTGTTTCCAACGATTTTTTTAAATAATATCGTTTGAATATAGAGAGGTCCGTACTTCACGCATGCTGCAGTGACAAGAGAAACATTATAAAGTAATCACCAAGGGAACACCCCCACGTTACACTCTCGTTGTAAATACTTAACAAGAACCCAGAGATTATGGAGTGGTAGGACATCCACGTCCCTGCACTTACATATACACACAACTTAGATCCAAACTTAGGTCAAGAATTTATGTTCGAGAGCTGTCGAACCAGCAATAAATAAAACACCAGTCGCGAGCCACAAAAATGTCTCGCGTGAAAGGGCCCTGACGCCAACCTTCCGCCCACGATAATTTACTGTTCCTTCATCGGACATTGGGGTGTTAAAATAACTTGCTCACAGCCCCAGCCACAGTTTGCGTCTGCGGAACAGCGGAGTTCTTTAATCAACGCTGCTCCGTACTTTATCAGCACCTGTATTCAAACACGTCCTCGTCTCGCTTTCAATGTTATCCTTCACCTTCGTGCGGAAGCGAACTAAGATTGTGCGCCACGAGAGCCGCAGCTGCAGAGTCGTAAAACGGGTTCATGCAGGGGAAGAGGAAATAAGAGAAAGAAATAACCAGGGATAATAAAGAAGAAACGCGTGGAAGGATGAAACGGAGAAAACCGGACGAAATAACGAGGAAGGAGATGGTTTAAAGAAGAAGCACGAAGCAAAATGAGGGGGAAGGGAAAACGAGGAGGAATGGGATAGAAAAGAGGAAACAGAGAGAGAGAGAGAGGAGTGATTGAGAGAGCGAAGATGGTAAGTGCCTGACGTGCTGACGTACAACCTTGAAATTCTTACGATTTCCTTCGTTTAGATGCTGAGGATGTTTAATGGCGGTATGAAGCTGTATCGCCAATTTCCTTGTTTTATTAAACGGCTACAACCATCCCCAAGCGTGTTAAATTAAACTAGATGTAAAAGTTAGCACCATGATAAGCGCGAAAAATTTTACGCTGCGCGGAATGATTCTTATAGAGTTTCAAGGGGAGCATTAAGAACCGTGGCGAAGTTCCGGGGAAATACGAGTTCAACGATGAGTGATAAAATATTTTACAGTCCCTTATACGCGTGGGGTTGTTACAGAAATTTGCGAGGTGCTCGTGATTTCGCGCGATTCTTAGAGAATGGAACGGTTAGATTAGCTGGCAGTATATTCGGTCTCTCCGTTTTGGACATGTAGGACTATGGATTAAAATTATTAGCACAATTCTCCGAAAATTAACGAAAATTATAAGTAACCCATCTGCGAGTACGGGAGACCAGGGGTGGTTGTCCCAAGGGGTAGGTTGACTAACACCTTTGCACTATTTTAAAGCTTGTTTATTACATGACCTATTCAAAACAGTATTTTCGTTTATTCATAAATAATTAAAGACGATATAGAGTATTGAAGTCAAATCGACCCTTCGGGGGGTTTAAATAGTTATTTTGTTATTAGGAAAGCGATTTTTATTTTCTGTTTGAATGTGATTATGTTATAAACACATTTATGTGTAATTTGAAAAAAATTTCAGTTGAGTATTAAAATATGAGAGAAAGATAATTAATATTTTATACTGAAACAACTCGTCACAAAATTTAAAAAAAATCAAACACTTAAAAATTGTTTAACTGGTAACAGGGTTTAATAACAGGCATAATAACAGCTGCGCTGAGCCTCGCCCATTCTGGACATTGCGTTTCAAAATCAACTGCGTTGTAACTTATATTTAAAAGAATAATGACGACTTATTATTATTCAGAGGCCGTCATCTATCAAATTCGACAATGGATCGTGTTCTTTTAATTCTAAGTAGGTATATGTACCATTCCGGGGCTGAAACCCCCACGCGAAGGATACTTCCCAGCAGAAAGGTGAATAAGTTTAAATGTAGAAGTTTCTTAACGCGGCCAGCTCGGTTCTAGGATTCGCGGTGAAAATCAATTCCCGAACAAGCGGAGGAAGTTTGGTCTTAATGGGTAGGATAGGAATTAGGCGGGGCACGCTTCGAATTATTGAAAAAACGAACGCCAGACGATGGGAGTGAAAAAAAAAAAAGAAGGCGGCGACGCCGGGGAGGGGGAGGGGGGGTGGGAAAGGAGAGTCGTTTGGAAAATCGAGGCCGAAACGAGGCAACTTTTGCTGCAGCTATGGCGTCGACCTGAGCGCAGCCAGTTGAGTGTGGCCATTGTTGGTGAATGTGGGTCAACCCAGACGTACTTCCGGCGGAGGCATACCGAAGTAAAGGGCGACTGAAACTGCGAGAAGAAAGAGCGGCGAGGCGGGGCAGCTGGGGAACGTAGAAAAAGGGGAAAGTAAGAAGGGGGTGGGGAGGAAAGTGGAAAGAAATGCAGACAGTTGGGGATGAATGGAAGAAAGTCCGAGTCAGTAGTTTCCGTCTAGTCAACGTCGAAACGGCAGAAAGTCGTTGTTCATCACCTTTAAGGGTTGCTTCCTACCGAACCATTGGGCGAACGAACGCCGTTAAAGGAAACGTCTTAATCCCTGTAATTGCGGGGCTGCGTGCAATTTGAACTGCCGTGCCTGTGGCGGGGGTGTGTGCAGGCAGGGATGTTTCACGGTAAACTAGGGCGTGATATACCTGAGTGTTGATTGAAATGGATTGGGAGTAACACATTCATCGAATATTGCGACGATTGCACCCCTTCCGTCTCACAATTTTTGTATTTCTCTACTTTTCAGCACCGATTTTTTGGAATACGGATTTTCCTTCATTCCGTAAATTGTGTACCGCGTAAAGCTACCTGTTTGGGAAAATTAAAGGTACCAATCAGGCATGAAGGTGCTGGTGATGATATAGTAATTTAATATTCAAATTTGTTTCTTAACCTGTCTCGAATTCGTCACTTCGTGAATCTGTAACAATGCACGTGCAAGCTGTGTGCAATCTTGTGCTTCTTCGTGCGGAAATAATCTATACTCTTTTGTTCTATTCGTCATGTATTCCAGGAAAATGTGAATAGCAGCGGGAGGAGAGGATCGACAAGAACATTCTGTCGCATTCATTGATCTTCGCTGTTGCTCATTGAAGCAGCCCCTCGTTCTACTCTTGGGAGAACTTCGTGCTACTAATGCGTGGCAATTGGTAATTTATGGGAACGTTACCATTTGGGAGTACGAAGTTACGACACAGTTAACGACAATCGTTGATAAACATCGATTCGCATTAGGGAGCTCTAGACGTATCTGAGCGTGTATTTTAACGTACGACATGCAACAAGAATTATCTCACAGTTTCTACTTGAACATAGAACTCAAGTTTCGATATGTCGAATCAGTGGATGTGAATACATTAAGTGTAGGGGGAGTTGGGGCACTTTGGTGCAAGGGGCACAATGGAACATTAATATTCTCTTGATATCTAGAAACAGGCAGAAGTTCAAAAAATGATCAAAAACAGTATACTCTATGATCTTCAAAGATGATATAAGATTATAAAATGTCATCCTATAGATATAAAGATAATATTAATGTTTCATTGTGCCCCTTGCATCAAAGTGCCCCAACTCCCCCTAATGATTTTATACGTAATATTTTATATAAATCTGTCAGTATACATGTGTATTGTTATTATGAAAATATTAATAGTTTACTTTGCGTATTCGTAATAAATACATTTAACGTTTGGGCTCCTGATAACTATTCCTATTTAAAGCACAGTTTATCAATACCTAGGGCGATGCGGTTAGAACACTGCGCAATTAATTAATGAAGTTGATGTTTCATAATGGAACAGCAATTAATGGGGAGGAAACCGTGACGTCTATTGCGAATTCACTATTATAGATTGCACTGAGAGGCGCAAGAAAACAGAGAACTATTGACCACTGTTTTAGTACGTCAAACAAGGTATGTATTTTTTCACAATTTAAGAATAAATTAGAACGAAATAAATGCAACTAGAAAAACATTCCAGAAATCCTCCTTCTTGGATAATTTATTCGACTAGAGCTTTTGAATAGACGTTCTCGTCCTCAAAATTATAGGTGTGGGGGATGTAAATGTCAAATGTATTAATTGATTTTATATTCTGTAATCTGAAGCCGAAGGTTCGCGAGCATCTTGCGCGGCCGGTGGATACCCGGCTTAATAAATTTTATATATAACGGCCATACGTTACATATAATTATAATTAATAAGACAATACGAACTGATATATACGGGACCGCGTCATATTATTGACAAGGGATGGTATATCCACATCAATTTTTCTATGGCTATCGTTAATATTGAAGATAATGAATGGTCCGTTAATCTTGACCGATATTTACTTTTTATATTTTTCATAACGAAAAACGCACTTTCGCATCTGTATCTAGAACCAAACATCGATGAAATTTTTAAACCCAAATTCACCAATTTCGGATACTTTGCTTCAGATAATAATTTCAAAAACTCTTGTCCATATTCATTTCTGGCGAGTACGAACCAATCTGCTTGCAAATTACACAATTCAACTCGATAAATTACTAGTGAACGTCCTAATGCAAATTTTGTGAAATTAGTACCAATACTAATCGAACTACAGCAACAATTTAAAAAGCGCTTTACAGATTTCAATACATTACTGAAAAATGAGCTTATTATTTTTAATAATCCAAAAGGATGTAAGATCGAAGCCCAAGAAATTTATTATCGAGTTGAATTGTGTAATTTGCAAGCAGATCCGTTTGTACTCGCCAGAAATGAATATGAACAGGAGTTTTTTAAATTATTATCAGAAGCAAAGTATCCGAAATTGGTGGGTTTGGGTTTAAAAATTTCATCGATGTTTGGTTTTACATACAGTTGCGAAAGTGCTTTTTCCGGTATGAAAAATATAAAAAGTTAATATCGGTCAAGATTAACGGACCATTCATTATCTTCGCTGTTAAGGATAGCCATAACAAAAATTGATGTGGATATACCAACCCTTGCCAATAATATGACGCGGCCTCAATGTGCACGTTCAGATTCACAGAGACGAGTAAAATTAAGTACATACCAGTTCGTATTGTCGTATTAATTATAATTATATGTAAACGTATGGCCGTGGCCGGCCGCACAGTGGGGCAAAGTGACGAAGTTTGTTTCAAAATCAAAGAACTTTTGATAGAAATGAGATAGAGCGATAATTTTTTTTTAAATTAAAGCTGAAATATTGCAGAATAAGAGAAAATTTGAGAGATTGCGGTACGAACGTTTTTTAACTTTGAAAATCTGTGTTAAACTCGAAATCGATTTTTTCCAAAATCCTGAGGTAGTAGACAAATTTTGTGAACGGATTTGAAATCAGCGTGACAAAATCTAGAGGAAATGATGTATAACATGTCAGGATAAAAATCTAACCGTTCATGGTATTGGATAAATCACAATTTTGTTGTAGTATTTCAAGTTGAACACAGATTTTCAAAGTTAAAAAACGTTCGTACCATAATTTCGTTAATTTTCCCTTATTCTACAATCTTTCAGCTTTAATTTAAAATAAAAACATCACTCTATCTCATTTCTATCAAAAGTGCTTTGATTTTGAAACAACCTTCGTCACTTTGCCGCACTGTGCGCCGTAGCAATCGAATGTATTTATGTCTGTGTAGGGACGGACGAATTCGACTGCGATCGTCAATGTTCAGTAGGTATGGAGGGGGCCGTTCAGCGTGGCCGCAAGGCGGAGGAGCCCCTGGCAACTTGTGAGTCGTCAGTTAGTCAACCCTGTTATATGCTATACTCTCAAAATGTGTATTTAAGAAAAAAACCTTGTGAATGTGAAGTTTCTGATGAAAATTTTAAAGAAGTTCCTCGTAAACTACAGTCTGGAGTATTGTAAAAGGAATAGATCAACAGACATCAATTTTTGAAAATTCCAATTGTATTCTCGTTCTACGTTCGAACTAGGGTTGCCACTCGTACTTTAAAATAAAGTATCTTGCGTTATTGAGATATTTAAAAATAATAAAAATTGACTCTGTAATGCTAAAAGCAATAGAAAATAGTTTTGAAAGAAATAAAAACTAATAAGATTAAAATGTACTTTTAATTTGTTGAGCGTACTTTTTTTAATACCCCACGAAAGCAAATGTACGTTATTTTTCTGTAAAAAAGGTGGCAACCCTAGTTCGAACACTGATTCCTCTGTCACTTTTTATACTTGACATTCCATTATTGGTCACAAATCAATTCAGTGCTCAGATTTTCAGCTTCGGTTTTAAGGAATTAGCGGGCGAGAGGCCTGTAGTTAACACAAAAACTTTTATAAGAGGGACATCTTCTGTTAAAAATGTCGTATGAAAATCGTTTTACGATGGAAAATACCTATTAAAAACTTGGTAGAGACTAATTTAAACGAATCAAAGTCGGTAATAGATTAATAGCACATTCGGCAACCTGCAATAGTGATATGAAACATTTTGTTTTAAGTCGGCTTTTTTTCTTATACAGCGCCCGCTAATTCCTTAAAACCGAAGCTGAAAATCTGAGCACTGAATTGATTTGTGGCCAATAAAGGAGTGTCAAGTATAAAAAGTGACAGAGGAATCAGTGCTCGAGCGGAGAACGAGAATACACTTGGAATTAGCAAAGTTGCTTTCACAATCTTTGCGTGAGAACTTTTTTAATGTTTTTCGTGAATTAAAGGTACAATTGGAATTAGCAAAGATGATTTCACAATCTTTGCGTGAGAACTTTTTTCATGAATTAAAGGGAATTAGCTTCTTTCATACATGAGTCATGTTTATGGGGGGGGGGGGGGGGGGTTGTGTGTCTCACAAGGGAAGATCCCGAACCCGGAAATTCAAAAAATTCTGAAACTTGGTGGATATGTAGGGGATTTCCTCCTGATTACAACGCAATTTTTTTTGCTGCCCAAAATCACTCTAAGGGGGTGAAATTAACCCCCGAAAATTCGGCTATTTTTCGATTTTCTGTTATAACTCGCGAACTGTAAGAGATAGAAAAAAAATCTCGAGACGAAAGTTACTTCTTTTAATTAGATCTATCAAATAGTAAAAGTTAAATCAATTGTTTAAACAATTAGAAAAAAAGTTATAAACAAAAATATTAATAATGTTTACTATTTGATAGATCTAATTAAAAGAAGTAACTTTCGTTTCGAGATTTTTTCTATCTCTTACAGTTCGCGAGTAATCGAAAAATAGCCGAATTTTCGGGGGTTAATTTCACCCCCTTAGAGTGATTTTGGGCAGCAAAAAAAATGCGTTGTAATCAGGAGGAAATCCCCTACATATCCACAAAGTTTCAGAATTTTTTGAATTTCCGGGTTCGGGATCTTCCCTTGTCAGTAATAGTAGTGCTTACGTCGTACTATTCTCGATTTATTTTTATTAACAATGATTGTCTAACATTTTACCGCTGACTCAGGGTTTCCTGTACCTCACAGAGTGTTTACTGTTCTATTTCGGAATTGATTTTAATAGCTCGAAATAAATAATATACTACTGAAAGTTGAATATGCGAAATATTCTGTTTCAAGCGTCTACCGAACTTCTGAAAACACATAAAAAATTCCCTCTCAATGGGCGGAAAGATCAAAAGCTACATCCACGCAGCATCGATAATGTACCATAAACATAACGCTCTCTGCAGGAGCATCGTGTCTTGTTACGCTTACAAGATACTAGCAAGGAAATACTGTTCGCGACGTTCCACTTGAGTTAAAAGCACTAGTGCCTTCAAAGCGGAAACTTACTATCGCCGTGTAAGAATATTGCAGCCAACGATTTTCGTTTCGTGCTCAAAGTAAATTGAAGTATAACGGTTAACTTTCAGTTCCCTACGAAATTCATATGCAAAATAAATTAGCAGAATATTAACATCGCGTAAAAGTTTGAAATATATGTAAGTAAGTACATACACGCTTTAATTTATTATTATAATTGCACAACATGGGACTATATCAAAACGGTATTAGAACTAAATATCTGCTGTATACTAAATTCGACTTTTTTCACATTACGTTTCACATAACACGCTATGTTTTAAATTCATTAATATCATAAGGTGGTATAAATATTTTAGTATATTGGAATATATACATTTTCATCAATGCTTTTACATGAATTTTAATTTGCATATCATGAAAGAATGAATATTTTTCCTCGGATGGCGATAATTGGGTAGAGCTGCATTAATTAATGAATGTAGAAGAATGATGCATATTAATGAAGAAATTCATATTCACTAAAGGTGGCGTTATTTTGAGAAAGCAAGAATTACGATCCATCGTTAATAATTTTAAGTACGTTAATTTCTGGACGGTTTCGGTTCCCAGGTTGCCTCCAACTTGCTGTAAGTTACAGATTGCTTTCATAAAACTTCTTGCCACGAGGCTGTAATCATTTTGCAACTATCGCTGAGTAAAAATTGGGGACAGGAATTTAATTTCATCGGAGATGTTTTAGCTAGAGTTACTGCAGTTCGGCGTAGAAATCAGGTCCTAATATTAAATCAAAACAAGGAAGGGGAGGTGTAAAATAAAAACAAATTTTGAAAATTATATACTAAACTGCAGTACATGGAGTATAAATTATTTTTGAAAAATTAGGTTTCATGGTCAAACCTGCTTTATTCAAGCTTCGTAAATTATAATGTTTGCTTCTAGATATTTCAGTGTTACTAATTTATCTACATGAACCTTATCCTTAGATAACACCGAAAAATATCAAAATTAATGAGAAGCAATGACGTAAATCAACATTTTCTGAAAACATTTCATTAGTATGGTCTTTACCTGCCCAAAAATAAATTATCAAACTTTTAATACGTTCCTCCATCAAATAATGATCATTTTTCAATAATAAATTAAGCACAGTACAATGGGGGAGAAAGCCGAAAAATATTAATCCAAAGTAAATTACTGAATTTAAACTTAAGAAATCGGTGTGCGCCACCCTATACAGGAAAAGATACACAAATACAAAACCTAACACCTTTCCAGTAGCTTCGCTGAGACTTAAAATTAGTAAAATTCAAATACCTAAGTATAAAATGTGCAAGCTTAAAATGTAAAATGACGAGAGCCCGCCGTAGGCGAGGGAAAATTTTAATAAAGTCCTGCGAATTTTTCACTAATCACAAGCGCATATGGAAAAGTAAATCGCAGAATGAAAAATCGACGGGAACCGTTAACACTTCATAAATTAGTGTGAACGTGGTTGTAATTTCGAATGACAGTCCGCATGTTTCATTACACAAAATTAAAGAAGGTCGTACGTCACGTAAAAAAAATTCCTTCCTCCAATGTTTAACGGCCGACAGCCTCCCTGAAGTACGTAATACGTATGTACCAGTTCCGGCGTGGCTCGAAACCACTTTAACGTGCTCGTTAAAGTCCCAGCCATTTGGAGGCAACCCTTTATTAAAGCCTCGTTACTTCGCGAAATTAAAAACCGTGGGAACTTACCATTCCATGGGCCCTGATAATATAGGTCCTCCTGGAAAGTACGTTCGTCGCCAATTGACTGTAATGTGAAAAAGAAGAATTGATTAGAGAGTGGTAAAAATAGAAGGAACGGGTCTTAAATTCTAGTGGCATTAAATCAATTCTGTTTAATACAGAGGGAGCCTAAGCTTGTTTAAAAGTAGAAAAGATTTAATTAATTGATTATTTATACTATCAAGAAGATTCAATGAAAATAAATGGTTAGTTAGTTGTCGAATAAATCAGAAATGGCAAGATGTATTAAATTTGCATAAACAAGGGTTAATTCAGTTTTTAATGTGAATGTTTGAATTTGTAGCACTCCTATGATTGACGTCATTTGTAATTTACATTCTACAAGGTTTTGTCATTGGGTGAATTTTACAAAATCGAGATTAAAGAAAACTCTCATTTAGCTGAATTGTAATAATTTGTATAGTAAGCAGCGTGTAAGTAAAATTTGATGTTAAAATAGAAAATAATTTGTTGCTTTGTTAATGAGACCATTCTTCTTCTACTATCATCTTCAAAGTATGTATTAATCATTAGATCTTTGTATACAAGCCTATAATGCAGAACAGAAAATCGTATTTTTATTGTCGAAAATAATCTGTTGCTCGTCAAAAATAAAAAGCAAACGAAATCCAATACACCGAGTGAGGTTTATAGTTACAGTAAGTACAGGCTAATATTATTTTAATTGAATGTAATCTGTCTCTATCATTTGGTTTTGGAAATATCATATTCATCATTCTGAGCTTTGTAGGTACATGTATGTAATGCTGACGATTTTCAAATAACTGCATGCATTTTACGAAATATAGGTACCTACACATGATATTGTCAATAGGGGGAGTTGGGGCACAATGAATTAATATTCTCTTGATGTCTACAAATAGTGAGAAGTTCAAAACATGATTACAACACACTCTATATAAAATTCACATAATATAAAATGTTATGAAATCGATATAGTGGTGCTCTACTGCAATGGCCTAATTAATACGGAACATGACTGTTGACTGATAGACCACGTTGGTATTTATCAGAGTTTAATTAATATTAAACTAATATGCAATAAATACTAAATCGACTACTAGAGCTGTTTAATTTCGTGACTTACATTGTATAATTTGAAAGTTCAAATAAATATATTTTCTTAAAATAAAATGAAAACTTTAGCCAAGTTTTACAAAATATTTTGTTGCATTTATATTAATTATTATAGTAATTATTTGATTCTCAATTTATTATTACCGCGAACCGGTCATTTAATGGGTGCATGCGGTCATTTACTGGGCTTCTACACGTTTTGCATTTTATAATAGTTTTTTTTTAAATATTACGATAAGAATAAGTAATTACTTTTATAGAAATTTCAAGAAAAATAAATTTAAATGCAATATCAACAGTTGTTTTGTTGTTATACATAAATATATTCGAGTATTAATCTCAAAGATCCATAGATTCAACAATTCGGTCATTCACTGGTTGGTTTACCCTAGATGCCATGCGCATGCATGGAGCTTCATTCTGAAGGGGGTGCAAAGTAGATATGTATAATAATTATCGGGAATATTTCATTGTCGTTATCCTTGACCAACTTTCCGATTTGCCCTTGAATATCCTTATTGTAATTTCAGTGAATACACGCGTACAAAGTGTTCTTGAAATTATTAGTCAAATTTTACGCAGGTACTATTTCAATGATTTGACACAGATATTGATGCTGACCATTTCACACAAACAGATTTGGAAATATTGGAAAATCTGTAATGTATTCTGATATTTATAGCCTCCTACAGTCTATCACTAATTTATGACTTGTCTATAAGATTTCTTCTTAACTATAATTACTACACTATGCTATTCATGTTAATTTAGAATAAACACAAATTTTGTAATTGTATGTAGGGTAAATCCGGGAGACGCAGCCGGGCGGGATAGTTGGTCGAAACAGTTGATTCTTACAGAATTAATTGTTCAGAACCTTAACATCCTTCACACACTTTTACATATACACAAATGTAGAGTCTGAATATTGCCACTCGACCAACTCTCCAGGCCGACTGCGTCTCCCGGATTTACCCTAACTGACAGTGCCTGTAACCCACAAGAAAACTGGTTATATACATACTTATATTTTCTTGATATTTTATTATCGGTATGAATATCAGAGTGTATTAACTTTTTAGAAACATCACATATGTATGTACAGTGTACTTTATCTAGCGTTCGTATAATATGATAACAGACACAGAAAAGAGGAAACTGCTTTGTTTCCAGAAGAGTTTGCTATAAGACTTTCAAAATAATTCGTTCGTTGATTTCACTGGCACATGTAACGTAAACATTTTTCCTGCTGCTTGCTCCAGAATTCCGCTTCTCCGCGGATAAACGAATATAAAATGACGAACATGAATATTGTACATAGCTATACAATTAAAACAAAATTGTTCAATACCATTATTTATTTAATTTTTGTTATTTGGTCTCTCCATAGAAATCCGATCTTACAAACAACGTTCCATTTTCAAGACTTTAGGAATCAAGCTGAAAGCTAATAACAGGAAGAAGAAGAATTCAAAATATTTTTCAGAAGATACGTTTTTTCTCCTTAACTTTAGAGCGCCACACAGTGGGCCGGATTTTAAATTTGCCGCCTTTTGGGTCTTTTTTTTAAGATATCGGAATGAAAGTTGCGCTAAAAAACAGGAAAAAATTATTCCTATCTAATGATGTATAATTTACTTTTTTAAACAATTTTTTTTTTTAAATTTTGTTAACTTATTTGTGATAAAAAAATTTAATTCTGTTTATTTGATACCTTATTTAATGCCCTTTACAGTGGTGTACGCAAAATTTTGGGAAACTTTTCGTTTCCAAGTTATACGGAAAATTCGAATAATGAAGGAAAGTAGCAACAAATCGGTTTATTTAAATTAAAGACCAGGCTTATGCGATAAATATCTTCTTTTATTAGTAACTAATATAAACAATCCATTAAAAAATATTTTTATATGCATTAACGAAAATGGCGACATTTTTTAAATTTGATTAGGGATATCTTCCAAACGCCGAAAAGTTCCACTTTGGGACCAATTGCAATATTTTCAGCACGCTTTCCTCTAAATAATCACGTATCGATCATTTCCCCCCTCGTCCCACTGCTCAAATTATTAGTGTTTAAAGTTATCAACGTTCGGTCAGTCCGTAGGGTAAAGGTGGGTTGCGTTGTGTTCATGTTTGCACTATTAATTCCGGAGCTTCATGGTCTAAATTTTGATGTTTTTTAGTAGATGATCTTATTCGCATACTAGATATATAAGGATCGGACGTTAACAGTAATTTATATAGTATGTCTTCGTTTGTTGCTCTTCTTTATTTTAGGTTAAATTGAAAAAATGCATTTGTTCCTGTTTTTTGTTACTTTCTTTTCGTTGTTTTCTGCGAATGGGACGAGGGGGGAAATGATCGATACGTGATTATTTAGAGGAAAGCGTGCTGAAAATATTGCAATTGGTCCCAAAGTGGAACTTTTCGGCGTTTGGAAGATATCCCTAATCAAATTTAAAAAATGTCGCCATTTTCGTTAATGCATATAAAAATATTTTTTAATGGATTGTTTATATTAGTTACTAATAAAAGAAGATATTTATCGCATAAGCCTGGTCTTTAATTTAAATAAACCGATTTGTTGCTACTTTCCTTCATTATTCGAATTTTCCGTATAACTTGGAAACGAAAAGTTTCCCAAAATTTTGCGTACACCACTGTAAAGGGCATTAAATAAGGTATCAAATAAACAGAATTAAATTTTTTTTTATCACAAATAAGTTAACAAAATTTAATAAAGTAAATTATACATCATTAGATAGGAATAATTTTTTCCTGTTTTTTAGCGCAACTTTCATTCCGATATCTTAAAAAAAAGACCCAAAAGGCGGCAAATTTAAAATCCGGCCCACTGTGCGCCATGATTGCGACAAAGCAGATTAGGCTTGTTCGTAGAAAAAATGTGCTCCTCTATGGGGTGCTCTTACAATTAAGGATACGTGACCTATTAGGGATGACCGAAATGTATAAGTAGTCTAATTAGAAGACTGCACAAGGTTCAATTGTCTAACTCGATTAAAATCTGCATATACTTAAAACCTTGCGACAAAATCGAGATCGAAGTTTCGTATTCTGTAGATTCCATGTAGGTACATGAAAACAAAGTTAATCGAATAATTTCATCATGCAAATAATTGAAATTGAGAGAAAAATGTATGCACACTATAATGACCAAACATCAGAACACCATCATGACCAAATGAATGTACTATAATTTGAGACCATATTATCTAATCATAAGATAACAATAAATAACATCATCTGGATGCGAATGTTTAGACGAATAGGTGGCCTCGAGCGCAGACCCCTGCAAACTGTCAAAATGGCCCCTCTAACATCTTTGAATTTTTGACGTATTTCTTATTTTTCGGCCCTCTAAAACATATCCAAAATTCAAAGCACTCGGAGATGAACACCCGAAGATCTTATAACTTTGGGGGTAGGTTTCACCCCCTAAATATGAAAACGGGCCGCTATAAAAACACGCATATCTTATTTTTCGGTCCTCTAAAACATATCCAAAAATCTCTCCTGGGAATCTCTGCTTGTAAGAACGAACTCTAAACCCTACGCCCCGACCAGACATTTCCTACAGAAACGTATACGATTCGAAAATTGGAAGAATACCCCTTCGGGCCGATACACTCTCCGTATTGAAGCAGCGCTCGCTGCCGAGCACAAAACGTGCAGCAGTAAAACAATCTAACGATCAAAAGGTTGGGGGCACAAAAACCAATTCAGCAAAATCGCGCGCTGCGCCCCAATTTCTCTCTCTGCGAGTCAGCCGCGCTTTTTTCCATGCCATAAAATGCAATTCGCTTTCCATCACGTTCGCGTTCGAGTTAACAAGTTTATACCGCGACGATGTTTATCCGTTTCTTCCCCACGCAACAATTACGTTTCCCTGCGGCGCGAGCGTTCTGCGGACTTGTCGAGGGCGTGGGCGACACGCGAATACGACGAGGGGGGGAAGGGGAGGTGGGGGTGGTAGAGACGAGCGACAGTTGAAAGTGGACAAGGGGTTGAAAGAGTCTCGCAGGATCTGAGGCGAGGCGATCCGATTACCAACCGGCGAACAGCGAGCTGTTCGCCCTGCCGGCCGGTTGCGAAATGGAGGGTGGGTTCCGTCCGCGTTTGCATGCGTAATGGGCGATGGGGTACGACTTAATTACACGGAGGACCATAAACCTGCGCTGAATCATTGTCACAACCTTCTCGATTTACGTTGCGCTACGCCGCGGCCAATGAATTATTGTCCATTTCTATCGCACGATTTATGCGCGAATGTACTTTGCATTTCGCCCGCGGACGCGGGAGAAAGCGCGAAACGGTACATGCTAATCCCTGGACTCACTACGCCGCCCCCACCTTCCCCATTACGCCTTATTTATACGCGTGTGACGAGTAGACCGCCACTCTTTTCCATTTCGGCCGCGGCGGTTCTGCATGGCAATTTCAGATTCTCGCGTAATCGTTTTCTGGGGATAGTCCAGTGAAATTAGACGAAAATCTGCCCAATCTACGGACTAATTCCCATCAAGCTGAATTTTGGCATGAGCCTTTATTTGGTCGTTGTAAACAATATGCCAAAAGTCCCCATCAATGCGACTGCTGCTAAAAATTTTACAGAGGGTTGAAAAAAGAAATACTGTTTTTCGCAAATATCTCGCTATCTATCAGTTGTGCGACAAAAATAGGTATTATATAATTTATAGCCTAGGAAATTCTCTATAAAAAAGGTCTTGCAAGTTTTTTCGTAGGTATAACCATTTTCAAGTTGGTCGGGTTACCAAGTTTTAACCCTCATAAATTTGACAAGGGGAGATCCTGAACCCGGAAATTCAGAAAATTATGAAACTCTGTATATATGTAAGGGAAGTCCTCCTGAATACAACGCAATTTCGTTTGATGCCCAAATTCACTCCAAGAGGGTACAATTCACCCCTAAACTTTTTTTTGGGGGTATTATTACTCGCGAACTGTAGGAGATAGAAAAAAAGTGTTCAGGAAGAAGTTACTTCTTTTAATTAGGACTATCAGTTGGTAAGTTATAGGTCTTACAGTTCTTACGGTTCTCGAGGTATAACACAAAACAGAAAAAAAAACTATTTTCAGGGGTCAATTTTACCCCCTTACAATGAATTTGGGCAACAAACAAAAAATTGCATAATACACACCTATTTTAACCTCTGCATATCTCCAAAGTTTTAAAAAATATTGAATTTTCGAGGGGGTGGATCTTCGCTTGCGAGAAATAATACCCCTGAAAATACGTCTTTTTTTTCGATTTTGTGTTTTAACTCGAGAACCGTAAAAACTGTTAGACCTACATATAAGTTACCAACTGATAGTCCTAATTAAAAGAAGTAACTTTTTCCTGAACACTGTTTTTGTCTATCTCCTACAGTTCGCGAATAATAATACAAAATAAAAAAAAGTTCAGGGGTCAATTGCACTCTCTTGGAGTGAATTTGGGCATCAAACCTTTTGGGACATCCGGACCTTTTTTGTAGATAATTTCCTAGGCTATAAATTGTATAATAACTATTTTTGTCGCACAACTGATAAATAGCGAGATATTTGCGAAAAACAGGATTTTTTTTCAACCCTCTGTAAAATTTTTAGCAGCAGTCGGATTGATGGGGACTTTTGACATATTGTTTACAACGACCAAATAAAGGCTCATGCCAAAATTCAGCTTGATGGGAATTAGTCCGAAGACAGATCCTAATTTCACTGGACTAGGATGAAAATGGGGAACGTTTTGGGCAGGAAAGTAAAATTTATAATAAATGAAATTCCACAGGCGTTTGGTAATTCGTTTTCGCTATTTTGAAGTGTTTGTCGACATAGATTTGTCAGTAAGTAGTATGAGATGGGTGAATTTTGCTCGCACGATTTTCAGAATGAGCTTTTAAAGTGGATATGGAAGTTTTTATAGTATAACATCTTCATTTTCTTAAAGTAATGACGTTAATAAGGGATGGGGAATGTGAGTAGTATGAGGTGAGTCAAAATGGACCCTGTATCCGCTCGGCGAAGATTGAATGCAGAACTTAGGAATAAGAGGAGATATAATATTCTGATTATATAATTGAAGAATTCTCGCAGAAAACACTGTAAGTGCCAAGATTAAAAAGAATATTTATCGAAAGATGTTCTACGAGCCAGTGGTAAAATACTACATATAGAATAGAATTTGATTTTTGGCACTTACAGTATTTTCTATAAGTACTTCAATTAATGATTCTATTAATTCCACGAATCATGAATTCTTCCACATTTACAAGGTTTAATCATATTAATAGTACATGTAGTTAACTTTAATTTAAGCTTTGGTGTACTTGAAGTGCGAAGGGCAATATTGATGTTTGAATAGAAATGACTAGGTATGAATAATTAATTACATAATTGTATCCATTAACATAGTATCTGTATTATTACATAGAACCTTATTGTTTACGATATCGGCATTGCATAAAGTTTCACACGTATTCTCCGTACAGACTGGACGTAGTCTGATTTATGCTTGAGTTTGACTCCTGAGATCATTTGAAACCTCTATGAACGTGTATCTCTTCTAACCTGAAGTTTAAAATAAATATTCAACGTATTGTGGCATTGTCTGTTATAAATTGATAATGAGAATTGAAGTATTAAGGATAACACACATAAATACTAGAAGAATTAAAATAACTTAGTAGTTTCTTCATTACCGCAGCAGTTCATAAATAAAACAGGATATCGCCTGCATAATACTAAATAATGTAGTATTTCATGTTGAACGTAGGTGTTACTACTAGCGAAGCTAAACTATTCACATGCATAACCACCACAATCATTCCATTAATACTCATTTGCAAAGCAATAGGGTTCCTCACTTAGAATTTAGAATTTAACGTTTCTCTCGGTCTCAATAGAAGACATGGCTGTCATACACCATGGACTTTCTGACGTGCAAGATGGAAATTAGTTTAACAGTTGCTGAAGATAGATGCGGTTAAAACAAAGGAATCGGAGTTTGGTGGAAACTGTGCCGTTGCCAAAGTTCTGTCCGCGAGTGAGTATGGAACAGATGCCATTTCACTCGCCCTTTAGTGAAGCCATGTCGAGGGAGATCGACATATCTTCGAACAAAAGTCAATTAGTTACCAATCCGTTATGGATCGGTAATCATCGAACCCTGAAACTAGTATATGCAGAGAGAAGCAATTAGGCTTTGAATAGTTCATTTGAAGCAGGGATCGCGCGGAGCGGGCAAACTTCTACCTGTTAGTTGTTACAAATCAATGAAGCCACTAACTTTAATCTGTTTATTGCGAAATCAAAATCGAATTCCCTTTCATTTGTGGAGTCCTTGACAAAAGGAAGACTAATGATAATGGCTACTTTGCATGAAACTTTCTTAGGAAGGTCTGTTCAGTTTGTCAAGAAGAGGAGAAGAAGTTTCGAAGAATCAGGCGAACGAATGTAAATAAAGTTTGCATGAATTGTTGGTCATCATACGTTTGTTCATCGTGAAATTTAAGAAGGATATTTAATTACAGGAATAATCTAAATTCGGGGGAGAAGTTAGATGTGTCTTTATATTTACTGTATTAAATTTATCGATTGTTAATGGTTTTTTACAATGGTTGTAATTTATCCTCTCGTGGAATTTGGATGTGGTAATAATATTCCTGCAGGTAATCCTTAATATTTACCAACATGAAGATACAATATAATTATATGAAGAATCATTAATATAAATACGATTTAATAATCTTAATAATGTACTGATATAAACAATAATACAGCACTCCCAGTTGAATTATTATCATTTCTTCCCAATCACGACCTACACCATAAACAACCACATCGTCAATTATAATTATTATCTTTAATAATCGATAACTCGACCATGGCAGAAATCCCTTCATTATAGTTTACTATCCTGATTAACGATTCCCATAATTAACGATACTAACAGTAATCATTTGCGTTGTAATATCGGCTGCGTACTCGAGCATATTAGATGCAATGCATACAGTAAATATATAGCTGATCTCCTGTGATAGATTTAACGAAAAAAGCTCAAGTGGCAAACGTTCTGGGATACTCGCTATTAGGGCTGTAACGAATATTCGGAGAAATTATTTGTATTCGAAAATATTCGAATTATTCGAAAATATATAATTATCGAAAATAATTCGAAAATATATAATTATCGAAAATAATTCGAATATTTTCGAATAACTCGAATATTTTCGAATAATTCGAATATTTTCGAATAACTCGAATATTTTCAAATAATTCGAATAACTCGAATATTTTCAAATAATTCGAATAACTCGAATATTTTCAAATAATTCGAATAACTCGAATATTTTCAAATAATTCGAATAACTCGAATATTTTCAAATAATTCGAATAACTCGAATATTTTCAAATAATTCGAATAACTCGAATATTTTCAAATAATTCGAATAACTCGAATATTTTCAAATAATTCGAATAACTCGAATATTTTCCAATAATTCGAATATTTTCCAATAATTCGAATATTTTCGAATAATATTCGAATTATTCGAATAGTCGAATAATTACAGCTCTACCCCGCATACATAACAGAATTACAAATTAATTTACAGCGCCCATAGCCTGAAAATTATGGGAACCAAAAATATATAGTGTTTGGATGAAATTATATTTTTTTGGAAGATGGGTCGGGGGGGGGGGGGGCTTTTTAGGCAAAGGCCCAAGCGGTATCTGCCCATTGGCATTCCAATAAATCCGCACTGCCACCTCACTGTACCAGAAAAATTCTTTACAGTTTCTCAATCCCCAATTTCTAACACCTAATAGACAAACCATCCACTATAATCTCCCGTAAACTACAACTATCGGCGATCCTCGCGCGAAGACCAAGTCAAACAAGGGATACTTGGTATCGTTGAGTTCCCTCCGATAGTAATTGCAAGTTTCCAGGCGTCTTAGCGGTCTCTCGAAACGGATCACGGTTCGACACCTGATACAAAGGGATCTCGAAAGGTTGATCAAATTCACACCGGGCGTACGTGACCGTGTAAGATCGATGCCAGCACGTGCGAATACACACCGTTAAATGATCCGATGTACTTGAAGCTGTGCTACGACGGATTAAGGCGCGTCACGTCCGGCCGTGCGTGCGGTACGCACGTAGTAATCGGATTTCGGTAATTAACCAAATGCATCGAACGTGATCCAAGAATCCGTCTACGATGCATTGCCAGGGAGAAGAACAGGACTGAATGAGAATGCATGTTAGAGCTTCCTTGAGGCTTGTTTAATGGTATAATTCGTAATGTATTGTGCAAGTTAACATTGAAACAAAGTTGTGCGTAAATTGCTGTTAAATGCAAATGCTATACAGGCGAATGAAGTCTAATGCGGAGGAGGAGCACAAATGTCATGTAAGACAGTGTGTATTATTTATGAGGCTGGGAGGTACTAGTCACTTTTCGCACTTGATGTCGAGGAATTTGAATGAAATTCAAATATGCAAATATGATGTAGTCCGTGCGAACTTAGGTTGAGTTTAAGTCATTATTTTGGATGCTTCCAATTTGTTCCGAAAGCATAGGCCAACGAAGTTTGCAATCTTTGCCACTTTTCACGAGAAAAGAATAAAAAATTTAGTAATCATACGAAATTCATTCGTCTTTTCACGTAATCAATTTGAACTATACAATTTTCCTCAGTAAATTTTCGTTGAGACTAGGAAGTCGGGTTTGCAGCATAAAAGTTATAAACAATCTATTGTCACGCGTTTAAATATTCTAAAAAGATATGGACAGATTATTTTGTATCTTTATAGTCACTGATAGTCACTTTAACATCAAAAGAAAACCACGCGCTCCATTTCAGGTAACCAAGTAATTGCAATGTGCAGAGCTAATGTAAAATTTTACATAATGTTGTAATTACATGATCTTGAACTCTCGGCAAAACAACTAGGTGTTTATTCAAATATGTGTTACGAAACTACAGTGCCCGAAACCCCTAAAAATAATCTAACAAATATGAAAGGAACAGAGACTACATTCATATTTGCAGCAAAAGATTTTGTGCTTTGCATTATGCATATAAGTGTCTCTACTAAAAGGATTCCTTTGTTTCCTTTTTACTAGTTTTAACGAAAATGTCCGTGCTAGGAACGAAGGATTTTACTAGTTGGAATATCGCGAGATTTTCTGGGAGGATGAAGGTAGGAACCCAACGTCCTGAAATAACACGAATACGATTGCTTTGGATGGTCGCGAAATAACAATCGCAAAGACACACTCGACAAGCTTGGACTGCCTTAAATCGTGGAGGCCCAGGGAGATCTGAAAAGTGACCTTCTCAAGGGAAGCGGGGGAATGACGAAGTGGAGAAACACGAAAGTATTTTAAAAAGAATTCTACGACCGACAAACAAGTTAACAAATCTTCAGTGAACCCGCAATCTTAAAACAATATTTCATACCAGAGAGATTTGCATATTTCTAGCGGAATGCGCGGGAAAATGTTTATATTTCATCCCTCGTTTATGTAGGTACTGCGTGCTTCGCGAGAAATACAAATGTTTTCGAAATTCATTGCCCGACTTTAATTATAGGTCGGAAACAATTCAATTCAAACGACATATTTTTCCAGAAGTGTGTTAGAATTTATATTATAGCGATGGAATATAAGAACGCAATTAACTTGGAGAATTGCATACATATCTATATATCCTCCAAATATTCCGAAAGTTCATGTTTATTAGGTTAATTTAGTTAAAAAAAAAACAGCCTTACCACATTCACTTTTCTCTTTTACCTTAAACTCCAGCAAAGTTCAACAACCCTTTACCTTCGAACGATTATCTCCTCTATACCCTGAAAGCGCGAAGAGCAACAATCTTATCGGGTCGAACTATTTGATTGGAAAGCCTAGACACAGATTCGAATTCTCTATAATAGGAAGCAGTATCCAGAGATTGCTGGCGAAGCGAGAGAGCGTCTGGAGAGAAGTCCTTTCGAGACTCGGGTGCCAGAGACAGCTGAAAGTGGACGGCGGTATTCCCGCGGTCCCGAGTATTTTGTTTTAGAGGGGGCCGTTATCAGCGGGGTAGGGGGTGTATTCGTTTCATCGTTCACTTTACGTGAAAACGTTTTCGTGGCATCGGTTTTGTTGTGGCCTGACAGACTGCAAGCAGCAACACCCCACTGCGCGCCTTTTTGTCGCAAACTGATTTCTACTCACTGAACTGTTACATCGACTCCCCCTGCAAAAACTGTGTCAACTGTTGCGGTTCATTTTACTCGAGCCCCGTGTTCGGCAGCGTTTCGTATTAGGTGCATCCCATAAGTAATGTAATCTATTTCGGTGCGTACGTGAGGCGATAATAAACAAGAAAGAATGGCGCATATTTTATTTTCCTCACTTTCCCCGATACTTTCACATTTTACTACCAAATTTTCTATTTCTGTTTTGCAAAATCCGTCTTATTTCTATTTTAAACGTGCTAGTAGAATCTTGTTACGTCTTTTTGTCCTTATTTTTAGCTTTAATTTTACAATCAGTTCCCCAAAGTAGGTATTATCATAAAAAATATCACAAATCATGAACAATTATAAAAGACTAATCCGAAAAAGAGGCAGTATATTGAATACTATGTATTTACAATATACAGTTCGTTCTTCGAAATTATCTACAAATGTTTTAAAACAGTACATTCGATAAATTTCCCAACAGAAGGAATGATTTCATTGAGAGATAGACAAATTGTAAGTAGATATGTGTTTAATTAACTTGATGATATTAAGGGGTTAGGTTACTCTAGCGTAGCGCAATTTGTAAGTGGCGGTAAAAAAAAATGTAAACAACCGATTAATGCGAAACTTTGTACTTTATTTAACTGTAATAAGTATTAAAAAAAACCGCTACAATATTTCAAAAATGTTTATAACTAAGTCCGTACGACGCCATTTTCCGGAACACCTTTTCAAAACGGTGTGCAGGATTGCTCGAGTTCTACTTGATTAATTGCTTTGAAAATTTACAGTTACCGTTGCTATTACATTTATTAAGCATTGACGATCAAACATTTCAATGTTTGTAAAAATTAACAAAATGCCGGGTATATCAAATATAGGGTTCGAATTTCGACGAAAAATGAGTTTATTTATCGCTTATGTTTCGCAAAACAATTAGAAAATTTAAAAAAACGGATCGTCAATGCTTAATAAATGTAATAGCAAGGATAACTGTAAATTTTCAAAGCAATTGATCAAATAGAACTCGAGCAATCCTGCACACCGTTTTGAAAAAGTGTTCCGGAAAATGGCGTCGTACGGACTTAGTTATAAACATTTTTTAAATATTGCAGCGGCTTTTGTTAGTACATATTATACTTAAATAAAGTACAAAGTTTCGTATTAATCGGTTGTGTACTTTTTTTTTTACTGCCACTTACAAATTGCCTAGTTTTCCGCATCCCTAAAGTAGCCTAACCCCTTAAGAAATGAACAGCGGGGAACATCACTTATTGACTTCCCCCATATATACAGGGATAATATTGTGGAGGAACTGCTTATAGAAATTTAAGTACCCAAAGTTTTCCGACGTTAATGAGGGAGACGTGCAATCTGGAGTAAGGATCCATTAACGGGCCTGACGCAATATATTTCACAGCTGTACTCGCGCTAACCTTCCAGGCTGATATTCAGCATTACTATCAGCCACCTTAGAGGTAGAGTTAACGCACAATGGAGTTTGTTACTTTAGAGCCCCGTGAACCTGGTCGCCTCGTAATACAGCTTAACTATTTTAATGAGCAACCATGCCAGAAATAGTTGCAGCAAGGAAATACTCACATTTTGGACGATTTAGACATCACACATCTCCTGACTCCTCCCCTCTCGCAAGGATACTCAATTTCGCTACATAGAACTGCGCTACCATACAGATGGCACATCAAATTAAACAGGCAACATAGATAGGATGTTCCTTGGTACATAATTTGTCCCATCTTTACTAACATATTCTACGAATTATTGATGAGAAATCATAAATAAATTTGCAAATTTTTCCCACAGCTGCTGCAAGTGTGACTCTGGTTGGACTTCATCGTTGAGTTCCTCTACTAGCTTAATTTGTCAGTAGGTATATCGCTGCTTGGTATTGATAGTGGTATAACTAAAAAAATGTCAATTTAAGCAAATCATACATATGATCAGTACTCAACTATTACTCAAATGCAAATATTAAACTGCTTATCCAGGAAAATTTACATTTCTTTAGTTCCGTCACTATCAATGCCAAGCAACGATATAAAACACTCATAGTAAGTACGATCTGAATCCATATTTCCTATCTTTGACTTATTTTTACGTCATAACCCCTTTACCAATTACACATCGGGAGTTCCATTTCAATTTCGCGCAATAATCGTTTCACAAAGAATCGAAGCCGTACGTTCTTACCATTAAAATTTCTAGTCGCACAGTTAAAGTGAATGGAACACTAAATTTCCCAGAAACAGGTATCCCCCTCGGTCTCGCTCAATAAACGCGATCAGTCAGTGTAATAAAAGGACACCAATCAAGCCTGTTATCACGGGAACGCACTCCCCGGTGTTTATCAAAATTACCCATGACTCACCGAGGCAAATCGATCGCAGAGGCATAAACGAGTGTTTTAGAGTTATTATCTCCTCCCGTAGGTCGTAACGATGAGTTACGAGGACGGCGGTATCGGCGTGTACACAGATCGACGTGCAGGGAACAGTGAGTGTCCAATGGAAAGACGAGAAAACCGTTTCATCGAGCACGAGGAAAATCGAATTACGCCTGGCAAAATCGTTCAGTCCGATTCGTTTATCGCCCCCCCCCGAATTCAGAGCTCCTGACTGTACATACAACCGAGCGCGAATAGTCGCGCGCCAGATCGACGCGTGTCTCTTGTCCCGCGCCGTGTGCTTCGCGTACGATATAAATCTCGTGAAGAGGCCGCTCGAACGGTGGGGAAAAAAACGGGGTAACGCGCGTACGAAGTTTCACGACGTCTACCGTTTCATTATACACGGTTGCGGCAGAAATGACTACGCGATTTCAATTAGCCGCCGCTTTTGTTCTAGGCCAGTGTTTCTCGAACTTTTTCGGGCTACGCATCGCTTTTCTTGGTTTTATCAAATTAGTCCAACCGCCCCCTGACATATATAGACCATGTTCCGTTTTAATATTTCCCCGCAGTTCTCTCGTAATATTTAGGATGGCATCGCCGCAACGACATATATTATGTGAAATAATTGATATAAAAATATCGGCCTATGCCGTTAATAGTTTTACACACTTAATGGACTTTATAGATATAAATAATAATCGCCGTTTGGGGGGAGTCCTTACAGGGTGGTCATTACAATTTTCTTTGAATTGATTGCAATTTTTACATCATTTTTGTTTCATTTATGCGGCCGAATCAATTTAAGATGGCTCAAGGTTAGGGAGAAAAAGGCACTTTCTTTTGTGGGTTGGTGTTAATAAATAAAGCTTAAGGATCATTTATTATAATTCTGTTATTCTATGTTTTGTTTAATTATTTATTTACTTAGGTCTAGATATTAAGTTTAGGTTGCACAAATTTATTTGACTAACAGACGAACGCATTGTGACCGAGAGGAATAAATTTGGAACTTGTATATATACGAACGAGACTGGAACTTAGGACTTGCGAGAAAGAGTTAGGATTAGACCCTAGTGGCGTTGGTGGCGATCATCTTTTGCTAATTCTTTTGCAGCCACAAACATTTAACAATTAATTATTCTGTGAATGTAAAGGTGCAACTAGAATTCTCTTCTTTTCCTTCAAAGTCGAATATAAATGTAAAGAATTACCACGTCTTCTTCATCCCTCGACAATTTTGTAAATCAATTTTCTTTCAACTTGAATAAAAAATTGAGCGTAATTGTTATTGTGATGATAATCGATAAAATGCTTTCTATTTCCACTGGTGACAGGGAAACAATAATTTGAAAAGGGATTTAAAGGGAATCCACAACTCCCATACATTATGAACTCTGTTCCGTCCAATCTTTATTCTAACACCTCGAAGAAGAATAATTATTATTCATCTTTAGCTTGAGTTAGTTACTGTACTCCAATGCATCATCTCCTTATAATACACTATCTCACTGAATAAATCTCAAGGATTCAGTCCGATTCTTGCCCAGAGATAATACCCATTCAGCTCACACTTATCTATAGAAGAATATCGAACGGTTCGTGACGTTATTCACCTTTGGGGAGCTTTCGTCAAGGGTAATCGAATGGTACATAAAACACATTTGAGGGATCGACCTTTAAGGGCATCGTTTACGCACCACTAGAAAGCCTGAAGTATCTCATCAAAGTCCTTCCACTTAGGTACGAGTTTTCCACCGTTCCCTTTGTCAAGAAGTATCGGGATTACGAGCTTTGGGGGTAGTCTTAAGGGTGTGTTCACGTGATTCTGAGGGTGGAATCTGTTTCTCGTAACGAGAGCATATCTCACTAAATATTCTATTCTCTATGTGACACTGAACAGCACGAAAACAATTACTAAAACACCAACATTTCATACTATACTGTATAGAAAACATAAATATATAAGGTTTTTATATTAACTCTTCGTGGTCACATGTTCTTATAATCGCAAATTGGTCACACGGGGTTCACTGTACCCCAGCAACATTTTTTCAGTTACCATTTTCGTATTTTTCAATCTTTTAACTTTTCAGTGATAATTGTACATTCGTAATACTTATACAATCATGGTCTAATAATCTTTTTCTATAAATGTAAATTTTTATATGATAAAATTTGTAATTGAAAATGAGCGATTTTGAAAAACTCGATTTTTAAATTTTTTTTATTTTCTTTTTTGCGATAAACCCCCTTTGAAAGACGTAAAGGTGCGAAATTTCAAATCGAAAATTGCTCTTGGGGTACAATACACCCCGTGTGACCACGAAGGGTTAAACGAATATTGTACCGTAGAGAATTATTTTACACAATTGTATACACTTTAAAATTAGCAATCTCAACACTTGATGCAGCATTACTAGAACTTCATCTATTATTCCACGAGCAAGATACATGTTACCACGAACTTTAATAATGAAAATCTGAAAAGTAAGTGCAAGATTAATTTTTAATTTGAGAATATTAGATAGGAATCACATTGACACATGAATCGTCGCCGTTTCATGATCTAAAACAGTGATGTATGAGATCGAAGGAAGTTCAGTATTTTTTACTGCGCTGAGTTGCATGGGAGAATTGAAAGTCGCGAGAGTTGACGTGACAGAGATGCGTTGATAATGTGGCAGCGATATGGAAGACCGTTATCGACGAGACGTTCCAACTCGTCCTTCATATTTCCCTCGCCCGCATAGAGATGCACACGCGGTTTCCTCTATTTATGCTTCCTGCCCCACTTCTTTCCTCGGTGGCGAACGTGACAAAAGAAACAGCGGACGTTCAGGAAAATTCGCCCCACGTGCTCTTCCACTTCATCTGCAAGTCACTTTTTCTTACAACGCGTAAATACGATGCAATAGTTTATACGATAAATCCTTAGAGCTGAAGGCTGACATATTTCCGGCAGCATATTTTTAAACATCGGAAAAAGTTCGAAGATTTACGTTCCCATCAATCACTGCGAAGTGATCCCACCCGATACGTTATCCTGATCCAAAAGAATTATTATATGTCCTCGAAGTTGTAATACTGGCAATCTGTATTTCGCGATTGATAAAAACTTGTTCGATCGCTGCGTGCTTTAAAGTAGGAAGGGAATTTCATTTGGGTCCCCCATTTTTTTTTACAAATTACATTTCTAGTTGGTTCGTGCTTAGCAAATTTTTATTATAAATATTTATAAATATATAGTCGAGGTTCGAATTTTCAAATGCGTATGATGATCATACTCTCTTGTATTAAAACATGTACATACTCCGTTCGTTGTACGTAAAATAAAATAAAAAATAAAGACAGAATGTTGAAAACTGGAAATTCTAAAATACTCTAATTTAACAAATGCGTGTTTAGCTTGCAGCCCGAAGTTTTTATTGATATTCTCGAGTAATTAATCACCTCAATTTGTTCCGACAACTTAATCTTTCCCATAATAAGTGAATCAACGAGTATTCCGCTTTAAAGAAAATCGTCTAATCTACCGTAAACGACCTTGCTTCGGTTCATGAAGTTCATAAGCAGCCACTCGCACATTACACACAGGGTGTTTCACTAACTTCGTTACAGATCATTTTCCAAGGATTTGTGTGCATTTAGGTATCGATATTAATTTTTGGAAACATAATCGTGTAGAAGATCCAATAAAATTGTAAGTAATTACTCAAATAAAGTTCTTACGAATTCGAACATTTGTAGAAGATAAAAATGCATTATTATTGTTCATAATTATTACTGGTGGTACTGTTGTCGTTATCGATACTTATCAATGTCATAGAAGAATTTAATGACAAACAAAAAAATTAACTAAACATTTCCGTTATGTGCAATACATTTGCGTAATTTTATTTTTATACTACTGTTCTCCTTTTTTTCTTGTTTCGTATTAATTCATACACGTTTATAAACATCTGTATATTAATTTTAGCCGTTAAATAAACCGTTAGAAGCCATATGGTGTGTCGCAATTATCTTTGTAAATAATTAAAAATTCCTAAAATCTCAATGTATGACATTTCAAAATCCTGTGCCTGTGTCATGCCACCGCGTAATTATGTTTTTCGAAGTACACTGACTTCTGTTTTTACATGATAGACACCTTCCCGAAAAATCCGTGGAAAAAAATATCGCGCATACGAGAAAACAGGTGTACTGTGTCCAGGCAGCAATCATACAAACAAATCGTCAAATATCGAACTCAATTTTTTTCTGGCTACGTCACGTACGAGATAAAGTCGGAATGGAAGACCGATTGTCGTTGCATACACACGTTGAAATAAGTCCTCAAAAATAGAGGAATCATTTACTTGAGTGCGTGTAGCAGACTTAAATGCAAATTCTAAGATTTGCTTTAATTACGAACAATTTCCTGGAAAAATAGGTAGGAATATTTTTTCTTAGAATTAAAATTAAGATTTTTATAAAGGTAAATTTATCAAACCAAATCATGCAAGGAGAGAATTTAATTTTTTTCTAAACAACTTTTTCAATGGATATAAAACCCACATACCTTCAACATTATCTGAATCTAAACAAATTATTATAAAATGTACATACAATTTAAGATTTGAGCCTATAGCGTGCTTTAAATAGCACACTAGCAACCAGACCTGGGCAAATTTTATAGGAATTTCAAATAATGTACCATATCATTTCCTTTTTCAAATTTGGCGAAAACAATAATTGTCAAGATAATACAACTGAAAGATTTTATTTCAATAAATTTTTACCACAGTTTGCTTTGAGCAAAATTCTCTTCTGAAAAAATTTACCAGTATGAGATTTTTATTTGAAGCCAACTAATACTGTTTTGTTTCTAATAGTGCGGAAGATGGAAGAGGGGATTATTTTTCAGGAAACCATCCCTTAATATCGAGTACTGAGAAAAATAATTACAATACGATTAAAATATATCGGTTGGACCCATTGAGTATTTCATTATTTTATTTTCTTAGATATAAGATAATAAGTGAATATTATAGTATAAGTGAATGATTTTCAAAATTATTTTTGAAATAAAATAACACAATTGTATTTCGAAAACGAAATAATTATGAAATAAAATAACCTATTGTTTGAAAATTTCAAATAATATTTCATAATAAATATAATAAGAATAATATTTGAAATAATGGGGTTTGAAAAGTGTCCTGGTCTGCCAGCAACCAATCACCGCTTAAAATCACTTAAACCCCTTCGCACACCGAAAAGACAGCAAACCATGGATAATTAGACAGGCGGTTTCAGTGAAATCCCAGCAACGCCTGCGCTTATTTCCCCACCGCCAGCGAAACAATTATTTTTATGGAAAAAAAAAGGAGGCCGGAGATAACTTTCGCTCCTCTCTCATTCGTCCTCTCCATCTGGTTAATAAGGGGCGATGGCAAAAACTGTGATAAACGATAAGCCGCGATGCAGACGCGCTGGAATGAGCAACAAAACGTGGCCGGGAGAAAATGAGTTTTCGTTCGGTTAAATAAAGCGTCCGCTAGTCGGGTAGCGACGGAAAAACATAAATTCCCAGGCAATTTATACAAATTACGGAGAGCCATTAACAGTATAGCGAGGCAGATGCGGGCGTCTATTGCAGTGCAGCATTTTATAAATCAGCGTATACCTTTGAGCTTTCAATCCCCGCTGTATTGCGCGTACACCATCCTCGCTCCGTGCACGTTTCCGCGTTCAATTCACTTTTTTTCGTTTCGCCCCGCGCGTTACCGAACTTCTGCCATTCCTGCTGAATTTCTCAGTGAACGCTCAGGATCCGGTTCATAACAATAACCTGGCGCGAGCAGCGAATTAACAGACGGGGTACAGTGAAAAAGTTCTGAAACTCCGGCGCTGTATACATGTATATCTTCTTTTTATTTTCAAACGTCCCCGTTGTTCTTTTCTTTGTTGGCATCCAACGATTTGTTGTAATGGTTAAGAAGTAGATATAGTCGAAACGAAGTGAAGTGAAGTGAAGTGAAGTGAAGCTTGGGGATTTAATCTTGGGGGGGCAGCCGAGTTGAACGGGTAAAAATATTTTTAATTCAAATTCAATAAATTCATTAGGTTATAATAAAAATTTATTTAAAGAATGAAATCTAGTTTTCTCTTCTTCTTACAAAGATCTTTCTTTACGGGGTGCGAGGGCACCCTGGCCTCCCTCCAGGTGCGGTATTGACCGAGGGGGTCTCTTGAGGCTTTTTATTCAAGTCCAGTTTAAGTTCTCTGACGGGAGATACGCTTGGTAAATAATAGTTTGTATAAAAGAGATCTGACGGAACTATTTAAACTCTAGAGGTATAAGCAGGGCCGGTCTTTTCTACAAACGGGCTCGGATGAAAGAAATATTTAGGGCCTCAATTTCTTAACGGTAAAAAGGATAACATATTTTCAGGAAAAAAGTATAATAATAACAATAATAAAGAAATTATAATAACAAAATAAAAAAAGTAAAGAAATGAACATTACCATATTTAAATATACCTATGACGTTTTTATTACCATATCATTAATAATATTTTATTGTTATATTATTATATTAGAAATTATATATTCTAATTTATTCTTTGATAGTCTTCGCATACTATAGTATTACCACTACACAACCACAATTATTGTGGTATGTCCGTAGTATTGCCAATTAATTTTAATTTTAAACCTTTCGTTCTCATTTTCTCTTGTTTCGTTATCTTCTTTTTTCAGTTTCTCTTTTTCTGGGAACCTGTACCTATAGGCCAAGGCCCGGGTAGCTTTGTGGATATTTTTACAGCGATCAAACGAAACCGTAAAAAATCGACCTCACAAATAATTGACCCGAGCACCACGCTAAATATATTGACAGGAGAGAACGGTGGTTGATAATTTTCGGAGCAAAGAGACTCCGTCCAATCCGATTCCTCTGGTAAAACACAAGCCCGCGCGAGGTTTTATAACAAAATCGGGGCTGAAGTGTTAAATTTTCAGGTGGCCGGCACAAAGGCGGGGGTTTAAACATTGAATTTAAACCGGGCCGCGCAGGCGAAACGGCGTACCGATTCCCCGCGGGGTCGGTGGCGGCCGTCGGGCCGAATATTTGACAATAACATTTTAATTCGGGGATGGACAGAGACGCAGCTGTCAGTGGGCTCGCAGCCGCCGACATTTAACTACGCCAACATGGCGGGTTACTGCGTAAAAATGAAGAATGCACTCGTGATGCAGCCTGTAGTTTTTCAGCGCGCCTCCGTATGACAGCCGACGCAGCAGCGTGTCGGAATTTATGTGGAGAACACGCGTCCGCCTGAATTCATCGCATAGGCAGCTTACCCCGCACGCCACGCTGCACACGCGTGCACGGCGCGCGCACACGGACGCACGCGCGCATCCACGTGTGTGCGTATATAAGCTCGTGGGGCGGTGGCTGTAGGAGTATCGGTTTTGCATTTTTCAAGCCGATAATTTATCAATCTCGTCCACCCTCGGTCCTCGGTCCCTCGATCACCCCTCGTCGATGAGAAGAGGGGCGAGGGGGGGAGGGACGGTCGAATTCGACTAGGAACGATCGTTCCTGGCAGGAAAATAATGAGACTCTTTAAAGGCCGGAAGTTTTCATCCATGGGAGAGCGCGGAGAATCGATTTTCGCACTTTGTCCACCGCACCGCCGCCGACCTCTCCCCCCCTATTGCTTGCGGACGAATTCATCTTCGCGCTGAGGAAGAACCAAGAGATTACTGTTGGGCAGATAGTATGCAGAGGTAGAAAGAATATGTCTGGAGGAAATACTGATGTACCTACACTAGGGTGGACCTTATTTTTCGACTATCAAATTTTTTTCGGGACACCCCCCTGTATAGCGCCACTAGGTGAAAAAATAATGTGTGTAAAATTTGAAATCGATCGGACAACGGGAAGACGTGCGGTTCTTTTATTTTTGAAACTCGTTTTTCTCCTTGTAGTATATCGTTAATATACATTTTTATATATCGTTGAATTTGTCGTTTTACGCTCTGTAACAATATAGAATCGAAGTATAAGGTCACTTAAAAAAAAAACATCATGTCCTTGAAAACTCAAAAATTGACCTTCAGAAAAAAGTTTTTTCTTTGGCATTATTTTTATCTTGCCAAACAGTACAACTTTTGTCTCAGAAATTTTTTCATATATTCGCAAATGAAGATATTTTAATTTTTCTCTTTAAACAATTCGCAATATAATATAATACGTATACTATAATATACTTATAATGTAATACATGATACAGGCAAGTAGTTTCAGAACTGAAAAGGAATATTTGGAGGAATAAAAATATGAAAGTATTTTTTTCGAGTAAATATCTTATATTTCTTTTAATAGTGACTGTTTTGTTACATTCGGAAACTGTTTTCTATGTTTGATTCTATATTGTTACAGAGCGTAAAAAGACAAATTCAAGGATATATAAAAATGTATATTAACGATATACTACAATGGAGAAAAACGAGTTCAAAAAATAAAAAAACTTCAACTGCGATGAGGCACGTCTTCCCGTTGTCTGATCGATTTCAAACTTTACACACATTATTTTTTCACCCAGTGGCACAATACTGCGGGGTGTCCCCGCCAAAAATTTGAAATTTATTTTTCGACAAGAGTAACTAAGGTCCACCCTAACCTACACAGTCTTACTGGGCAAGATTTTTTACTAGCTGCGATAATACACGCGTATTCACTTTATTAATCAACCTATGAATAGGAGGCTTTGAGAACGTACACGTGGTAAGACTAACTGCGTCTGCTTGGTCACAACGGTGTATTTTTTAGGAGGGTTGTCAGTAATTTGCTGTTTTGAGTACTTTTCTGACATTTTCGTTGCTTTTTGTTACGTTTGTAGGAGCTAGGGTAAAGGACCCAATTACTGTCACCTTAAGCT
This sequence comes from Andrena dorsata, assembly GCA_929108735.1. Lineage (NCBI taxonomy): Eukaryota > Metazoa > Arthropoda > Insecta > Hymenoptera > Andrenidae > Andrena > Andrena dorsata. The sequence continues at coordinate 103,514,783 of OV815487.1, forward strand.
GTTTTACGTAAAATAACGAATAAGTCTTGTAAAATGATGCATACAAAAATTTAGCATACAATTCAAACTGTTATTTATACGATACAACAAACAGAATTTAATTATTTCTTCGTTAATTTGCATAAAACGATAAAAAAATTTAAGCCGACATTAGGAGAGTGGAAACGATGAGTTCCTTACTATCGAAAGAGAAAACAAGGCGTTAAAGAAAATGCTGTAATTGCAATATTTAAGCTATTGACATAACAAAATATAATGTTTTACATAATATAAGCATCATAGAAAGTAATAAAGATCCGAATTCAACGATTCAATACGTCTTTTTACTTATTAATTGGGTGACAGTAATTGGTACAAGCGTTTCAAGCATTTTGGTATTACTGTCATAGCAGTTAGTTGCCTATGTACATGAGACGACATAACCTTAAAATGAGATAAACAGTATTAGGTTAGCTGGCAGTAATTGGGGTGTCAGTAATAGATCCCGAAATATATTTTTGAAATTGATGAATTTATACATAAAAATTGAAGTTTTAAGTTCCACCAAATTTTTTTCATCGAGTAAACATATTAAGCAATAATAAGTAACAAGATCAACATATACTTTTAGTCTATAAGTACAAAACTATAAGATAATGTCAGCGTCAACGCCTAATGTGTCAGTAATTGGGTTCTTTACCCTAGACGTTAGGTTTTTTTTAAGTGGTTAAGGATATGTTGGGACTTTATGGAAGGAGGAAAAAGACTATGTGGAAAGTGTTGTTAGGAATTATAATGATTAATGTTTTGACATATTTTAAGCATGATTGGATTTCTTACTCTGCAAATTAAGTCGAAAATGTCAAAATATTATTGATATTTCAATGTTCCAAATATGCTGTACTTCCTCTAATAACATATTAGTTTTATTAATATTGTAATATATTGCTTTGTTGCAAGTCTGCACGTGGTTTAAGACACAACCATCATAATACTGTCAGATTTATTTTTGAATGATTAATAGTAACGTTATGGAAAACGTTATGGAAAAGTATTACACAGTTAAAAGAACGTCCCCCTTATCTCTTGATATCTGTCGAAGCCATTTGTTTCAGCTTTCTGTGTTACACGAAGGGTAGATGCCAACTATTGGAAAAATATGAGAGGCTATATGGCATCAGATGTGTGTTTAATAGCATTTCAATAACCTCTGAGCAATAAATTATTATTATTATTAACGTCTTTTATTGCTCAAAATAACAGAGGACAATAAACGGTGGGTAAACATCGACAAAAAATACAGGCGAAGTTCAGTCCGAGACTGTTTTACAACTTAACCAAATCTTACATCAACTCTTATAATCAATAGATGATCTACTGTAATTTTTATTAGAATATAAAAATTAAGACTCCCTTTCTTTGTGGATGAAAAAAGTTTCTGCCTATCGTAAACTAAAAATTTGTCATTTGGACTTGGCATGATATTCCAAATCTTGGAAAATATCTCTCCTGTCATACTCCCCTTACATTAAGTAATTCATTAAAGAGCCACTTTAACAAACTTCAATTTGCCATCTCTATAACTCTAACATTACTATACAAAATTTACAATTTCTAACCTCAGTTTCATCTTAATCAACATAATCTATATTCATATAATTCAATATACTATAAATAAACTTCCCCAACAAACTGCCACCTATTCCCTTCATCCCCATTTGTCACTTTAAAAGTATACACCGAATTAAATTTCAGTTTGGCATAAATCGTTTGCGTTCCCTAACTTCCATAAAGAAATCGAATACCCACAATGCCGGGACATCTCCTAAATAATAAGAATGATTGACATAAAAAAATATTTTCTGCAAGTTTGAAGATGCCTCCTTATATCCCAAAAGAGTTTAATGTAATGTTAACATTAGCTTTTTAAAAAAAAATCACAAATCATTAAGCCGTCACTTATCGCATCAGAGCTACGGAGGCAATGAATTTCAACAGGTGAAGATTAGCGACAACATTGTTTCTGTTGCTACACGTCCACCGCCGTGTTTGAGTCTTTTCAAGGCACAGTGAGACAAGGGTAGGCGAATCTCGTTGGCTTGAAATGGCTGAGCGAACACAGGCGAGGAAAGCCGTCGAAGAAAAAGGGATCCCGAATTTGCGGGGACAGATTTTTAAAGGGAAGACCGTCACAGTTCATTGGAGGACCCTCTTTTCGGAGGTGACAGTCATCTTGCACGGAACAGCGACCCGAAATTATTGGGTCATCGTTCAATGGCAGATACGTTATAATATTCGGTGGCACGGCTGAGCGAGAGTGTCATGTTACTGGGAACATTATTTAACTTCGTCTACAGCTTATTCAGCACGACGAAAAACGGGGTGGATCGATTGCTCGGTCGAGCGGAAAAAAAAGTTGAAGAGGCCGTTTTATTATCAGAGGAGTAGGGGGGCGTCGTGTTGCAGCCGTAGAATCGATGCTTGATACAGGAAGATTGTGTCAATGGCAGATAGACGAATTTTTATCGGGTTTAATGAATCGAGTGAAGGGTTAGAAAGTAGATCCAGGGAAGCGATTTACAATGATTTTTAGATTCCATTTTGAATCGAGCTAGTTGATACTTGGGTTCAGAAGATGCAGCTTAATATTTTCTTAGCTTCGTAGTTGGGATTAGTTGTTGAAATTTTAGAACTTAGGTAGTAGGTACTCATTAATTTAGACTGGAGATATTTAGGTCCGTATTGAACGAAAAAAAAACTTTATCAGAGTAAGAACCGATTCTTGGCGTTAGAAACGTGTTAATTATTAATTATGATATGTTCACTTGATTTAGAATAAGTACCTACTATTATATAATACTATGGCTTATCAGTGATTCGTTATGCAATATTATATTGTATAATTCTATTTTACAAATTTACATGTTGGATTGAGGAGTAAACAAATCACTGACTTGATACAGTAAGCACATTTTATTCCACTTAGCCAGTATTAAATACTGTCCCAATTCTTTTTCAAACGTTCTATATAATCACTATTATTTTAAAAAATGTATAATTTCTTTCATTTCCATGCCAGATAAATTCTTAAATATTATCCTATAGAGAACATACCTAGAAATATAAACCAATAAGCTAATAATCATCTAAAAATCAAGGTGTACATATTACATAATAACAAATAATAAAAAATTCTAAACAAAAAATATATAAAAACTATGAAGAAATATCCCAAGTATATTTGATCCAACTTAATCGTGTAAAGTTTAATACCCTGCTAAAGGTTTTGATTTAATATCCCTTGCACTTGGATAAACTATAAAAAGATATTTTCAGTCTACAAATTTGTAAATTACATATTTGCACACGTCCCACGAGTTCCACCAAGAATTCAGAATTGCTTTGGCAGAACTTAAAACACGGCACGCAAGTTCCAGCCGTTTTTCATGGTTAAGGAGTCGCAGACTGCGTTGGCCAGACTTTCAAGTAGTAAAAGCGTATATAAGATGAACCGCATACGAAACTCTCTCTGTGTAGTAGAGTACCAGCTATCTTTATGGCTCGAAATATTTTTCCACACTACTGGCTGCCACTGACCGCTCGATAAAGTTCGATCTCGCAGAATTTCGTTGAAAGGAAGAATTTTCAATCGACTGTTACATAAACAATTCCACTCAATCGATACTTGAAGCAAAAGAGTTTCCAATAAACCGTTAGTAAATATAATTCTTCGATGAATACATGATCTCACATGAAGACTCATATCAATTCCTTCACGTAAAATTTACGTCGTAAATTGAAATTTAGAAGGTAACAATATTGACTGTAAAATTTTACGTATGAATTCATATATTATCTTCATGACTTCGAATTTATTGACGGTGGTTTTAATCGCTTCACAATAATATACATCGTTTAACATTTTTAATCAACTTGAAAAATGAGGGGGTTATAGATTCGACCAGTATATATTTTTTTACGTACGCGCACGTCTCCTCGGCATATTGTGTCAATAGATATAAAACTAAAAAGACAAAAATATAAAAAAAATTTTAAAAAAATTAAAACCGACTTCAAAAAAATAAAATTGCACTAAAAATTAAAAAATAATTTTTTCCTTATTTAAACTTCGACTACCATATTTTCAAGTCAGCACCTCATCACTTGCTCTGTGTACTGAGACAGTCCTTGTACATACATGTTCTAGGTATGTAGATGAAGTATGTACTAATAAGATCACGTTTTCTCTGTATAAAATTGGAACAGGCAGAAAGGAGTTTAATTTTCATACTGAAAACAACACGCGGACAAGTAATTCGCTACAAAGTTTTTTAAACTTAATTCGAAGAGACGTGAAACGTGAGATCAGTTGAGATGCACTGGGTCACCCTCTCGAGCTTTACTTTCGGCTTGTTTCGCTCAATTCCTTAATGAAGAAAAATAACGGCGGTCCAATAAGTTTTTTCCCCAGAGAAATTAATTACTTAAGCGCAAAGGACTTTTTGAAGTACGATAGAAATTACAATATCCGGCGAACGTAACGAGTTTTAAAAATTGGACTCACCTTTATGCGATCTTTTAAAAGATTGTATTTTGGAGATTGAGCTCATGATATATATATTTATACGATGATGAGTTTTCTATGTGTTTCTGGACTTTTTGTGATAAGTTTTTCGAACATAGAGAACATGGAAAAGTATGTTCTAATGATTGAAGATTCTAAAACTAAAATCATTTTTATTCATTTCGTTTAGAATATGTATTGTTACGAGCATGAAGTATGCAAATTATAAGCACACTACTCGTGCCAAAATTGTATACAAAAGACTGTCGGCGCCGCATATTTTACGAAACTCTTTCGTTTCTGTATTGTAAGTAAAAGAAGTTTTACCATTTCTGTTAATGGTTTCCGGAGGAAAAATGTCTGCTGCGTCGCGTGGGGTAGTCAGATTTTCTCCTAGACCCTTAGTTTTTGAAATATATAGAACGATATCTGCAAAAATTGGTGCATTTCAGGTGCCATTTTCCCTTTCATCGTTGTTTAAACATATTTAAATGTGTACAGTTCAATAATAACTTATATCGTCTAATAACTATTACTGTTTGAACACACAAGATGTTCAAAATTAAAAATTTGCATTTTTTTTCAAAATCGAATTTCTCGAAAACTGAGAGTGATGACGACAAACGGTTTGCGGATTCGTTTTCAATGCACAAAAATCTATAAGTAACGGCTAGTGAATGTTACAGATCAAAATGGCTGTTGGACAGTGTAATCTATATAATTAATACATATATAGTATAATGAAAACGCATTTTATTTCAGTACGGGTTATTCAAGTGTGGCCTCGATACTACCATCAAGGAAATATCCTGGACAACAGCCCCTTCGTTTTTCGAGTGAAAACAAAATCAAGCCTCCCACCAGAAAAAGCACAGTAAAATGGCGAGTGTTTAAGAAACCGCGAGAACTCGAGAAGCATTTTTGTAGGTTCAACAGAGCAAAAGCTTGTGACGAAACGACACCGACGCTAGGTTACACAGGAACGAGGAGAGCTTTGGAAAAAAAATAGAGCAGCGTCAGAATCGAAATCACAGTTCCCCCGACGCATGACCCGCATACGTATCGATCACTCATCCTTCGCGGGAGGTTATCGCGCGACAAGAGAATATCATTTGCAATGGAAGTTCACGGAGGATTCGATAAAAAATTGTAGACGGAAAGGCAGCCACTTAATGCGAGCGGGCAAGGCAGGGGCCATTTATACGGAGTACCGTAATTGTCCCAGAAAATTCTACTCTTTTGGCTCCCTTTCCTTCCCAGTTTAGACGGACAAACTTGTTTCCACGGTCGCTAATGGCTCCCCTTATCTTATCCAATTCGCGCCTTCCATCAGCCTCCCCCTTTATGCGATGTAAATCGCTTTTTTGCACGCCCTCCCCCCTAACCCTCCCGCGAAGGACGAAGAGGAAATTGCTTGTGACCTTTTTGAAAGGGCCTCGCTGCGCGAAACGGGGGACAAAGGTGTACCACGAGATCTAGCCCTTTGCCGCGAGACGATAGTAATTGTCCTTCCGTAATTCCTGAAATGCAGTCTCCAGTGCGTTAAACTGTATCGCCTGGTCTCAGTGTTTTTGCGCAAACCTTCATGGCGTGACGGCGATACTAGCGAGGGATTAATTGCGCGTGCAGTTGCCTTTGAACGATAGGGCGGGGCATCATTCCGCGTTGCGTTGGAGATTAAGATTGTGGTGGGGGTTGAAGAGATTGGAAGTGAAACTTTAATACAATTTTGCTTGACGTTAGTGACTGGGGATTTCTGTATTATGTAGAAAGAGGGAAATTTTAGGGAGGGTGAGAATTGGGGAGTAATATGAAAGTGGGGGATGAAATTGGGTAATTTCAGAAATACCGTTGTTTTTAACCCTTCGTGGTCACACCTTCTTATAATCACAAATTGGTCACACGGGGTTCACTGTACCCCAGCAACATTTTTTCAGTTACCATTTTCGTATTTTTCAATCTTTTAACTTTTTCTAGAAATGTAAATTTTTATATGATAAAATTTGTAGTTGAAAATGAGCGATTTTCCATGGTTGTGGGTAAAACCCGATTTTTAAATTTTTTTTTTATTTTCTTTTCTGCGATAAATCCCCTTTGAAAGACGTTAAGATGCGAAATTTCAAATCGAAAATTGCTCTTGGGGTACAATACACCCCGTGTGACCACGAAGGGTTAATTATAGGAGGAATATTTTTGATACTGTATGGTAAATTTAAATTTTGTGCAGTTCAGGTGAAAATACAGGTGGAAAAATCAGAGGTACATTAAATTTTGCGGTTTCAAGTGGATTTTAAGGGATTAAATAATTACTGACAATTTGCGCTATTTGTACAATCGCTTTTCCAATTTTGTATGGACTTTTTTTGTGATTTCAACTGATTTCTATTTTACACAGTTTTTTTTTAATACATAGGTACGTGAAGACTAAAATAAATTCAGTGTTGTAATTTTTTTGCGTTTCTAACGGAATTGCGAAGCCACGAAATGCGTTTGAATGCAACGATAAAAATACTGAAAACTGTGCAGAGAGCGTCGAGGAAAGCTTGTACAAATTGTCTCGTCATCGGTTTTCAAAAACTGTGTTACTTAACTCGTTGGATATTTATTTTTACGACTGCAAATAATTTTCACTCGCGTGTATTTCAGGAAAACTCTGCTTCGTTGCTGATTAAAACTGAGTTAGAAGTATTCCGTAGATCAATACTAATACAATTAACTCAGAAAACCAATATCTTCGTTGCTGCATGAAAGCACTTCGGCGAAATTCGCTGGTACTCGAAGAGTTACGAGTAAACAAAGCAATATTTTCGAAATGTCGGGCCCTGGATAGCAGAACGACTTGCTGGTTCACTAAAAAGGAAATGGTAATGTGATGAAGTAACGATTTTAACCACAACAACTGTAAATAGGAGGATTAACTAATAACAAAACTTAACATAAATTCCAAATTACGAGTTGAGAAGGTAGGTGTAAGGATGATTTTATCCATATTCATAGAGGAATTGAAATTGGAAGTAAAATATAAAGATATTTAATTATATTTTAATAACACATTGTTAACTTTAGAATGATCAAATTGAAGAACAATTTAATCTTAGTTTTTCAAGAATATTTTAAAGTAATCCAATAAATAGGATTCTAAACTATATAAGAAAATTGTGATGTTTTTGAAAATGATGATATATTATTTGTAATAAAAAACAAGAATTTCCGCATTTGTATACACATAACTGTGGTCGCTAAGTGATGAAATATATCGTTTACGTTTAATACTAATTTAGTGGCTACTTAATATTACTTAACCCTCGGTTGTCACATCTACTTTTTCGAACGTCGCGTCGTTGTCACACTGGGTCAATTTTCAATCAGTTGTTATTTAAAAACTATTTGTGAAATTAGGTCTCAAAAAATTCTTTGATAATGTTTGAACATTGTAGAATATATGCCCATGGTTGAAAGTTGGCATTTAAAATGTCATCATCCATAAAAAAAAGTTTGAAGCAATAAGAGTTTCGACAAAAAGGTTTTTTGCTTAAAAAAACGCGGGGTCAATTTGACCCCGTGTGACAACCGAGGGTTAAATAACTATTAAATGAGTATTAATATACAACAATTCTTATTTTAAAAATATTTGACGATATCATATACAATATATCAATTTTCCGAAAATCTAAGATCACTGAAGAACAAGACTCATTTAAACTCGCGAAGCCTGTCATTTTCCAAAATTGCACAAAGCTTCGAAATAATCGAAAACAACTAAAAATAATTATTTCCCACTGATATTCAGTACTAAAAAACGAATAACGAAGAAGAATTTTATAACCTTCCATTTATTGTTAACTAACTACTGAATGCGACACTTTCCGCGAGACGCTGCTCGTTTCCCATCTAATCGAACTTTTAGAAATGTTGGATGAAAGGGTTGTTTCATTAAGTTGCGGGGGCGAGCAGTACGGCAAGGAAGCGCGGGAAGAAAGGGAAACAAGAATAACGAGGTCCAGCAAGGGAAATGTAGTTGTTCGTCACGAAGAAAATTGAATTCCCCGTCGAAGCGCGGAACAGACAAAATTTATGGTACGCGTCCCTGTTCCGCAGGTGGGGAGGGGGTGGGTGGGGGGGGGGGGCGCGGAGACACCAGCACGCGTCCGTGTTAATCGATCGTCGTGATTGCGCGGATAAAAAAAGAGCCATCGTACGGCCATTATTCCCGTTTTCCTCATTGTCGAAACGTGCTGTGCCTAGTTTCCAGCCGCTCGGAGCGTTGCCGCCACCGAATTACGAGGGAAAAGGTTTCCCTCGCGCGTTTTAGTTCCTAGCAATGGCATAACGTGCCTGAATCGCCAGTAATTAGTGCCGCTGAATAGAACTATGGAAACAGAGATAGCAGATTTTCAGTATAATGATAATTAGATCGTTTTGCACGTTTCACGCGGTACACTTGTTCCATTGATTGCGAAGCTTAATTGCTAACGCTCGAAAAAATTCGCCCCGAGTGCCAGGGCGCACCGTGCAAGGCCTAATAATGGTGCAATTACAATCTCCCGTGATCTAACATTCGAAAGGGACGAGATTTCTGCCCCGCCGTGTAGCATTTCTAATTACGCCTGCGGATCCTGCGCATTGAGATAATGAAACGGTACGGGGAACAGTTAGTTAACGAAAACACGTGATTAACTGTGGCCGAAATCGATTAAGTCTATCTTTCTATCGGCTTCGGGTGAATGTAAAGCAACGAGTAAATGGAATTTATTATCCAGCAGGTTTAGATTTAGAAAATCAAGTTACATTCTGGTGTCGGGGGGAAATAAATTGTATAAATTTCATTTTGAATAAGAATGTTGTAACGATACCCAATCGTGCGGTTTAAAATGAAACAGAAATAAGGAAATGAATCGAATATTATTTTAATACTATTATTAACTCAGTGTTAATTAATGTAATTAATCCCGACCATCAAAAGTTATGCTCACGTTCTACTTATCTAGATGAAACACAACCAGCGAATATAAAAAACGCCAGTTTTTAAGTTATAGTGAAAAAATATGAAAATGACCTCTGTACATGCAGGTGAAACAGACCAAGTCATATCATAATAAATAATGGATTGTTGTACTAAAATAAGTGATTAAATGTTTTTCCTATAGCTGGACAAAATCTTTAAATTTCTTTTTCTGAGAAACCATACATACCGACTTATTGTGTTTTACCAAGATACAACCCCTGGCAATAAGTTTTCGACCAAACGCAATGGTACGAAGTCGACGAGAAACACCACAATTTTTTTGTATAATATACATGCACATGGAAATGTAACTAAATATTAGGTAATGTGAATTTTAAGTAAATTATTGTTTATCTCTTTGCCTATTTATATGTTCGAATACTTTTTTCCAGAGATCCCGTTGGCCAAATACTTTTTTCCAAGCAACATTTTGTTTGTTCATTGTTTTTTAGTAAATAATAAACGAATGTCTTAATTATTTTTGGTGTATTTACATCATATTAGACCAATTTAAAGTTACCACGAGTGTTATATTTATACCGCATTGTTTTACGTAAAAAAAATTGTGGTGTTTCTCGTTGACTTCGTAATTGCGTTTGGTCGAAAACTTATTGCCAGGGGTTGTATTAAATGCCCATAATTCTTTCCATTACCCAAGTTGCAAGAACCGTCGCCAGAAGTCATGTATAACGAAAGAGGGACCGAGATATTTCGAACGTAAGAATAATGATGTGACAGCGATTGACCTTTAGGCTGGAGAGTCTGAAATTAGGGGTGGGAATGGTACAAGGTGGGGTAGCATCTGGGCTTGACATCTCGTCAATGGGCGTCGGGAACCACGCGTTCCACGGCTTCTCCGTCGCACTGGGGAAAGTGAGAAGGAATCAGGTGACAACAGAGCGTAGGTGAGGGTGGTGGGGGGTAACGCGATAGAGGGGTACGCTCCGTAAATCGGGCCGTGCGGGGGCGGTTCGAAGGTACGAGGCAGTACTGCCACTGAATTCCTGGCCCCATTTCGGCGGAGGTTGTCGTGTGATTTATATGAGAACGATTTCGCGTCTGGCGGCGCAGGTAATCGCGCGATGATTGCCGCTTGTAATTGATTGCCAATTGCTTCTGTCACTTAATCCCTTCAGCCTCCACCTAAAATTGACGGGCCTATCGGCGTTAATATTGAAAATGTCGTCGTCTGCCCGATACAATCGAAGGGCATCCCTTTTAGCACGTGGATGGATGAAAAATTCACTTGCGTGAAATGAAATTTATATAAATTAATGGAGGGAAGATTATGTGCGGGGAATATCTGACACAAATTAATATTGAGTGTGCTGAGTACCTACTGGAATTCTGTAGGAACGACTTCGTTCGTTTTATTGTTCTCAATTTCTGTTAAATTGTATACATTGAAAGTGTATTAATTTTTTTTATTTACGGTGTATGAAATTGATAATATTTTCAGATGATTTTAGAGGGTTCCTACTCGATTATGTGTTATAATTGCCTTACATAAAGCTGCTTATTGATTAACCGGTTAACTGGCACATCGAAAAATTAAGTGAATCGCAAAGTTATTCCGTTTGATTTGGCAGAATTGGCTAGATTTTTTTTTGATCATATATAATACATTGACAGTTAACCGGTTAAATTGTTTTGAAACTGATAATTAAAATGTTCATATGTTCACTTCATACCTATACAGGTATTTTTTGTAATTCAGCTCAGATCGTTATCCTAATGTGGGTATCTATTAAATATCATACTTCTCGAGTAATGATTCCAAATTCTAATTCTTCTAAGCACGCAGTCTTGAATATTACTAATCGCTATATTATACAAATCTACTAAGAATTTTGATAATTCTTGTCAGAGGCGGATTTACTTTCTACTTTTTTTTAATAACACCAAATTTGATTTCATGATTACATAATCTGTATATGTGTTTAAAAATATGGTTAACTTACCGACCTTAATCCGCCTCTGAATTCTTGTAACAAAAAGCTCACAACAAATATACACCCTAAAACCAATGTTTAATGGTTTCTGCTTTTAATATTCCGAAGACTCCCAATCCTATTCGTATCTCGCGATAAACACCTAACTTTTTAAATATATCCTTGCTGACAAGCCAACGAAGAGTTAATCAGACCAATTAATATTGTTTAAATCTCGCCTGACAATATGAAACGCGAAGAGTATTTAACAAAATACCGCCCCACGCGTAAGCTATTGATCTGTTCTGATGTCTCTTACAAATACATTGACAGTCCACTCATCGCAGGGGATTAATGAATTGGACACGCATTTATTAAGACAACGAGTATTGTATACTCTCAAACTATATGTAGCTATAACACAATGTAGCCATTACGATTAACTAATAATGACACGTATTTTGTTCCATTCATACAATTAGCCACATAATCCCTCGTTAAGGTAGGCCACCCGAAGTCTGTTCACGTCCACAGAACGGGATTTTGCAATGCAGAAACCACTGGAATATAATTTTCTGCAGACGTTAGCTACCCCCAGTATCTCCCATCCCCAGATAAACGCTGGTGCGATCCCAGCAACGTGTTACCGCGAAACGATGAACGCAATTTACGGCGCTATTGTCGCAAGATGCTGTGGCCTCTCCGATGGTAGCATCGATATGGCAAGTGAAAAATACGAGCTACTTCGGGGCTCTGCTGTGACGGTACTAACTGGATAGATGTAACCCATTTTCAATGATCGGTCGTTTTTATGCACTCCTAACTTTCTAGGAATTGCTGGGCCAAATGGAACCACGGTGAATACCAATTGCAGTGAAAGATAAAGTACGACGACCACATCTTTCAAAAATTTTACAGAGGAATTCTACAGTAACTCGAAAATGTGTGTAATTTAGTTTGAAATTTGAATGGTTTATAAAGGGGTCAGGTATAAATGCGACACAATGTCTTCTTTTAATCTGGGCTGAGTATTTAAAAGTGAAATCGTGTTTTAACCCTCCGAATACAGTGCCGGAGTCATTGGTGACTCGGTGTGAGTCAAAAGTGACTCCGGCACAGATTCAGTTGTGCGAGGGTTAAAGCACAATATCTACCTTCTCTGGGTCCTCAAAAAGACCGTTGAAACGAAAATTTCGTTATATCTTTGACCGTTGCAAAAGTATAATTTCAATGATAAGTGTTCACGGCGCGTAGGATCGGTCAATTGAATGAAAGTTATTTTGTAAGTTTTAAGATTGAGTTTCCAACGTTTCGGTCTATATTGAGACCATTATCAAGGAAATGATTATATCCAAAGAAAACTGCGTTCACTTTTATAAATTCCGCAACGTATTCAACGTGCGAAACACAAGTCGGTTGGAGAGTGACTGAAGTAAACAGCCAACAGAAGGCAAGAACAACCAGAGGGTAAAGCCCAAAATGGTCTAAACGGCGACGTTTAAGGGAAGAGGTCACTGAAATTTGGAAATCCGAAAATATTTGACATGCGAAATTCCTTTTAAGGGAAGGAAGTAGGTTTGAAGTAAAGGCCTTATGCAAGTGGGAACACAGTTTTAATCACTGGTTGTCATAGAATTTACATTACGTTACAGAAATCAAGCATAACTTCAAAAATCTTCTTGCGCAAAGTGTGTGATGCCACAGCCTCCAGGATTTACAGCGAAGAAGGGTCCATAGTGAAGTAAAAAATTGTGTATCGAGAAGTTTCTACGTCTCATACTTTTTAAGCTAAAAATGATTGAATTTATTAAATGGCAAAAATGCAAAATTTCATCAAAATTTTGAGGAAAAGCAAGCGCAGCGCAAAGAGTTTTGCAGATTTCTTCATGCCGATACACAATCTTTTTGGTTTCATGTCACTCTTGAAGCACGCCAAGCTGTAAGAGAATCGGACCAACAGTTTTGCGCAAGGAACATTAGATATATTAAAAAAGTAAGATTTGAGATAAATGCATTTTAAATCTAAAGAGTAAATTCCAGACTACTTCCCTTTTTGTATAGTATAAAATCCATCTGGTTGATACACATTCTCATCAATCTTGCGTCTTTTCCTATCAGCAGCAATTTTCTTTGTGTTTTGTTTCTTCTTAAAGCGCTTTCTTGTAGTGGATTGCTGTTGTGAACTGCAGGTTTCTTTTCTGTTGTCTCTGTCTCTAGCTATACTTATAGCTGTTTCAGATACAACTTTCCCAGCTGTTTGTTTCCTCACTGTCAATGAGCGTACACAACCCATATTAAATTCTGAAACAACGCATGCCACAGGTACTTCAAGTCTTGCCTGCGATACAAATGTTGTCTTCGGGCAGGATCTCCACACTTTTGAATGGAGAGATTAATTTGCATTTTCAGTGCCTCCCTTACAGCACCTTGCCATCAAATTTTCATTTGACAGTCTTTCGTATCGGGTTTTCACTTTGGTGGCCACATCTTCAGACAGCTTGAGTGACATGTGTGTGTGGCTCATTGGTTTTAGTCTAATACTTTTTGCTCAATTGTAAAAGTACCACGATTGCTTGCCCTTAGTACATCTGGCATGGTTAGGTTTGCTGTCTATAGAGCTACAGTGATCTAAAATAGCCATCACAGCATATTCCATGGCCTTTACATTTGGCATATTTTTTACAATAGCATTTTTGTAACATTAGAAATAACTTTTGCAACCCGACAGAAAATATCAAATTGATAAAATATACATGTTTTCTACAAATCGCTCTATAACCTATAATAATAGCATGCTTCATTCTACTCCTACTCTTGCGATATTTTCTTCTAATGAGGTCCATTTCACTCGTTTTATATAAGCTAAGTTCACTGCACCGTAAAATCTCACTCTGTATTTTCACGTAAACCGAAGTTTTGAAAGATTGAAAAAAATATAGTGTCTAGCGCCCGAAGAGACTGACCTCTGTCGGCAACCACTGACCCTTTTGGGCCCGCTTAGAGAGTTACCTATTGTACATGGCGGAGTTACATATTGGCCGCGTTACAGATAGCCGAGAGATACGCAACCTGACCACGACCTCCGTCACATACTGTACTTTGTAAGAAAGCGTTCGTAGTTTAGTAGGCGGAGTCGAATGCGTTTTAGAATCATGAAACGAAAGAAGAGCTAAATAATAGAGAAATATACCGAAAAACCAAGGTTTTGGTTTTCGGCTCTTTCGCAACGTTTTGGAGAAATAGGTTTTTCTGGTAGAAAGACAACACTATGTGTCAAACCATGTTGTGTACGGTTGAACAAGGGTTCAAACTTGCCAAAAATGCAAAAAAAAAAATCTTAGAAATGGTCGAAAATCGCGATTTTTTCAGTGTCCTCTTCCCTTAACGTTGGAAACTCAATCTTAAAACATGCAAAATAACTTTTATTCAATTGACCGACCCTACGCGCCGTGAACACTTATCATTGAAATTAAACATTTTTTCGGTCGAAATTCTAAATCATTTTTTTGTAAAAGTATGTAAAAACAAGTGTGGCAAATATAGCATTTGTTTTAATGATATGATCTAGATAATGATACTATCTTCGCTACTATCTGCACAATATGTCAGTCAACAATGAAATAATACCAATCGAATACAGAAATAGTACAGCATCCCGCCGCACTCTATATTTAGTAAAATTATTTCTGTATAAAATACCAAAAACATCATTTTCATCTTGCAATTTGTTATTTGCAAATTATTAGAATATGTACTTACATATAATATTCCATCTTGAAAGCAGACGACCGGTCAGAATGTATTGCCCTTTTTAACTAGTTGGCAGAACTTAAAAATCACCACTTTTGAGTAGGGTGGAGCTTATTTCACTACGAAACTATCAATTTGTTCCACTTTATAAAAAATACAAAAACATCAGAATACTAATCCCACAATACACAAAAAGTAAATAGATAAAAATATTATGTGGCTGGAAAAGTTCGTTCGGTTCATTAAACCAATGTCTTTATTAAAACTGAAATTCTCATTGGCTACCTATGACCTTTCACCACTTTTTCTGGTAAAAGTACACGCAGATGTAATAAAAGAAGACATTCCCACACTTTCCTTAATGAGCGACTATAATACGCCACTCTCGATACGTCCCCATTGTTCGCCACCCGCCAATTGGCTGAAGCTGAACAAGAACCCTCGAATTCATCAGCGGCGAACGAAAAATCCTTGGCTCCTGTAATTCAGCCACGCTGGGCGCGAAGGTAGTCGGTTAAAGTAATGTTGGAAAATAAATTCCTACCGGCGGTTATTATCCAAAGCGGGAAAAGTATGTGGCACGTGCCACATTCCCGTCGCGGCTATCTCTCGAGGAGGGATCTCAGGGCATTATCCCCCTCATAATTTCGCGGGCAGCTTACACGAGCTTAACTCTCCGCTCCGGTCCCCATGTCTGTGCGTTTTTCCCTCGACCTCGCAACTATTCCTGTGCCTGGAGCCTGCCCCCTCATAAACTTAACATAAGGGTTAAGTCTTGCGGGTATCCCCGCCTGCCCTTCAGTCTTTTCATTCCTTTCGTGGCCTGGCTGCCACTTACCTCGCGCTATTCCGCTCGACATCAAAGCCCGCACCCTCTGCTCGTTACACGAAATTATGCGGAAACTCGTGTGTAATTTCTCTTCCGCCGAGCGTCTCCGAAACACGTGCCGCGTTATCGTGTTCGACGGGGTCTGATGATGTCTTTTATGGAGATACTGTAATTTCGCACGGTTAAAAAACAGATTTCTGGTTTAAAGTTTCGTGTTAGAATTTTGGTGAAGTATTAGGTCAGTGCGTAAGTAATTTTGGTTATGATCTGGAGGCTCTACATGTAAGTAGGGTAAGTCGGGGTGAGATGGTCATACGGGAGAGATGGGCAGTGACAGTATTTTTTGTACAAAGTGTCATAGAAAAGTAACATTCTCACAAGGAGAGTATTTTAGATGTCCGCCTCCGATCATTTTGATTTTTGGATATGTTTGTTTGATATGATTGTTGGATTTGTTTGTGGAATATCTCAAGAACTATTAGAGATAGGGGAATAGTGTAAATGGACGAATTTTGTGTCTTTGAATGCGAAATATGACTGACTCACCAGATTTTCAAAAAGTCCATTTGTTTAAATAATACATAAAAAATTGTTATTTGTTTGTTAATAATTCTTGTAAATCTTCATCTATATTCATGCAAATTTATTAACAAATATATTTTGTTTAGAATGTTATTTCTAGATAACTTGGGAACTACATTTCCCTGTAGGAGGACGCCTTACTATAAGTAAACTTCAATAATAATTATATTTGTTAATTTGTAGGAAATACAAATTCTGATTTATCCGTATTTTCGGTTCGGCTGTGAAGTATGAGAAAATAAATTTACATGAATATAGGTGAAGATTTACAAGAATTATTATCAAACAAATAATTTTATATGTATTATTTAAACAAATGGACTTTTTGAAAATCTGGTGTGTCAGTCATATTTCGCATTCAAAGACACAAAATTCGTCCATTGACACTATTCCCCTATCTCTAATAGTTCTCGAGATATTCCACAAAAATGATTTTGTCAATTGTTCTCCAGGAGTCGGCCATAGCTGTCTTGGTGTAATTTCAGATACTTTGGTGAAATTCGGAGAAAATTATTTCGAAACCAAAAAAAACTAAATTGGCTGAGATGTAAGTCATGTGGTTATTGGCCCATGAAAATTGCCCAGAGTTTGACACTGTGTGTCATACATGCGGATTAGAAGACTCACAGCAAGAGCCCAAAGAAATTTTGAGCGGGCAAGAACGAAGGTGGCCGAAAACCAGAAAGAATCTGAGATAACCAGTTAAGGACCACAACTTGTTAGCTTGAAAGGTACATATGCCAATCTTTCCCGGACATTGAGGAAGAGATGGGCAATGACACTTTTTTCATTTGTAAAATTTGTATATTAAATAATAATTTTTCGTTTATTAATATTAACGGATATGTAGGTAAAGGATTTAAGTTTTGTTCTACATCATTTTCGTTGCTTTATTTCAAATAGGTTGGCTGCAGCAGGCTCTAAACGAAACTATGCCCATCTCTCCCGGACTTACCCTAAAGCAGAATTTTTTTATTTTATAAGGTAAGTACGGGTAATAATCTATATTCCTTTTATTACACACGAAATGTCATTCGAAGAGTTTCCGCGCAGTTGACATATCATTTACCGGTTGTAAATTCAACAAGTGTTTCTTCGTCAACTTTCGTTAGTCGAATTATAACAATTATGTCGTTTTCCTGGATTTCTGTTGGGAGTACTCGTCATCCAATCACTGTACAATTACAGATATGTATAAGTACACGTGTGGACAACGTATTCCCAAAAAATACACAGACAAAAAGTAGAAAAACGCGACATTTACTATTTTTGTTTTGCTATTCCGACCAATTGCATTTTTTTCAAAACGACGAGAAAACTTTTAGCTGCTCAAAAAAATCTCCAGTCGTTTTTTTTCCAGCAAATGCCTCAATTTTAAACAAATTATTCTGTTTTGGATATCAAAATAATTTAATTTCTCCGAAAGTGGAGATCGACAGAGTATTCTTTTCGTGTTAACCGAAGGAAAAGCGGCTGTTGAAGCAACTAGAACTATTTGTCACATTTATCGTAAAGGTGTTTCATCTGAACTACATGAGAAAAATTTCAGATATCTCAGTCTCATTATCTACTTCGCATTAAATCCTAAAAACCGTGCGGCAAACTGAAATACCCTCTTAACGCTGTTTTTCCAATGGCCATACGAAAATCTGAAATCTACCAATAGCTGTTCGGCGTTCTTTGTAGGCAAGCCAGAAAACGAAATAAAAATGGTTCGCTGCTCGTTTCCATTTGTTCCGCGTGAAATTTTCTATTTTGCGCGAAACGATTTTTTTTATCTCCCCCTCGAAAATGTATAAATTTCCAGTTTGGTACCTCGAATGCGATTCGAATGGGAGCAGCTCGCAATTGGTGTATGCGCGTTGCGTTTAAAAGCGTTTAAAGTACGTAATCCGATGATTCGTCTGATATTCGCAAAAAAACTGCATGCTCCTTTTAAATAATGTTCGACGCTTTGATGCATAAGCTTTGGGGGAGCGAGGAAAAGAAATTAAACGCAGGCCCACCGTCCGCAGAGAATAGAGGAGGGGAAAGAGTGTGCTTCGCGACGTTTGTCTCGATTCTGGGTGGATTTTATTACGCCGCCATTACTACCCTTTCACGCTGTAACTTTCAAAGGGACACGTACTCGCGGAAACCCATTCGGAAATGTGTCATTTTTCAATAAACTTATCTTACCCCAGATACACGATAAATCACGTTCCTAAAGTACGCTTCAGTTTCGGAGAGTGTCTCGAGACACATTCTTCTTGCACAAAAAAAAATCCATTCCGTCGAGCGGCACATTACAGAAATAGGGAAAGAGGAGTAGAAGAGAAAGTAAGAATATGGCAACGTGCAACTATCAATCATCCTGTCTAGAATAAAAACAGAAACTATCAACCCTTCTACATTCACTATGAAATTGCACGTAACTCGACGAAAACAAATTTATTTTTTAAAGTCACGCGAGTATCTTTAATAAAACAACACGGTTCAATTTATCACCATTATCCTTCTTTTTATAATATCTTTATTTTCCTGGGCTGTTAAACATACAATGACATGCACAATTGCAGTAAGAGAAACTAGGGCCAAGTGAAACATTTATGCTTTAATAACAAAAATAACAGAAACACGCATATTTGTTTACACTTATATTATACACCTTTATAGGGTAAACATACCAGTAAATGAACACATTAAGGCTAATGAATGGACACTTTTATATAATTCTGTTTGCAGCGCGATTGATTCCACGTGTTGCAAAAATTGTTTGAATATGAAGCAAGAAATTCGAAGAAGTCTCTAATTAATTGGTTCCTTATTTTAATAATTTATTTTACTCATTTTAATAAAAAATGTCCATTCACTGGCACATACACCCTAGTAGCATGTACAAAACAATATTTCACTTTTCCCCAGTTTCCCAAATGTCTTGTCAATTGCAGGACAACGTACATTTAGCAGGTGCAGACTTTAACTTGTAACCGATTGTGTGGGTGGCCCAAAGTTTTTATAAAGGTCACCTTGTTTTAAGAAGTTCGCCCCTCTGTTATTATACTGATCCAGAAAAAAAAAGTTCCAGGTGTTGGTACCGCGGTGTGATTAAGGCACGGTCACGACTGGAGGACGTCGAGGGGAATTATGCGCATTTAATTATCATTAATATCGACTATATCCATAAATTCGTCCTAAGCAGAAGGAGAATAGGAGGAGCGTGCCAAAGGGGGAGTCGCGTGTACGAGACAAGCTTCTAAACCGGAAGTCAGCACGTCCAAGCCACTCAACGGAATTGCCAAGCCCCTTGAAACGCGAAAACGTCTGTAAAGGATAACGTCCTGCTTCGCAAAGGTTGATGCATGAGCACGGACTGTCAGAAATGAAAGGCGGAGTGTGAAACGTTATTCGTCAAAAGATACAGCGAAAATGGGGCTTGCTGCCTCATACTACACGCAGAGCAGCTTGAATTCTTTCATCTTCGCCGCGTACGTTGACAGACGATGCTACGCGTCATTAATCAATCGCTTTCTCTTCAAGTCAGGGGCTTTTCAATGAAATGGTTAGTAGGTAACGGGGAGAAACTTTTTCTGACTCGAAAAAAAATACTATTTAGTTAGCTATTTGGTATTAGTTTGAATATGTCTTAGCGCGTGGGGAGGGATCCTTTAGGGGCCTTTTGAAGAGCTCGATGCAATCTTTTGGGATATGTTTATAAATTTTTTATTGACAAACGGCGAATGTTTTTTTGAGTCGCGACCCTCCCTCTACAAAGTAAGATAAATTTAATAAGGTAAAGAACACACATTAAAAATGGGTATTTCAGATTATAATTCTAACTTAATAATATTCAAAAAACGAAAAAAAAAACAGTTCGGAATCACAGAATTAAAGGGTTGTGTCTACCTAGAAACTGAGAACGAGATACAATTTTTTTAGAACAAGAGTCAGGTGAAAATTATACCAAAGTTTTTTGCACTGAATGATATATTTATTAATTTTTTTTTTCAAATTTTTATTGAACAATGACAATAATTGAAGGTGTTATCGTTGTTAATAGAATGCGTATATTTTCTCACTGTGCACAATAATCGGTGTGGCTAAAGAGAAAAGCTTGAACGGATTTTGAAAGTAGAGATCCGTGACGTTTTCACTTTCTTAAATTCCAATCTTAACATTTGAATAATTACAAAAAAGGATAATATCTTTAATAGAAATTTCATGTTTATTCTTAAAATGTCTGTAGCGATAACTCATTCAGTTGTTTTAATAAAAATTTGGGAAAATATAATTAATAAATATATATCATAGTGGAAAAATTTTGATACCTTTTACCCATAATTTAAATGAAAATAAAGTTTTTTGTGCAGACTACCTACTTCTCTCTGTAATTATATTAAATAAGGTAAGAATTACGCGAAAATAGATAGCACCACAAAAAATTCGTGAAACAAGTACACACGTTTGCTGTTAAAATAAGATGTTAAATTAAGATGTTAAAATAAGTAATCTGGTTTATTCAATTAAAAGCTTTCGAGTCTTCGGCTTTAACGAATTATTATAGTCCTTTCTATTGCTCGCGTACACTCTCATTATCTACCGCCATAAACATAACTTACAATTTGCCCCTACTTTTTAAACTTAAACTAACGATGATTCTCTTAACAGCGCTTCATTAGAACTTACGCGTGTTTTAAGCTCTTTCGCCGTAGCAATTTGTTACTAAGTAAGTTCGTGTTACGAGTATAAGGTTCATAATCAGAATTCCCTGTATCAAAAGCTCGATAACAGGCGTAAGATTTCATTCTCGCACGCTGAAATAAAGAAAGTGGAAGAAAACGGCTGGGACTTTTTTCTTAAGCAAATAATAACTCCACAATTCATTTGCTCATAATGTATAATATTCGGGGCGTGGATTTTTCTACTTAAACAACAAAAGTAGAAATAGTTATGAATACTATTATGAACACTGTAATAAAAAATTAATAGATAATGGTTCTCTACGTTGTGATTACTTTTATAACAGAATATTAAACTTGTATTTTCCTTAAGAGGGGAGACCTATTTAGGAAGCTAGGAATAAGGTGCTTCTTGGGAATTTTTTCCTAAGAAACTGTTAAACTTTCAGAGTATTTTAGTTCACATTCAAACAATAAAAATTGATTTTCTCGTTACAAAGGGTCCGTAAAAAATAGAGATAGGGTATCAGTAGTCGACCACTTTCTGAAAAACATGAAAAATAAGGTTTTCAGAAGTGACAATCTTTTGAACAGAGTATAGATAGAGTACAGTTAGAATACAGTTAGAGAAATGTACTTTGTTCAAAAGATCGTCACTTCTAAAAACCTTATTTTTCATGTTTTTCTGAAAGTGGTCGACTACTGGTGGCTTCACCCTATATACATAAACACGTTCGTAGGGACTCGCAAAACGTAGTTGCAAATTTGCGATTATATTGGAGGCCCCAATTTTTCCCTGAAATATTGTCAATGAACCTAACAAACAAAAAAAAAAGAAGATAATAGTTCGCAAATTGGTGAGACTTCAAAGAAGTTACGATTCTTCCCCAAGATATTTTTTATTATTTATGGAAGAAGAGTTCTTCAATTCAATTTATTTATCAAAGATTTAGGTCCATCGATAATATAATTATACGAGAAATAAAATAATCCTTTTTATTTATTTCAGAGAAGAAGCAAATTATCAACCATCGACATATAAAGACAGTCAAATTTCAAGTGCCAACATTTGACATTCCAAATAAAATACTACTACCACTGAGGCAGATGTTAAGAACGAACGTGGTACATTGATTGAACACTGAATAATATTCCTCTTAGAATAATTTACATGCATTCTTACCAACGATAATCAATTTTTCGAAATTTTGACTATTCAATTAATTCTAAACTTACATTTAGACTTTACAATCTGAAACTCACAGTCCTAAACCACAATATTAAATGAAATCTTAATTAAATACTCTCCACTTGAAAAATTTCATTCAATCTTTATGTAACTGGTAAACTGTTAACGAACTTCTGCCGCAAAATATTTCAGAAGGTTCTATATTTAAATATATAAAGTAGACTTCCCCATTCCCAAATACAAATGCTTGTTAAACATGCGACATTAAAATACATTCGACAAAATGCTATAGACACTTCGATCCACCTGTACAAAATAATAACAGGAGAACCGTGAGAATCAACGAAACAGACAGTCCATTCGTTGTGAAGCGGAAATTAAGCTCGATCGACAGAGGCGAATTTGGGCCACTCGCAGACGTGGAACGCAGTTTCATACGTATGAAAGTAGTGGCTTTCGTGGCGGATGATGTCATCACTCGCAATTTTTCGAGAACCCGTCTAGTTGCTTCCTGGGGTGACGGACACGCAAATGCGGCCCCCCCCCCCCCTCCCACGAATTTGTGGACGTCTCCGTACGTCAGATAAAATACCAGAACTCCATTTCGCCTGTAGAGTCGCAATTTCGAGGGACTCACCTATGCCGCTGCCTCCGTCTCGCTTTCTCTTTTCCCCGCACCGTGACGGGCGTTGCATCAACGAAATGAATATACGCGTCGTATCGCGTCATTCGAAGAAGCATCCTTCCATGCAAATATATCGCGAGGCGGGAAATTCATTGGACACGACGCGTTTCATCGCCACTTCGTAAAGAAATCATTTTCTCGCGCGGAGAATTATTTTCGTGAGCTATAACGCTGCCGCTCACGCGAGAATGCCCCCTGTCACACTGCGCGACGCTTTCGATCGAAACGTGTCAGAACTGTTGTTGAAAATGGTTTGAGATTTCACGTAGACGTTTTTGGAAAGAATTTTGTAGGACGGTAGATTATTGTAATTTGATTTCGATTTTAACTGTCCGCTGAAAGTTAGAGGATCCGTTTGAAATCTGTTATAATAAGACTAGCAAAATAATAGATATTAAGGACTCTATGAAACACACCTTTGACCCCTTTTCACCACCCACTTGGGGGTTCATTATCCTGAAATTTGTTTTTAGGCATTTATGTAGGTAATCTTTATGAGTAAGAAACAATTTTATGTCTAATCGGGCTTAAGAGATATTAGGGAGTGCGAGAAAATACAATTTACCCCTTTCCACCCCCTTCGGTATCGTTTCGAAAAATTCTCCCCATCGCATTAAATAACAATACCTGCTACTGTTTCATACACAGTAATTGTTATTAACATAAGACTTTCATTAATGAAATAATAAAAGTAATACACATTCTTTTAAAGTAATAGTAGATTGCAGCTGATGTGTGACTACAAATATTATTGTGAATATAAACAGAAGAAGAATAATTTTGATACCGGCCTCAGAAGAATTCCCTTGTATGACTAAAAATAAAAGCGTGGGGCGTAAATATTGAATATGAAAAGTTATATAAAAATTTCTCCACGTTTAATCTGATTAATTTTCAGGACAAATTTTGAATTGAGGAATTAGACTGCTCGCAATCCAGTGGAATGCGAAAACTAATGTATCAAAATACGTAGAGCATTATAAATCTTTATATAAAATGGACATTTCAATATTTACGCCCTCGCTTTTATTTGTAGTCGTATGACAGTCATTTTGGCCGGTATCAAAATTATTATTTTTTTTTTAGTAAGTACATTTCAATAAAAGCTTCTTTCTAAAAACTTTTTTTACTATAAATTATCGTATGCATTTTAGTGAAAATATTGTATTATTATTGAAACTACATATGTGTGCAAAGTTTCAAATCTGTCGGACATGTGGAAGTAGGTGAAAATTAGCCTACAAGATTTCACCCTGACAAACTAAGTAACTAACGAGCTTACAAGTGAAGCTAAATAAAAGCTTGAAATAACACAACACTTTCCCATAGAATTAGAGACCCGCATAAATTCTGTTTGCTTTGCAGTGAATCGAAAACAGCTCTGAATAGATGTGACACTAAATTCGCCTTTGCTTAAAACATACATTCACGGATGCTATAATAGCAGATAATTCCATTCATCCAACCATATTTACGCGACACCTGTTGAGGAATTACACTCTTTTTTATCCAGGTTTAATCTCCTCGATTCAGTACTTCGGTTCAGCACGGAATTCCACCCGTTTGCTCACTTTCCCGACGTTAATTGTTTGGCTGTTATTCGTGGCGTCACATAATAGCGGTGAATTGCACGGCCCCAAGCATGTAACTTCATCACCTTGAAGAGTGTGGATTTCCAGAAACGTAATTGCACCAGAAGGGATTCAACTTGCCTTTCCACGGAAGGGCGGTCTATCGCGAGCAACGGGGGTTGAATTCAACCCATGATTTATGGCTCTGCGGCCGGTAAGGATCGCTATAAATGCAAGAACATTGGCGGGATAACGTTCTCGTGATTTACATGGAGATAGTAAAAACATTCGTTGCGCCGTTTATTTGATACGATCGTTGGAGGAAGAAGGGGGTTGTTAATTTCATCGCAACGCAGCAAGAATGATAGCTGGTAAATACCAGGAGCCAAGGTTTAAAGTGTTATCAGGTGGACGTTTAAAAAATGGTACCTTGTTTCCGTTAGGCTGCGGTTACAGTGGACCCATGTTCCGACGAAGAACATGTCCTAAATACGTTCCAAGTGATCTTCAGGAATATGTGACTATAGTGAATGCATATTCTTACGAAATGTTGGTCGGTACGTCGCACAGTGGGGCAAAGTGACGAAGTTTGTTTCAAAATCAAAGAACTTTTGATAGAAATGAGATAGAGCGATGATTTTTTTTTTTTAAAGCTGAAAGATTGCAGAATAAGGGAAAATTAACGAAATTATGGTACGACCGTTTTTTAACTTTGAAAATCTGTGTGGAACTTGAAATATTACAACAAAATTTTGATTTATCCAATACCATGAACGGTTAGATTTTTTTCTTGTCATGTTGTACATCATTTCCTGTAGATTTTGTCACGCTGATTTCAAATCCGTTCGCAAAATTTGTCTACTACCTCAGGATTTTGGAAAAAATCAATTTCAAGTTTAACACAGATTTTCAAAGTTAAAAAACGTTCATACCGTAATCTCTCCAATTTTCCCTTATTCTACAATCTTTCAGCTTTAATTTAAAAAAAATCATCGCTCTATCTCATTTCTATCAAAAGTTCTTTGATTTTGAAACAACCTTCGTCACTTTGCCCCACTGTGCGTCGCGTCACAATACTTAAAATAGATGACATCCGTTTGTCACAAATTTTACTCATGATTGGGAGAACTGAACACGTGAGTAATGTATTGGCTTCAAGAGCAACGGATCGGGAATGCTACACAGTATTTCAAGATATATTTAATCAACCGAAAGACTTTTCTGAATATATCAAAATGTCACCCGAAACATTCTACTATATTCCTAATGGAATTGAAAAATATGTCCCGAACACGGTCCAAACACTCAAATATTCGTCCATGCGTTTCTCGAGTAATCTTTCCTTATTTGTCACGAGATATGTCTCTGGTACAGTAAGTTTCCTCTAACATATACCACAGATATCGATTTTCGTACATTAAGGGGGGATCCTGATATAGATCACCGAAAATAAAGGAATTTTTGGGAATTTATTTTAAAGAAAATATTTATTAAATCGCATTCGGAGCTATGCGGTTTTAATGGTTGTTGATTAAACTATGTGAAAATATTTTTTTTTAGTTTTAAAAAAATTATATAGCAGAAGTAGAACGGCATATGTACAGAGTCTCGGCGTCGAACCTCTAAATTGGCGGGTGTCCGCCATACAGAATAAAAATACAGAAATGTTTCTTACTCTTTATGAACACAGTTTGTCGATGGACCTTGAAAAGTGAAAAAAAGTTGAAAATTGACAAAATGGCGGCACTTTGAAAATAAAACGCGATTTTTCGCTGGAAAATTCATTTTTGTTCATGCAATAAATATGCGTTAAATTAATTAATGTATTTATTTTATAGGTTCATCGACTAGTACGTGTAATAAACTATATGTGTGTAAAATTGCAACCCGATTAGTCAAGTAGTTTTTTAATTATTTGACCCGCCAATCGTAAGAAAGTAGTTTCGAGAAAAACACGTTTAAAGTTAAAGTTTTAAACAATTGTAACTTCGGGAATATACTCTATGGCAGTAGTACTATAGATTAAAGCAAAAAAAATCGATTTTTACACCAGGATCCCCCCTTAAACTTTGGGAAGCTCTCAATATTGATTGCAATTATTTATTTGATTCATCTGACGCAATGAAGTGACAATGTGCCAAAATACGTATTCGTCGTAAACTTGTTTGAAATATACTTGCACTTCCCACGTAAAAATATTTTGTAAACAGACTAGTAATGAAAATATCGACTATATCTTGAATGCTTCATGTGTAATCGGTATGTGTATTCAAAAGTGTACTTACACTTAGTATTAAATAGATACACAAAAACATTTAACAATAAGAATAACAACGAAATATTGCAACTTGCAGTGTCACATGAGAAGTGTTAAAATATTTTGCTAGTGAAGTACAACTATGAATTCTGATTTTTTAAATAAAAAATATAATTCGCGTCGAAAAACTTTGAAGTACAGTAAGAAGTTCCAGAATACAGGCATTCCTTAGTTTTCTGAGTTATAGTAAACCATACTTCGTATATTTAGTTTTTTACTGCAAACCATTTAGAAGCTACAAGGTAAATTCCTAGAAAATGCAACTAATTATCCAAGAAATTCCCCTTTAAATAAAGCGACAGATTTTATGTTACACACGAGAAAGATAGAAAAAGTAACATACTCCCAGATGCGTTGGAACCCGTATGTAAACAAAAATAATAAAAAATATTACATATTCTCTGCGTCTCTACTCAAGGCAGTCCATTTAACTGATTACAAGCCTGAGAAAATAAAATCACTTTACCGGCGTACTCTCATTCTTCACACGAATTGCAGCTTATAACAACATTTACTTTTAACAGGCACACGGCAAGCTTCAATGGTCAGTCTGGAAAAAATTAAAAGCTCCGCTACCGTGAAAAGAAAGTGTTCCCTTAAAATTGTCCTATTAGGTCCCGAGAACCTCCTGATGTCTGCTCATTATGCACCTCATGAAGCACCCCCTGTACATGCGCGCTCGCGCTCCCCAGTGTATTTTACCGTGGATTCCCGCTAGGTGCATTCACGTTCTTCACCAGCCTCCTCGCTCTTCCCTTCTGCCTCGTTATGTATTTTATTCCGCGGTAGTGGAGCCCGCAAACGATTTCCCTGGTAAGTGGCAATTTGCATAAACGAACATCCGAAACGTATTCCTGTCCGCTTCCATACTGCGATTCGTCATCTCCACCGGTTCCCGCCAACTTTCCGCCCGCCATAACATCGTTACATTACAGGCGGGAAACGGAATACCAGCGGAATCCTGTACATTTCGCACCTTCCGATTTCAACAGTAACTGCCGGCCCCCACTCCTTAGTACTCACTATGGTTCATGCCTCACGCTGGTTTACGCAGACTCTTTGAAATTTTAGAATTAAGGTAAACGTACCGATTATGGACCTTCCTAACTACGTCCACCTTTTGAAACAGTACCAGAAATAGTAAAGTAAAAAGTTCTCACAAAATATAATAATAAGTGTGAAAATTTTATTGATATTTATAAACATTTCTGTTTGCAAAATTTACAAATATGCCGATTTATATGCAATAATTAACTTAGAAAAAAAGTTAAGTAAGTTACTTCCGATACTCGCAAAAAATAGCTTCCGTGTGCACAAAAAACGCTAATAATGTATTTTTGTATTTTTTATTAATTAAATGACTGTTTCATATAGCGTACTTCAGTTTTTAAAATCAGCGTTTCAAATTAATGGTCCGCTTTCTGCTGCCTGTTTATGGAACGTATGTGAGAATTGTCGTGACATGTGTATATCCGGTTAATTTAATTATTATAATTATATTAGAGCGATGTAAATAATACCTATAACTCAATTTATACGAGTATATCAAGCATATAAGAGTAAGTATACCAAATTAGCAGGTGTAAGCGCAATTATTTCATTTAGTTTGATATTTGCTTTCAAGATTATTGTTACACTCAAAGGTTTTAACAATGGCAACAAAGCTTAGAAAGAGGGGAAGAAATGAAACTAAAAAAGGACAGAAAAGTAAGAAAAATGATTTTACTTTGGCAGTAAATGAAAGTAGTGTAAATAATAGCATTTATCAAGTTTTAAAAAATAATGACAATGTAAATAGTATTTGTCAACATTTAGAAACAAATAATGGTAGTGTAGATGGTATTTGTCAACTTTTACAAGAGAATAATAGTAGTAAGTATTCAAATAATAAATGTTAATCCACAACTTTGTCAGATGAAAATAACTCACCTTTACAAAAAAGTTTTTCTAATGCTTTCACTCTACCTACTGAATACTTACCAAAAAAAAAGCGTGTTAAGGTAGAAAAATCTGGGAAACGAAAACTACCTTCAGTTGGGACTTCCGATGAATGGTGGAAAGCCCAAATGAAAAAAGAAACAGAACGGAAACTGAAAGAAAAAAAGGCTGCACAAAAAAAATTGTTGCAAGAAGAGAAGAAAAAGTTAGGCGAAGAAAAAAGAAACTGCAACAAAAAATGGCAAAAATTCAAAAGAAAATTAAAAATGAAAAAATTGATAAATACTAATAATTATTTTCATTTTCAAAGTTTTAAAAATAAAAGAAAAAATTTGATTATGTATTTTTATTCATCCCTTGCTAATTATTATTTTTAATTTATTATTATTACAAACCTTGTAGATAGGTATTTTAAAAATAAAGATATTTTTTTAAAAAATTATTGCCTTGAAATAATTTGTCATATTTAAAAACACTAACCAACACTAATGAGTTTTTAACGTTTCAGTACCTCGAAAAAATACTATTTTCATGATAATTTTGATTTGCGATTATTTTTTATGCTAAAAACTCAATTCAATCTTTGTTTCTACTTAAAGTGGCACGTTTGTAACAACTTGAATGACTGTTTCAAAATGGGGACACTGAAAGCGGTGTTTCATAACACGTACAGATGCTTACTTTAGTTTTTTAAACATATTATTTTTTACTCGAAATGAATAACAATTTTATGGCTCATTATGTAATCACAAAACATTTATCTATCAAATGGTGTACAAGGTTTCGAAGTTAATACGTGTAATTATTTAAATTACATGATAATTGAATATCCCTGCCGAAAAGCGTTCCATAATCGTTTACCTTAGTGGGCCGGATGTACAGTGTGTTCGTAAAATAGGGGGCCAAATGTTATGAGTGCAGTTTACTCATCCTGTTAATAATTAGAGGAAGTGTTGTTCAATATTTCGACAGTTTAACAACGTGCCACGATATGGTTGCGACAGATTTTCTAAACTAGACCTGTAAATATTCAAATATATTAAATACAATTATTTGTTTATCAAATGATAAATTTGAACCTTCACGAATCTTTGCTAAATTTGTAGCTCCCTACAAAAATGTCTGCTTTTGTTGAAAATGAAATCGCGTAGATCGACTGCGAAGCAGAATTGGGCATTATGAATCAATGTTTATGAGCTGCATTTTTATTACTCCAACGAGTAGAGTACGTTCATAAATGACCAGCAACAGATTCCAAAGTGTCAACACCAGGTACAGCGTTGGTTACCTTTCCCTTTGAAGCAAGTGAAGCGGCTTTATTCAGAGCCATGCAAATCGCCTATTAATTTAAAAGTTCACTAAACACCACACATTCAGCGAAATTGTTCGACAAACGTTCCGCGTCAGCTGATAAAGCTGAAAGAGCTCTGGATGCGGAATGTGGAAAGAGTTCAGAATGTAATTATCATTTCGCTTTTGCCGATAATGTGAATGCACAGGTGAGAGCGTTTAGCGTGTACACGCGAAACACCAGGAACGATTACCCCCTGAATAATAAAAAGTATAATGGGAACAGTAAACATTTGTTAAGTCGAAAAGTTGCGGCGCGCGTTTACCGCGTACCTAATTCATGTTCCAATTAATATTTCGGGAACCAAAGGGATGCGACGCATGGAGTCGACGATGGAATAATGACATTGCAGTTTCAATATTAAAACGGACAAATGTAGTAGCCTGTAGCCCGATTCACCAGCGAATGTTTACCGTACAAGCTGCCTCGCTTTTCCTTTGAGCCCGGCCTGTTTTCCCGGAACCTTGAATAAATAACGATAATTAAGCAATTTTCGCGTTCTCGATTGGAGCGGGCTCGCCAGCGGCCCCCGCGCCCCGCGTACACTTAGAACACTTTAATCAATTTAACGGCTTATATTATGGAGGTGTCGCTGAAACGCTGCCATTGATGAAAGCGGTTTCCGAAATTACGGATAATTAATCAGCCGCACGTCCGCTGGTGCGCGACAGAAATGGATAGCGCGGGGGGGGGGCAGAGGTTAATAAGCCGCGAATGGTTCGGTCTAGGGCTGGACGAGAACTCGGGGGCCATCGCAGTCACTGACGGATGCTGCGTGTGTGACTTCCGTTCCGTCCCCGTGCTTCATGGACACCCCATCGCTCCGCGTTACCGCAAGCATGTGGCCGCGACTGTTTTGATCCGCTGACTCCTCTTGGTTTTTATTCGTGCGGCACGCGAACAATCCATACAATTTGTCAATACTGCTGATCATAAAGAGCTTGTAACGTTTAATACGTTGATTGCCGTGGAGCTTATTGAACTATGTAGAATTCTTGCATTAAATGAACTTTAATGGTAATCTAGTAAGAGGATAGTACATCATCTCAAAAAACACAAGGCGAAAATCTTGACCGGTGAAAAAAGGTCTTCTTCTTTGATCCTTCTTTTATTCCTAAAAAAATATGAATGAAAGCCACCTTATTAAGAAAGCATAATAGAATTGAGTTCTAAAGTATCACAAAATAAATCTGTGGGTGAGTTGAAGAAAGGCCTATGTTAAAATTAAAACTTTTGAGCAATTGGCGTTAGACATTTTGTGAAAAACTTTATATAATTAAGTATACAATTGTGCAAAATTAAAATTGACATTGGCCCTTTTTAAACTCATCTGCAAAAATAATTTGTCGCGTAATGACGAAATGTTTAACTACCCGGTTATACAAATTTTTCAATAGATAAAATTTCTACACGAGATAATTTTGATCAAAATTGTGTGACGTTGTTTCACACTTCGGCACGTGTTTGCAGGCAAAAGTGCAGAGTATCGAGGAGAGCAGAAAACGTCAAAGATTCAATCTTCTATTCCAGATACTTATAGCTATTATTCGATCAACATTTCTCGATGAATATTCCAGGCAGCTAGAGGTGGAAGAATGAAGGTTTGATCCTTCAAGGGTGTCATGCTCGTATCCTCCTCCATTATTCTCCAGCACGAATTCTCCATCACTCTTCACTGACATCGGTGCCACTTTTCTGGCCCTCCTTAAAACTTCTCCCAACTAGGTGCGGTTCGACGTAATAGATAATTCGATCAGGAAGTCAGCACGAAAAATTATCGACGAAAGCAGCGAAAACATCGGAGCCCGAGAAGAATCGGGACCATTCTGTCGCGGGTTTCTTTTCGTTTGCCTTTCCACACTGTTCTTCGGATACAATCGGACATCGGTACTACCAGATAGCAGCAGGCATCCATAGAAAAGGAAAACGCTGAACGGTTTGGCAGAAAGCAGTCGTCCCTCAATGTTTTTAGGACATTTCTCTTCTCGTGGCTTTCCTCTGTACCTTTTTCCTGTCCCCCTCATGCTCTTTCATTACATTCATACTTTGACGTCCAATAAATCACCTGCTTCATCCGACGGGCAACTAATATTCTCACCGTTCTCGTGGTTCAATTCACGGTCAACTCGGGTGCGCGACGAAACAAGTGTATATTACATGGGTCAGTGCATAAGTAATTTCGGTGACGTTCTAAGGACTCTAAATCTAAGTGAATTTTCTTATTTGTAATATATCGATAAAAATTATGTGAATAGGTTAAGTGACCCAATTACGGACAGGTTAGTGGCACTCCGGGCCTTTTGTTCTTTGGAAAGAATTACAAATTAGGGATAATTGTTTTTTTTCGTGATTTCTAGTAAGTTTAATGGATCCGCAACCCACTAAAAATAATTTTGTATGGAATAATTAAAAATTAGTGGAATACCGATCAACCGAAAAAAAAACAGATTTTTGCACCTATTGCGGAGCCTTCAAAACTAGAGTGCATATATTACGGAGCCCAAATTATGGAAAATGATTCCGTTTGGTAGGTTAGACGTCGCACTTTTGGTTGTTTGCTCATTTTTCCGAAATAAACAAATAAAAGTAAATACTATTTTGTTATTTTTTTATAAATTAAGAACCTATGTAATCACTGATTGTATATACTTACATTATAAATTGCAGTAACTATTAATTGGATACAATTTCAGTTAATAAAATCAGTAAATGTCAAGTTCGCGAAAACTGTATCGATTACTGACTCCGTAATAGGAACATGTTCAATAAATCGGTACTAATCACGCACTTCCATTTTTATTAGATAAAACCATTTTAAACTGACGACTATTTCGTTTTATAAGAAATATCTAGGTAATATTTACTCATAAAAAGAAAATCGAAACTTCATTCCATAAAAGTATAGGGGAGAGGCTTACAGGTTGCCACCCCTGCTGTATTTCGACTTTTTAGCAGTGTCATAACCCGAACTCTGACTCAAATCGACGTTAAAAGGAGTAACACTGTGTTTTCTGAGCGAAGAGTAATATAGTGTTTGTCAAGAAATTGTGTGTTTTCCCTGTGCTCGTAAATTGAACATTTTCATCGACAATTCAAGGTAACTATTCGTACTGTGTTGTTTTTTTTCATCTAATTTACATATGCCAAACAGATTTCCAAACATATCACGAATTGACAATTTTTTCTCACATTTTCCAAAAATGCGTCGGAATGCAAGTTGCTACCTTTTTTGGCTTGCGGGTTGCCACCTCTCTGTTTCCCGCTTGTTTACACTCAAATGTCATTTTTCGTGGTTATGTGATGTTTAATATTGTCATTGAGTTTGAAGTGAAGTGTTTTTATTATGGCAGCACGCAGGTTAAGAAAGTTTGAACGCTGCATTAAGGATTTTGAAGCGTTGCTCGACGCAATTAAAGCAATCAAAATCAGCCACTGTATAATAGAATTTATTAAGGAAGTACTACCGGTTTTGAAATACTGTTCAGAAAATTCTGAAACTTTGTATAGTAGTTTGTTTTGACCTCACACTGACTCATGTAAATTTTTGGAAATCTACACCAACTCAGAAGTTTGGCGTTCTATGATTACTTTTTCATTATTTTCGAGGTTAGGATTTTGTTTATCAAATCCTATTATGTGCAAGCGTTTACCTACTTTAGTTTGTTATACCCTTTTATTGAATACCTTCCCTGAGCAGAAGAAAACTACACAATCAATCGTGCTACCAAATAGTGTTGCAAAATCAAATCACCACGGAAGTCAAAGGACGATCTAACACGCACTTGACTCAAGGCGTATCGGTAGTACTACCTTAATAAAATTTAATAGTTTGAGTTTTTTTACACTTTCAGCAATTTTTCTAGGGGGTGGCAACCTGCAAGCCAAAATTTCAAGGAGTCAATTTTAGATACTTTGGATAATTTGCAGTATAATTTTTCTTTTTCGAGAGTTTACATGATTTGTAGGTCAGGATTGTAGCTTTACCCTTCCTCTTTCCAACTTATACCATAAATCATCGATACGTTAATTTTATGACGAGTTATGATCAAAAAAGGTAAGGGGTGGCAACCTGCAAGCCTCTCCCCTACATTTATCTTTACTTATATACAGATGCGACTTCTTAGCACTTTCACTTAGCTGTTTCAAGAATCACGACAAAACTGTCAGGATCAGTATTAAAATACGAACTTTAATAAATATAAGAGTTTAAAGTAAAAATGTTTTAATTCTCCCGAATAAAATCAGCGTTGCTCTTTGTGAAAAAAAATTATTTCAGGTGTTGTATAAATACAGTGTTTTTAATTCATAAAAATATAGTTAGCCCACCGTAATAGGGACACCATCCGTAATTGGGTCACTTACCCTAAGTGAATGTAAGTAGCTTAAGTAAACATCGAATTTGTCTGAAAATAGAGATCGACAAAGTACACGTACGACGTTGCATGGTTTTCCTTCTTCACGAAAGAACATCGGTTGCAAAATCAACTAGAACTATTTTTTAGATTTATGGTGAAGGTTTTACCTGAGAGTATCTGTAAGAGATTCAAAAGTCTGGATTCTGACGTTCTTGACAAGCAACATTTTAGGTATTATTATTTAAGTATAATTAGAAGCTGATCATTCAACAATAATTCGACGCTTACACGCATTCGGAAAGGTGGCAGAAGAGAAGATGGTAATAAAAAGCGAAATTACTTATGCACCGATCTAATAAATCGCGATCCTGCTAAGTTGAATGAAGATTAAATCTAGAATGATTCAAACAGCAAGGGTGGGGGGCGAATTCATCGAATCAGCATCGAAATCTCGTTTCCGCGACTCGCCGGCTGATGCTGCGTAATCCAGAAACGAAGAGATAAGGGTCGACCTTATCCATAGAGAAAGGGGACGAAATACAGCCCGACGTTTCGGGATCGGGGGCACCGCCCTTTGCGCAAATACGACTGCGCGCCCAGTTAAGAATATTTTATCGGGGAATATTCCCGCGGATTGGGCAACTCCTACGGCCCGGTAGGAATCCTCCTGACGTTGCGGAAATTCCACGGAATCCCTCCGCGCGGGCATTTTTCTTTCCTTTCCTCCGCCTCAAGCGCAATTCACCTGCGATACAGCGTCTCCGCCGAGCCGAATAAACGAATAAAAGTTCGAGACGCTCCTGAAACATTGATTTTACGCGTCAGTCGGGCAGACACGTCGCGCGAGTCGTCTCCAGAAACGGAGCGGAACGAAGCTCGATGCAAAAGTGAGAATTAGTCCCGCGTAATCCGTTTCGGTTTTAGACGCAACAGTTTACATGCACCTGCTCAGAAGTTGAGGCTTGTATAATACTCGCGAGCAAAATCGCAGAGGGTGGGAGAGAAGGGTAGCTCTGTTCGCGAACACTGTCACTGTCTGTTTACGGTATGAGGGCACATATTCTGCAGCGGCTAGTTTATTCATTGAAATGCTTGACTACGTTGGTTAGTGAACCCGGTGATCGTAGTAAAAGTGCTATGTACTTTTACCGGGTTCATAACCCTGGCACCCTCTTTCACTGACGTTCGTGGGCAGTGGTCTTAAAAAATGGTGATCCGGATTTTTGGCTTTTGACCTCAGTCAAACAATGGAAGCAAGCATCTGTGTAACGAAATTTAACAAATTCTCCATAAAAAAAGCGGGATTATACTTTACGTAACGCTGAAGTAGGCCGATTTTGGGAATCTTTTCTGGAGAAATTATGAAGTACCTATATCACTTTGAACATTTTCATGGCTCTATATTTAACATTTGAAAATACGAATAAAATTTGAGACTAAAAATATGCATTGTAGATGTCGCTAACGATGCATCTTGCTATTTGCAAGATTTTTTTAGGAATTTTTTGATCGTACTTTTTCTCCTAAGCTCTACAATTTTGTCAATTTGTTAATTTTTTTTAATTGTTTTTTAAGTTCATCGATGATATAATCTAATAGATTTAAATAGATAATAAGAATATTTTTGGGTTTTTGATGTTAGACAAGAAGGCGCTACAACCCTCACCTTTTTGCAACTTCGGTGACAACGCTTTAGCAATATGCCTCGATCTTCAAATGTTAAATATAAAGCCATTAAAAGGTTCAAAAAGATTTGCTTTATAATTTCTAGAGAAAAAATTCCTCAAAATCGGCTTGTTTTAGTGTTACGTAAAGTATAATCATCCCTTAATATAGAATTAATTAGTAGATTTGTTAATGTAGTCAAAATAAATAGAAATGATTATCACTTGCTTCACACACTTGCAGAATGATAGAGAATAAATGAATCCGTGATAACACTTCGTGTCTAAATTATACATAACACTTGTGTAACTAATTGTAAGTAGTGCGTATGATTACTGTTATACTTGTTACTTCATTCGCATAAATTAAAAAATGCAGCTGCGCTGCAATATATTTCTCGTTAATTGTTCGAGTTTATCAACTATCACAGTCTGTACGAATTGCAACGCACTTGTTTCACGCTATACCTATTAGCATCGTCAGAAATTTTTCAAATTTTAATACAGTAATCTATAAAGTTTCCTGAAGATATAGAAACATCTATGCTAAATTCTCAATTTTAATTGTTCACATTTGGAAAGAGTTAAAGTAAAGTTCGAAGCAACAAAATATGACTTTATTCCTAAAAAGCTTACGGAAATGTATACCTATCATTGCCGCGTGTTTGCGTAATATATCGGAGCAACATTTTCTACATCATTGTTCCATACCTTTATCACTTTTCTTTACATTACGTATCCATTCCCCTCGAAAAATATTTTTGAAACAGAAAAACTGTGGAAGCACTTGAAATCCTTTCTCCGCGGAATATTATGCGCAAACATTATAGAACCAGAAGGAAACAAGCACCTGAACTATAAAAAATTATAGGAACAACTTCCATAAATTTCTACGAAATTCTATTAACAATAAAATATCCAATAATTACGATCGAAATGATGTTTACTATAAAACTTTATACAAAACTTATTTTGATAATGAATGTTCAGTTACTCGATCACATTGAAAAAAGAATGAATATTTTTCTGGGTTCCAGCAAACATAGAGCATTCGAAGTGATAAGAAAACAATGAGGTAACTTTTCATTTAACTAATGGACGCAATGTAATTACTGGAAGATCATTATTTTTAAGAATCTTGACGTACCTGTTCAGAGCGAGAACGATTAATTACAGACCATGCACTAAAGAAATTCTTTCGTCAATAGTTCGCTAATTAATGTATGCCAATCACTCAAAGTACATCAATGAATATTTTTTCCATGGTTACTTTTTCACGTTTTTTTCTTCTCCATTCTTTTTATTCTTTTTCATAATTCAATATGTCAATTTCTCAACAATTTTAATTCAATATTTATATTTGACTAAATATCAACGATTGTAAAATTATTGTTTGCAAAATTTAGCGAAAAATAATTTTAACTTCTCCCTCCTCTCCGACGAAAAAAATACAAGTAGATTTACATCGCGTGTAATTATTTCGTACGAATGTACGTCATCGTGCACATTAAATTTAACATTTTTTACGCTAGTAAAATAAACATCAATGTCCAAATAGTGTATGTATATATCCAAGCGACGACTCGGTGAAGGACGATAAATGGACAAAAATAGAATTACTCAATGTTTGAGCAAATTAAAATAAAAAATGTTTAAATGAGGAAATAAAATGTGTTCTTCTGTTTTATACCTGCAATCCACCATATATTTTTCCTCGATTTGTAGCTCATGTTTAATTATGCAGACCACTTCAACTTTATTTATTAATTAAACAGAGGCAGGTACTGTTTTGTTTGGCACGAGGTGGGTCGAATAAATAAAAAGTTATTTACGTTGTTGATAATTAAATACGTGAACTGTAATGGTTATTTATTTAAAATATCTACAGTATTTCTTATCGTTGAAAAAAGCTGATGTAACTAGTTTTGATTTGTAAAATTATCACAATTTGAGCTAAATTTCTTATAAATGTACTAATTTAGGGAGACCCCTGAAATTTCATCTCATCGCTTCACATAAATTTCAAAGTATTTACGAGTTTAGAATCCATTTACATCTATGAATTCCGAATTTTTCGAATGTACCTAACATTTACACTTTAAGTGGCGCCAGGTGTTTTCGCAACCTGGGACTTGGGTTCTGTGCACAGTTTTGTAGAAGGAATGGTGAAGCGATTCAAATTATGAAGGTTAAAAATAAAACTGGCCTGAGTAAGGTCGCACCTGAACTTATTTTTTCCAAAGGACCATTTTCAAATTCTTACGCGCCACAAAGTGCTCAACTGTGATGTGCCAGAGAAATATTGTAAGAAAATTGTAAACATTATAATTCGTTAAATGCTAATTTGTTAATTTCAGTTGGCGCATGGATAGTGTGTTTTATTTAGTAACCGTACGACAGAAAAATAATAAAAGGAGTTGGTTTCGAAAGAGTGACAAAGTACCTACTGTAAATTTCTAATTTATTAAACTGTTAAATTGTTAAATCATTAAATATAACTTTTGGTCGAAAGCTATAA
The DNA here is from genome assembly GCA_929108735.1 of Andrena dorsata. NCBI lineage: Eukaryota > Metazoa > Arthropoda > Insecta > Hymenoptera > Andrenidae > Andrena > Andrena dorsata. Next base: position 103,553,669 of record OV815487.1, read on the forward strand.
TATTTCATGTACAAAAGGCTACTGCATCGAGAGCACTTGTATTCATTTATGGCAATATTGATCGCTGAACGAAAATGACTAAGCAGAAAGTCGGGGACACCGTTTGGGTAGAAAAGAAATTGCATCTACGTAGGATCCTAGGATCTCATGTTTTAAATGGTGCCAGTAGTGAAACTCAAGCATACGTCAGACTACGTTCGGGTAGCTACCCATAAACTAAAGTTGAAGTTTCTCGCAATGTCGACTTCGTACCTCTAATCGGAAGTTTTAATAAGTCGCCTGAAAAGTGAAATACCTTAATATTCCACGTTCACATTTTTCTAGAGCACTGGAGAAATCTAAATAGATCTGAATGAGCAAAGGCGTGCAATCTACTACCATACTCGCGTAGATCAATCGTCAGACAGGCTAGTGAAAGCGTTCGTAAGAGTGTGTGAGAAGCGTTTGATCGCGAGCCGTCTGACAGCACGAAACACTCGAAACCCCTTTGAGGATGAGAATCAGACCGAATCGAACGGGAGTCGGGGGCCGAGGACTTCGTTCATTAACGGCCAATTATTTTTGTTCAGCCTGTTGGAAAAGTTCCCGAGTTCCCGATGATTTGACGGAACGGTATTGAAGCTACTTGACATTTAGGTGACGTGGAGCCCTTTAAGTACATATCGATCAATAATTTTTTGTCACTTGAAACTTGCGCGTCACTGCGTAACAAAAACTATTCGACTTGGTTGGGAGATAAAAAATTGCGGTGCTCCAACTTGCCTCTGTTAATTTCAACGGAGTCCCCGGGACGCTCGCCATATTTCTTTTGCCGTTTGTTGTTAAATAAAAATATTAATCACTTTTATGGAAATATAGCCGGGCCACCGACGAAATTTATTGTTGGCATTGGGAAGCTGGACCGCGACGCGATAAATATCCCGAAATTCGCGAATTAATTGATAGAAAACGGATCAGAAGCCAGGAGGTATTTATCACGTTACGCTGGCGACTAATTGCTCGTTCTTTTCAACACAGTCATGAATCTCTGTCAGGGCATTACAGATTTCTGCAGCACTTCGTTCTGTTCGATATTTCATTTACGAGATGTGTTTCGCCCTTTTTTTTTGCTGCCCGAGGAAAGTATCGGGGAAGCGGGGCCCCATGATTTATGTTGCAGGCGTTATCAACTAAATTAACAAAGACGATTCGCATGACGTCCTAGAAACGTCTTGCCCGTTGGAGTAAGAAGACCCGCTCGCTCGAGATAGCCATTACTCTCGAGCTGTTAATAAAAGCGTGTGAACAGCAGAATCTCCTAAATTACATTTCACCTTTTATCAAAGTAAAGTCTCTTTCATGCTGAAGGGAGTAATTTATTTCACTCTCTCAAACGTAACTTTAAACACGGTTATTTTTGGGCAAATGTGAAGACGATTTCAGTGAAACATTTCCGATAAAAATCTCTACTTAGGAGATCTTCAACTAATTCTTTTCTAATTCATGAGGTAAGTACTCATATTCCAAACCATTCTTGCCACAGAATGCCCAAGTAACATTCTTATATCGGCCCAGTGTTTACATTTATTTTTTAACGAGCAAATCAAACCTTTTCTGTGCGCCAAACAATATTCCCCATTTACGGTTTACACAACCACATGTTACCGACACGGCGTGGCCGTATTACCCATTCGGCACAGTAGTCGACGGTTAAAGTGTTACGAGTAGTGATGGGATTTAACTCGATTCAAAGCGTCTTCAGCTAAGTCTGGAAACTCGTGAGATCCCAAAACGTTTTGCAAGAGCTTTTGGTTTGGTAACGTTCTGGAGTCTTGCAAATTTTATGAAGTCTTACAGCTCTTGGAAATCTTAAAAGGATAGAAAATCTTTTACAGTCTTAGATGTCTTGAAACGTTTGAGTTCTGAATATTATACGTATAGTGCTGGAAATATTTATTGCATCGCTTTCAAGCTTACGTAGCAGGCATAATTTTCATAGCAATGTGAGCGATTCGTATTCAATTTATTTTGGGCAAGATAGCGAGCTACACCTAGTACTAATAATGAGAGAGGTAGGGTGATACCGTGTTTACTCGAGTGAGACAAAAAATATTTTCAGTACCTACTGTATACCATAAAGTATTTTATGTAAAGAGGAATTAGATCGAGAGGCAGTATCTTCAACAAAGTCTTCTGTTTACACTCCTCGTAAACCTGCATTATTCTTTATGTGTATATGAGTGAACCCGGTTTTAAAAACAAGGGGAATGACCAAACACCCGTAACCCAAAAATTTGAAATTTTTAGATCCAGTTCAGCCTCAATGCTTCTCTAAATTCCGTATCCTTGAGGAGGAGGCGACAGTTGGCAAAAGAAGAGTAAAATTACTAACGTTTCGGTTCCTGTTTTTCAGTACTGACGACGAGTGAAAATGTTCCGAGACATTTTTTCCACAGTTTTCTCATACGATCGACTACATTCTAATTAGTGTTCCTTCTCGAGAAATTTTATAATTTATTATTTCTCATTTCTCTTGAAACTTAAGTGTAGGAAAATTATTATAAATCCCATTTGGTTTCAGAAATAAATTTTCAGTTAGTTCAAATTGTGTGTTACTAAATAGTTAATCCTGAACATACAAACATTTGTAATAAATGTTAACAATACATACGAAGAATTGCGCAATTGATTATAAACTTTTCTCTTCGTAGCGCCGTGCTTCACTAAAATGCGCGACGGCCTTACTGCGTTTGGTGCTTTTGCGTTCGGTGCACGATACAATGTAACACAATGTTTGGATGACAGCAATCAGATTTCAGAAAGAATGGATGATCGCCCTACTGATGACTCACTGGCCCTGCGCGATAAACAGTCAGTCTACGTTTGAATTCTAAAGTGGAAGATTCTTGTGTTCGTCTGTGCAAGTTTTGTGTCAAATTTAGCCTCTCAATATGAATAAAACTTATAAGAACTGTTGGGAATACTTTCGAAAAAGTAAAAATAAAGAATCTGCCACCTGCAATCTTTGTGAAAAACAGCTTTTATGCAAAGGATCGGCGTATTAATTTTAAATCAGTCAAACGATTCCGATGTTCAGACAACAATGAAACTATTTGATAAATTTATTACACGACCAGCTTTATTAGAAATAATATCGAAATTGGAAGCTGTTGATCACTTTTCATTTAATCAAATATCAAAAAGTGAATTTATAAGACAAAGTATACCGGTTAAAGGATTCAATCTCTAAACATTATTACAAAAATATAAATTTTGCAATATTTTTTCAATTTTTTGGGAATTTCGAGAATTTTCGAGAAATGTAATCTCATTTCTCATTTCTCGAGATGCCGAAAATATCGAGAAATCAGGAACACTAATTCTAATCGACGATTGTCTCTGCCAAACATTGTGTGAATCTTAATACTAGTTTAAATAAACCTTGTGTATTTGGCATCTTTAAACGCTCACAATTAAAATTATTGCACATATTTTTTTAAATCGAACCCTCCATTTCTGAAAAAATTAAAAACGTATCAAAATCGCTGCAGTAGTTTCCAAGAAAAAGGTACACGCAGACAAACACCACCCGATTTTACAGGAGAATAAAATTTATAATTAAAAAAAATACATTTTTTTAATGAATATTGTAAATAATAAAATTCTTAAAATACACATTTACTCTCCCCGTTCATTTGTATTGCATCACTTGCAAAGTACTTCCGTTTAAATTTCTGTTTGACGCACATAGGCTTGTCCGAAATAAATTCTAATTATCCCAAAATGTCTAGAAAATGTTCTAGATTTTTATAGCGAAAATATTTTGGTAATTTTCAACCGTACCCTCCCCCTTAATCTGTCGCAAAACATGTTCAAAGCAGCGTGTGGAAATCGCAAGACCAGTTACGGGCGATCCAAACAACAACCCCCATAAGTCCCTAAATCCGTCATTAACTTCGCCCGTCGACGACCAGCCGATACAATCAGGGCCGTATAAATCAATGGAAAAAAATTCCCGGCGCTGTGATGCGCGCACCGTTTCGCGAGCGATTCACGAACGGCCGTAAATCCACGTTCTCGTCAGGGGTCACCGGGAAGAAAAAAGAATGATCGAGGCCGCATAAAGCAGCCCGTATTTATTTAACGGCGGAGTACGTTGGCCGCGTTTTCAGCCGCGTCGTCAATGAATCTCGTCTGGATAGATGAGCGAGATCGGAAAGTCGATTTGCTTGGTCGACTGCCGCGGGGCGATGGTTTTTTATTCGTCGCGGTGCGACGGCGTCGTCACGCCGTGAAAATGTAGAGTTATTACATCCACGGCCGGAGAAAGTGGGGGTGGAGGATTGGCTTTCGAAGGGGAGGGGGTGGGGGGTTGGACCAGGCCAGGTCAAGCCGGGAGTGGACGAAAAATGGAGCAACGAAAAGGCAAGGGTTGACGAATGTGATTCGCTGCGGGGGACGACGCGCCCGTTTCCGGTAAAATTACGCCACTAACTACAACCCCTTGAGAGGCGGCCGCGGCAGCATCGATCCTCCCTCGGGGACATACCGTAATGCATCGGCATACTGCGTCGGCCGTGTCGGCTCACTGACTTATGAAGCTGGTTTATATTTTTCGATTTCTGCCTTCCAGCCGCGTCATCGTCTACCGCGTCCCAATTCTACCGGAAAACAACTACACGCGTACTCTTTTGATTTACGGCGGGGGAGGGATGGATGCTGGAGGAAATAGGTTGAGGGAAAGAATAAAGAGAGTGTGTGTCATTGCTTTAAAATTAATGATTAAGTAATATCGTTTCATATCTTATTTTAAACAAACGCCGGCATCTTGTTTTGGCAATGCGTTTATAGAAACTGCCTCTCATGAGTTTCAAAGAGTATTTTCTCTACAGTCTACAAGCAGTGTTTGAAGCATTCTCATCGATATTTTTCACTTTAAAAAAAAAAACGGAAAATGAATGTCAGATAACGTTAGACTGCACGGCAAAGACAACTTTGGAAAAAATTAACAGCGAAATGATACCGCATCCACCATATTTCTGCGACCTAACATAAACCGATTGCCGCTTATTCGGATCATTGTAACATTTTTTTAACCGGTAAAAAATTCGATTTTGAATGAGTTTTTTCATTTTAAACATCTTAAATTTTTTGATCAAAGAATACAAAAATTATCTATATGTAATATCGGAGGGAGATAAAAATTAATGTAAGTATTAATATTTTGCAATTAAAACTAGCGCCGAGAAACTATATTACTTGTGGGATGACCTGGATATATTCGCAGTGATGCATTTTCTTGATTAATAGGGAATATAAATGATAATATTATGGGTATGTTAATATGAATTTAATTAATATTGATCCTAATTGGTTCTGCCTCACTGATGACTCACAATGTTTGTTGGGTTTCAAAATTTCAATCAACAGACAAAGGTTTTTTCCGTTAGATTTTGGAATAAAACAGGAGAGAAGCACACCGAAATTATGAAAATTTTAAAGTAATTATTACTTTTTCTGTCGCTGAATATTATACCTGGTCAATTTTTTATTATCTACTATTTGAGATACTATCAAAAATTTTACAGTCGCAAGGAACGTGTAATGTGGTTTTGCAGCACCGTAAGCTATATGTATATGTGAAACGTGAAGAAGATTGAGGGCGGAATTCTGCGAGGGTGGTTTAATCTCGTTATTTTTTCCCTTTTTGGTTCCATATTGCCTGCTACATTGAAATAAATTTTGAAATTCTTCATTCATAATGTCATGTTCAATACATTTATTTGACTACTCTTTTTATAAAAATTGGTGACCAATAATCGCTAAATGGTGGTCTACACTCCTTTTAAAGTGTTAATACGAAAAATCGTTTGACAGTGCTAGATGGAAAATTATTTAAATCGACGAACTTTAAATGGCTGTTTCAGCCCTTTGAATCGTTTAATACCACAAGCAGAAAACTGCATCGTCAATATTTTTTATTGCCCCGCAAATGTATGTCAGTTTGATTAAAACAAAATCGTTTTCAAAATGTTCCCCTGTGACATTCCTTTGTACTTATCAGCTTCCACATTTTGAACCCGATTGCTTCCAAAAAGTGTCCACTTTTCCGTTATAAAAGCTCGTCTGTCTGTTTGAAGTACAGATGGAGAGCGCCTCCATGTTTGGCCATTAAACGGTATGGTGAGGACCGTTCACTAACTTTGACCAAACGTGTTCTACTACGAGTACCTATATTTAAATTCGCCAGTGCAACGTATGAAGTAACTATTCATGCTTTTATTCGGATTTAAAAAAATAGGTAACTGACAAATATTTCAAGAAAATACAGACTCCTTGAAAAGCTGATAGATCTAGCAATATTTTCCCATTCATTTGTTACGCAACAAGGAATAAAATTCTGAATTACGATCAAATTCATCGTAAGCTACGGATTCCGCGAAAATAAATGAAACAAAAGTTACCCCTGCGATGTTTGTTAGTTTAATTAGATCGCGAGTAAAACAACGAAGGTATGAAACGAAAAATCGTGGGTAATGAAAATTTCTCGCGGGCGTATAGATTTTCGAACGCAGAGCGTGGAGTGTACTTAGAACTAGCATTAAAAGCATTTTATCTCATTACAGCCAGTAGAACGGTACGAAAAATCCATTAACCCACCGCCGCGCGATCGAAAAATAAATCACCGAGGAACATCCCCCCATTAAATCCACCATAAAATCTAGTAGGTATTAACAAATCAGGAAAGTACTTCCTCGGCCTTTCCTTTTTCACTCAGCGGGCTTAAGAGAATTTAAGAACCGGCCGATGTCGTTCTGTGTTCCTACCAAGGGTTAACTCTGCGTTACTTACCCTCCACGGGTGCGGTATTTCCTCCCTTTGGAAACTTCACTGTGCTCCTGCGCGAGTTCACTTCTTCCTTCGACAGCTTCCGTGTCCACTCACGAGTTGCATTTCTTCTGAAACTGCTTTGAGTCACTGAGTCCTGTGTTCAAGAAGAGTAGAGAATTAGTGTTGAGAATGAGGGAAAGAATAACCGAATATTCGAACACTTCTAATTATCTAAATATTCGAATATTGGGTCAGGCATAATAACAGCGACGCTGAGCCTCGCCCCTTCTGTACTTTGCGTTTCTAACTCCACTACGTTGGATCGAATATTATAAAAGAATAAAGACGATTTATTATTATTATTATTATCAGCATAATCCTAATTATTCGAATATCAGAATAGTCTTTATATTTTCGATATTTTTTTTTAGTTTTTCGGATTTATTTCGAAAACCGTTTGTCCCGCGAGAAAAAGTAATAAAACATAAAATATGCTCCTTGTCCGAATCTACAACTTTTGTTTGACATATTTTTTTGTTTAATTAATAACTTCGAAAGATCTTATATAAAATCGACTTTGCGAGCTGAGGTATAAAATCTATATTTTCGATATTTTTGCGAATTTCGGTCCCAAATTTTCAGGAAACATTCATGACATATCAAACACTGAAAATAAGTTTAAAAAAATTGTTTACCTTTTTTGCATATTTTGGTAAATGCCCACCCCTTAAATGTTTAAAAAATAGTCCTCGAAAATAAAAATTCCAATTTTTTCTTCACCTTCATAAATAAAAAGTGTTCTAGATGCATTTAAACTTTCAAAATTTGAAAAATAAAAAAGTTTTTTATTTTAAGTTTTTCGGATTTTTTTCGAAAACCGTTTATCGTACGAGAAAAAGTAATAGAACAAAAAAGATGCTCCTTGTCCGTATCTACAACTTTTGTTTGACATGTTTTTTTATTTAATCAATAACTTGGAAGATGTTAAATAAAATCGACTTCGCGAGCTGTTAAATAATGATTTAAATGTTTAAGTGCCCAGGGGCACCCTTTCCCGGTATCCGATCGAGCTCAAACTTTACAGGGATTTTTTTATTTATTTGGAACCATTCTGGAGGGTGCCACGTAGAAAATCTTGAAAAAAAATTTTACCAAGAGTAAGTTACAACCACCCTAGTGTACATACAATCCCTATCCATCTGAGAAAATAATGAAAAACCAGTACTCAAGTCAAACCGTAGACGTTGGATGATCAGACCTCGATAGGTATACAGGATAGGATTCGAGAGAGACGCGTATAGACGTTCTCCACCGTCCATTTTCCTCTTTCGCTCACAATTTCCTGTTCCTAGCCACGCTGCTCTTTCACCTGGCCCCCTTTTCGCTTGCGCGCTGCAATAATTCTAACCGGAAAATGCGGGAATGTGCCGAAACCTTAACTTCATTACACCAGGGCGCTTTAATTTTAGCGGTCAGCGTTAGTGCAGAGGAAGGGAGAGGGTGAAAGTCGAGGAAGAAGGACGAAATACGAGCGCCACGGTAACGAGTGTTGTTACGAACAAACTACCCCTGCCGCGTGGCTAGAAAGAGAAGGAAAGTTCGAATTGCCGGCCAACTCTGGTGCACGGTTTTTATTTTACACTGGAACCCTGCACTTTTGACTGCGGAACGCGTGTTCTTAAATAAGCTCGCCGTCTTATGATCTCGAAATTGGGTACCCAGAAGCGCATTAACGCGGGGAATACAATAACCTCGGTTGCTTTCTGTTTGTAATGTATGCGGTGGTATTATGAAACTAGTGATTGTGACTTACGTAATTTTTAAATTAACGTGTCCGTTGGTTTGGATGCTTGAATTGGGGTCTGCTGTAGCATGGAATTTTTAAAAATGCTTAGTTTGAATTCTCAGTGATTTGTAATTGTGAATTTAATTTTTGTGTTTAAGGTTTTCGGCCAATATTAATTGTAATGAATATAGCAAATGTTTTCGAATATAAAATTTGGAAGATAAAGTTTGTTGCTAGCCTCAGGGGTTTTAATAAATAATTAGACCAGTTGCTTGACTAATGGAAATACTTACTTTTCCAAATTTTTACTACTTAATGCAAAATATGAAATATTATTCAATGGGGTGGGGGAGTTTGAAGTGATTACTAGCAACATTTTAATTGCATTTTATATTAGCTTATCCATTTATTTTATTTATCTAAGAAGTCTACTGATTCTCCCAGAAGAAGAATACTGTTGGTAATTTATCTAATAAACTACTAATGCCATTTAATTTGTAACCCCGTAGATAATACGGGCTAATGACCTGTTCATTAATGACATTTGTGGATGAACCGCCATTTTTACTTTTTGACTTAATTTGCAGAAGAAGAAAACGTCAATCTGCAAAGTTTTTCAGTAACCGTTCTTATCATTTTTATAAATATTTTGTTATACATATCTTCTCAAGATATCTTTATTTTAGAAATGGCAACGGTAAACGCATACAAAACAAGGAAGTAGTGGAGTTCGGAGGATTTGTTTAAGTTTATAAAGTGAAGGCCAATAGGACTTATAACGAAATCGATACTTCTTGTCATTTTTTATTCAAACCAAAGTTTCAGTTGCTTTTTGTTTTTTACTATTACTAACTTCCCTATGATATTATGTAATTTTTATTCGTCTTAAACAAACTGGTATTCCAAATATACTGCACTTCCTTTACTGAATAATTTCTTGGTGATATTCAAATTTGTATTATTAATTACTCAACTTGATAGGGTGAATAATTTTTAGTCGGATAATTGGTATTTGTTTGACTATTTTCTGTATGTTAATTTTCAGTTTATTTAAAGTATAGTTACACTAACTTTTAACATATCTGATAAATATTTGAATATACCAGAGGTAATTCCTATTTTCACTGCTTTACCTTGCCTCTGATTTTCTGGTATACAAACCATGAAACGAGAAGGGAGTGAAAATAAAATTGTTCGTTACGTTACCTCTAATCCCTCTGCGATAAATTTCTCGAATATCAAGGTTTAAACGACTATCCGTAAATATAAACCTAAATATGAATATTCATCTTGCACTGTGCAATGTTCATTAGCTTAAGTGAGTATTGTAAGTGAACACTGCCAACGCAGAAGAGCTAATTTTCTTACATTTCCTTCCTTTTCATAGAACCCTTCACTTCTTTTTCTCCTTTACCCTGGCGCAGAATTAACTCAGAAATGTGAAAAAAAAGGAATAGAGTTTTTTACGACAGGACCGTTAAAGAGAAAGCACATCGCGAGAGAAAGAGGGAGAAGGTGAATGGAGACAAAGTGCAAGGTGCTGAACGACTAAAATTTTCTTCCACAATTTGGAATTTTTATATTACTTCTTCTTCCTGAGCCATACATGCGCATTGCATAAAACGAATCCATTCCCTTCCAAAGTAAAATTCTCCGGAATTCTGACCCTTTAGGATTACTATGAGACACGCCACGAGTTTATTGTGATGTTAATCTCGGTGGACTTAAAATAAAACTTCCCAACAAATTCGAGTTTCCAGCTACTCCGAGGGCAGAAAAAGCGATGTAAAAAGTGAAGTAGAGGTGGATTAACCCGACCGACCAAAGTTAACAAACCCAACGATACTTCGCGGTACTGCTAGAAATATTAGGACAAGGAAAGTGACGAAAAATGGCAACACGTAGCAGACGAATTAATGGCATCAGCTATTAGAAAAAATTATAACAATTTTTTCCTGGATCATCCACAAGATTCTAAAGCTTGAATATATTTACATTCTTCCTCAAAGGCATACCTACATTTTTTACATAAAATACCAAGGGAAATTCCTTTATCTACGAGACACTGGCAATCCAGTCTTCGTGAATAATAGAAAATTTCCATCTTCGGGTACCATACATCCAGTATGCGTACATCATGTTATATAAACAGAGCACCATGGCTTCGTCCTGTGCCAGTGTGAGTGCGTTTTACATACGCCACAGCAGAAATGCAAACTCAGCCACGGAAGAAACAAAACTGCCGGACATTACGCAAATACGCGTGTGCATCTTTCTAATAGATTCCTGCCGAAAACGCGCACTTTTAGCTGGCCAGGCTCCATTAACCGATAGTTATTTCGGCAGTATCATTTTAATTAAACTGTTAATTAAGGAGAGTGAAGAGCAATGGGTATAAATTAGAGAGGGGAATTAATTGCGTTCGCATCTCGTTGCGTTGGGAAAGTCTCCCTTGGCTACGCAATTTTGGTAGCTGTGTTGCTGTTCTGCCTCCCGCGCGGCGCACAGTCGCTCTGCCAAGGAAATAACTGACGAAAAATATTTTTCCGACCACTCTTTAAAATTAGAAAACGGGCACGCAACTTTGACGCGAAACGCGGGCAGCAAAAATTACCGCGACCAGCGCACATCCGTAAATTACATTCCGGGATATCATTACGTGTGCGAGTAGTTCACAAACGAGCAGTCTTTGACAGTGCAACGAAAGATTTTTCATTGTATGCTGACGGCAGTGCCTTTGGACCGAGTCATTATTACTATGTTATTACGAAGTGGTCTTTCGCGCGGTGACGCAATACCTACAGCAGAATTTTCTGCGCATTAAACTATTAACATTTACGAATTTAAATAAAGGGCGGGAACGTAATACGGTTTGAACTTCGAATAAAGGGATATTGGTGAAATTATGTGCCTGGTGTAATCAGCAGACATCGAGGTCCTTTTTGGGAATTTTGTGAAAGGAAACTATACAATCAATGTTTTTAAAACTTTCAGGCTATATCATTATGTATTTCAAGAAGTGGACAAATATTGATTAATATTTAAAAAATGCGACAATTCGAAATGTCACAAGTGTTTCGGAGAGGCCTCGGTACGGAAGTTGTTCTAATGTGTGCAGTATAAGGTCCGTTGTAGTGGCCTGAAACCAAAAACCAAATGTTTTGCGTTTTTTCATAAAATTACGGTGTGGATGCCCCTCAATACGGACTCGAAAATGAAAATTACGACAATGGTGAGTGTTTGAGAACATAGTTGCGTTTTTCACTGAAAAATTTCACGTTAATTGTGCAATAATACTTATTAAATTTAATAATAATCTTTCGGATTGAGGTTGATCTGTAGCGTAACTTTATGAAAACACTTGTGCTATTTCGAATTACTTATTTCTATATAAAAAAATGTTTGGTCATTGTTTGAAATACATAATAATGTAGCCTGAAAGTTTTAAAAAGATTGCATGTACAGTTTCCATACAAAAAATTTCCAAAAAATGCTATAGATCTGAAAATACTAAATACTAAATGCATTAGATCGGAAAAATTCTGGCTCACATCTTTTCTTCAAAATGTATAGAATTTCATAGAAAGCATTGCAAATGCAAACATAATGGCAGATACCAATATCCATTTTCAAAAACATTAAGAAAGTTTCTGAATTTCTTGAGAATACAAAATAGTTAAATAAAATGTAGCGGAACTAAAATATGTCATTAATAAATATCAGTATTATAAGTAATGCAACTGTAAACATACATACATAATATATTAATTTTTTTTAAAAAATCATAATTTATTAAGACATTAACAAAACTTCAAATTTCTGATTATGCGATGAGGATAGTTTTATAAGGAGACAACATTATTTTATACCCGTGACAGCGTATAAGAACTCTAGCTTCAGTAGGTTTAAAAATTACAGCACTTGATTTACTATTAAATATTTAAAAATTATACCAGATGTTCACTAAAAGTTATAAACAGAATATAGTGAAGGTACGCTAGATATTTCCCAGTAGAACGAGCTGTTATACTTTGCCCACAACTGAAAAATAGTACCTAAGTCTCACAAGTTCAATATTCTTCCACTTTTACCCAAATCGTTCAAGTTTAAATTTAACATTTTATGAATATTGATGAATATTTATTTCTTCCCACCAATATTTTGACACAATATAAAAAATCTCCGACACAAAATTTTTTCATACATCTTCACTCTACAATTGTGAATTCACATGAACTACATTCTAGAATTTTGAATTTATATGAACTACATTCTAGAATTATAAAAATTATATTGAAGCTGTATGAAATTATATAATCTCCTTACGTCCTGAAATTACGCGAATTACCTATGTGCGGGATGGTTACCAACTCCGTGTATGCATTTATGAGTGCAAAGTTAACGTATCCATTCCAGCTTTAAATATTATTATAAGCAAACACGATCGCAAGCTTCAAAATGAACTTTTGACGTAACATCGAAGTTAAAACAACCTAGAAATAATTTGAACGAACCGTAATATAACACCAGAAAATGTCAGCGGCCGTCAGTGCTAAGAAATGCCAGTGGATTCAACGATGCATCGAGTAATTTCTTTCTCTGGCAGAACACAAGATTCTCGTACAAGGCTATCTCGCATAACATAAACTGTAACGCGTATAGGTAACGCAGCTACAGTCTCGTTTTATGAAGACGAGGTACGTGCAACCGAGAAATATGTTCAGCCGGAGCACATTCCTTTTTGTCTCTCAAATGACTTCGTGCTTCAGAATACACGGTGCATTCTAATTATGAAAATAAATCATGTTGAATGGCCAGCTAGAAGAAACACACCGGCGAGCTTGCAAATTAAATAAGACCTTTAAATAAGGCTTTATTTATCGCGAGCACTTTTAATCGAGCCTCTTACACGCTGGCAACGAGTATTTTACAACGAATGAACCGATGTTTACAAAGAATTTTACTTCAACATGCAGCAGATGATATAAAAGTATGAAGCTAAGGATTCTGTAAAATAAAAAATGGAACTACTCTGCTTCTTTTAGTATATTATTTAAGCGAAGTAATTAGCAAACCACCTTCATTTTACGTGGATCCATCGTTCCATTGATAAAGAAATGAAAATCTCGTTAAAGATATTAATGTGAAATATTTTATAAATCACTAAGTAGCTATTATCAATTTTCGTTTCTCTCATTCAGACGTTTCGTGCAATGCGAAATATAAAGTTTTGCTAGGGGGATGAAGCTTTCGACGAGCTTAAACCAAGACTGTTAACAGTGCTTACGGTAAACTGCCAATAAGATTCTGCAGTTTATTGCACAACCACATCTTGTAAGAGAACGTGACTCGGATTTCTGTATTCAATTTTTCCGTTACGTAGCTCTGGCTCGAGTTAGTGCAACACAATATTCTACGTTTAATGAATCACAAGAAACTCCCGTTTCGAACTATGGAAGAGGATGTTGTTGGGCGGGTAAATACTTGTTTTGCTTTCAATTATTACGTTTCGAATAATTCTTCCCCGAGGGCGCGCAGAATTACAACATTAATTACGGCATTAATTAAAAAATAGGTTTGCACGGGGAAGCTAAAGCTTTTTCGCTGTATAATTTAACTTGGTTGCAATTATAAAATCCTTTTCGCACAAAAAAAGTTGCTATTCCGAGCACGACATTTCGTGTCAGATAGAGACTAAATTACAATGCACAGTAATAACAGAAGGGATAGTTTCCAAATAGTACTAGTCGTGAAATTTGAATCACAGGAAAACTGTATTCTCAACTTCTATAACTTCATTTGATTTCTCTTTTACAATTGCTCACAGTTAAAACCTTCTTGATGAGATTAAAAAGCAGAGTGGATTTACGATACAATTCGCTAAATAAATTTACAATTGTCGGTAGAAGGTTGCATCAAAGTTTGCAATAAAAGTACATACGTTCGGAAGTTAATTCAATTAAATTCTGCTATTCTGGAAGTTAATTTCAGAATAATCGAGTATTGCAACTTATTGAATGAACAACTTTAGACGTGTAATTATATGAAATTTGCAATTCAATTAAGTACCGTATTGTAAAAACTTACTTTCCACGTGTACAGTGGCTCCTGAAGAAACACTTTTGACATTTATAATGCGCAGTTATTCACAAAAGTAACCGCCTCCCCTATACATACATATGTATACAATATATAACATATTATATCGACTTCAAATAAAGAATTCGCAACCCTAATTTACATTAATATAAACCTTGATTAATGTAGATACTTGCTTTGGGTGTTCTGTTCTAAATGATTCACGATCAAAGAAGAAACAGCGTAGAACACCATTTCATTGAGTCGTAATGAATTCCAATTGCAAGCATACTATTCCCCAAAGTTCAAACACATTGACGGTCAAGTGCACCAATTTGCATTCCATTTCCCAAGTTTCTATGAAATGCGAGACAATCGTCTCCCGCGTGCAACATAATTGTGGCCAAATACAATTTCATTAGTGCCATGCAGCTGCATTTGCCAGAGCTTTGGCGATTAGCACAGCAACTCTGCTTAATGTTTTCCAAATGCCATATCAAAGAAGTTACATACTTTATAAAAATAAATCGTTAAAAATACTGTCAAAGAGCAGGTTGTGCATCGCTTGTTTATAATAATAATATTATTACTAATAATAATAATAATATTAGTAATAGTAATATAATATAATAATTATAGAAACAAAATGTTACAGAAACCCTTTTCAGTTCTAAGGGGCACACTGAATATCTGAAATTAATTTTCTATATATCTCGCAGTTTTTAATATTCTTAAATCAGCTTATTGGTTTTTGAAAGGCAACTTGTTACTTTTGTGACACATGGTTGTGATCCATTATATTATGAATTTGCATCTGAATAATCGCACCAGAAGTGTAGCTCAGTCCACAGGGATAAATATAAAAATCCAATTAATCCAATAAAATTTGAATTTAAATTTCATAGGCATTTTTTTAACCCAAAAAAGATTGACCAACAGAGGAATTTAAGTCCTGTCCCAAAAAAACTTCATTTATGAACGCCGAAGGGTTTAAGAACCCTGTAAAAATATTTTCCCCGGATGAGAACTATTCGTTTTGCACGGGAGTATACTACGCTGGGAGAAAAAGTAGAATAAAGCAGATGGGGGAAACGAGTTTGAGGAAAACAGTGAGAAAACGGTTCGAGGATGGGAGTGTTGTAAGCGGTCAGTTTAAACAATCGAGTGCACTTTCAAAAACCTTTATCAAGAGCTCCTACAGGACTAATGGTCAAACAGCACTGTTTTCGACGCATTCCAGCAGCCGTTGCGAAATTTTAAGAAGGATAAGAGCATGTAAAAGAAGATTGTAACATTAATTTTCAATGTTATAAACAATTTTGCGACAAGTTTTTTTCACAATTGTCAGCTGATCCAGAGGTGTAGATTTATCCCTGAACTTTGGCAATGACCATTACTTTCTATACACCCCGTACAAAATAATAAATATATAGAGTGAATCTGCAAAATTTCGAATATCGTACAACTGCGAGTGAAATGGATCTCCGTGTACAAACAAGTCGAAATTGTGTAATAACTTTCTTAGAATGCAGCTTTTTTAGGTAGAAGCGATTTTTAGTAAAGTGTACTCGCACTCAATGCATCTTCAAATTCAATTTTCTGGAAAACGAAAAATTATATTAAGAAATTTTATTCTACACTTTCGATTTATTTTTGCACAAGGAAATGCCCTATGCTCGACTATACTCAGCCCCAGATCTGGGGGGGGGGGGGGGGGCAAAGTAGGGCAATTGCTCAGAGCGGCAAATTTTGGGGGCGGCAAAATTGGTAGACAAATACCTACAAAAAATTTTACTCAGTGTCAAAAAAATATTTTAAAATACTTATTTATGATTCAATGCAAAGGGCGGCAAAACGACTTTAGCCCTGGCTGCATCCTCTACTAGTCTACGAGGTTAGTAAAGGATGCCGCATGCTTAACCGGTTAACTGTCAATGTATCATATATGATCAAAAAAAATCTGGCCAATTCTGCCAAATTTGCCAATTTTGTATCATATATGAGCAAATGGAATAACTTTGCGATTCACTTAATTT